>JARQOD010000006.1:403707781-403827238 GCA_033576555.1 Oophaga sylvatica | reverse complement strand
GAAAACAAAATTTGAGATGCTTGAGCCCAACAAGATGGCCACTGGGGAGTTTTCCCCTAAGCATTTGAGAATGCCCCTAAATGCCTACTTTTTGGCTTGTGCCAAATTCCATCCTTTTGTGACTCAGGTCAATGGAATGTGCCAGAAAAATCAAGACTTTTGGTAAGTAATAGATACATGTAAGAAACAGATTAAATGATCTCTCTAAAATAAATGGTTGCAGACCAAAGTTGAAATGGAAGAATGTCACTTTTCCTTTGTTCACATACACAGCGGCACAAGAAGCTTGTCTGTTACAGATCTCATGCCGGGCCCATGAACTTGGTGGTTGTAGCTCATTATAAGTAGCGCTATAACTTAGATGTTCCAGGACCAGGAACATTATTGTATATAATTTGATGGTTGTAAATCCTTTTTTTTTCTCTCTTTCAGTTCCTTGTCAGCTTTACTTGGGTCTCAGACATATATTACATCACACAGACCTCCGGACAATTTTTTTTGCTATGCTGAGCTTAGGACACTTCAACGTTAGCTCACACTTTATCTTCCACAGTAACGCAACACACTGAATGGAAACAGGAGGAGAGTCACTAAAATTGTCCTATTCTTAAGAGACTTCCTCAACTGCCCCTTCCTACCACACAACCATTCAATCCATTCCACCATCTGACGGAACCAACCAGGCCACACTATAGGGCTCAAAGTAACCAGATCTCTGTTACACGATGTACCCCAGTCTCTCTCTGCTGATGGCCCGAACAGCCCCACCCGGCCTTAGCTGTGGCCTCACCTGCATATGAGTCTACCACCACTCAACCTGCCCGGCTTCCTGAAAAGCTGATTACCCCTCCCCAGGCTGAATATATGTTCAGCCTTACTGCAAGCTGCCCTCTTCAATGGCGAGACCTTGCCAACCCATTACCCTAAAGAAGCAACGAATCTCTAGTAAGATCAAATTTTGTCCTTGGGACAATCTCCAGGCCTTGCTCAATGATATTCAGGTGATATCACTCGCTCAATGGATTTTCCAAGGAATCGCTTATGCAGCATCATCATATTTCCTGTGTCACCTTCTCTAGTTTCCAGCCCACCACCACTGACAAGCAATTTCAGCCATTGTTGCTTCCATGATGAAAAAGCCAACTCTGGCCTCAAGTTTAGCAACTCTCCACTGATGGACATGTAAGAGGATCAGTTTTGAGTTTGAGGCCTTTGACTCATATTACTGTACTCTTCCCAAGGAGGGTGCCTTGGCTCCACAGGCTAAGCAGACATTTACTCAATATGAGGTGACCAGTTTAGTGGTTACAGTCTATCAATGAGAGTATATTGTTGGAGGTTGAACATGGCAATAAAGCAGCAGTAGACCTGCAGTATGCAGCCTAAGCAGTGGGGCCCGGTCAGTGAAGGACCTGGATACTACCATGTACAGAGTTTAGACAGGATCCCCCTAATTGTCTGTGTCTAGCTCAGCAGGAACACATTTACGTTCATGCAACTGCGTCTAATTGGAAAATGCATGTACCGTATATTAATAACAGGAAGAGTATGTCTCAGGACTGTGGTTACATGTCCCTGCAGTATAAATGGGAAATGTCACTGTGACTGAGGTCAAGCCACAGATTTGTTAGTAACATATAAAAAAAAGGACAAACAAAAGGCTGGAAAATGTGACAGCAGCTCACGTAAAGTTGATAAAACTCCCTAATGCACAGTGCTCGTCTCCACGAAGCTCATGGAGCTGAATCGTTATCCGGAGCATTTTTTTTGCAATCAATGAGCCAAGCTGGAATCAGGGGAGAGACGTCTCTCAGCTGCTGGAGACTCAGATTTTCCATTCTAAAGGGTCAGTGACAATTAAGTCATATTATCAAAAGCCAGAGTTATGTGTGTCTCTTGGCAGGAAATGCTAATGGAAAGGGAAAATTGCACCAGGAAAACAGAAAACCTTCATTTTTGCATCAGATGACAGATCCAGAGCTGCTCTTGTGTATTCCTATGACATCAATTTCATCTATTTTTGATGCAGGATTTAGACTGAATAAGAACGTAAATTGCAGGCGCATTTTCTGGTAATCTGATCATATTTGCTGATGTAATCAGAAAAGTATTTCATCATCAATATTGGGGAATGTATCTGCATCAACAGCCGTTCTGGAGAAGGGGAGCTGTGATGATGGCTATATTGATTGACAACCATTTTCCTAAGTAGAGAATATATAGTACTGGTGGTCTCTTAATTAGGTAGAAGGTAAATAGATTGTTAGACAGACAGATGCTGGTACATTTCTTTAAAAAAGTGTTGGCTAACCATTTCTAAGGCTAGGGCGCACAGAAACTTTGACCATTAAACCAATATGTAACGAGGATGAATGTTGTTGCATTCTGACTCTCATTTTGCTGAGACCGTGAAACACAAGTGGCGAGGAGCAGTAGCATGCTGCCAATGGCGGCAGACCATGCGGTCGATATGGGGCACATGAGTGGGGGGGCCTGGTGTTAGAACTGACACTGCTTCCACCGCCCGGCATCGTACTTTCAACTGTATCGGCACCCCAATCATGGATGTCAATACCGTTGAAGGCAATAATGGGACAGTGAGCCGTCAGCTAAGGCTCCCTCTTCCATCATTCCCATCTGCGTCTGAGTTCCATGATGTGTCAGCACCTATGGCGTAACGACGTCACTACAGCGCGCGTCCTCTGTGCTAAGCAGTGCAGAAGGTCAGAAGACGCGCTGCAGAGACTGGAGCAGCTGGGAAAGTGGGCAGGTGAGTATTTATTTATTTTTTAATGTGGGGCCCATAATACTGTAGGAAGACTACATGTGACCTGTAATAATGTATGGAGAACTATATGGGGCCCATAATAAAGTATGGAGGACTATATGGGGCCCATAATACTGTATGAAGGACTATATGAGGCCCATAATAATGTATGGAGAACTAAATAGGGCCCATAATAATGTATGGAGGACTATATAGGACCCATAATAATGTATGGAAGACTATATGGGGCCCATTATACTGTATGGAAGACTATATGGGGCCCATTATACTGTATGGAAGACTATATGGGGCCCATTATACTGCATGGAAGACTATATGGGGCCTAAAATACTGTATGGAGGACTATATGGGCACATAATACTTTATAGAGGACTATATGGACACATAATACTGTATGAAGAACTATTTAGGCCCATAATAATGTATATAAGACTATATGGGGCCCATAATACTGTATAAAGGTCTATCTGGGTCCATTATACTGCATTGAGGAATATGTGCAGCCCATTGTACTGTATGGAGGGCTATGTGTTGGCCATTATACTATTTGCAGGGCTATGTGGGGGGCACTATACTATATGGAGGGCTACGTAGGAACCATTATACCATTTGGAGAGCTATGTGGGGGCCATTAAACAATTTGGAGGGCTATGTGGGGGCCAGTATAATGTTTACAAGACTACGTGGGGGGGCATTATATTGTAGGCAAGCAATTATACAGTGTGCAGGTTTTTGTGATGGCCAATACGTTGTTTGGAGGGCTGGGTGGGGTCATTATACTGTTAGGAGGGCTATCGGAGGTTATTATGGATGGTAATGTTGGGGCCATTATACTGTATGGAAGCCCATTATACTGTATGGAGGGCTGTGTAGGGATCACAATTGGGGAATCATGCAGTGTTGGGGTCACCATACTTTGCGGGGGAGGGGGGTACAATAGGGTCATCATACTGTGTGTGTAGGGTACTGTAAAAGAATTCCCTGAGTGGGTATCATACTGTATTTTGGGGGTACAATATTGTTAGTGACGCGCACCACAAGTGGGTACCAGGGCTATGGGACACTCGGCACCGAGCCCATGGAAGTCTATGGGGATGTCACTGGCAGCAGAGCTCGGTCCGTGGCCCTGGGCGTTCATGCAATGGGGGATATTTACAGGGGATTATAAAGATTAGTTCGTGACGCCACCTGTGGTATCTGATCAATTTGACCAGCGCTGCAATATGGATCTTCTAAGGGGATGTTATGGGGCAGCAAGAGGGTGAGTCTCCCACAGGCGAGACTTTTCCCTTGAAGTCTATGGTGGTGCAGAGTGCAGGCAAATAAGCAGTGACACACGGTTCAGTCTCTTTTCATACCTTTACTTGTAGATATTGCAGAGATGTCCCGGAGCACTGTAGGGTGAAGGGTGCACATCCAGATTCCTCCACTTGATAGGTGTGTGGCCTCCTGTTTTCTGCCTTTTTGTAATAAGTTCTGGCCTGCGTGTAGCTGGGCCTAGCTTAGCCTCTGTCTTGTACCTGGCTGACTTTGTTATTGGATCTTCTCTCTGAAAGGACAGGGTCATTGATGGCCCGGCCGAGCCGGACTCCGTCCTCCTGATCCTGCTACGTATCAGCTCGGTGGTACTCTTGGGACTTGTCGTCCTCCAGGAACTCCGGTGTTCTCCCAATGGGTCGTGGAGATCCCTGTAGGCTCGGACCCCGGCGTACGGCAACACTTGCTGAGATGAGCTATTAAGGCTCCTCGGTCTCGTTAACTTCCACTCGCCTTCGACCTATCTAGGTCCTCCTATTATCACACACGCTGGCAGTTGGTGAGCTGCCTCTTTGCCGCTCTCTAAGCGTCGGCACGCCTTCCACTGAGCTATACTTCAGATCAGCTCTGACTAGGCTAAAGTGATTCCTTCTCACTCGTACTAGCCTCCACTTACTCAAATTGAACTGACTGAACAGCTCTGCACTTCTCTCCTCTGGTGTCTTAAGGAGATCTGAGATCTGTCTCTGTCTGATCTCTTCTCTGGCTGTTCTCATCTCTCTTTCTTCCTTCCTCTTTCTCTTTCTCTTTCTGAGGCAAAGTGAAACTAAACTTGTTTTTATACGTCTTACACAGCTCCCTCTGCTGGTCTTTTACGATGAGCTGCGTGTGTGAATGTGATTAATGACCTCTAGTGGGATCTTCTGTCAGTGCACCCCTCTGGAAGATGTGGATTCAGTCACAGCTGGGCTCCACATTCCCCCCTAGTAGAACTCAGCACTCCGGGGCTGAAATACAAAAAACAAATAACAAATAACAATAGCATATCAAAAACAATTCTTCCTTTGCAGGAGGTAAGGCACTCTTGAACGGTTACATAACGATAAACAAATAACTATATACATTAGCATAATGATGGGTTGAGGAATTGAGCAACCTTAAAAGTCCCAGTCTCTCTCGGAAAGGATGCTCAAATAGGGGTGGAGGAAACAAGTAGAAATAATGTCCATTCCTCTTGTTCCAAAATTATAAGGGAAAACAGGTTAATAAATAATGGTATGATACAACATAGTATAACCAAAAATATATACATTTATGTACATTGGTTCTTGATAATTATGTACATGTGTTAGGTCCTACTCTCTGTACCTAACAGGTAATTGCCCCTTTGTCATACGTACTGACCTACGTGGTGTAGTGGTAGGTGAGGTGTCAGTTACCTTGTCTGTCCTACGTACTGGCAAACTATAAATCTGCCTCCACCTCTCTAGGTATCTGGCAAGCATGTCAGCGACTGGGCGATGCGGTTCCGTTTCGCCAGGGGACTCTTCTTCCTGAGATTCAATTTCTTGGGATTCCGCTTCTTGTGGTGCTGCTTCTTGTGGTGCCGCTTCTTGGGGTTCCACTGGTTGAGGTTCTGCCGGAACAGGTCCTTCTGGAACTGGCTCTACTGGCACAATTGGTGCAACTGGATGTAGAGATTCTTCTTGCGGTTGATAAAATTGAAGCACGGGAATGATCACAGCGTCTCCAATTCTGGGCCAATCTGCGGGGAAATCTCCCAAGTCTGTATGTATAACTGTTTCATCACACTCTTCCTGATTGACAACAGGTTCTTCCTCACGAAGCTTCAATGGGTCCGGACACAACTTCAGATGGTCTCTAGACACAGTTGCAGTCGTTATTCCTCCATCCTTGCTTATTATGCACGTTTTCTTGTTGTCGAACCTTGAATTCTGTACGATGTAGGGCTCTCTTTCCCATTGATCGTCGAGTTTGTGTATCCTCCTTTTTCTTTTTAGTACGACTTGACCAGGTGCGAAAGGTTCAGCTGGCGCACTTTTGTTGTAGCGGTTTTCTTGTTTAATCCTTACTTGATTAAGACTATCTTCAACACAGGCCTGTACTTTCCTGTACTGTTCCTGTCTGTGGGTGTCCAGTCCTCAGTAGTCACATCTGCGTCTGGTTCTACCACACCAAGCTCCAGATCCATGGGCAGCTTTCCTGGTCTTGCCCGCATTAGATAAGCCGGGGTGCAATTGGTGGAGCTCACAGGTATGTGATTGTACAAATCTACTAGATCAGGTAGTAGGTCTGGCCACCGATTCCTCTCCTCGAGTAGTATAGTCTTCAGCAGGTCCATGACGATGTGATTCATCTTCTCACAGAGACCATTGGTTTGGGGGTGGTACGGTGTGGTTCTTATTTTCTTACACCCGTACAGGTGACAGAACTCTTTGAACAATTCGGCCTTGAAGGCTGGGCCTTGGTCAGTTAGCACCTGCTCAGGATATCCGTGTGGTCTGCAGAAATATGCTTGGAACGTCTTTGCTGCTGTTTCTGCCGTCAGATCTTTGACAGGGGCGACCACCAGGAACCTGGAGTAGTGATCCACCATAGTCAGGGCATAGGAGTATCCTGACCGGCTGGGTGACAACTTGACATGGTCCAGGGCCACAATCTCCAAGGGACGAGTCGTCTTGATGGGTTGCAGGGGTGCCTTTTGGCTGCTGTAGTCTTTTCTTCTGAGGCCACAGGGTCCACATTTCTGGCACCATCTCTCAATGGAGCTGCGCATTCCCACCCAGTAGAAACGACACTTCAACAGGGTCTCCAGCTTCTTCCAGCCAAAGTGTCCCGCTTGATCGTGGTAGGCTTCTAACACCATCTGAATGTCTGCTCTGGGAACTATTATCTGCCAAACCATTTCATGGGTCCTGGGGTTGACGTATCTCCTGCAAAGCCTCTCACGGTAGATGAACAACCGGCTTCTCTCATTCCACAGCTGCTTAGCTTGTTCAGGCGCATCCTTCTCCAAGGAGGAACCTTCCTGAGTTATCAGCTCCTTGATACGGCTGACAACGGGATCGCTGTCCTGAGTCTCCTTCCAACTGTGGTGAGGTAAAGGATTTAACGTCTTGTCACGCGGCTTCCTGCTGGCGTGTTGCTCATGGATTATCCCATTCCTATGAAAGGCAGGTAGTTCAATCTCTTCCAGATCATCCACTTCCTCTTCTGTGTCTGATTCATGAGGCATCCTGGATAAGGCATCAGCATTGGCATTCTTGCGGCCTGCTCGGTACTTGATTGTGAATTGGTAGTTTGACAGCCGAGCCATCCATCGTTGTTCCATGGCTCCCAGCTTAGCTGTTTCAAGATGCGTCAAGGGGTTGTTATCAGTGTAGGCAGTGAACTTGCTGGAGGCTAGGTAGTGCTTAAACCTCTCCGTGATGGCCCAGACCAGTGCCAGGAACTCCAACTTGAAGCTGCTATAGTTTTCTGGGTTTCTCTCGGTCGGGCGGAGCTTCCTGCTAGCATAGGCGATGACTTTCTCCAGGCCATTTTGCTTCTGACTGAGGACTGCTCCCAATCCTTCATTGCTGGCATCAGTATACAGCAGGAACGGCTGGCTGTAGTCAGGGTAAGCTAGGATCTCATCGCCTGTCAGGATCTCCTTGATTTCCTTGAATGCTTCTGCCTGTTCTTTACCCCAATGAAATGGAGAATTTCTGCTCTTGAGGGACTGTCCCACCAGGAGGTCTTGCAGAGGCGCTGCTTTCTTGGTGTAATCCTTCACAAACCTCCGGTAGTATCCTGTCAGTCCCAGGAACTGTCGCACCTCCTTGAGATTTTTCGGCTCCGGCCATTTCTGGATGGCGGTGATCTTTTCAGGGTCTGGCGCTACTCCTTCTGAGCTGACAATATGTCCCAGATACTGTACCTTCTGTTTGAGCAGATGGCATTTTGAAGGCTTCAGTTTCATCCCATATTTGGACAGTGACTCGAATACCTCCGCCAGGTGCTTCAAGTGATCTTCATACATTTTGGAGTACACTGACGTCGTCCAGGTACAGCAACACAGTTTCAAAGTTGAGATGTCCCAGGCAGCTCTCCATCACTCTCTGGAACGTTCCAGGGGCACTGCTGAGTCCAAATGGCATCCTGTCAAACTCACAGAGTCCCATCGGGGTGGTGAAAGCCGTTTTCTCCCGATCCTCCTCAGCCACAGCTACTTGCCAGTACCCACTAGTGAGGTCAAGGGTGGAAAAATAGTTAGCAGTCTTTAGTGCAGCTAAGGATTCCTCAATGCGTGGTAAAGGATATGCGTCTTTATGTGTAATGCGATTTACCTGTCTGTAATCTACACACATTCGCATGCTTCCATCCTTTTTCCTGACTAGGACTAGAGGTGCTGCCCAGGGACTACAACTATCCCTTATCACCCCTGCTTCCTTCATATCACGCAACATCTCCTTGGCTTTCTGGTAGTGCGCTGGTGGTATAGGCCTGTACCGTTCTTTGATGGGAGGATGATTGCCTGTGGGGATGTGATGTTGAACCCCTTTTATTGTCCCAAAGTCGAGTGGGTGTTTGCTGAATACCTGGGTATACTCCTGAACCACTCGGTATACTCCTTGTTTCTGGTGGGCTGGAGTGGTGTCTGTCCCAACATGGAGCTGTCGACACCAATCCTCCACTTGGGTGGTCGGACCATTATCCTCCACTTGTTGCGGGGAGGTTAAGGGCTCCGTCGGGTGAATGGAGTTATTGTCCACAGCATGTAACTTAGCAACAGTGGCATAACGTGGTAGTTTGACTTCATCCTCTCCCCAGTTGAGAAGACGCACTGGAACCCTCCCATTATGTACCTCCACTACCCCTCGGGCGGTTAAGAGTGTAGGTCTGTGCTCTGAACAATGGGGCGCTACTACTGCTTGGTAGTTCCGTCCTTTCAGACCTATTGCTGCTCTACACCAAATAAGCATTTCACTCATTGGGGGTATCACAATGGGATTCGGGTCTGTCACCCGTACATTACCAATCTCACCACCGGTCAGTTTCACTTGCTGCTGGCACATCAGGGTTCGGATCTCCCTCCGGATCTCTCCCTTTTGCCTCGGTCTGGCAATTTCGGCGAGCTGTTGGAGTAAAAACACAACCTCCTCCAAACAGTTACTAATAATGTTAGTGCCTAAGACCACATTCAACCCATTTTTTCATTAACAGTCTTTACTACAAGAAGTCCCTGGTTCTTTAGCTCCACTCTCCCCACTTTTACGTCTACATCTTTAGCTCCCCGTAACTCAAGAGGGAGGCCATTAGAGGCATACACAGCAAAGTCAGGGTTTGGGGGTTGGAGACTGTCACTGGACCAGTACTTATTGTAGAGAACATCAGGTATGATGGTTACCTGAGATACAGTGTCCAGCAGGGCAGGGATTGCGATCCCGTCCAGTATGATGGACAGGTATGGTCTTTCTCCCACAAACCTGCGGTTCCAGTCTGAGGGGCCTGAGGAGTCTATTCCTGGGTGTTGGCCCTTGGACCCAGGATTTGCTCGTTTAAAGGACACTGACGTGCTGGGTGACCTTCTCTGTGGCAGCGATAGCAGATGAGCTCTCAGCGAGGATGATGCTGGTCGCGGGTCCTTCCTGGAGGTGGCGTTGTCCTCCTCCGGTGGGGCGACGTCCTCCCTTTCCTCCGGCGCATCCAAGGGACATCCTCTGGGCAATCAGCTAGCAGGATCTTTCCTTCTTCCTCCCTCGGAAGCTGCAGGGCACTCATTACAGTGGCCAGGTTTTTGGTCAACTGACGCACTTCTGAGCGCAAATAGTCCAGCTCAGTAGGGGGCGCCACCTGCGTTTTGGCTTCCGCAGCCAGCGGGAAAAAAGGGAATGCTGCTGACTTTGGAGTGGCTTCACTTGGGTGACACTGGGTTGCCATCCCGGGTGTTTCCAGAGATCGCAGTCCTTTTATGGCCATATCCTTAAGGGCATCAAAGGTAGCATCAGGATGATCCAAGGACCACCAGTGCACAGTCCTGCTTTCCGCTTGGGACCTCAGTCCCCGTACAAATTGTTCCTTTAACATTTGATTTTCGTTGGTAACACTTACAGGGTTTACTTCTTTAAGAGTTCGCAGGGCCCCTTGCAGCCGGCAAGCATAGTCTCTAATGCTGTCATCTGGTTTCTGGGAGCATTGATAGAAACTCATCCGGAGATCTGTTTCAGTGCGGTCCTTAAAGATAGACTGTAGCTTTAAGAAAATTGCATGCACTGACTCCTGGTCTGCGGCTGTCCAAGTCTCTACCTCTCTCTCAGCAGCACCAGTTAATTGTCCCACTAACACTGCAGCTCTTTGCTTTTCTGTCATAGGGTACATGTCCATTATACTGCATATTTTCCGCTTGAACCCTGACAGGGTGTCTGGCTTGCCGCAGTACTGAGGGAGCCACTTCGCTCCAGGCATGTAAGGCAGTGTTAACGGTACTATGGGGGCCACAGGACCGGGTGAGGGATCCGCATCTCTATCCTGCGCTGCAGCGCCAAGTGGTAGGTCATTGGGGTCGTCGGCCTGGACCGCGCTGTCGGCTGGCTGGGACATGTCTGCGCCCCTCCTTAGTTAATCGTGGCCTACCTTCTCTAAGGCTGCAGCTCTGCAGGCACAGCGGTGGAGAAAGGACCTGTGTCGCTGGCGCTCTGACGTCAGAGCGTTCACTGAAGCCCTCCACAGGACCTGCCGCCGCGTCAGCGTTGGAGGCGTGTTCAAGACTCAGCGCTCTTTTTCAGGTACGCCCACTATTTTTCACGCCGTGGCGCTGTAAATGGCGGGAAATGGCGGACAAATAGCGGGAATCTTCACCACATACAAAGCACAGTCTTTTTGCACAAAACAATCCAATAGGCAACACAGGACTCACAACTTGTAAGCCTCGGATCCTGTTCGTGACGCCAGATTAGATGACGCGCACCACAAGTGGGTACCAGGGCTATGGGACACTCGGCACCGAGCCCATGGAAGTCTATGGGGATGTCACTGGCAGCAGAGCTCGGTCCGTGGCCCTGGGCGGTCATGCAATGGGGGATATTTACAGGGGATTATAAAGATTAGTTTGTGAAGCCACCTGTGGTATCTGATCAATTTGACCAGCGCTGCAATATGGATCTTCTAAGGGGATGTTATGGGGCAGCAAGATGGTGAGTCTCCCACAGGCGAGACTTTTCCCTTGAAGTCTATGGTGGTGCAGAGTGCAGGCAAATAAGCAGTGACACACGGTTCAGTCTCTTTTCATACCTTTACTTGTAGATATTGCAGAGATGTCCCGGAGCACTGTAGGGTGAAGGGTGCACATCCAGATTCCTCCACTTGATAGGTGTGTGGCCTCCTGTTTTCTGCCTTTTTGTAATAAGTTCTGGCCTGCGTGTAGCTGGGCCTAGCTTAGCCTCTGTCTTGTACCTGGCTGACTTTGTTATTGGATCTTCTCTCTGAAAGGACAGGGTCATTGATGGCCCGGCCGAGCCGGACTCCGTCCTCCTGATCCTGCTACGTATCAGCTCGGTGGTACTCCTGGGACTTGTAGTCCTCCAGGAACTCCGGTGTTCTCCTAATGGGTCGTGGAGATCCCTGTAGGCTCGGACCCCGACGTCCGGCAACACTTGCTGAGATGAGCTATTAAGGCTCCTCGGTCTCGTTAACTTCCACTCGCCTTCAACCTATCTAGGTCCTCCTATTATCACACACGCTGGCAGTTGGTGAGCTGCCTCTTCGCCGCTCTCTAAGCGTCGGCACGCCTTCCACTGAGCTATACTTCAGATCAGCTCTGACTAGGCTAAAGTGATTCCTTCTCACTCGTACTAGCCTCCACTTACTCAAATTGAACTGACTGAACAGCTCTGCACTTCTCTCCTCTGGTGTCTTAAGGAGATCTGAGATCTGTCTCTGTCTGATCTCTTCTCTGGCTGTTCTCATCTCTCTTTCTTCCTTCCTCTTTCTCTTTCTGAGGCAAAGTGAAACTAAACTTGTTTTTATACGTCTTACACAGCTCCCTCTGCTGGTCTTTTAGGATGAGCTGCGTGTGTGAATGTGATTAATGACCTCTAGTGGGATCTTCTGTCAGTGCACCCCTCTGGAAGATGTGGATTCAGTCACAGCTGGGCTCCACATTAGCATCATACTTTATGGGAGCAATGAAAGGGCAACCTAGTGCCTTTAATAAGAGGAAAATTACTTTGTAAGGGCAGAAAAGTTATGAGATATGCTCTTCTGAGACCCTGCCGAATATTAATATTTTTTTTTTGGAGGGGGGCAATAAGAACTTCTGCTATGGGGCCCAATGATTTCTATGAACGCCCCTGGCAAGTAGTCAAACAGGTTTGGATTTCTTACAACTTAAAACCAATCGGTCAGCAGAATTTCACACCCCAAATTATTTATAAGCAAACATAGCTCTTTCAAAGATAAGTACCGCAATACTTTTAAATGGCCCATCCATTCTTCCGTAACTGAGAAAATAGAATTTGAATTGGCTGAAGAGTCTCAAGAGCTATTTGTAGATCTGAAGCCTCTGGCACTCCAGCTCTATTCTCCACCCAGTGCTGCCTACTCCTGCTTGACTGATTACACAACTTAGAGGCTATCAATCAAGCAGGAGGAGTGAGCAAAGGACAGGAAATAGGTCTGAAGCCTCTGTCACTCCAGCTCTATCAAAACTCTTCAGCCTCATTTGCTTATCAATTCAAAAGCTGATGTTTCACTAATGGAGGAATGCACTGGCCATGTAAAGATATTGCTACACTTATCTTTGAAAGCGCTACAAGCACATATAGTTTGGGGAGGAACAAGCGCTGGCCGGAAGCAGGTCATTTATCCCATGCATTAGCGTGCCGGTCATGTGATCATAGGGCATCGATGGGCTGTTATAACAGCTGGGAGTATGCAGAGATTGTGATTTTAGCTATGTATACACAAGCAATCGGATGATCACAGCTTCAAGTCCCCTAAGAGGATTACACAATACAATAAAAAGTGAAAAAAAATCACCTCCCTTTTGCCCCATTAAAAATAAAACATTAAAAAACACACATAGTTGGTATCTCTGAGTTCATAAAAGTCCTATCTATCAAAATATAACATAAATTAATCCGATTGGTAAACAGCATAACGAGAAAAAGAGAATGGCTGCTCAACATTGCAATAATATGCCTGTAGATTGTGAGCCTTCGCGGGCAGGGTCCTCTCTCCTGTACTTATGTGTGTCCTGTATTGATCATATTTATTGTACTTGTCTATATTTCCCCTTTTCACATGTAAAGCGCCATGGAATAAATGGCACTATAAAAATGAATAATAATAATAATATGCAGTGCAAGGTGATACAAATATTGTATCTACCCTAAAATGATATCAATATAATATCTGCTCAGGGAGCAAAAAAATAAGCCCTCACCCATCCCCAGATCCCGAAAGATGAAAACATTACGGGTCTCTAAAAATGGCGACAAAAGCAAAAAAATATGTTAATACAAGATTCTGAATTTTTTTTTCACCACTTAAATAAAAAACTATACATGTTTGGTATCAGTGTACTCGTATTGACCTGGAGAAACATATTGCCAGGTCAGTTTTACCCTATAGTGAACATAGTAAATAAAACTCCCAAAAAACAATTGTGGAATTGCAGTTTTTTTGCAATTTCATCATATTTGGATATTTTTCTCTTGCTTTCCAGTGCATCGCATGATAAAATGAATGGTGTCATTCAAATGTACAACTCGTCCCGCAAAAAAAACAAGCCCTCATATGTCTATGGGGAAGGAAAAATATTATGACTCTTGGAATAAGGGGAGGAAAAAACAAAAGTGCAAAAAAAGAAAATCGCAAGGTCATGAAGGGGTTAAAGTATGGGTTATATCTTGTGAAATACACATTGGGATGTTATATGGGATTTGGAATATATTAATACCAAACAAAGATGTGCAGAGACTTAGGGACTTTCTGCATAGAAAAAGTTTTAAAAACAGAAGACAGGTGTATTGTGAGATGTTAAAAGGAAAAAGGCTGAAGCACAAGCTAAAACTATCATATTAAGAGGACGGGTTGAAGTTTCATGGTATGACGTCAAACATTAGCATTAGCATTATTTAGCCATATTGTGGGTGTGGCTTCATTTATGCAAATTTGAAAATAATCTTAATAGTTAATTAATTTAATGGAATGCAACAAAAGTGAAGGATTGGCGTACTGCAATATTTTGATCTTAAATAAAATCAAGAAAGGTCATAAAAACAGAATCACAAAGTATCTGATCACTATGAATTATGTATTCATATTCATCTTCATCGCTGAGAAAAACAAACAAACATGTAGACGCAGCTTCGGACTGGAGTGCCTTGGTTAAATCAGAGAAAATCATTCTTGGGGCCCACTGTGTAACTGCATAGAAATAAATGCAAGACCACCAAAAATGTGGTGAAACATGCTAATATCAGGGTATAATATAAGGTAGTACACTTCTTAATATTATAGAAAGCTGGCACCAACATTTTGGTACAAACTCAATGATAAATGCCCCCTGATGGTTATTAAAGGGATTGTCCGGTCCAAATCGGTAAGTCTGCAGTCACTCTGTGTGACTGCAGACTTATGAATCCCCCCCAGCGCACACACTGTGTGCTGCGGAGATTCGCTGGTTTCTGAGCCGTGACCGGAGGGTATATAGGAGTTATACATACTGTCGGCCATAGCATGTCCAGTGGGTGCGGCCTCGCTTCATACAGTTGTATGGAGCCAGGCTACGCCCTCTAGTCAGGCACACACACTGGATGGCCGTGTGACCAGTCGGGGCTCGGCCTCGCTCAATTCAAGTATATTGTATTCAGTTGTAGGCCTCCGCACTCTCTGGGGCTCCATCTTCTGGAATCAGGGGACACCAAGTCCGTTTCAACAAACAGAAGTTTGCTGGACAGCTCAAGTTCATTATATTGTGACATGCAGCACTTGCACAACATTACTCGTTTCTTGTTTCCTCAATACAGTACATTTTCAGCATGTCTATCCATTTTTCCTGGACTATCCCTACAATCACTGATCTTGTCAGTTCCAAGGATTCCCAGGCCAGTTCCGAAGTACACCTGAGATCCGTTACTTTCCCTACATGCAGTTCACATTCATATTCCTCTGTACACCAGGGGATAAGGTAATCTTTGTAGCAGCTGTAACGAGTCTTGAGCTCCGGACCTTGCAGGAACATCTTCAAGGCATCCTGTAAGGCCTCCTAGTGCAAGAACAATAGGTTTCCGCTTGTGTTAACAGCCCACTGCACTTTGACCTTGACCTTGTCACACTAACCCATGTACTCCCTATCTGACAAGCTATCAGGAAACAGTCTCCTTTTTACTGGGACTTTCTACTACCACTATGTGATAGTCCCGAACTTTAACTATATCTGTCCCTACAGTCTCGCGCTCTGAATCAAACACAGCCTAACACTACTGATCGCAACACGTACCTTAATTCTTCCAAAAGTTTTTATGCACGAATAAATCAGCGGGTGATGCTTTTGTGGTAATAGGCACTTAAAGGACCATTTTGCACACTGAAACTCTAGATACAAGGAAAAAATATATAAAATCAGTAACCATATAATATTCGGGCTTAAATAAGCCTCAATAACTACTCATAAAATCAAGAAATCCAAAATACATAATACATATTTGTCCTTATAATGTGCCTTTTGAATAATCATTAAAAAAGAAGAATTTCCAATGCTGAAGTGCTAATAGTGAATCTCTGAAATCCAAATATATATATATATATAGTGTGCAATTAAAGCAGAATTAAGGTGCGTTTGTTATGTATATAAATATAGCTGAAAATAAAGTGCCAACTGTGAGATGTTGGAAACCAGATTGCTGAAATAATACAGCTTTATATAGTACCCATTTTCATATTGAACATCGTGAAGTGGTAAAAAATATAATAATAATAAAGAAGACTTCCAGTAATCCTTTGTGCTCAATAGTGGTGTGAATGGTGATAATATATTAGTCCACAAGCGGTACCTTATGTACAGAATGTAAATATACCCAGTATCCTGATTAGTGATGTGATACTTAGCTTGGGTTAAGTGATATGGGACGATCAGTATTTGTGAAACGAAGGAGTCCTGGAGAGCTGCCCCGGCCGGTGGCGGCTCTCCTCCTCACTAACGCTGCTGCACGGGCTGTTTTCGGAGAAGCGCTGGCAGTTTTCATACACCAGCACGGCTCTCCTTCCTAGACAAGTTGCCGCGCGTCTGTATACCAGGAAGCATCGGCGGTGTCCGGACGCTGACACGTGATACTGATCACGTGATGAGCTTGCTCAAGTTACGGTGTGCAGAAAGGTGGCTCTTTCTGCACACCGTAACTTGAGCAAGCTCATCACGTGATCAGTATCACGTGTCAGCGTCCGGACACCGCCGATGCTTCCTGGTATACAGACGCGCGGCAACTTGTCTAGGAAGGAAAGCCGTGCTGGTGTATGAAAACTGCCAGCGCTTCTCCGAAAACAGCTGTGCAGCAGCGTTAGTGAGGAGGAGAGCCTGCCACCGGCCGGGGCAGCTCTCCAGGACTCCTTCGTTTCACAAATACTGGATCGTCCCATATCACTTAACCCAAGCTAAGTATCACATCACTAATCAGGATACTGGGTATATTTACATTCTGTACATAAGGTACCGCTTGTGGACTAATATATTATCACCATTCACACCACTATTGAGCACAAAGGATTACTGGAAGTCTTCTTTATTATTATTATATTTTTTACCACTTCACGATGTTCAATATGAAAATGGGTACTATATAAAGCTGTATTATTTCAGCAATCTGGTTTCCAACATCTCACAGTTGGCACTTTATTTTCAGCTATATTTATATCATAACAAACGCACCTTAATTCTGCTTTAATTGCACATTATATATATATATTTGGATTTCAGAGATTCACTATTAGCACTTCAGCATCGGAAATTCTTCTTTTTAATGATTATTCAAAAGGCACATTATAAGGACAAATATGTATTATGTATTTTGGATTTCTTGATTTTATGAGTAGTTATTGAGGCTTATTTAAGCCCGAATATTATATGGTTACTGATTTTATATATTTTTTCCTTGTATCTAGAGTTTCAGTGTGCAAAATGGTCCTTTAAGTGCCTATTACCACAAAAGCATCACCCGCTGATTTATTCGTGCATAAAAACTTTTGGAAGAATTAAGGTACGTGTTGCGATCAGTAGTGTTAGGCTGTGTTTGATTCAGAGCGCGAGTACTATTTTAGTATTTTCATTACTTCCCCCCCTTTTTCTCCTTGTGGTAGGAGTTTTTGTACTTGCAGCGGATCCAGCACATATATACTTGCGCCGCTACAATTGTTTTTAATTTTGTCCCTACAGTCTGTAGCTTCTCGGATCTTCCTCACAAACACTATACCTTTCATTCTTGTACAATAAGCATATTACACTTACAATGCTTATCACACTTTATCTAATGTCACTATTTTATGTCCTAAATCCTAATCTATGTCTTGCCCTATACTTATTCCGTACTGCACACTACTCACATTATTCATAACCTTTACATTACCATATCATCATACATAACAATTCACATTATATCACATGACCTAATACATTTCAAAACCGCAGGACATAGTCTACACTTCACATACACTGTGTATATATATATATATATATATATATATATATATATATATATATATACCATGTATATATACATATAAACGCATGACATTATCCACATGACGTGATTGGTGTCTTCAAGGACAGGAACAAGATCGTCTAGTCCACACCCTTCACACCCTTACACATTCAATAAACTTCTAACTTATTCTAAACATAGATGTTAAGGGGGCGGTCCAAATTTGTGATTGACAGATCTACTCTGTATACGTTTCCAGTTTTAAATCTTTGCCCACAAACCTATTGTGAAAGGGTCACTGGCGCTATGAGAGGGGAGATATGTGTCACGAAAGTTGCTATCTTCCGTGATGTGAAACGAAGAAGTTTCTCTCCAGCATGTTATGTGCAGAGGGGTTAATCAGACATTCTAAAGGTACTGCCACACTAAACAATCCCGCTAGCGATCACAATAACGACGCATACTAATGCGATCGCTAGCGGGATTGTTTCTATATCGCTAAATGCGGCCACATTTAGCGATATAGTTAACGACGCTATCGCCGTTAGCGATCTTCTTAACGACTTTAGCGGTACAAAAGTACCGCTAAATCGCTAAGAAAAGGTGCCACACTAGCGATATATACTTACCCAGCGGGAGCGCCGACGAGAAAATAGGGTCCGAAACGATTCCAGCGACGAGCGAGATCACAGCAGGAAGCTCGTCGCTGGAAGCTGCCGCACTGAACAATATCGCTAACGGGATCGCTAAATAGTGACGTTTTTTAGCGATCCCGTTAGCGATATTGTTTAGTGTGGCATACCCTTAAGGGTTTGGTTTTTTTGTGAGTAGGTGTAAGAGATGGGCGGCATGCCTACTCACCATATCTCCACCTTAAGGGAGTGGTTGGGGAGTTAAATGTCCAGCTACTTTTTTTTTCTCTATTGTGTGTCTGGAGAGTGGAAAGTCTCCAGATGGTGGCTCCAGGTTGAGCTGAAGATTTATTGTATCCTGTGCAGGTGAATCCCGCTGGAATATGTACTCTGCTATGCGTTATCTTTTGTTTTGTCGCTATGCCTGAAAGACTATGTTTATTTTGTTAAATTCTGCAATGGTTTATGTCATGTTAAATAAACCAGCAGAAGACTAACACAAGAAGGGTTCCTGTGTCTACATCAATAAGCAGCTGAGTGAGTCAACCTACCACACAATATATAAGTCATTTTCCAACGATTTCCATTATTTCTAGGGTTTATAGCGCTAATACTATTTTCCTATTTCACACCCCTGCCCTATGCCAAATTCTAATGTATGAAGTTGTGCAGTTTCTTAGGTTCTATGCGAGGAGACATTGGCGCCAATAGATTGAGCAGGGGGTTTGACCAAATGAACCAGGAGGCCCCTTCCAACTCTACCATTCTATGATTCTATGAACAGAAGAGGCCCCATAGCAAAAAAGAAAGTGGAGGCCCATTTAGCCAGGATGATAATCGGAACCAACGTTTCTAGGTAATTTTGTTTCCTTAGCCTGTCTAAACAGACTGGTAATCATCTGTCAAATGAGCATTACAATTGTTTGTGTGAATGTGATTATTTTAAACTGGCTTAAAAAACATCATTCTCGGCAGCATATTGTCCTGTTTATACAGAAGATGTGCTACCGATAACATGATGCTCTATGCTCACAGAGCGATCATATTAACAACCATTAAAAGTCTAAACAGACCATTAAATGACTACCGATCAGGTTTCATGTAGTCAATTGGTGTGCCTTTAACAGATGCTATCAGGCAGTGTACATGGGCCTTAAACCCCCTTTATAGTACCTTTTTTTGCCACCCATGGCAGAAGATGCTGGTGTTTCTTTCACTTCAACACCCTTTGCATGACCCAACTTTCTTCACTCTACAGTCAACCATTGTTTGACGTTGAAACATTGGTGAAGTTTGTGGTTAGATGGTCATTTCCCAGGACTGGTTGACAGGAAAAGATAGTGTAGAAGGGATGAGATACTAAGAGTCTTTACATTATGTGGTGCAGCAAAGGGTGTAGTGCTGGATGGAAGATATATTTCTCCCAGCAGGATAAAATTTGGCCAGGATTTTCCCTAAAGTTGAGGACCTGCAATGATGTCAGGATCAGCCCATGTGAGGTGTACCTCACCTGTGAGTGTGGTGATGGGCTATGTAATGGAGATTGTTGTTTGGAACATGGGCTGTGTGCAAGGTGTGAGGAACTAGGCTGCAGTTAGCCTGAACTTTTTCTGTTGGACAACACGTGCTGCAAAGGTTTTGGGACCAGACTCATAGCAACCCTGGGACCGGCACCTAGCGGACACCGCTGACCAGGCAGCTGCTTAGCTTAGCCCGTCCAGTGCAAGGTTGAGTCTGAGACCAGTGGTTCTCAGGCAGCGATCAGGACAGCGACACTGTGGGTAACGTCGCCTAGTTACCCACAGTGTACGTTGGATACCAGCCCGCTGATGCAGGGAGCTGGTAACCAAGGTACACTTTGGGTTTCCAGGCGCTGCGCGATGCCTGGAAACCCGATGTGTACCTTGGTTACCAGCTGATCGCTGGTCTCCTGCCTGCCACATGCAGCGATGCGTGCTGGCCAGCAGGAGACCAGCGATCAAAAAAAAGTCCAGGCATTTCTGACACAACCAGCGATTCACAGCAGGGGCCTGATCGCTAGTACGTGTCAGATATAGCGAGATCGCTGCTGAGATCGCTGTTTAGCAGCGATCTCGCTAGCGATCTCGCTATGTGAGACGGGGCCTTAAGCCTGTGTGTTGCCTCATTACTTCGGTCCTGCCACTGCCTACCAGAGCAAATCCCTACAATATATACAGATATATAAAGGCAGAGATATCATTTCCATGATTGCCATTATTGCTGCTAGTGGCTGTTACGTAGTGACAAGGGACTGTGGGCACCTATCCGATCTGTAATATAGGAATCATCTTGTAATTACTTCCTCCCCCAGAAAACAAGATAATGCATCTGTCTTAATGTTCTTATCTCCCAGCCTGTAAGTCACAAAAAAGTTGAATCTGGTAAAAAACAATGGCCATTTTGCCTGTCTAGGTATCAGACGTTTAGCTGATTCCATATTCAATAAGAATCGGCGCAGAAGCAAAACATCTCTTTAAAGTACCAACTGCCTCACTGGCCGGACTGGACCATTTAGAAACGTCCATCCCTTTCTTGGTCATATCCGTCGGTAGTTTGACCAATACTGAAAAATTGTTGATAAACTTGCGGAAATTGGCGAAGCCTCAAAACCTTTTTAAAGCTTTTAAGTCTTCAGGACGATCTCAATCCAGTACCACCCAGACTTTCACTGGATCTATGCGAAAACCGGTGGATGATAAGAAATATCCCAGAAAAGGAACTGAAAACATACATTTCTCTGGTCTGACGTATAATTTATTGTCCCTGAGTATTTATAAGACCTGCCTGACAAGTACCTCATATGACTCGTGGTCCGAAGAATAAATCAATATGTCATCCAAATAGACTACCACAAATCTACCTGCCAGTTGACGAAAAATATCTTTTACAAAGAGCTGTAAAACGGCAGGAGCATTAATCAACCCAAATGGCGTAACAAGGATTTCGTAGTGCCCCTCTGTTGTATTGAATCGCCCCCAAATTTTTTAATGGCCCTTTCTCAACAATCCTTTCAAGGCTGCGGTTATCCCGGTTGCTTGTGCTTTTTCTACCACACTTTTTCCTTCCACTCAACTTTCCATTAATATGTTTGGATACAGCAGCTTCTTTAGCAATAACCTTTTGTGACTTACCCTTCTTGTGGAGTGTGTCAATGACTGCCTTCTGGACATCTGTCAAGTCAGCAGTCTTCCCCATGATTGTGGAGCCTACTGAAACAGACTAAGGGGCCTTTTTAAAAGCTTAGGAAGCCTTTACAGGTGTTTTTGTTAATTATTCTAATTTACTGAGATAATGACTTTTGGGTTTTCATTGGCTTTAAGCCATAATCATCAACATTAACATGGAAGTGCTGAGTTCATTCCCTGCGTTTATAGAGGGCTCACGTCACTGAGAAATCTACACAGACATGTGCACTCGTATATTGAAGTTGTCAAAGAAAGTCACCATCGGGGCTTGAGAGGCGCATGCGCCATCTGGCGGCTATTTATGTGGAGCCGTACTGTGGACTATAGAATGTTAAGCGGACATACTATAATAGGTTTGATAACCAACAGGTTGATTATACATGAAAATGGGAAAATGGTAAGTATAACTTAGAATTTGGTTGAATATACAATGAAAGAGGGGGAAAAAATGATAAAAGATTAAATAAAACCAAAGACACATATATATGAAGAAATATTCAATTATATATAAAAAACAAAAAACAAAAACAAAATAACGTGTGAAAAATGAATGTATAAAAGTGAAAAAAAATGAAAACTTTTTTTAGTTTAGGCCTTCTCAAAATGCTACATAATAAGAAAGGAAGTGAAAAACAAAAACAGGATAATAAAGTGCTAATAAACACAAGTGAGTGAAGACAAATACCTGTGATAATGCACCAAATTCAGTTACGGATAAGAGAAAAAGGTACAAAAGGTATCATGAAGAATGCTCAAGCGTATAAAGTGTAACACCATGAAGCCAAAGTAGTCTCTCCACCTTACTATCTCCCGAGTCTGGCAGTCCACCACAGGATTGTGTAAAGTCAGCCAAGTTAGTCCAAGAACCACAGAAGAGAGCAAGCCCTCTCGCACATAACAATCAATATATTCCAAGTGCATGGTCCCTACCTGCAGACGTATCTCTGCAAATGACCTGAGTAAAATACCCCTGGCCCAAGGGCGCAGAATCAACAGCGCTTATCGATATAGGTCTAAACAATTTATGAGGATTGAGACCCCATTTCTGGATGAACCAGGCGTCATTCAGATTTAACCCCGC
This sequence comes from Oophaga sylvatica, assembly GCA_033576555.1. Lineage (NCBI taxonomy): Eukaryota > Metazoa > Chordata > Amphibia > Anura > Dendrobatidae > Oophaga > Oophaga sylvatica. The sequence goes on along the minus strand of JARQOD010000006.1, from coordinate 403,804,574 downwards.
CCTACTATCCGAAGAGGTTGAAATAACAACCTTACTTTCGCCAAAATGGATCTTGGCAGGTAAACATAATTGTGACCTTCCCACAGAGGAAATAGCGTATTTTTTGGATAACAAAATGCACTTTTTCCTCTAAATCTGAATATAGCTTACCGGCTGAGGTGTCCCATGGTCGCCCCACTCCTGCCTTCGCCGAACACCCCCTCCTACCAGCCTGGGGCCCAAAGCATCGCCAGACTCCTGCCTCCACCAGCTTCCTGCAACAGCAACCCTGGCTCCTGGGACAGCGCTCAACCGGCGCCAATATCCAGGTAAGCTACCATACAAGCGGACTGTAAGAAGCACGACCATTTATTAAAATGTTTTTCCCTATTTTCCTCTCCAAAATTTGAGGTGTGTCTTATAATCCACAAAAAACAGTATGTACTCCTGGGTAGCTAACTTCCCCGCAACCTGGGCTCTTTAGTTTCCCGGTTACGCATGGATGGACAGGTACCAACAAAATGACCCTTCTTATCACAGAAAAATCATACTCCCTCTTTGCGCCGAACTTCAGGAAGACCAGTTAAACGAGTCATCGTCCCCAACTGCATGGGTTCCTTGGTACACTCGGCCCTAGGTTCTATTGACCCCTGAAGCCCGAAAATTGAGGTTTTTCATTATATCTCTCACGTAGACAGTGGTCCAGTGGATAGCTAAGGACATGGCCACATCCAGGGAAACTGGAAGCAGAGTTGTTGTAGCTGCTCTGCCATAGAAGCCACCGGATCCATAAAGGTATGGTCAATGATTATGTCATGTTTTCACAAGGGACTGTGAGCACCTATCCGATCCCTCTAACTAGGGGCACCCTAGGCTATCACTGTTCCCTGGATTACCCCAGATTATGAAGACGCTGGGGTCTCGTACCTTGCTATGCTCTTATCTTAACCCTTATCTATTTCCTCACCTACCAAGGGAGGTGTGAGACTAAAGTGTATTGGAAAACATACAGACAGGGGTAGAAAAGACAAGGGTAAAATAAAACTACAATCATACAAATACACTCGCAAAAAATAGAGGGAAACTGGAGGAATAGGAGGCACAAGTCAAATGGGAGAGGATAAGGATAAACACATAAACTCCTTTAACTCCAAACCAGGAAGTGGTAAACTATCACTAGCAACTCCTATGTGCCATTGGCAAGCACATATTCCAGAGGTGAGTGCCCAACAAAGAACAGCTGAGACAATTCAGGATAGAGAGCTCCAGGAGATTAACTGAACTGATTAACCCTTGCAATGACAGAGCAAGGAAAAGCTGCACTGTTCAATAGAATGGTGAAGCAGTTCTAATCAGTGCAGAAGTTTGTGCAACCAGACACTGCAATCTTCTGGCCCGTCTGTCACGGCATACCAGTGACAGTGGCATCAATTATAATGCATATAAAGAGGCAAATAAATGGTCTGCTGTTCCTGGATAATAGTTGATTAACAACAGATTCCTAATTTAGGCTAAGTTCACATTTGCGTTCGGCTAGTCTGCGTATGGCTGCATACTTCCTCCCTTAAGCTCCACCTATGCTCCGTCTACCTCCGCATGTCTCCTGCATCGTACTGCATACCTATCTTTAACATTGGTTACGCAGGGAAAAGCGGAAGTATGCGGATGCGTAGTCGGAGCTTAAGGGAGGAAGTACGCAGCCATACGCAGACCAGCCGAACGCAAGTGTGAACCCGGCCTTAGACCCATGGTATCCCATTCATATATTACAAAATTAAAAATCTCCAAACCCCATATACCTGTCCTTTAAAGGGACATCAGCACTTAAAAGAAACTCGTCATCTGATTTGTGTTGCCCAATCTACAGGCAGCATGAATCAGAGCCTGGCTGCATGATTGAAGCTAGGTATACTTTTTGCTGAAATATTCCGATGTTTCAGAGAATAAAGAGTTCAGAATGAGATTCGGCTGGGGACCATAGGGAGAGACAAGACTTGTTCACTCTTGCGCCCTACACAAGCTCATCCCAGTGCGGCTGCAGGTGAATGACATGTCTCTCCCTAAGTACAAACAGGACAATCACCTGTCACATGTTTCAGAGAAAAAAATACCGATTGCAGTTCCCCTTTAATCATTGGTCACACTAGCTCTTATAGTGCACTGTACCCTAAGAAAATTACTGTATAGCTTTAGCATTAAAATCTGTTTGTTCGTTTTGAAAGAAATCCTTTTTTATGATTAGGCTAGTGATGTTGCTGAGTAGATCAGTGCACTTTCCCACCTCCTTGTTACTCATGAATCTCCATGTGCATCGTCCTTGATTGACAATGCTGTTTTTGCAGCAGTTAGAGCTCTCTCCATTGAAATCTTGCACATGCACTGACCGTGCTAATGTGCTGTGATTGAGGCCGCTCAGCTTTACTTTCGGTTGTAACTTTGGCGCGAACGCTACATGCACAGAATGGAGTGATGACATGGGAGGAGAAAGGTGTGACAATCAGTGCATGTGTGAAATTTCAACAATCAGTGCTGTATTAAGAGGAAGATGAGGACGGAGATACATGAATGACAAAGAAGGGGAAGGGTGCATTGTACTGCTCAGCCACACCCAGGGTGCACCAAGTACCGCCCTGCAAGGAACTGTGATAGGTTTGACCAATGATCATATACTGATAGAATTTCTTTAAAGAGGTCCTGTCAATTGCCATAAATATGTATTTTTTTTATTTACCTGGATTAAATGTGGATGTTCTCCTGAATCTGGCGCTGTTTTTCTTTTGGAGCTGTGAATCTGAAAAATAAAGCTCTGACCCCCCATAAAGATTTATTACAAATTTAATCAGTTCAGAATTTTTTTGGACCAAGGTTAAATAAAACATAATTCCAGCTAGATATAAGCTTTTCTAAGTTACTTCCAGTCACTGGCACGAAAAGACTGAGACATAGCCAGTGAATTATGGAGCGAAAAACTTACTTTTTATACAACTGCTAATCATAAACGTTGTAAAGCAAAATCTAATTTTTCTCTGATCCGTTCCTGGCACTCAGCGGAGACTCGATACTGTATAAATATACAGTAGCGATGGTGATAATAATGGAAATATTACATTACATTATCTCATTGTATGTCACAAGGCAGGTGTCTGCCTGAAAAACTGCATTTCAGGGCGCAATAGCTATATATCACCCTCACTTTACTAAGTGGTACATGGTTTGTAGGTGTATACAGTATACTTTGACATTTACCATGTGTGTCTGCTTTACACACAGGACACTAAAGGATAGGACTGAAAAATTTTACATAATTAATTTCCAAATATTTAAAGCCTCTCTCTAGTACAGGATCTTTATAGACCCCCACCTATACTTAAAAGGCGTTGTCCACTTTTGTAAATTAAGAAAGACTCAGAAGGGGTAAAAGAAAAATGAAAAAAAAAGCAATAATCAAACCACCAATCTCGTGCTGCACCCATTCTGACACGTCCTGAACCCCTAAAAACTGTAGATAAGCCCCTGATGGCGGTGACTGTATCTCACAGTCCAAAAATGGGGTGACAGATTCCCTTTAAGCGCTTCAAAATTTGGAATATTCTTCGGGCAGCCTCCTAGTGGAAGCAGCGCATTCTGTTTTCTTCACAGAAAAGATCAAAAGACACTAATGGCTGAGCCAATGAAAAATGACGGTAAAGAACCACAAAATTGCAAGAATCGCCAGTGTTTTCCTGAAGTGATTTCGCCTGGGAAAATTTGGTGGTTGTACTGGCATCTAAAAGATGCCATGCGCACATAGCATATACAGTAGATGTAGTTTCCTGGCAATACATTGCATAATTAATCAAACACATGTATTTGGCAATTTTTTTTACAGTTCTACATATAATTGTTAATATTTATGGATGATCAAACGTGCTCGGTGATACTCGGATATCACTAGAGTTTCTGGGTGTTCGGATGTGCTCTTTACTCTGCGAGCATTAGTCGGTGCTCGATTTCAAACTCAAATCCCCGCCCCACATGTTTGGCACCTGTTATACAGCCAATAAGCATGAGGGGATTGCCTCCGAGTCACTGTAATGCTGTAGCCATCTTGGTAGTGGCATTACTGTGATTGGCTGGCCGTGTGACATCATCAGGAGTTATAAAAGAAAGAACAGGCGCAACCAGGCTCGACACACTGACGCAATTGCACAGCTCTGTGATGGATGTAATTGCTGGGACAGAGTGCTTGTCTAGGTCTGTGTGTGCACAGTTTAACGAATCAGAGTCCTGTAGTGTTGATACAGGTGCTCATGCTGAACCACCACAATAGCAGCACTTCTAAGGGCTAATCATTTGTTTTGCTGTTTGTATCACATACAATCTGCATTTAGCCTAGGGAGGGAGAGAGAGTTGCAGGAGCAGGGAGAGTGGCTGAATACAGTCTCTAGGCAGGGATTAGGGCTTTGCAGTTCATTGCTAAATATATAGCTTGTTGACCACATTTTTATTTTTCGGGTGAAAAAATTGACTATATAGTCATCCATAGAATATTAGTTGCATTGTGGAACATTTCTGTGTTATATAACACTCCAAAAAAGCCTTGAAAAATTTTACGTATTCAATTATTCATTAATATATTATTAGGTACTTTGTGGAATATTTCTGTGTTATATAGCACTCAAAAAAAGCTTTGAAACATTTTTCTGTATTCAATTACACATTATACTACTACATGGTCTGTGGTAAATTTTGGTGTTACATAACAGACCAAAAAAATGTTGAAACATTTTCCAGTAGTAAGTTATTCATCCATAGAGTATTACTATCTCTGGGGTACATTTCGGTGGTATATAATTTTAAAAAAAAAGTGTTGAAAAATGTTTCCATATTCACTTATTCATCCATAGAGTATTATGTCCTCTGAGGTACATTTCTTTGGTAGATAACCCTCCAAAAAAAAGCTAAAACATTTCTCTGGATTCATTAGTCATGCAAACAGTATTAGATGTTTTCTGTTAAATTTCAGTGGTATATAAGACTCCAAAAAAGTGTTGAAAAATGTTTCTGTATTCATCCATCGAGTATTACATGCACTGGGGTACATTTCAGTGGTATTTAACTCTCCAAAAAAAGAGTTAAAATTTTTCTCTAGATTTAATTACCGTATATACTCGTGTATAAGCCGAGATTTTCAGCACCTTTTTTTGTGCTGAAAATGCCCCCTCGGCTTATACACTGGGCAGAAACCAGCGGGGAGGGGGTGCCGCGGCAGGAGCCTGTGGCTGGGACATCATACTCCCCCTCCCCGTGCCATCGCTGAACGTCCCTGCAATCCTGCTTGTTCCCGGCTTCCTGAAGCTCTCCTGTGCTGAGCGGTGACGTAATACCGCTCATTAAGGCTATGAATATGGACGGGATGCCACTCCCATAGGCGTGGCGTCCATATTCATGGCCTTAATGAGCGGTATTACGTCACCGCTCAGCACAGGATAGCTGCAGGAAGCCGGGTACAACGCAGGATTGCCAGGACGTTCAGCGATGGCACGGAGAGGGTGAGTATGATAGAGGAGGATGGGGGGAGCATGGAGGAGGACAAGGAGCACGGAGCAGGATGGGGGGAGGATGGAGAGCACAGAGGAGCATGGAGCAGGACGGGGGGAGGATGGAGGGCACAGAGAAGCACGGAGCAAGATGGGGGGAGGACCGAGAGCACAGAGGAGCACGGAGCAGGACGGGGGGAGGATGGAGGGCACAGAGAAGCACGGAGCAGGACGGGGGAGGATGGAGGGCACAGAGGAGCATGGAGCAGGACGGGGGGAGGACGGAGAACACAGAGGAGCACGGAGCAGGATGGGGGAGGATGGAGAGCACAGAGGAGCATGGAGCAGGACGGGGGGCACAGAGGACGAGCAGGAGGGGGAGCACAGGGGAGGACGGAGCAGGAGGGGGGAGCACAGAGGAGGATGGAGCAGGAGGGGGGAGCACAGAGCTGGATGGGGGAGCACGGAGCAGGACGCGGGGAGCACAGCAGGACTGCGGTTTATACCCCCGGCTTATACTCGAGTCAATAAGCTTACCCAGTTTTCCGTGGCAAAATTAGGGGCCTCGGCGTATACTCGGGTCGGCTTATACTCGAGTATATACGGTAGTAATCCATACAGTGTAACATGCTTAGTGGGCAACAAGGTGACAAAGATGGCAGACTCTCGAGAAAGAGAAGCATAGGAATATCGAAGCCAGACCAAGCTGGCATGACAGTGGAGATAAAAGTAGCCTGTCGTCCACAACCAGCTGCTTTCCCAGAACAAGCAAGGCCCGAACCCATGCCCTAGCCTTCACCAGTGGGGTTATTGCGAACTGTAGAGGGGAGAGCCAGGATCCAGCAACTAGAGAGCGGACTGTGGGGCCTAGGCTGGTTGGAAGAGAGAAGGAGGCAAGTCAGGACAAGGGCTGGAGAAATGCTAGTGGGATCATCCCTGGGGGAGGTCATTACATATGACCGGTAGCGGAGATGGGGGTCCATAGAAGAGACTTGGACCCGTCATCATATCTCACTCAACCAGCAGGAAGCTGCCTTGAAAGCTGCAAGAGCTGACAGCTGGAACCAAGGTCACATTTCTCAAAATGAAGGGTTAACAACTCAACATCGCTGGTATGTGGTGGGTGTGATCTGAGAAGGAGAGGAGCAGGATGAATTCTTCTAGAGAAATAACCAGGCTGGGAGCGGTTCTTCAAGGTGGCTTGAGATGGGTCTACCACCCCTGAGAGATCATACTTTCCTTGATGGTTCCCCACATCCTATGCGGGAGGGGCTGTCACCCATTTTTACATGTTGGGGGCCCTAGCAGTACACAAAGCCGGGTCACTTATGGCCCAGGCACCAGTGTATCGGACTCCAGGAAATAGGTGGAGGCAGTCGCCCCAGCCTCCGAGGAAGGAGAAAAAGAGGCGGACACCTGAAGAGGATTACCCTACTTGTATTTTTTTTTCTGGCTTTGCACTTTCAGCAAAGCATTCATGAGTGTAGGAGTACATCAACTACACTTTCAAAATATTTATGCTCAAATTTTTTTTCTGGATTCAATTAGTCATCCACAGTTTAACATGCTCTGTGTAAAATTATGGTGGGTTAAAATTGTTAAAAAACCGCTCAGCCTGGTACAGTTCACAAAATATTTTTGTTCCAAAAGTTTCCTAAAGTTAAATATACTGCTTTGTGTGCAATTTTTTGTTTTGAAATAAAAAACTAAATTGGCCTGCTACAGATATAGAAATTTGGTTGTTCAAATATTGACTATTGTTATATATACTGTTAACCTTGGTTTGTGTGAAATTTCATTGGTTTGAAATAGAAAACAAAAATTGTCCTACTACACGTGTACAAATTTTGTTCCTCGGTACTCGGTTTCCAACCGCCAATATTTCTCCCGCATGTGTCCAGAAGCAGCACCCGTGCCCTTACCAAGGTGGTTACTGGGATTGTCCATTAATGACTGACATGTGGACAAGCACTTGTGGCTAGTCACATTTCCCTGACTGCACACTGGGAGGCCGTGGCCGAGTCCCACCCTGGCAAGGCACATGAGCTACCAACACCGAGGATTTCTGGCCCTACTTCTATCAAGGTTTCCTCCACCTCCTACACCAGTTCCTGCACCCCCTCCTGCTCCTCATCATCCTACATCTTCGATGTGCTATATCAGAGCACATCGTCATCATCAGCTAGAAACTGGAAGCTTTGCAGCACTGCCTCAACAGGCTCTGTTGAAGCTAATTTGTCTAGGAGACAAACTGCACAAAAAGGCAAAGCTATTGAAAGGAATAACAGACCAGACAGATCTATGGCTCTACAGCCAGTCATGGTCTCGTGTGATAATGGGCTTAACCTGGTGAGGGCTGTGAAGCTTGGCAGGCTCATACACGTACCGTGTTTGGCTCACGTGCTCAACTTTGTAGTTCTATAGAGATGAATATTGGCACAGTCCGGAAGGAGGTGCTACCAGTAGGTTCCCAAACCGTAGAATCATATAGCAAAAACTGGGCACACTCAGAAATTGTATAAATGTAATTTAATACGTACAACTGATCACTAGTAACAGACGTTTCGGTCTATATTGACCTTCATCAGTGTACTAAAAAAACAAAATAAGTGATCAATATTTATAAAACAGAAATAAGGTATATACACTAATATAAAGGGTCATAGGAAATCTAGAATGCTCCAAACAGAGTGCATCCAACATCATAGCTGTCCAAGATATTCAGTGAAAGAAATACAAAGTAAAACATTGAATAAGCGGCAGACATACCTAGTGGCAGTGTGAAACCCATATAGTGAGACATATAGGTTCTATCTGTGGATCAAAAACCGTAAGATGAATTTGTGAAGTTTTAATAATTATTTATAGAAACAATGAGAAATATAACATACCCGTTATGAGGAGTATTGTTGTGAACGGCTGAAAGGAATATGATAAGTGTAAGTGATAGGGCACAAGGTCACAGTTAAATCTAGAATTCGAGAAAAGCATAGGAAGTCAAAAGCCGTATAAGTTGCAGCAGTAGGAAAAAATAAAGTATGTTTCCACACCAGCATTCCGAACAAGCGCCGTAAACATCCTAGCTTCATTGTTATGGAATGTAGGAGAGCCAATCCGCAATTAGAGACGGATTGAGTTGCCGGCTGGTGAGAGAGATGCAGCATCAGGAGGCTGGAGAATGCTAGTGGAAATATCCCTGGGTAGAAATTGATGTACCGTAAGCTGGGCGGGCCATAGAAGGATTGCCAGTCGATCATATCTCACCACAATGTGAAGCGTGCGAAAGGCTCAGGCTTGACCAGGGAACTAGTCACTTTCTCAAAATGAAGGGTTCGCAATGCACATCGTGTATGTGGTGGTGGGATCGAGAAGGAGAGGAGCAGGATGAATCTTCTAGAGAAATACCGTTTTGGGAGCGGTTTTCTAGGTGAAAAAGAGGAAAAACTAACCACGAAGATAGTATCAATATTTCGTTGATGTTTCCCCCATCTATGCGGAGAGGTATGACGCAGCAGTTTTACATGTGGCCCTTATTTACCTTGGGAACGGTCATCTTATCCAAAGCCCTCAGTGTATCGGGTCTAGAAATAGTGCCGCAGCCCCCAGCTCCTGGAATGCCAGAATGAAGACGGCACTGAAGCAGATTAGCCTTGTGTAATATATTTTTGGCGTTTGCATTAGACAAAGGTCTTCATTTAAGGTAGATTTATTTCACATTCAATTTTTCTCAAATTTTTGTTCTGGATTCAATTAGACCACAGTTTAACATGCTTGTTAAAATTAATTCGATTGCATGTAATAATCATGTCTTTTCATTTGATGATAATATCCTAGACTTATCATTGCAAAAACTGGCGTCAGCCTCGTACTGTTTGTAAAAATTTTGTTCCAAGTTTCCTAGAATTTAGGCAGATATACTGCTTTGTGTGCAATAGATTGTTTTAGATCTGAAAACTAAATCCTTAGCAGAAAGAGTTTGTTTAAAGCAAAATTCTATTGGTATATATATGTTAACCTTGGTTTGGTAAGTTTCATTGGTTTGATAGGAAAATAAATTGTCTTACGAATGGTACACTTTTTGTTCCTCGGACTTGGTTCCCTGGATTTTCTTGATGTGTCAGGAACCTCCCTGAATTGCCATTGGTGGTTACTGGTTGTCACTATGCTGCATGTGGAAGCACTTGGCTGTACCATTTTTCCCTTTGTAACAACTGGGAAGCCGTGGCCGATTCTCAGGGGTGAAGGCAAATGAGTACACACCGAGGTTCTGTGGCCTGATTTGTATCAAGTTTATCTGCCTCATTGACCAGGTTCCTGTAGCCCTCTGCCGTCATCTAAACTTTGATGTGATATCGCACTCGTCATCATCTAGATTCCTGAGCTTTAGCATAGCTGTAAAGCCTTCATGTTGCTAATTTGTTAGAGACAAACTGCACAAAGCATGTATTGATTTAGTAATACATGACGGTACAATCTATGGCCAAACAGTCTGTCTCGTGTTGTATAATGTGATTAACTGTGAGGGCAATTGTGAGTTGCGCCATTCACTACACTTTTGTCTACGTTAATTGTAATCACCCTACTAAAACCAGACATTTTCAGAGCTTCAAGGTAGAGTAGTGCATTCAAGTGCCTGCTCACTAACTGGTGAGCTGGACACTGGACATGCTGGCAAGGCTTTGTGAGCAGCATAAGCCAGTCATGGAATGCCAGCTCCAACACGCCCATCAGCATTATGGTCAGTCTCCACACATAACAACTGAAGAGTGGGCATGGATGTCTGACATTTGTGCGGTTCTCCCAAGACTTTGAGGACTCCACAAAGATGGTGAGGGGTGATGACGCCATCATCAATGCAATGATCCTACTGCCTAATTAAACAGTCGCTGCTGGCAATGAAACATGAAGCTTTGCATGCGGACCAGGTGGAGATGGAGGAAGACATGAGGCAGGGAGATACTAACAGCCCAGCCTCTTCTCATCTGCTGTCCCAATCCATCCTTGGATTTGTGGCAGCTCTGGTTCCACTAAGTTTAAACTTTTTTTCTTTCAGGCCAGCGGGGGGTTAATGTCAGTTTTTCCCCGCTGGCAGTCTGGTGTAATTGCAGTGCTGCTAGGTCAGCTGATGTGGGTGGTGACCACTCCCACCATCCTTTAAATGGTCACCTGATGCATCAGCTGACTGTTGGTGATAGAGTTTCTCTGGAGACCAGCCGATGTGCGTGGAGCTCTCTGGTGCCAGCATGTATCAGCTGTTTGAGGTCCTGATGTGATAACCTATGCTGAGTAGAGTTTGGAGTCCCGCTTGGCAGCAGCACCTGGTAGCTAAGTGTGGTGTTTTTACCTCGTCCCTTACTTGTCTGTCACTATCCCCTGTGTGGAAATATCTGCAGTGGCAAGGCTAGCACCATCGCTGGCCAGTGCACTAGCCAGGGTAGTGTTAGGTGACAGCGAGGGAAGAGATATCCTGACAGCGGTGGGGGGAAGGACCCACATAGGGCACTAGGGGAGTGCAGGGATATGCTCAGGTTGGAGCTCAGGTGGTGACCATCCCTCATTCCCTATTGGTAGGGCTTTCCTCTCCCCTATTCCATCCCGTTGTGTATGTGTTGTGCCGTTAGCTGACCGACCATCAGTTGGGTCGAGTCACACCGTGACAGTTACCCTGTGATATCTGCTTAGCACAGATTGGGTAACAATGAAGAAGTGGAGCCTGCTGAAGAGGAGGAGTAACAGGAATTGGCAGATGGCAAAAGAAGGTAGTACCCACACAAACTTTTCCTGTCTCTCATATGTGGATGGGCTGCGCAGAGGAATGAGGAGGAAATGGAAAGTTGTCATCATGGTGAAGATAGGGAAGTGCTGGCTGTAGAAACCTTGGCACATTTGGCCGACTTTATATAACGCTGCCTTTCCCATGACCCTTGTGTTACATTCATCTTGGCCAAAAAAGAGTACTGGTTCTTCACCCTGCTAGATCCACGCTACAAGGAGATCTTTGCATTTCTTCTTCCTGAGGTGAAGAGGTCTTCTAAAATGGTGTTATACCAGAAGGCCATTGTGGAAAATATGTTGAAAAAATTCCCATCAGACAATGCTAGCGGCAAGGGACAACCTTCCTTGCCCAACCAAGGAGGAGAGGCGAGGGAGACACACATCAGGTACAGCAGAGGCAGGGGTACACTGTAAAAAGCATGGGCAAATTTTAGAACACCCTCCCAGCATCCATGCCCTGATGACCGGGTATTTTTTACAAGGAGGGAAAGTTATTAAACATGGTCAAGCAATACCTGGCCGACAAAACCAGTATACTCTCTAATTGCTCTGTGACCTTCAGCTGTTAGGTCTCAAGGTTGTAAACCTGACATGAGCTGTCTCTCTATGCAATGGAGGAGTCATGCTGCCTGGCCACTAGCGTCTTGCATGAGCAGGTTTTTAGTGCCACCTGGGGGGGTCATAATAGACAGGCGCTTTCGCCTGCCAGCAGAAAATGCTGACAGGCTCACTCGGATAAAAATAAACAAAGACTGGATTAGAACAGACTTTTCCACACTACTAGATGACAGCAGCATATAAATTGCTTTTAGTGTTCAATTTTTGAATGAGGCTCACCAGTTGTTGCCTTCTAGGGTCTATTGCTGTCCCTACTTATAATTTTTTCACGGCTTTGCACTTTGTGCAAAGCCTTTATGAGTGTAGAGGTACCACAAACTTCACTGTTTTAAAAATTTTTTATGAGGCAATCCTGTTGGTGCCTTCAAGGGTGTATAGATGACGCTGCTTCTAATTATTGGAAGACTTTGCACTGTGTGCAGAGATTTTATGAGTGTAGGCATACCACAACTACACTTTGTTCACAGTGTTTGAATGAAGCACTACAGTTGGTGCCTTCAAGGATATATGGGTGACTCTGTTAGTAATTTTGGCAGGATTTGCACTTAGTGCATAGCCTTTATGGGTTTAGGACTATCACTACATTACAATCTCAACAGAATGTGTATGAGTCCCTCCTTTATGTCTATTACAGGGTGTATCTGAGTCCCTTTGAGTCCATAATTGTTGGCATTTCTTGCTTCATTCATAAATTACACTGATATTTCAATTTTTTTTTATAAAAAATTCAATTTTGGTTTACTTAATTTTATTATTTTTAAATGTTGCCATATATAGGTCATTATAAAGAAAAAATGTTTCCTAACATTTTTTTTTCCTGTGAACCCCAATTTTTTGTTAATTTTGAATGTTTCATTGTCAGTCCTTAAAGTGGAGTAAAAGTGTGACACCATTGTTCTCAGCACGCGCGATGTTTCAAGGGGTCTTCCCCGTGATGTTCTCCTTCCATTAAGCACTTTTTCCATCTATTTAAACATTTTCACTGCCCCCCCCCAGACCTCTTTGTAGGGTCTGACGGAAAAAAAGCTTGGCTTTCCCATTGACTCCCATTATACTTGTTACTCAAAACGAGCATGAGAGTATTAGGAAATGCTCGGTTCGAGCACCCAATCATTTTAATGCTCGCTCATCCCTAGTACCATCCTATCACTTATATGCTATGTAGTGATTATTTCTCTGTGGTTTTACATGGGGATATATGTATGTATGTGGTCAGAATACAATGCACTTTAATAAACTACAGACCACAGATAGTAATTATATTGAGGAGCTGTATAAACTACAGTGACAAAAAAGCTCAAAACGTGATGTATGAATTGCATTTTTACCACTGTAGCTTACTGGAAATGACTGGGGCAACACAGCAGCAGCTGCAGGAGCAGAAATGTAATTTCCATACTCCAGGCATTGTATAACTGAGCTAGTAAACAATGGATGACCTGGTGAAAGGAACAATATTATTGAAGTCTGCTTGGTGCAAAGTGAGCAGCAGACTCGTTCTGGAAAATATTATAGAGCGGGCATACAGCGTAATGTGCCCCGTGGCCCTGTTACCCACACTCCCTGCCATGTGTGGTTCTTTGAAACTTTTGTTAAAATTACAACCAGATCCATTTTTGAAATAAAACTCCAATTATTCCCTACTCATTGTCCAGACTTATATACAGACTAAATTTAAAGGGGTTGTCGGGGATTCTAACATTGATGGTCTATCCTTACGATAGGTCATTCATATCTGCTCGGTGGGGATGTGACAATTGGCACCCCGCCGATCAGCTGTTCCCAGTGTCAGTGGCACAGCTTCATTGACTGTATAGTGGCCGCAGCCGGGTACTGCACATCCACCAGCTATTCAAATCAACAGAGGGTGGATGTGCAGTACCCAGCCACGGCCACTACCGTCAACGGAGCTGTGCTGTGCAGCTCTACATTTGAGAAATTCGGGCCGACACCGGGAACAGCTGATCGGCGAGGAGCCAGTTGTCACAAAAGAAGTAGGAGAAAGGCCAGCTCATCAAGGCTTAAGTGCATGGATTATGTGTGGCATCAAGAGATTAGCAGGAAAAAGGAGAAAATCTGGCACTCTTACGTGGAAAAAAATAGATGTATAAGTAAAACATCTTAATTAGAAGGAAAAGTCCATTAAAAGAAAGTCAGCACATGGAGAGGAGAACAGAACTGACGCGTTTCGAACACAATAAGTGTTGTTAGTCGTAGCTGCAGGTTGTAAGGTTCTGTGTACATGTTCCTGAAACTCAGTTTGTTCGTCAGCCATTTTACTTTCTGTCTTGCTGCAGCTATCTTGCCCTCAGTCAAAATGGAGTTTCCAGCTTGCATGTTCCCGCCCTGATTCTCTCCTTTTGCTTCTTAAGCAGCCACAGCTGAGCAATCAGTGCTTCAGAATCTAGCCTGCAGTGAACCTGTGACCTGACTCCTAAAGCCTTGGACCTTGTACTCCAGCTATTCCTACTGAGGAACTCTGAAGCACTTGTGGACTCTGAACCCTGCTCTTTGAAAGACCCACGTTTGCATGGACTTACGGTAACAGAGAAGAAGATCCTGAACCTGTTGTGGAGAGTGATTGCTGAGCTTAGATTACTCTGGCCTGCTGTGTCTCCTGCTTCTGTGTCTGCAAACTGTGTGACTATTTTTGCCAACTTGTATGAAGTAATACAAGACTTTCTATATCAAACCTGTGTCTCATGTATTTTCATCGCACCCAAGCACAAGACGCTATATGAACTGTACTACATACATTACAAGATTCTGAAGCCAAAATGTTAGTGTCTGCTGGGTCTGGAAAGGCTGTGTCTGCTGTAACTGTGGATATCGGATGTCCGGTTGTACTTTCTGTGATGACAGTGGTTGTGACTTCTCACAACCATTCCAGGTGAGCAATTCCCTTAAGTGTTTTTTTTCTGCAGTGTTACCACAGGTAAACACTATTGTTTTTTTTTTTTTCTCTTTTCTTTTTTTTGTCTGCTGTAACTGTGGATATCAGATGTCCGGGTGAACTTTCTGTGATGATAGTGGTTGTGACTTCTCACAACCATTCCAGGTGAGCAGTTCCCTTAATTTTTTTTTCTCTCTGCAGTGTTACCACAGGTAAACACTATTGTTTTTTTTTCTCCTCTCCTCTTCTTCCAGTACTCCTGTCTTAAAAGATCTGGAAAATGGAGGCCCGCATAAAGGAACTTTGCGGAGTGACTGATAATATCCTTGCAGATTTGCAGAATATAAAGACCCGTTTTTCAAGCCTACAGGACCTCACTAATCACAATTTGCAAGTGTTTGGACAGACTGCCCAGGATTTGCGAGCCAGGATTGAGGTTCTAGAAGAGCGAGTCCAGGCTCCTGCCGTAGCCCCGAGTTCTGGGATTCCCAAGTTGCCCCCTTTTCGTTTTGGCGGTGAACGTGAGAAATTCAGGGGATTTATTAATCAATGCAATCTTTTTTTTTCTGCACATGCTTCACAATTTCCCACTGAACGATCTAAGGTGCTTACTATAATTATGTTGCTTACCAACAAGGCTTTGATGTGGGCAAACCCTCTGATTGAGACTGAGGATGATTGTTTGAATCACCTTGATGCTTTTATTTCAGCCATGGGGCAGGTGTTTGATGACCCCAATCGAGGTGCAACAGCTGAAGCAGCCATGTTAGCTTTGCGCCAAGGTAAGCACTCGGTAGCTGAATATGCCTTGGATTTCAGGAGATGGGCCCTTGATACCACCTGGGACAGTTCCGCCAAAAAATCTATTTTTCGAAAGGGGTTATCTCCACTGATTAAGGATGAACTTGCTCGTGCCGACCCTCCCACTGCATTAGGTGACTTTATTAACTACTGCATCCGTATTGATACTCGTCTGACTGAACGCAGGCAAGAGAGATGGTTCGAAAGCAATCGCACTAACCTTTTCCTACCTTCCTCTCCAGCTAAGGAACCTTTGAGTAGGATTACACGGGAACCTGAACCTGAACCCATGCAGGTAGACTCTTTACAACGACGGGTTAGTGATGCACGCAAGGAACATCGTTTTAAGGAAAATCTATGTTTCTATTGTGGTAAGTCAGGGCACTTCATTATAAACTGCCCCAGCCGTTCTCGTAAGACTACTGCAGCACTCATTCATTGTGAGTGCTGCGAGAGGGGATCTGTCAGGTCCGAGCCTCAGGCTCCAGAGAGATCTGCAGCAACAGATCTTGATTTCTCGGACTTAAACTCCGTTACCTCTGAGGACGTTGACTGTGTAAACGCTGCCATTTTTCAAGTTTCCTCAGCGGTGTCCCAGCTGAGTTGTAAGAAAAACAATTCTCATTGCTTTCTTTCCATCAAACTCTGGGTTGACTCAGCTTGGGTGTCTAGCTCTGCTATGATCGACTCAGGGGCAAGTGGAAATTTTATGGATGTCTCTTTTGCTCTGAAACAGGGGATACGTTCAGTGAAGAAGGCTACTCCAGTACAGATGGAAACTGTGGATGGCTCCCTGCTGACCTCTGGACCAGTGGATCAGGAAACAGAGCCTTTGAGGGTTCTTATGGGTAAAGATCATCAAGAGAAACTGTCCTTTATGCTTATCTCTTCTCCCCACTTTCCCATTATTCTAGGGCTACCATGGCTGCAGGCTCAGAATCCTACCATTAACTGGGAGACCAAGGAATTACACTTTCCAGAGAAACAGATGAGTCCAAAAGTTTCAGCTTGCTCTGTTCCTAAAGGAACCATGTCAGTCCCTGAACTACCAGCTGTATACCAGGACTATGTGGATTTATGTGACAAGAAGAACGCTGACCAGCTTCCTCCTCACCGTCCATATGATTGTCCAATTGAATTATTGCCTGGAGCAGAGATACCTTTTGGTAAGATCTACCCCCTGGCGGGGCCCGAGCTAAAGGCTTTAAAGGATTACATAGACGAAAATCTAGCCAAGGGCTTCATACGCCCCTCTTCATCTCCTGCAGGTGCACCCATCTTCTTTGTAAAGAAGAAAGATGGATCTCTGAGACCATGCGTAGACTATAGGGAACTCAATAAGGTTACTATTAGAAACCGTTATCCATTGCCTTTAATCCCTGAGTTATTGGAGAGAGTGCGACATGCCAAAATTTTCTCTAAACTAGATCTTCGTGGGGCCTATAACTTAGTCCGTATTAGACCTGGGGATGAATGGAAGACTGCATTCAGGTCACGCTATGGACACTTTGAATATCTAGTTATGCCTTTTGGTCTGAGTACCGCCCCAGCCACTTTCCAACACCTGGTGAATGACATCTTCAGGGATCTCCTAGATACATTCGTGGTAATTTATTTGGATGATATTCTAATTTTTTCTAACTCCACAGAGGAACATCATGGACATGTGAGAATGGTCTTGGAACGTCTAAGACAAAATCATCTTTACATCAAACTTGAAAAGTGTGAATTCCATAGGACCGAAATTCAATTTCTGGGGTATGTACTGTCTACACAAGGAATTAGTATGGATGGAAGCAAAACCCAAGCCATCAAGGATTGGCCAAGTCCTAGAAATGTGAAGGAGGTACAGCGCTTCATCGGGTTTGCCAACTTCTATAGACGTTTCATTAGAAATTTCTCTGAGGTAGTGTCACCTATCACCCAACTTACCCAGAAAGAGTCTAGGTTCTCCTGGACTCCCCAAGCCCAGGAAGCATTTTCCCGTCTAAAAGATAAATTTACCACTGCACCTATCCTAGTACATCCCAACCCCGAGCTTGCCTTCATAATAGAGGTGGATGCTTCAGACTGTGCCGTTGGAGCTATACTCTCTCAGAGAACAGGTGAGAAGAATGTCTTGCATCCCTGTGCCTTCTTTTCCCAGCAGTTGTCTTCGGCTGAGAGGAACTACGATGTGGGCAATAGAGAGTTGTTGGCCATTATTGCCGCCTTCAAAGAATGGAGACACCTTCTTCAGGGAGCTGCACAGCAAATAGTCGTCCTGACAGATCATCGTAACCTTGAGTTTATCAGGTCGGCTAAGTGCCTGACTCCTCGCCAGGCTCGCTGGAATCTTTTCTTAAACCAATTTAATTTTATCATTTCTTATAGACCAGGATCGCGCAATGGAAAGGCTGATGCACTCTCTAGGATTTACTCAGCAGAGACACGTCCAATTACTTCTCCTAAGACTATTCTTCCTGACTCTAGATTCCTAGGAGTAATTCATAATCAAGACCTACTTAAGGACATCAAGGAAGCATACCATGCGGATTCCTTTTTGGCACAACCCCCAAGGGACGTAAGTCTTGTCTTTAAGAATGGTGTGTGGATTCAGGGACAACGCCTGTATATTCCTGAAACAGTCAGATTGAGAGTATTGCAACTCATTCACGATTCCAAGATAGCTGGGCATAGAGGAATTCTAAAGACACAGGAATTTCTCTCTCGTTTCTTTTGGTGGCCCACTTGCAGGAAGGATGTTTTAAACTATGTCACTTCATGTGAAGTCTGTGCAAGATGCAAAACACCTCGCTCCTCACCAACTGGTCTGTTACAGCCTCTTCCCACCCCGTCCCGCCCGTGGGGATCCATTTCTATGGACTTCATTGTGGAGTTACCAACCTCTCAAGGGAAGAACACCATTCTTGTGGTGGTTGACCGTCTAACAAAGGCAGCTCATTTTATCCCTTGTGTCGGCTTACCCACTGCAAAACAGACATCAGATTTGATGATTAAAGATGTGTTTCGCTTACATGGAGTACCGGATGAGGTTATTTCGGATCGAGGGGTGCAATTCACTTCTAGGTTTTGGCAAAATTTCTGTGCAGCATTGGACATTAAAGTAAACCTTTCTTCTGCTTTTCATCCCCAGACTAATGGACAGACCGACCGAACCAATCAAACCCTGGAGCAGTATCTCCGCTGCTTTATCTGCCACCTACAGGATGATTGGGTGGATCTACTTCCATTAGCTGAGTTCTCGTATAACAACTCTCAGAGTGCCTCCACTAAGCAGTCTCCTTTTTACTCTAATCTAGGTTATCATCCTAACATTCTACCACGATTTCCCATAGAAACGCCTTTACCAGCAGTGGCTGAAAGAATCACGTCTTTACAGAAGAATATGGATCTTCTAAAGGAGAATCTGGAATCGGCTCAGGAAAGGTACAAGAAAGCAGCAGATAAATTTCGTAAACCTGCACCAGCTTTCAAGGTAGGAGACTTGGTCTGGCTGTCAACCAGAAATCTTAAGTTAAGGATTCCATCGTCTAAGTTGGGACATAAGTACATTGGACCCTATAAAATCAGTAAAATTATAAGTGCCGTTGCTTTTCGTCTTCAACTGCCCAGAACTATGAGAATTCACCCTGTCTTTCATGTATCCCTACTAAAGGCTGCGACACCCAATACGTTTCCTGGACGTTCTTCTCCTTGCCCTGACCCAGTGCTAGTCGATGGTCAGGAAGAATTTGTGGTGGAAAGGATTTTAGATTTTAGATTCCAGGTTGTATAGAAATCAGTTACAATATCTGATTAAATGGCAGGGCTACCCAGTGGAGGACAACTCATGGGAACCAGTCAATAACGTTAATGCTCCTCGCTTGCTCCGTCAGTTTCATCAGAGGTACCCACACAAGCCTGGCCTGAGGTCATCCGGAGGTTGTCCCTAAGGGGGAGTAATGTAAGGTTCTGTGTACATGTTCCTGAAACTCAGTTTGTTCGTCAGCCATTTTACTTTCTGTCTTGCTGCAGCTATCTTGCCCTCAGTCAAAATGGAGTTTCCAGCTTGCATGTTCCCGCCCTGATTCTTTCCTTTTGCTTCTTAAGCAGCCACAGCTGAGCAATCAGTGCTTCAGAATCTAGCCTGCAGTGAACCTGTGACCTGACTCCTAAAGCCTTGGACCTTGTACTCCAGCTATTCCTACTGAGGAACTCTGAAGCACTTGTGGACTCTGAACCCTGCTCTTTGAAAGACCCACATTTGCATGGACTTACGGTAACAGAGAAGAAGATCCTGAACCTGTTGTGGAGAGTGATTGCTGAGCTTAGATTACTCTGGCCTGCTGTGTCTCCTGCTTCTGTGTCTGCAAACTGTGTGACTATTTTTGCCAACTTGTATGAAGTAATACAAGACTTTCTATATCAAACCTGTGTCTCATGTATTTTCATCGCACCCAAGCACAAGACGCTATATGAACTGTACTACATACATTACACAGGGTGTCCCACCCCCACGATCAGATATTAATGACCTATTCTAAGGATAGACCATCAATGTTAAAGTCCCGAATAACCCCTTTAAAATGGTATTTAACAGGGATTACCGTGACTCTGTAGGAGCGTAGCATTTCCTAATGTCACCCATGGCAGTCACAATTTACAAGTGTAATGTAGATGCTGATATCCTCTGGGATTTCCAGCTCTCAGGAAAACAGGAGTCTCCTGGTATAGGGATTAATTTGCCAAAAAGGTAAATAAGTCACCACATGTGCATGGTGCTCCCTCCAATAAACTCTAGTAAAGCTGCTGATTTGGCAGTCACCTGTCCTATATGTGTATGCTATAAGCAATAAGGTGGGATCTGCTTTTAAAGGGGAACTGTCAGCATATTTTTATATACGGAAGTAGCGTTATGGCTGTAGAGATTCAATGTGCGAGTCATGAAAAATCTAGCATAGAAGCCATATGCAAATTGGGCTGTAAGTGCACTGGGGGAGTGACAATGCTCTTGGAAGAAATGCATTAATCCCAGTGCACTTCCATCCTTATTTGCAGATGGCTTGTACTTTAGATTTGTCATGACTTGCACATCAAATCTCTACAAAGAAAAGTATCATGTTATTCGGGGACAAGCAACTACTTCCATATAGAAAAATGTGTAGACAGTTTCCCTTTAAGTAGTGGCATGAAAGACTCCACCAACTTTAATCTAGTCGTCTCTCCAAGCTTTCATAGAAACTGACTCTCCTAACTTCTCCTTTGTGGACCCACTGGTTTTGACCACAGATGGCACAATAATAGAAAGAAATATAAAGCTGACCCTACATACTAGATAGTTATCTTTTAATGACTCCAGTGTCCAGGGCTCCTCCAGTGTCAGTGTGCTAGCACAGATGTAAGAGGATGAACAGGAACAGTGTTGCCGGTTCGAGATGAGCTCTGGGGCCGGAACTATCTTGGCCATTACCACTGTTGCCGGGGGACGACTTGTCTGCATGGGAAGGGCCTGAGTACCTGACAGAAGGGGGCATGGGGGAGATAAAAGCGACTGAGCACGGGAACAAGAGAGACTTGGCGGGACGGCGACTACAGAGTAGGACGAAGGTTGACTCCCTCTCCTCTCCTCAGAGTATTACCGCGACTGACGCCTCCTCATTACGGACTGACTCACCCTCCCAGCCATTACCGAGTGTCCTTCCACATACTCCATCCATAACGCGCAGTCTAACAGATACTCATTTTACCGAACTTTGTGAGTCCGTGCAAGGCCTTCCTTCTGCTGCCTGCACGGCGGCATGCTTTCGGTGTACCGCGTCATTCCTGAGGAATCAACAGAAGGAACTTAATTCACCCAGCACCTGACCCAAGGCTCACCGACCCGGATACTTCAGCATGGTCAGGAGACAGTTCATCTCATTCTTACGCAGCAGAGCCAGAGACTTTGTTCACGGACTACGACGACGTCGGGAGTTGTTCTAACCGGCCCCCAACAATAACTCCAACCGATAAGTCATTCTTCTCCTATCCTCCTTCCCTCGTTTGGGATACTATATATTTGTTTTGTGCAAGTTTAGTCCTCTTATCTGTTGTATCTTTGTCTACTCTCCTCCCTGCGTGGAGTAATCCCTGAATTCTAAGATCACCTGTTAGAGATTATTCTTGTTAACTCCTTCTCTGCCTCCTGCTCTTTACTGCATCCGACGAACCTTTGCACAGACACAAAAATTGGTTTTGGACAGCTTTCTCTTTTTGGAGCACTGACAATCAGGATAAAGGACAAGCTATAATATGCAAATAGGAGGGAGTCACAGCGCACCAAGGCATAGGCCACGCCGAAGGGCGCACCGAAGGTCCCAAATTTGCATATTAAATTAAAGTAGATTTTTCAGCAAATATTTATACCTCGTATATTTAAGGTCCTCTTCAAATGTTTATGCTGGTGTTGGTATTTTAGGGACGAAAGACTCCCTTAAATTACAAATGTGGAATATGCAGTTCTCATATAAGGCCCTCTCTAAACTAAATGGAGAACAATCCACAGAAATTGCTGACAGTAGAGAATGCACATGTTGTCGACCCATTTTCATAGGACAAATTACATCTACTTAATTCAGTGAATATGACTCACAAATCATGTACAGGGTCCAATTACATAGCAAAATGCACATAGTTTTACACCAGATGGATGGAGCTTGCGGTACATGGTTTATTTCTTGTACAGATCTTGGGTAAAATGTTTAAAAATAAATTTTTTGGAGAGAGACTGGTCTGGAACCATTCAAATCCACCTTGGCTCGTGTATTATTCAGGAAGACTACGTGTAAGCATATCCAAGGATCTCAAGGTGAAATATAACTGACTGCAAAGAGGCCTGGATTACCAGGAAGACATTTATTTGGCATTTGCACTTGGTCTGAGTTCATCTCAGTGAGTGTCGTGTTATAATAGCTGTAGTTAGCTTTTAAAAAAAGATGTTTTATTTTTCTCATGTCTGTCTGTCCTGCCTGTCATATCTCCTCAGCGACCTGCTTTTGTGACATCTACTTCTTTCACCAGGCACCGCCATATTCATTCTGCTGGTGGCATTAATGATATGAGACATCAGACGAGAAACTCAGGGCGATACACTCTCTGTCCCGACACTGAGGCTAGGATGTACCGCAGTGCCATCCAGTCTGGCAGTATGGGTAGGTGTACATGACCAGTTTCTATCCATCTGAGAAAAATGGTCCAATTATCCTGATCAGACTGATCAGAGTGGCATCAGTTTTTCTTGAAGGTGGAGAGAAAAACAAAAGTTTCTCCGCCTTCTCCATCCATTCTGTCAGTCCATGAAAATCGGACCGCTGTTACATTTTTTTCACTGACCCATAGATTTGCATTGTCTATTCTGACTCGACACTCAGATCAAAATCGGACACATCTCCAAACTTTTCCTCAGGCTGAGTGGAAAACCACAGATAGCACTCATCCAATATAATTGGTCGTTTGCACAAGCCCTATGGGTGTGTGTGCTGTCTAGTTGGAGTAATCAGCTCCATGCTTTGGACTATGGCATAGCACCACACCCTATTTAAGTTCCCTTTTTACTACTGGGAGTTGCCAGATATAGCTTTTCATGCCTTGTTTGACTTTGGTTCTAAGCACCTTTATTTTAGTGATTATTCTGTTTCAGAGCTCTACTTGCTCACTGACCAGTTTTCTGCCTGATTTTGTCTCTAATCGAACCTCCTAATACTGACCTAGTTTGTTTGATCACCCTTGCCTCAGGCTTGCACTCTCGTAAGTCAAGATCCCTGTAAAGGGAATAAAGGTTAAAGGATGAAGGCCAGAGTTTCCACTGGAACCTGACAAACAGTGATTAGCGTCAAGTCAACTCTTACAGACTTTACAATATCTATCTATCATAGAAAATGACAGGCAAGAACAAGGCTAGTGTTGATGACGGGACGTGATGGAGACAGATGCTCCTGATTCATTAAGAGACACAAATATTAGTGAATGAGGAGCATCTGAGAATTAGCTTGCGCCTCTCTGCATCGTGCCACAAATCATCTTACTCCAGTCCCAGTAAGATTTCTGGTGTAAGGAACTCTGTAATTTCTTTAAGTTTAAAAGGTGGTAGATACCCTAACACAGGTAGAGTACACTGGCCAGGTGTCAAATAAAACATGAAAAATGTGACTCAAAAATAATTTTATGTGACGTAATATGACCTGAGCAAAAGTAACCTTCATCCCTGAATGACAAAGCCTGGTATCTCAAATCTGACATGTCACTTTATGGTAATAACTATGGAATGTTTCAACATATCTCAGTGATTCTGAGAATGTTTTTTTCATAACACATTATACTTTATGTTAGTAGTAAATTTAAGTAGATATATTTTAAATTTATTTATAAAAATACTGGAAATTTGACAAAAATTTGCAATTTTCAATCTTTGAATATTTATACCCTTAAATCAGATAGTTATACTAGAAAAAAAGTTAATAAATAACATTTCCCATATGTTAACTTTGCATCAATATCATTTTTCAAATGTCCTTTTATTTTGCTTGGATGTTTAGCAACAACTTTTCTTCTTTTTTTTCAAGGAAATTTACAAAGCTAATTTTTTAGGGGCCTATTGGGATTAAAGGTTGCCTATGGGATAAAATACAGAGTCCATTGTGTTAACCATCTAAATGTCACTGTCTCTATTGACAAAAGCACTTAGGGAGTTAAAGAGTCATGGTCAGTAGTGTTGAGCGATACTTTCCGATATCCCTAAGTATCGGAATCGGAATGGTATCGCCGATACCATTAAAATATCGGCGATACCCGATACCGATACCGGAAGTCCCATGTAAGTCTATGGGAACAAAATATCGGAACTAAAAAAAACCCATTCTTTCCTTGTAAACACTAAATATACACACATAGAATACATATATATATATATATATATACATGTCATTGTGACATATATATATACATATATGTATAGTTTATACACTTCTACATAGTAAAATATCCTCTGATTCAATTGCCGGGTAAAGCCGGCTTCAGTGAAAAGACAGAAGCACCCGACATGAAATGACACTTGGTGTACATAGGGTTAACCATGTCTTTTCATGTCCTTTGCTATCTGATTTGCACAAACAATTAAATCAGTCTATGTGTGCAAAATTTCACACCTGTAGGGGTTAATTAAAGGTGTAAATTCGTTGTAAAAAAAACGGACTTTTTTGCTACGAATTTACACCTTTAATTAACCCCTACAGGTGTGAAATTTTGCACACATAGACTGATTTAATTGTTTGTGCAAATCAGATAGCAAAGGACATGGTTAACCCTATGTACACCAAGTGTCATTTCATGTCGGGTTCTGCATTTTCACAAAAGCCGGCAATTGAATTAGCGGCTATTATACTATGTAGAAGTGTATGAACTATAAATATATATATATATAATACAGGTCCTTCTCAAAAAATTAGCATATAGTGCTAAATTTCATTATTTTCCATAATGTAATGATTACAATTAAACTTTCATATATTTTAGATTCATTACACACCAACTGAAATTTGTCAGGTCTTTTATTGTTTTAATACTGATGATTTTGGCATACAACTCCTGATAACAAAAAAAAACCTGTCTCAAAAAATTAGCATATCAAGAAAAGGTTCTCTAAACGACCTATTACCCTAATCTTCTGAATCAACTAATTAACTCTAAACACATGCAAAAGATTCCTGAGGCTTTTAAAAACTCCCTGCCTGGTTCATTACTCAAAACCCCCATCATGGGTAAGACTAGCGACCTGACTGATGTCAAGAAGGCCATCATTGACACCCTCAAGCAAGAGGGTAAGACCCAGAAAGAAATTTCTCAACAAATAGGCTGTTCCCAGAGTGCTGTATCAAGGCACCTCAATGGGAAGTCTGTTGGAAGGAAACAATGTGGCAGAAAACGCTGTACAACGAGAAGAGGTGACCGGACCCTGAGGAAGATTGTGGAGAAGGACCGATTCCAGACCTTGGGGGACCTGAGGAAGCAGTGGACTGAGTCTGGTGTAGAAACATCCAGAGCCACCGTGCACAGGCGTGTGCAGGAAATGGGCTACAGGTGCCGCATTCCCCAGGTAAAGCCACTTTTGAACCATAAACAGCGGCAGAAGCGCCTGACCTGGGCTACAGAGAAGCAGCACTGGACTGTTGCTAAGTGGTCCCAAGTACTTTTTTCTGATGAAAGCAAATTTTGCATGTCATTCGGAAATCAAGGTGCCAGAGTCTGGAGGAAGACTGGGGAGAAGGAAATGCCAAAATGCCTGAAGTCCAGTGTCAAGTACCCACAGTCAGTGATGGTGTGGGGTGCCATGTCAGCTGCTGGTGTTGGTCCACTGTGTTTCATCAAGGGCAGGGTCAATGCAGCTAGCTATCAGGAGATTTTGGAGCACTTCATGCTTCCATCGGCTGAAATGCTTTATGGAGATGAAGATTTCAATTTTCAGCATGACCTGGCACCTGGCCACAGTGCCAAAACCACTGGTAAATGGTTTACTGACCATGGTATTACTGTGCTCAATTGGCCTGCCAACTCTCCTGACCTGAACCCCATAGAGAATCTGTGGGATATTGTGAAGAGAAAGTTGAGAGACGCAAGACCCAACACTCTGGATGATCTTAAGGCCGCTATTGAAGCATCCTGGGCCTCCATAACACCTCAGCAGTGTCACAGGCTGATTGCCTCCATGCCACGCCGCATTGAAGCAGTCATTTCTGCAAAAGGATTCCCGACCAAGTATTGAGTGCATAACTGAACATTATTATTTGATGTTTTTTTTGTTTGTTTTGAAAAAACACTTTTATTTTATTGGACGGTTGAAATATGTTAATTTTTTGAGACAGGTTTTTTGGGTTATCAGGAGTTGTATGCCAAAATCATCAGTATTAAAACAATAAAAGACCTGACAAATTTCAGTTGGTGTGTAATGAATCTAAAATATATGAAAGTTTAATTGTAATCATTACATTATGGTAAATAATGAAATTTAGCACTATATGCTAATTTTTTGAGAAGGACCTGTATGTGTCACAAACTCAATGACATGTATATATATATATGAGGTGTAAAATTGCTGAAAAAAAATGTGTGGGCTCCCGCCCTATTTTCGCAACCAGACAGACAAAGCCAGTGAGTGGGGGCAGATAATAATAGCCCAGAGAGGGACCATTATTTTTGGCCCCCCCCCGGCTACTAACATCTGCCCCCAGACACCCCAGAAAGGGCAAATCTCTAATTAGATTTGCCCTTTCTGGCACTTTGCCCGTCTATTCCCATTGCCCTGTAGCGGTGGCGAATGGGTTAATAAGGGGTTAAAATGACCTTGCAATTGAAAGGTCACTTTAAGCCAGGTTAATAATTGAGAGCTGTCAATTAGACAACTATCAATTATTAATCCTATTGTATGAAAGAAAAATCAAACACACACACTTTAATAAAAAAGAAGTTTAATGAAATAATCACACAGTTTTTGACCATATTTTATTTACCTGCTAAAACCATTTCCTGTAATAAAAATAAAATAATAAAGCAAAATTATTCTTACCAATCCGATGCACAGTCAGGTCCCACGGTGTAATCCTTCAGAAAGGGTTAATGTTTACTGCAGGGACCGCAGCTAATGCTGCAGCCTCACAGTAAACCCCCAAATGAATGAGTTCCTCTCCTGGCTGACAGGAGAGGAAGTGGAAAGCTTAATTGATTGCTTTCCACTTTCACTTCAGGTCAGCCAGGGACACCATCAGTGACGTCAGAGGGAACTGATTAACAAAAATAGGGGTTCCCTTCGAAAATAAAATGGCGTGGGGTCCCCCCTATTTTTGTTAACCAGCCAGATGAAGCAGACCGCTGAGGCCTGGATTTTCAGGCTGTTAAGGAGCCAAGATCCATGGACCTTGCCAGCCTGATAATACCAGGCCCCAGCAGTCTGCATATCTTGGCTGATTAACAAAAATAGGGGATCCCCTCGAAAAAAATTAGCGTGGGGTCCCCCCTATTTTTGTTAACCAGCCAGATGAAGCAGACCGCTGAGGCCTGGTTTTTCAGGCTGGTAAGGATCCAATATCCATGGACCTTGCAAGCCTGATAATACCAGGCCACAGCAGTCTGCTTAGCTTGGCTGGTTAACAAAAATAGGGAATCCCCTCGAAAAAAAACGGCGTGGGGATCCCCCCTATTTTTGTTAACCAGCCAAGTAAAATGCAGACTGCTGCGGCCTGGTATTAAAAGACTGTCAAGGCCCATGGATTTTGGCCCTCAACAGCCTGATAATACCAGGCTACAGCAGCCCCACATTTGGCGCATCAAAAGATGTGCCAATTGTGGCACTTTACCCGGCTCTTCCCACTTGCCCTGTAGCGGTGGCAAGCGGGGTAATAAGGGGTTATTGTCACCGTTGATTGCACGGTGACAATAAGCCCGGTTAATAATGGAGAGGTGTCAATAAGACACCGATCCATTATTAATCCCAAAGTTATTAAATGTTTAAAAAAAAGACACAGCAAGAAAAAAGTCTTTTAATGAAATAAAAGAGACAACACAGTTTTCATTTCTTTTATTATACTCTCATTCCTGCGACGCCATCGATCTCCTGTAAAAAAATAAAAAAACAAACCAACAGTATACCACCTGTCCGACGCAGTCCATAGTAACGATTGTCCCACGACGATCCAGCTCTGCTACATCGCAATGACAGGCAGAGGCTGTCATCCCGGCGCAGCACAGCTGATTACCGCTTCCCCGGCGGTGACGTCATCGGACTGACTGCTTTACGGCCGCGATTACCCAGCAGTCACTGCAGTTATCGCGAGATACTGCATGTGACCGCCGGGGAGAAGAGGATGGCGGCCATGAAGCAGTCCGGGATGTGACCGCCGGAGATCTTCTGCCAGGTAAGTGCCGCTGACTCCTGACAGACCCGACCGACGGACACTGACAGTGACAGTAACAATTCCGATTCCGGTATCCGATATGACGAAAATATCGGAACTCGGAATCGGAATTCCGATACAGCCAATATCGGCCGATACCCGATATTTGCAGTATCGTATCGCTCAACACTAATGGTCAGTGCTAACACTGATCATAGATGATGCTGCACAATGTCAGCTACACTATACAGCTGACACCCGTAGCGCTTTCATCTATAGGAAGCAGCTATCATTTTATTCCTCAGATCAGTAAGGCGTATTGGTGGTCATTAATCCTGATTTTATCAAAATTTTTAGAAAGCAACAGCAACTTACAATCAGTTCAGTATAACATAAATTTGCCAGAAAATCATCCGGAGACAAAGCAAAAGAATGACAATGTATTAGCTAGTATTGAAGTAGGTAATATCATTTGCAAATACGTGGTCATGAATAGAGTTGAGTGAATATTTTTGGAATCTGTCCTCAAATCTGAATTTGACACATTCGTGCCTTATTGGTATACTATCTGTGCCGAATTTATGTTTGATGATCGGTTCCATATATATTTGGTAATTTCTACTCCCATTGACGTTCAGTGAATATTGCAAAAACAATATTCACCGCCGATCGTAATCGGAACCGAATTTTGAAAAATTTGCTCAACTCTAGTCATGAAGCATACATCCTATACGAAATACGTGTCAAGCTCTCCAAGTTTAGTTATTGGAGAGAAGTAGATAGGGGAAAGGAGGACAATGTAATGTATGTAGTACAGTTCATATAGCGTCTTGTGCTTGGGTGCGATGAAAATACATGAGACACAGGTTTGATATAGAAAGTCTTGTATTACTTCATACAAGTTGGCAAAAATAGTCACACAGTTTGCAGACACAGAAGCAGGAGACACAGCAGGCCAGAGTAATCTAAGCTCAGCAATCACTCTCCACAACAGGTTCAGGATCTTCTTCTCTGTTACCGTAAGTCCATGCAAACGTGGGTCTTTCAAAGAGCAGGGTTCAGAGTCCACAAGTGCTTCAGAGTTCCTCAGTAGGAATAGCTGGAGTACAAGGTCCAAGGCTTTAGGAGTCAGGTCACAGGTTCACTGCAGGCTAGATTCTGAAGCACTGATTGCTCAGCTGTGGCTGCTTAAGAAGCAAAAGGAGAGAATCAGGGCGGGAACATGCAAGCTGGAAACTCCATTTTGACTGAGGGCAAGATAGCTGCAGCAAGACAGAAAGCAAAATGGCCGACGAACAAACTGAGTTTCAGGAACATGTACACAGAACCTTACATTACTCCCCCCTTAGGGACAGCCTCCGGATGACCTCAGGCCAGGCTTGTGTGGGTACCTCTGATGAAACTGACGGAGCAAGCGAGGAGCATTAACGTTATTGACTGGTTCCCATGAGTTGTCCTCCACTGGGTAGCCCTGCCATTTAATCAGATATTGTAACTGATTTCTATACAACCTGGAATCTAAAATCCTTTCCACCACAAATTCTTCCTGACCATCGACTAGCACTGGGTCAGGGCAAGGAGAAGAACGTCCAGGAAACGTATTGTGTGTCGCAGCCTTTAGTAGGGATACATGAAA
This sequence comes from Oophaga sylvatica, assembly GCA_033576555.1. Classification (NCBI taxonomy): domain Eukaryota; kingdom Metazoa; phylum Chordata; class Amphibia; order Anura; family Dendrobatidae; genus Oophaga; species Oophaga sylvatica. Next base: position 403,774,451 of record JARQOD010000006.1, on the reverse strand, counting down.
GACAGGGTGAATTCTCATAGTTCTGGGCAGTTGAAGACGACAAGCAACGGCACTTATAATTTTACTGATTTTATAGGGTCCAATGTACTTATGTCCCAACTTAGACGATGGAATCCTTAACTTAAGATTTCTGGTTGACAGCCAGACCAAGTCTCCTACCTTGAAAGCTGGTGCAGGTTTACGAAATTTATCTGCTGCTTTCTTGTACCTTTCCTGAGCCGATTCCAGATTCTCCTTTAGAAGATCCATATTCTTCTGTAAAGACGTGATTCTTTCAGCCACTGCTGGTAAAGGCGTTTCTATGGGAAATCGTGGTAGAATGTTAGGATGATAACCTAGATTAGAGTAAAAAGGAGACTGCTTAGTGGAGGCACTCTGAGAGTTGTTATACGAGAACTCAGCTAATGGAAGTAGATCCACCCAATCATCCTGTAGGTGGCAGATAAAGCAGCGGAGATACTGCTCCAGGGTTTGATTGGTTCGTTCGGTCTGTCCATTAGTCTGGGGATGAAAAGCAGAAGAAAGGTTTACTTTAATGTCCAATGCTGCACAGAAATTTTGCCAAAACCTAGAAGTGAATTGCACCCCTCGATCCGAAATAACCTCATCCGGTACTCCATGTAAGCGAAACACATCTTTAATCATCAAATCTGATGTCTGTTTTGCAGTGGGTAAGCCGACACAAGGGATAAAATGAGCTGCCTTTGTTAGACGGTCAACCACCACTAGAATGGTGTTCTTCCCTTGAGAGGTTGGTAACTCCACAATGAAGTCCATAGAAATGGATCCCCACGGGCGGGACGGGGTGGGAAGAGGCTGTAACAGACCAGTTGTGAGGAGCGAGGTGTTTTGCATCTTGCACAGACTTCACATGAAGTGACATAGTTTAAAACATCCTTCCTGCAAGTGGGCCACCAAAAGAAACGAGAGAGAAATTCCTGTGTCTTTAGAATTCCTCTATGCCCAGCTATCTTGGAATCGTGAATGAGTTGCAATACTCTCAATCTGACTGTTTCAGGAATATACAGGCGTTGTCCCTGAATCCACACACCATTCTTAAAGACAAGACTTACGTCCCTTGGGGGTTGTGCCAAAAAGGAATCCGCATGGTATGCTTCCTTGATGTCCTTAAGTAGGTCTTGATTATGAATTACTCCTAGGAATCTAGAGTCAGGAAGAATAGTCTTAGGAGGAGTAATTGGACGTGTCTCTGCTGAGTAAATCCTAGAGAGTGCATCAGCCTTTCCATTGCGCGATCCTGGTCTATAAGAAATGATAAAATTAAATTGGTTTAAGAAAAGATTCCAGCGAGCCTGGCGAGGAGTCAGGCACTTAGCCGACCTGATAAACTCAAGGTTACGATGGTCTTCAGGACGACTATTTGCTGTGCAGCTCCCTGAAGAAGGTGTCTCCATTCTTTGAAGGCGGCAATAATGGCCAACAACTCTCTATTGCCCATATCGTAGTTCCTCTCAGCCGAAGACAACTGCTGGGAAAAGAAGGCACAGGGATGCAAGACATTCTTCTCACCTGTTCTCTGCGAGAGTATAGCTCCAACGGCACAGTCTGAAGCATCCACCTCTATTATGAAGGCAAGCTCGGGGTTGGGATGTACTAGGATAGGTGCAGTGGTAAATTTATCTTTTAGACGGGAAAATGCTTCCTGGGCTTGGGGAGTCCAGGAGAACCTAGACTCTTTCCGGGTAAGTTGGGTGATAGGTGACACTACCTCAGAGAAATTTCTAATGAAACGTCTATAGAAGTTGGCAAACCCGATGAAGCGCTGTACCTCCTTCACATTTCTAGGACTTGGCCAATCCTTGATGGCTTGGGTTTTGCTTCCATCCATACTAATTCCTTGTGTAGACAGTACATACCCCAGAAATTGAATTTCGGTCCTATGGAATTCACACTTTTCAAGTTTGATGTAAAGATGATTTTGTCTTAGACGTTCCAAGACCATTCTCACATGTCCATGATGTTCCTCTGTGGAGTTAGAAAAAATTAGAATATCATCCAAATAAATTACCACGAATGTATCTAGGAGATCCCTGAAGATGTCATTCACCAAGTGTTGGAAAGTGGCTGGGGCGGTACTCAGACCAAAAGGCATAACTAGATATTCAAAGTGTCCATAGCGTGACCTGAATGCAGTCTTCCATTCATCCCCAGGTCTAATACGGACTAAGTTATAGGCCCCACGAAGATCTAGTTTAGAGAAAATTTTGGCATGTCGCACTCTCTCCAATAACTCAGGGATTAAAGGCAATGGATAACGGTTTCTAATAGTAACCTTATTGAGTTCCCTATAGTCTACGCATGGTCTCAGAGATCCATCTTTCTTCTTTACAAAGAAGATGGGTGCACCTGCAGGAGATGAAGAGGGGCGTATGAAGCCCTTGGCTAGATTTTCGTCTATGTAATCCTTTAAAGCCTTTAGCTCGGGCCCCGCCAGGGGTAGATCTTACCAAAAGGTATCTCTGCTCCAGGCAATAATTCAATTGGACAATCATATGGACGGTGAGGAGGAAGCTGGTCAGCGTTCTTCTTGTCACATAAATCCACATAGTCCTGGTATACAGCTGGTAGTTCAGGGACTGACATGGTTCCTTTAGGAACAGAGCAAGCTGAAACTTTTGGACTCATCTGTTTCTCTGGAAAGTGTAATTCCTTGGTCTCCCAGTTAATGGTAGGATTCTGAGCCTGCAGCCATGGTAGCCCTAGAATAATGGGAAAGTGGGGAGAAGAGATAAGCATAAAGGACAGTTTCTCTTGATGATCTTTACCCATAAGAACCCTCAAAGGCTCTGTTTCCTGATCCACTGGTCCAGAGGTCAGCAGGGAGCCATCCACAGTTTCCATCTGTACTGGAGTAGCCTTCTTCACTGAACGTATCCCCTGTTTCAGAGCAAAGGAGACATCCATAAAATTTCCACTTGCCCCTGAGTCGATCATAGCAGAGCTAGACACCCAAGCTGAGTCAACCCAGAGTTTGATGGAAAGAAAGCAATGAGAATTTTTTTTCTTACAACTCAGCTGGGACACCGCTGAGGAAACTTGAAAAATGGCAGCGTTTACACAGTCAACGTCCTCAGAGGTAACGGAGTTTAAGTCCGAGAAATCAAGATCTGTTGCTGCAGATCTCTCTGGAGCCTGAGGCTCGGACCTGACAGATCCCCTCTCGCAACACTCACAATGAATGAGTGCTGCAGTAGTCTTACGAGAACGGCTGGGGCAGTTTATAATGAAGTGCCCTGACTTACCACAATAGAAACATAGATTCTTCTTAAAACGATGTTCCTTGCATGCATCACTAACCCGTCGTTGTAAAGAGTCTACCTGCATGGGTTCAGGTTCAGGTTCCCGTGTAATCCTACTCAAAGGTTTCTTAGCTGGAGAGGAAGGTAGGAAAAGGTTAGTGCGATTGCTTTCGAACCATCTCTCTTGCCTGCGTTCAGTCAGACGAGTATCAATACGGATGCAGTAGTTAATAAAGTCACATAACGCAGTGGGAGGGTCGGCACGAGCAAGTTCATCCTTAATCAGTGGAGATAACCCCTTTCGAAAAATAGATTTTTTGGCGGAACTGTCCCAGGTGGTATCAAGGGCCCATCTCCTGAAATCCAAGGCATATTCAGCTACCGAGTGCTTACCTTGGCGCAAAGCTAACATGGCTGCTTCAGCTGTTGCACCTCGATTGGGGTCATCAAACACCTGCCCCATGGCTGAAATAAAAGCATCAAGGTGATTCAAACAATCATCCTCAGTCTCAATCAGGGGGTTTGCCCACATCAAAGCCTTGTTGGTAAGCAACATAATTATAGTAAGCACCTTAGATCGTTCAGTGGGAAATTGTGAAGCATGTGCAGAAAAAAAAAGATTGCATTGATTAATAAATCCCCTGAATTTCTCACGTTCACCGCCAAAACGAAAAGGGGGCAACTTGGGAATCCCAGAACTCGGGGCTACGGCAGGAGCCTGGACTCGCTCTTCTAGAACCTCAATCCTGGCTCGCAAATCCTGGGCAGTCTGTCCAAACACTTGCAAATTGTGATTAGTGAGGTCCTGTAGGCTTGAAAAACGGGTCTTTATATTCTGCAAATCTGCAAGGATATTATCAGTCACTCCGCAAAGTTCCTTTATGCGGGCCTCCATTTTCCAGATCTTTTAAGACAGGAGTACTGGAAGAAGAGGAGAGGAGAAAAAAAAAACAATAGTGTTTACCTGTGGTAACACTGCAGAGAGAAAAAAAATTAAGGGAACTGCTCACCTGGAATGGTTGTGAGAAGTCACAACCACTATCATCACAGAAAGTTCACCCGGACATCTGATATCCACAGTTACAGCAGACAAAAAAAGAAAAAGAAAAAAAAACAATAGTGTTTACCTGTGGTAACACTGCAGAAAAAAAAACACTTAAGGGAATTGCTCACCTGGAATGGTTGTGAGAAGTCACAACCACTGTCATCACAGAAAGTACAACCGGACATCCGATATCCACAGTTACAGCAGACACAGCCTTTCCAGACCCAGCAGACACTAACGTTTTGGCTTCAGAATCTTGTAATGTATGTAGTACAGTTCATATAGCGTCTTGTGCTTGGGTGCGATGAAAATACATGAGACACAGGTTTGATATAGAAAGTCTTGTATTACTTCATACAAGTTGGCAAAAATAGTCACACAGTTTGCAGACACAGAAGCAGGAGACACAGCAGGCCAGAGTAATCTAAGCTCAGCAATCACTCTCCACAACAGGTTCAGGATCTTCTTCTCTGTTACCGTAAGTCCATGCAAACGTGGGTCTTTCAAAGAGCAGGGTTCAGAGTCCACAAGTGCTTCAGAGTTCCTCAGTAGGAATAGCTGGAGTACAAGGTCCAAGGCTTTAGGAGTCAGGTCACAGGTTCACTGCAGGCTAGATTCTGAAGCACTGATTGCTCAGCTGTGGCTGCTTAAGAAGCAAAAGGAGAGAATCAGGGCGGGAACATGCAAGCTGGAAACTCCATTTTGACTGAGGGCAAGATAGCTGCAGCAAGACAGAAAGCAAAATGGCCGACGAACAAACTGAGTTTCAGGAACATGTACACAGAACCTTACAGACAAAGATGTTTTGCAAAGAATGAAACAGTGAATGTATTGTGCATGGTTCTGTCCCAACACTTCGTACACTATTAGTCTGGGCATCATGCAGCACTATTTATTCTGGCACACTGTAGTATTATTATGTATAAATATGAGAATTACCAGGGAAACATCTAAAAATATGTCTCAATGTCCCAGGCATGATGCACATTGCTGTCCCTCTTTTCTCTTTTATATATGATCTGCAGAGAAAGAAGAAAACAGAAAACAGAGGACTATGTGCGTATGAAACCTGGGAATCCAGAATAATTACCTCCAACATGGCTGAATTTGGTTTTGATCTTGTGTCTAAAGTAATAGCAGAAAAGCAAACAAACACTATATGGACAAAAGTATTGGAGCACCCACATATTATAGCTGGAGAAGCTTTGTGACCTCTCATTCTAAAGCCCTAGATATTTATATAGAGTTGGTCTCTTTGTAGATATAACAGCCTCCATTTTTCTTACAAGGCTTTCTTCAAGATATTTTAGTATGTCTGTGAAAAATTTTGCCCATTCATCCAGTAGAGACTATTTATGTTGGGCGAGAGGACCTGGCTCATAATCTCCATTCTGGTTCATCTTGAAGGTGTTGGATGGAGTCAAGTTCTTCAACACTAAACTCACCCATCCATGTTTATGGACCTTGCTTTGTGCACTTAGGCACAGTCATGGAAAACAGAAAAGTGTCCCTCCCAAAACTGTTTCCACAAAGTTGGAAATGTACAAGTGTCCATAATGTCTTGGTATGCTGAAGCTTTAGGATTTCCTTTCACTGGTACAGAGTCCTTGGCCAAGCCCTGAAAAACACATGTAAGGGAAAATGTAATATTAGGATATAAGTTTGACTTCCACATGATTAAACATAAAAACTTTTATTTCAGGTTAGACTATGTGCATATGGCAGGAACCAAAATCGATGGCGTTATCTCATGGAGTTGAGAGAACAATGATGATAGGCATTCACTTCTGTGAAGATTACTCGTATTTTATTCATCTGAAAACATCATACATGTGACGCGTTTCAGGTCATTATAAGCCTTTTTCAAGTGTAGAGTGAGCCACAGCGCATCACATGTATAGTGTGTTCGTTTGAATAAACTACAAATAATCTTCATAAAAGTGAGTCCAGGTCTTGCGATAGTTATTTTAGCTGCGTTGAGCAGGTGAGGTATCAGTGAGCCTTTTTTAAAATGTAAATTTGAAGGATCCAGATTAAATAGAATGAAACGTGATGTTAATGGGATGTCTACGTTTAAGGTTTTCTTTATATGCTCTCTAACTTTCTCCCAAAAACGTTTAATTTTTGTGCATTCCAGCCAAATGTGAGACGGAGAACCCTTCTCTTTGGTGCATCTCCAACAAAGAGGGGAGATTGAGCTGTCTATTTTATTCAATATGTCAGGTGTTTTATACCTTCTTGATATGATTTTATAGTTAAGTTCTTGGAATCTCACTGAAGACATTAGGAAGTGGATGTTTTTGAAAATTGTATGAATCTCTTCTGGGAGAAATTTTGTATTTAGTTCTAATTCCCATTTTTTTATGAAATCTGGGATCTCCTGTGTTCGGGTTAGATTTTTATTTATTTTGGCTATCATTTTTCCCTTTCCTTTTGTGTTCATAAACAGTTTAAGAATTGGCGGATCAGGTGTTGAGGTAGAAATGTCTGGGAGATAAAGTTTGGTTACTTCCTGTAGAGTTTGAATTTCCTCATCTTTCAAGTGAAGGTTTTTAGTGAGTGAGCTGATCTTGTTCTTGCTCATACATCTGTTTTTGTACACCAAGGAGTAAATCGGCATGTTTCTAAAGGGAATAGAAAGCCTGATTTTCTTCTTAAGAGATCTATAATTATTAGGGATCAAATGCAAGATAGGAGTTGCTTTGCATATATTTGGAATAAGATTCATTTTTTATTTTGTTATATTGTATTAAAATAACTATCGCAAGACACTGGAAAGATGTAGAGACCCCTACCTGCAAAGAATGGATAAAAGAATCCAACCAAATCGGTATATATAAGAAAATTAGACTTTCAGGATCTAAAAACCTAAAGACTCTAAACGCATGGATAGCCTGGTTGAACGCCTCAGAGGATCACCAAATAGGCACAACCGGTAACGGTAATCCTTAATTTCTGTCTCCCTATAAGTTTCTTTTGTTATTCCTTTTTTTATATATAGCCTGTTCTGTAATGTTCATGCCTTTATTTGAGTTTGATTTCCCAAATCGCTTAGTTAATCTCTATATTTTAATCAGGACTTTCTGACTCTCTACCCTCCCCTTTCCTTCCTGTGTCCCTCCCCACCATTGCCCCTTGTTTTTTAAACTCTTCTTACAACCCTTTTGGTTTGCAAAACCGCAGCCTTGTAGTGTTATCATTGTGATTTATTACGAATGTTTTTTTTTTTTTTTCTTCTTTTACTATTTCTGGAAACATTTACCCTTTTTTCCTTTCCTGTTGTATTATTGAAATTTTCTAAATAAAGAATATATACAAAAAAAAAAGTGAGTCCAGGTCATCATTGGGACACCATTCCTAGACGTGTACACTACAAAATTTTTGAATGCCGACTGGATTTGTTTATTATTTTTATTGAAACAGAGTGTCATTCTTAACATAGTAAGCAAACTTGGAGATGAAAGTGGTTGTAAAACTGCGCTGACGAGAATCCAATACAATAGGAGACCAGATGTTGTAGGGATGCGGTTTTATTTGTCAACGCGATTCGAGGTAATCATACCTCTTCATCAGCAAAAACCACAATGGTGGCTTCCACTGGATCTGCAGCAGCCATCTTTTGCTTACAAGCTAACAAAGGGGTTGTGACTTTCATAACCCCCATAGGTGAGCAAATCCTATTTCACTCTCTTTTGTAATGAGGATAAGACCCTATTGTGATTATTGTTGTTCCAATTTTTATCTACAAACATTCTTAACACATAAACTTCATTGGTATAATCTTTGAAGGATTGGTCGATGGACATACGTTATCCAAACTGGACAATCCCCATAATAAGGGGGAAAGCCAGAAAATGAACTATTTAATATTAAATGTACTTACCCCCTTATGATATAGGAAAGATGTGTATCTTCTTACCCCCTTATTACTTCACTGTCCAGGTGAAGATCCGAAATGTTTCAAGTAAACTGTCAGATGATCATGGAAAGCTCAACCCAGTACTTGTTAAAAAAAAAAATAGCATGAACCATTGAAAAGTGTTCACATGCTTGGTGTCTGAGTGTGACCCACAACTTCTCCTACCCAGGAAACAGAAGAACATCTATAAATTGAAAACTTTAGGTATTTTCTGTTATTTCTTCTTTTTATATTATAGCTGTTTGCACATTTGTATGTTGCTTTATTTTGTCTCTTTTTACTAATTTTTCTAGTAAGCGCTGTACTTTTTATATTAAAGCCTAAAACTTCAATGAGTTCGACCTTGCATGTTCTAAACAATCCATAGGATTTCTGAGAGTGTCTGACTTTTTGACTGGCAGACAGTAGCGTACGTTTCGCGAACTCATCACCCCATTTGTTTGGTGAGTACTGTGTATCTGGGGTGTGCGGACTGTGTTGGGTGTGAATTAGGCCAGAGTCAGACAAGCGTATAAAAATTTGTCTGTGTTAAAATGCGGACAATTTTCATCCATTTTGTTATACGTGTGCCATACGTGTATCTGTTTTTACTTACGTGTGGCATCAGTTTTTACATACTTCAACATTTTTAAATATAAATGATTATAAACAGTTTCCTATGTTAATAATTGCAATGTATCCATAAAAATTGAATGCTACACAGATGATCCTTATGGGATCAGATTTTTTTGCACGCTGAAAAACTTGTATAGCCAATTATCATCTGATAATCAGGATTGCATGCTGCAATATTTTTCGCATAGAAACTTGGTCTGTGTGAAAACCATCCCTATAGAATTACATTGGTCTGAACGCTGTCCAATTTTTGCTAGGTGTGCCCAAGTCCGTACAATACACTTGTCTCAATAGCCCTTATGCTCAATTTGCAGCTTGAGTGAAAGGTGAGTGTAAGATTGAGTTAGTGGATGTAGATTTACCCCTTGCTGTTGTACTGAGAAAGTGTTTACATGACAAAACTCTATAACCTTATCCCTATTACACCAAAGTTTACTGCTGGCACTGTAAGGTGGCCAGGGTGGCAGTCACGTCAACGGGCTTTACGGTTCCCACACCCTGGCGCCTGACAGACAAAACACAACATCTGTCCCGCTGCATGTGCAGCGTATGCAGCAGAACAACCACGGTCACTGCCAGAGTCTCCTCCAGTTCCGTCACCCCGCCTCCACGTCCCCAAGCTCCACAAAACACCGCAGAGCCACAGTTCTCTTCCAACAGCTGAACCCCACTAAGCAAGAGGGCATCCACCACACTGGCAGCACAGGTCATACTTAAAGACATCTTCTTCCCAGCTCTCCCTGCCATCCGGGCAGCCTCGATCCCTCCTAGCAGTCCCGTCTCTCTTTTCCCTGGCATCCAGGCAGCCTCTTTGGACAATCCACGTCCCGTCCGTACTTCCAGCGTCACCAGCTCCCTGTCAACCCCTCATCCGGTTCCAATTGGGAAAGGTGTTGGAACCGCCATCCCAGCGGCTTCCGTCCTGGTCGCAGGCCCCGAATCCATCCGGGGGACGGTCCCGCCGAGCTGGTGCCTGACTGCACTGTTCTCCGCCTGGGGCTCCTTACCGCCACAACAGCCCCATCCCCACGGCCGGCTGCCTCATTTGCTGCTTACACCCCACACTGGGCAAGCCTGCCCGGGCTCCGCAGCCTATACAGGAAGTCCCTTTCCTATATACCTGGGTCTGCACTGCTCTGAAACTACTCCTAGCTGCCAAACCCCTATCTATTTTATGCTCTAATGTGCCCCCCTCTATTCTAATCCCCCTACGGTCCTATACTATCTAAGATGCTATTCTATTCCTGAGCTTATACACAGTACCTGACAGACACATGACATTACAGTACATAAAACTTTACATTTCACATTAATAATCAGGAAACTAGATACTGTGGCAAAGGGCATAAACATTTTAGAAGAAAGCAAGCAATACTACCACATGACAACATTTGAATATTGCCTATAAATCCCCATGTACCTTTTAACTAATTTCATTACTTCCATCACTGCTTTTAGCCTACTCACATAACTCTTCAATCACTGACAGCCCTATTTTCCTTCTATACCAATTCAACATAAATACTACTCAATACCATATAATACCACTTATTAACCATCACGGTCCCTGGCTGCAGCTGCTCCCTTTAGTCTTGCTGGGCTCCATCCACACTTACAAATGGCACTGATGTAATGTTATACCTCCATTCCGGGGAGAACCTCGGCTCTTTATCTGCAGAATTAGTTGATTGTCAAAGATGGCTGCTAGCCACAACATGGCCGTTTAGCATATTATGGCTGACCACTCTCTTATAGATGGAATTGGCAGATTTCTTCCAGGCTTCCCCAATGTGAGCACGTCATCTCCTTAGTAGGTAACGCATGTCTTTACATAAGACTAATGGAGTAACGTCACATTTAGGCAGAGCACTGTAATATTGCTGCACTCGTTAATGGCAGTAGAAATGACGATGCTCTGATGTCTGAGAGACGTCTGGATGCTAATAGCTGATTGCAAATTGAAGGTCTGTTGAGGGTTCATTAATGCATTTCCCTTGTAATTACATGACTAATACACAGTAATCTGGATATATTGTCTGCAGAGAAGATGCATTCACAGTTTGGTTTTCTCTTATTCTACTTTTGGATCTTTGCTCTCATCACCAGCATCTCAAAAAAAAACAAGATTGGAAACTGCTTATGCAATGTTGGAAAGAGCCCAAGAGTGGCTGAACAGTATATATTATACAGATCATACAAAAGACAGAGCCTCTCTGCTCATTGTCTGAGTCAAGAGGATATTCCCGTATTGTGCCATTGCGCTGGGATGTCCTTAGTCTGTCTCTAGTCTTTGCCTTTATTCCGTAGCTACATACAGTACATGTTCATTAACTGATGAACAATTTAAAGCATCTTTCTACAAAAACCAAAAAATCATCGTCTTCATCTGCCAGGATGCGCAAAACTACATTTAACAGCTTCTACGATACATTAATTTCTTGGATAACAGGTATGATATGGAGCCATTGCAGAGCCCATAAAGGGGATCACTGAGATTACCTAAACTCCAATAATATATCTGCGTAGTTATACAACTTAAAGGCTATGGACACCTATTAAATGGGAAAAAAAATGTTCTTTACATACGTTAGTGGTTTTTTTAGTTTATAAAATTATACTAAGTTTTACAATGGCAATCTTAATTCCTTCATTTATTTTCAAACTCCCTAAATCTGCGGTTTGCAGCCTGACCCAAGTTTCAGATTTGTCTCTGCTGGGAGTGTCCCTCCCTGTAGTACATGCTGGATCTGAGGTATGTGTATATCCAGGGTGCTGCTAAGCATTGCTCCAGTACTGTATGTTCATCTCTTCGTGCTTTCCTACTTGTTAAGAACTGTTTTATGTGCCCTCCAAGATCCCGTTGTCTCGCTCCATACAGATCTGTGCACAACTCCTTCCCTGCTGCTATCACTAACCATGAGAAAAGGGAGGTTAACAGCAGAACCGTATCAGGAGCAGCCCAGACAGAATTATTGCATTTTAGCGAAGCAATCGGCTAGACAATAGACTTACAGACACTCTGCAGCAGAAAACAAAGTGAGTATTCGCATCTACAAATCTGTATTAATTCTCAATCCGACCATGCGCCGTCCAGAGGAGAAGAGGCACATATGAAGATTTCAGAAGGTTTATTTTCATGCTGAACTCTTGTAGTTATGCACAATTACAGTAGGTAAAAAGATAATTCTAAACCAGAGCTATACAGATGTTAACTTCTAAACTTGACTTACATACACAGAATGAGGAAGAAGGGAGGGGTTATTGATATCAGAGCTGGGGAGGCAGACAGGGAGGACAAACTTGTAAAAGGCAAACCTGATTACATAGAAGAGAACAATACAATACTGTATAATTCCAAAGTCATGGGACCTGACACTGCTTTGGTGTCCTTTTACAGTTCTGTAAAACTCAGAGCCATTATATGAAATTGTGCGCATAACGCCTAATCTGCATAAAAAATGCACGTGTCTGAATATATTCATCTGTACCAACTCATAGTTCATTAGTTTACCTTCAGTTCCCTTATATAGATCATTTATAAAAATGTAATAACAGAAAAAAGCAGCTTTTAATATCCTGCAGGCTTCAGAGCTGAAATCTCCAAGTATGGGATTGACAAGGTTACGGCGAGGTGGACTCAAACTGGCTCAGTGATCGTACTCAAAGAGTGGTAAGAAATGGTTGCACATCCAATTGGAAGAGTTTTTCAAGTGGGGTACCACAAGGCTCTGTCCTGGCCCCAGTGTTGTTCAACATTTTTATAAATGATCTAGATAAGGGAACTGAAGGTAAACTAATCAAATTTGCAGATGATGCAAAGCTAGGACGGATAGCTAACACTAGAGAAGACAGAGAAAGGATTCAGAAGGATCTAGACTAGCTTGAGCAATGGGCTGTGATTAACAGAATGGCATTTAACAGAGAGAAATGCAAGATTATACATCTGGGCAAGAAAAACTAAAATTACATCTATAAAATGGGAGGAATAGAACTAAGCAACAGCATGTGTGAAAAAGACTTGGATATAGCAATAGATCACAGACTGCACATGAATAAACTGTGATGCAGCAGCAAAAAAGGCAAACACAGTTCCGGGATGTGTTAAGAGAAGCATAGAGTCTAGATCACGTGAAGTATTCATCCCCCTCTACTCCTCCTTGGTCAGGCCTCATCTGGAATACTGTGTCTAGTTTTGGACACCACATTTTAAAAACGACATTGAAAAACTGGAGCAAGTTCAGAGAAGAGCTATCAGGATAGTGAGTGGACTGCAAAGTATGTCCTACGAGGAACGGTTAAAGAATCTGGGTATGTTTTACTTGCAAAAAATAAGGCTAAGAGGAGACTTAACAGCTGTCTACAAATATCTGAAGGGATGTGACAGTGTACAGGGATCGTTATTATTCTCCACTCACTCCCTCCTAGACCCTTCACAGTCCGGCTTCCGACCCCTACATTCGACTGAAACTGCACTCATCAAAGTGACCAATGACCTTCTGACAGCAAAACGTAACGGTGACCACTCTCTGCTCATTCTTCTCGACCTTTCTGCAGCTTTTGACACGGTTGACCACTGTCTCCTACTGTCTAGGCTCCAGTCACTAGGTATTAAGGACACTGTTCTCTCCTGGTTCTCTTCCTATCTTTCTGACCGCTCCTTCAGTGTTTCGTTCTCTGGCTCCACATCATCTCCTCTTGCTCTCACTGTCGGTGTACCCCAGGGCTCAGTCCTTGGCCCCCTTCTCTTCTCTCTCTACACGGCCCCAATTGGACAGACCATCAGCAGATTTGGCTTTCAGTACCATCTTTATGCTGAAGACACACAATTATACACGTCATCCCCCGACCTTACCCCCGCTGTACTACAGAACACCACCGACTGTCTGTCCGCAGTCTCCAACATCATGTCCGCTCTCTATCTGAAACTTAACCTCTCCAAAACTGAACTTCTTCTGCTCCCGCCGTCTACTAACCTCCCTAAATCTGACATTTCCCTCTCTGTGGGCGGCACCATAATAACACCCCGGCAGCAGGCTCGCTGTCTGGGTGTTATGTTTGACACCAATCTCTCCTTCACCTCCCATATACAATCTCTTGTCCACTCTTGCCGCCTACACCTAAAGAACATCTCTAGAATCCGCCCTTTTCTCACCATGGAAACAACAAAAACCCTCACTGTAGCATTGATCCACTCCCGCCTGGACTACTGCAACGCTCTATTACTTGGCCTCCCCATTACTCGACTATCCCCTCTCCAGTCCATCCTTAATGCAGCAGCCAGGGTCATCCATCTGGCTAATCGGTACTCGGACGCGTCCGCTCTTCGCCAGTCCTTACACTGGCTGCCCATTCATTATAGGATCCAATTCAAAGTACTGGTTCTCACCCACAAAGCTCTCCACAGTGCAGCACCCCCCTACATCTCCTCCCTCATTTCTATCTATCGGCCTAACCGACTGCTGCGCTCTGCAAACGACTTTCGACTAACCTCTGCACTAATCCGTACCTCCCACTCCCGACTCCAAGACTTCTCCCGCGCTGCGCCAATCCTCTGGAATGCTCTACCCCAAGAAATTAGGACTATCCACAATTTGCATGGTTTCAGGCGCTCCCTCAAAACACATCTGTTCAGAGCGGCCAATCACATTCACTAATCATAGTCATTCTATGTGTAATGTGTGTGTGTGTGTGTGTGTAGCCCATTTACTATCTCCATCCATCCCTCACTCCCTCAAGATGGCTGGACCATCATTGTAAATGCACCATTGTATATACACACACCTGTACTTTGTATCTACCCCACCTCATTGTAGATTGTAAGCTCTCACGAGCAGGGTCTCTTATTTTGCTTTAATTATTGTATTGTTAACGTTGTTACTTATGACTTGTGTTTTGAAACTGTTAAACTGTAAAGCGCTGCGGAATATGATGGCGCTATATAAATAAAGATTATTATTATTATTCTCATTTGCACATGAAAATACGAGAAGCAATGGAATGAAACTGAATGGGAGGAGACACAGATTAGATATTAGAAAAAACATTTTGACAGTGATGGTAATCAATGAGTCGAACAGGCTGCCACGAGAGGTGTTGAGTTCTCCTTCAATGGAAGTCTTCGAACAGAGGCTGGACAGACATCTGTCTGAGATGCTTTAGTGATTCCTGCATTGAGCAGGGGTTGGACACGATGACCCTGGAGGTCCCTTCCAACTCTATCATACTATGATTCTATGTTTGTTTGGTTCTATATCTATATGGAGCATGTTCTATTGATTTGCCTCTAAGCTCACCTTGACTTCATCAGGCGCTGTATAGTATTCGGACATATGAAAAATTGATACCTTCATTGTGATGTATGAGTTGAAATGCAACCAGCAGAATTGTGAATGCAGCTCTGGACTATAATAGAAGCTCCATGTCCCAAATGTAACAATCCAAAGGGCTTCCAACTTATCAAGTGTCTGAAATAGTATTGGTCTTCTCATATGGGCAAAAGAGATCTTTTGGTCTCCCCAGGCTCCAGGGTGTGATGGCAACCACTCACCCCGAACAGTTACACCCCTGCCTGTAACTCAGGATCTGTACCAGATAATAATGATTCACTTTGCAATTGTAGATCTTGAGTTCATTTTACCTAGCCCTGTGTGCATAAGTATATAGCATGTAAACTCATACGGCATGGGATGTATTTATGTGTATAATTTATGTCCTTCTCACAGACTCTTTTGTGATCGATCATACTGGTTTTACAACTGATATAATGGTGAAGAAGACCAAAACTCTAGGATTTCAGCCAATGCAGCAAAGCTGTGGTTTTCATCGAGAAAGTTTGTCAAAACAATTGAGAAGAGATTGTAATTTCAAGATTTAATGGCAAATTAATATACTTGAAGTTGCGGCCAAAAGTGTTCTGGTTACTAAGTGATTATTCCAAAACAGACGCTAACAAAGCATTGAGATGTGTGAGTAAAACTGCACGCCGAGGGTTAGTGCTGGAGACAGCGTGACCATCACGAGGAGCAGTTCACATGAGATTATTTAACAACGTGTAGAAAAGAGATGGGAGAAAGGGAGTAGTTATGAAGATAGACACTTAGATCGTGTCTCCAGTTTTTGTAGGAGCAGGGATGTCCTAAGGAATGTGCAAGATGTGTATCAGCCATCCTTCTTAAAGTGGGCCCACCGGGTCTCTTTTATATTAGTTGCATAGGAGTATTATTTGCATATTTTATATCACTCTGTTAGATTACATTATGTATGAATATGCTATATGTTCACTGAATATGGGTAATACTGTATTTATTTGACAGCGCTATTTGGCCATCACATTAGTAGTGTATGGTTGTAGCAGCACTATATAGTGGTGTCTTTTGCACACAGGTTGACAGAACACAATTAAGCCGAGCCAGGTCTGAATTAGGGCCATCTATAAGCTCCCGGAAGCCATTATGTAACATATTGGGTTCCCGTAATCGTGTCGTGGGGGCCCAGTGGAAGTGTCAGAAGAACCACCTATGTCTGATCACTTAGATGCCATGGCCGCTTTTCACCATAACATCTAAGGGTTAAACTAATGCAATAAGAGCTAGTTACAATAGCAGCATTTACTGGTGGGTATCTGCTGTGTAATACAGATTAGATATTAGAAAAAAACTTTTTGACAGTGAGGGTGATCCATGAGTGGAACAGGCTGCCACGAGAGGTGGCGAGTTCTCCTTCAATGGAAGTCTTCAAACAGAGGCTGGACAGACATCTGTCTGAGATAGGTTAGTGAATTCTGCATTGAGCTGAAGGTTGGACACAATGACCCTGGAGGTCCCTTCCAACTCTAACATTCTAGGATTCTATGATAAGGATTAGTGTGTGAACCGGCTCCATACAAATCCTCCTGATTTCTGTCATACATACAGTGGGTACAGAAAGTATTCAGATCCCTTTAAATTTTTCACTCTTTGTTTCATTGCAGCCATTTGGTAAATTCAAAAAAGTTCATTTTTTTCTCATTAATGTACACTCTGAACCCCATCTTGACAGAAAAAAAGCAGAAATGTAGAAATGTTTGCAAATTTATTGAAAAAGAAAAACTGAAATATCACATGGTCATAAGTATTCAGACCCTTTGCTCAGAAACTCATATTTAAGTCACATGTTGTCCATTTCCTTGTAATCCTCCTTGAGATGGTTCTACTCCTTCATTGGAGTCCAGCTGTGTTTAATTAAACTGATAGGACTTGATTTGTAAAGGCACACACCTGTCGATATAAAACCTCACAGTTCACAGTGCATGTCACACCAAATGAGAATCATGAGGTCAAAGGAACTGGCCAAGGAGCTCAGAGACAGAATTGTGGCAAGGCACACATCTGGCCAAGGTTACAAAAGAATTTCTGCAGTACTCAAGGTTCCTAAGAGCACAGTGGACTCCATAATCCTTAAATGGAAGAAGTTTGGGACCACCAGAAGTCTTCCTAGACCTGGCCGTCCAGCCAAACTGAGCAATCATGGGAGAAGAGCCTTGGTGAAAGAGTTAAAGGAGAACCCCAAGATCACTGTGGCTGAGCTCCACAGATGCTGTAGGCTGATGGGAGAAAGTTCCTCAAAGTCAAATATCACTGCAGCCCTCCACCAGTCGGGCCTTTAAGGCAGAGTGGCCTGATGGAAGCCTCTGATCAGTGCAAGACATATGAAAGCCCGCATAGAGTTTGCTAAAAAACACATGAAGGACTCCCAGACTGTGAGAAATAAGATTCTCTGGTCTGATGAGATGAAGATAGAACTTTTTGGTGATAATTCTAAGCGGTATGTGTGGAGAAAACCAGGAACTGCTCATCACCTGCCCAATACAATCCCAACAGTGAAACATGGTGGTGGCAGCATCATGCTATGTTTTTCAGCTGCAGGGACAGGACGACTGGTTGCAATTGAAGGAAGCATGAATGCGGTTAAGTGCAGAGATATCCTGAATGAAAACCTCTTCCAGAGTGCTCTGGACCTCAGACTTGGCCGAAGGTTCACCTTCCAACAAGACAATGACCCTAAGCGCACAGCTAAAATAACAAAGGAGTGGCTTCAGAACAACTCTGTGACCATTCTTGACTGGCTCAGCCAGAGCCCTGACAAAAACCCAATTGAGCATCTCTGGAGAGACCTGAAAATGGCTGTCCACCAACGTTCACCATCCAACCTGACAGAACTGGAGAGGATCTGCAAGGAAGAATGGCAGAGGATCCCCAAATCCAAGTGTGAAAAACTTGTTGCATCGTTCCCAAGAAGACTCATGGCTGTACTAGCTCAAAAGGTGCTTCTACTCAATACTGAGCAAAGGGTCTGAGTACTTATGACCATGTGATATTTCAGTTTTTCTTTTTTAATAAACTTGCAAGCAAAAATTTCTACATTTCTGTTTTTGTTCAAGATGGGGTGCAGAGTGTACATTGTGGTAGGGGGCTGCAAATGATGAAGGGGCTGCAAATTATGTAGGGGGATGCAAATGATGAAGGGGAAGCAAATGATGAAAGGGGGACTGCAAATGATGAAGGGGGCCTGTAAGTGATGAAAGGGGGACTGCAAATGATGGAGGGGGCTGCAAATGATGGAGTAGGGCTGCAAATGGAGAAGGGGCTGAAAATGATGAAGGGGGCTGAAAATGATGAATGGGGCTGCAAATGATGAAGGGGACTGCAAATTATGAAGGGGATGCAAATGATGAATGGGGGATTGCAAATGATGAAGGGGGCCTGCAAATGATGGAGGGGGGCTGCACATGGTGAAGGGGACTGAAAATGATGGAGGAGGGCTGGAAATGGTGAAGGGGGCTGAAAATGATGAAGGGGCTGAAAATGGTGAAGGGTGTTGTGAATGGGTTTGAGATAAGTTCTGAGCAGAGGCTCCCTCTGGTGGTTACAAGCGGTACTAGTGAGGATTGTGAGGACTGGGAATCAGGTGTTACTGATTGGTCTTTTATAAGGGAGTCATTTTCCCATCAGGGTTGCCGGTGATCAATTGTTCTGGTCTGAATCCTTCTTTCCAGTTTCCCTTGTAGCCTGCTGTGTCGTGTCTGCATCTCCTGCTATCAGATAAGACTATTTCTTATTTTGTGTTTTTGCTATATTTTTGCATTTGGTCCTGCACTTCTGTGGGGGCCTTCTGGGTCCCCTCCGGGGGCTTTTGCCCTCTCAGTTTAGTTCAGCCACTGTGTTTTGTACTTTTGCTTTTTCCAGTTTTTTCAGTGGCTGCTGTTTTGTTTTGTTACACCAGAGAACTAATTTAGGTGGTAGAGGTCGTGTGATCTCAGGTGATTTTGAAATTAGTAGAGTTGGTGTTTTTTCAGGGTTTTCTGAGATTGCAGTAAGTACCCTTCCTGTCCTTTTCTATTTAGATAGTTTGGGCCCCAGCGTTTACTCATACTATTTTCTTTCTGTGTCAGTATTTCCTCTTGTCTAACCGCCATTACATGTTTGGGGGCTTTCTATTATCTTTGGGGTTCTGCTCCGGGGCAGATAGCTTTCCTATTTCTATCTTTAGGTGTAGTTAGTTTCTCAGGCTGTGACGAGGCGTCTAGGACCAACGTAGGAACGCTCCACGGCTGCCTCTAGTTGCTGTGGTTAGTCAGGGTACTGCAATCTCATAGATTCCAACTGCTCTGGTGTATTTCCTTTTTTACCTGCACTCCTCAGCTACCGTAACATAACAGTATCACCGGCCATAAAAATTGTATGGTACTCACAGAAGGGAAAAAATATTTTGAAGGAAGAAAAGTTGTCAGAGATATTTTTCTGTTTGTTGCAATTTTTTTTTTTTTTTCCCTCTGTATCTCTGGGTGCTGGGGAGGATCTTTTCTCCCAATGGAGTTTGCACAGTTGTCTGGCCGTGTGGATCAGCTTGCCACTGAGGTTCGGAGTATTGCTATCTATCTTGCTAGGTTGCCTGTTGTGGAACCTAGGATTCCCATGCCAGATTTGTTTTTAGGGGATCGAGCTAAGTTTAAGAATTTAAAAAATAATTGTAAATTGTTTCTTGCCTTGAAATCTAAGTCCTCAGGAAACGCAGCGCAGCAGGTTCAAATTATCATCTCTCTCCTGCGCGGCGATCCTCGGATTGGGCTTTTTCCCTGATACCTGGGGATCCTGTTTTGAGTGATGTTGATGCATTTTTTCAGGCTTTGGGGTTATTGTACGATGAGCCTAATGTCACTGATCAAGCTGAAAAAGCCTTGTTGGCATTAAATCAGGGGCCTTATGACGCTGAGTTATACTGTCAGAGATTCCGTAGGTGGGCAGTCCTGACCAAATGGAATGACGACGCTTTGGCGGCCCTTTTCCGGAAGGGTCTGTCGGATAATGTAAAGGATGTTATGGTGGGATTCCCTGTCCCCTCTGGTCTCAATGATTCTATGTCATTAGCGATTCAAATTGACAGACGTTTGCGTGAGCGGAGAAGTATGCGTGGAGTGGTGTTGCCTTGTGAGCCAGCTGCTGAGCCCATGCAGTGTGATAGAGTGGTGTCTGGGGCACAGCGTCATGAGTTTCGAAAGCGCAATGGGTTATGTTTCTACTGTGGTGATGCCTCTCATGCTATTTCAGTCTGCCCTAAGCGGGGAAGACGTTTTGCACGCTCAGTTGTCTTGGGTAGTGTTCAGACTAAGTTTTTATTAACTGTCACTCTGATATGCTCTCTGTCCTCATTTTCTGCTCAGGCTTTCGTTGATTCTGGAGCAGCTATTAACCTGATGGATTATGATTTTGCTAAACGTTGTGGGTTTCCCTTGATACCCCTACAGAAGTCTATTCCTTTACTGGGGATCGATTCTACCCCTTTGGCTGAGAATAAACCCCGGTTTTCTACTCAGGTGATAATGAGGGTTGAACCTGATCACCAGGAGTGCTGCAAATTTTTGGTTCTATATAATCTGCATGACATTATCGTGCTGGGTTTCCCTTGGTTACAGTCTCATAATCCTGTTTTGGATTGGAAATCTGTGTCTGTAACCAGTTGGGGCTGCCAATGTGTTAATACCAACACTCCTGTTTTTTCTGCCTCCCCCCAGGCTCAGGATGTTCCTGACTTTTTGTTTGATTTTTCTGATGTGTTTAGCGAAAGTAAATCTGCTTCCTTGCCTCCCCATAGGAGCTATGACTGCGCTATTGAATTAGTGTCAGGTAGTAAATTCCCTAAAGGTCGCCTTTTTAACTTGTCTGTACCTGAACATGACGCTATGCGGTCTTATATCAAGGAATCATTGGAGAAGGGTCATATCAGACCATCCTCTTCACCCTTAGGTGCCGGTTTTTTCTTTGTGGCCAAAAAAGATGGTTCATTAAGGCCGTGTATTGATTATCGTCTCTTGAACAATATTACTGTGAAATATCAATACCCGTTACCCTTGATTTCTGACCTGTTTTCCAGGGTGAAAAACGCTACTTGGTTTACCAAGCTTGACCTCAGGGGGCGTATAACCTTATTCGCATTAAGCACGGGGATGAATGGAAGACGGCATTTAACACCCCTGAAGGGCATTTTGAGTACCTTGTGATGCCCTTTGGGCTCACTAATGCTCCTTCCGTCTTCCAGTCCTTCATGAATGACATTTTCAGGGATTTTGTGGACAAGTTTCTGATTGTTTATTTGGATGATATCTTGATTTTTTCTAATGACTGGGACTCTCATGTGAAACATGTTCGAACTGTATTCCAGATTTTGAGAGAGAATGCTCTGTATGTGAAGGGATCAAAGTGTCTTTTTGGCGTACAGAGGATCTCATTTCTGGGATTCATTTTGTCCCCATCTGTTATTGAAATGGACCCGGTCAAGGTTCAGGCCATCTGTGATTGGGTCCAACCTACTTCATTAAAGGCTCTTCAGAGATTTTTGGGTTTTGCCAATTTTTATCGTAAATTTATTGGTAATTTCTCGGTTATTGTTAAACCATTAACTGATTTGACCAGAAAGGGTTCTGATGTGGTGAATTGGCCTCCTGAGGCAGTCTCTGCGTTTCAGGAACTTAAGCAGAGATTCACTTCTGCTCCTGTTCTACGGCAGCCTGATGTTTCTCTGCCATTTCAGGTGGAGGTTGATGCCTCTGAAATTGGGGCAGGTGCCGTTTTGTCCCAAAAAGATCCAGAGACCTCTAAAAGTAACCCTTGTGCCTTTTTCTCTCGAAAATTTTCTCCTACTGAACGTAATTATGACGTGGGTAATCGGGAGTTATTGGCCATGAAGTGGGCTTTTGAAGAGTGGAGACATTGGCTGGAGGGAGCCAAACATCAGGTGGTGGTCCTTACGGACCATAAGAATCTGGTCTATCTGGAATCTGCCAAGCGACTCAATCCTAGACAGGCCAGGTGGGCCTTGTTTTTCACACGTTTTAATTTTGTGGTTTCCTTTCTTCCTGGCACTAAGAATGTTAAGGCGGATGCCCTCTCGAGGAGTTTCCTTGCGGACTCTCCTGAGCTATCTGATCCCTCTGTTATTTTGAAGGAGGGTGTTGTTCTTTCCGCCATCTCACCCAATTTGAGACTTGCTCTGGAGGGGTGTCAGGAGGATAGGCCCGAGCGCTGCCCTGTTGGAAAATTGTTTGTCCCGGACCAATGGAAAAAGAGTGTGATGTCTGAGATTCATTGTTCCGCATTGGCTGGGCATCCCGGAATTTTTGGTACCAGAGACTTGGTTAGTCGGTCCTTTTGGTGGCCTACCTTGTCTCGCGATGTCAGGGAATTTGTGCAGTCCTGCGGGACTTGCTCTCGCTCCAAGCCTTGCTCTCGCTCTAGTGGTTTGTTGATGCCATTGCCTGTGCCCAAGAGACCATGGACCCATATCTCTATGGATTTCATTTCCGATCTTCCTGTTTCTCAGAGAATGACCACCATCTGGGTAATTTGTGATAGGTTTTCCAAAATGATACATCTTGTGCCATTACCTAAGTTGCCTTCCTCCTCTGAATTGGTGCCATTGTTCCTTCAGCACGTGGTTCGTTTACACGGCATTCCTGAGAACATTGTGTCTGACAGAGGAGTCCAGTTTGTTTCCAGATTTTGGAGGACTTTTTGTTCTAAACTGGGTGTTCAATTGTCTTTCTCCTCGGCATTTCATCCTCAGACCAATGGTCAAACTGAGAGAACAAACCAGACATTGGAGACTTATCTAAGATGCTTTGTGTCTGCTGATCAGGATGACTGGGTCTCTTTTTTGCCTTTGGCTGAGTTTGCTCTTAATAATAGGGCTAGCTCTGCCACTTTGATGTCTCCGTTTTTCTGTAATTCTGGGTTTCACCCTCGATTTTCTTCAGGACAGACGTAGGCTTCTGTCTGTCCAGGTGTTGACTCTGTTGTTGAGCGTATGCAGCAGATTTGGGACCAGGTAGTGGAGAGGTTGTCCCTCTCTCAGGAGAAGGCCCAGCGGTTTGCTAACCGGCATAGGACTGATGGTCCTCGGTTTGAAGTGGGGGACTTGGTCTGGTTGTCCTCAAAGAATATTCCTATGAGAGTAGCATCTCCTAAATTTAAACCTAGGTTCATTGGACCTTATAAGATCATGGAGATTATTAATCCTGTTTCTTTTCGTTTGCTTCTTCCAGGGACATTTAAGATCCATAACGTGTTCCACAAGTCCTTGTTGAAGAGGTTTGTTGAGCCAGTGGTTCCTGCTGCTGTGCCTCCTGACCCTGTTTTGGTTGAGGGCAATCTGGAGTATGTGGTTGAGAAAATATTGGATTCTCGTTTTTCTAGACGAAGACTCCAGTATTTGGTTAAATGGAGAGGTTATGGTCAGGAAGACAATTCTTGGGTGTTTGCTTCGGACATCCATGCTAGGAGACTTATCCGTGCGTTTCATAGAACTCATCCTGACCGACCTGGTTGCTCAAATGAGGGTTCGGTGACCCCTCCTCAAGGGGGGGGTACTGTTGTGAATGGGTTTGAGATGAGTTCTGAGCAGAGGCTCCCTCTGGTGGTTACAAGCGGTACTAGTGAGGATTGTGAGGACTGGGAATCAGGTGTTACTGATTGGTCTTTTATAAGGGAGTCATTTTCCCATCAGGGTTGCCGGTGATCAATTGTTCTGGTCTGAATCCTTCTTTCCAGTTTCCCTTGTAGCCTGCTGTGTCGTGTCTGCATCTCCTGCTATCAGATAAGACTATTTCTTATTTTGTGTTTTTGCTATATTTTTGCATTTTGTCCTGCACTTCTGTGGGGGCCTTCAGGGTCCCCTCCGGGGGCTTCTGCCCTCTCAGTTTAGTTCGGCCACTGTGTTTTGTACTTTTGCTTTTTCCAGTTTTTTCAGTGGCTGCTGTTTTGTTTTTGTTACACCAGAGAACTAATTTAGGTGGTAGAGGTCGTGTGATCTCAGGTGATTTTGAAATTAGTAGAGTTGGTGTTTTTTCAGGGTTTTCTGAGATTGCAGTAAGTACCCTTCCTGTCCTTTTCTATTTAGATAGTTTGGGCCCCAGCGTTTGCTCATACTATTTTCTTTCTGTGTCAGTATTTCCTCTTGTCTAACCGCCATTACATGTTTGGGGGCTTTCTATTATCTTTGGGGTTCTGCTCCGGGGCAGATAGCTTTCTATTTCTATCTTTAGGTGTAGTTAGTTTCTCAGGCTGTGACGAGGCGTCTAGGACCAACGTAGGAACGCTCCACGGCTGCCTCTAGTTGCTGTGGTTAGTCAGGGTACTGCAATCTCATAGATTCCAACTGCTCTGGTGTATTTCCTTTTTTACCTGCACTCCTCAGCTACCGTAACATAACAGAAGGGGCTACAATGATGAGGGGGGCTGCAAATGGTGAAGGGACTGCAAATGATGAAGAGGGCTGCCAATAATGAAAGGGGGGCTGCAAATGATGGAGGGGGCTGCAAATGATGATGTGAGGGAGGGGGACTGCACATGAAGAACAGAGGGGGACTGTACATGATGAAGTGGGGGGGAGAATGGGGGACTGCAAATGATGAAGTGGGGGTAAGGGGGACTGCACATGATGAAGTGAAGGGGAGGGGACTGCAATTGATGAAGAGAGGGGGAGGACAGCGAATGATGACGTGGGGGTCGGATGGGGACTGCAAATGATGAATTGAGGGTGAGGGACGGGGATAGCAATCAAATTGAAGGTGGGGAAGGGGAGAGCAAACGAGGACCTGGGGGAAAGCAAATAATGATGAATTTTGAGGGTGGTGGGAGTAAATGATGTATTGAATGTGGGGGGAGAGCAGTTGATAATGAATAGAGGTTGGGGGTGGGAGAGAGAGAAGACATGACAATGAATTGAGGCAGAAGGGGCATGTAAATATAATGAATCGGGGAGCGGGAGGCACATAATGGGGGGGGCGTTGAGGATACAGTGACTGATAATGAATTGGGGGAAAGAGTACAGGGGCTAATTAATGTATATATTTATTAGGTGAGGAAAATGGCTATTTATAGTTGGTGGGAGCAAATTACAAAGCATAAGACAATTACCGTATTTTCCGGTGTATAAGACGACTGGGCGTATAAGACGACCCCCAACTTTTCCAGTCAAAATATAAAATCTTCTTAAAAGTGTGTGGGGGGGGGTCTTCTTATACACCGAGTGTCGTCTTATATGGCGGTGCGGAGGAGTGGTACCAATGACGAGGTGAGGGGGGCGTCCCACAGGGAAGGTGTATATGAAGTACCATATCCCTATTACCTCCTTGCGGTGCTCTGTGCGGCTGTCTGCGCTCGGAGGGGCTGCGGCGGCTCTTGATCAGCATTGGGGACTCGGCCGGCGGCTCCTGATCAGCATTGGTGGCTCGGCCGGCGGCTCCTTATGCAGCGTGGGGGGCTCCGCCGGCATTTCCTCAGAGCCCGGAGGCCACCGCAGCTCCATTGCTGCGATGCAGTGGCCTCCGGCAAAATGTCCGCTGGTGGGCGGTGCATGCTCAGATACAGATCTCGGCAACGAGATCTCGTCTCGAGATCTCGTCTCCCGAGATCTCGGGACGAGATCTTAATCTGAGCACCAGCTGCCATTTTGCCGGAGACCACAGCATCGCAGCAATGGAGCTGCGGTGGACTCCGGGCTCTGAGGAAATGCCAGCGGAGCCCCCCACGCTGCATAAGGAGCCGCCGGCCGAGCCCCCAATGCTGATCAAGAGCCGCCACCGCCCCTCCAAGCACCGACAGCCGCACAGAGCACCGCAAGAAGGTAATAGGGATATGGTGCTTCATATACACCTTCCCTGTGGGACGCCCCCCTCACCTCGTCATTGGGACCACTCCTCCGCACCGCCCTATAGGACGATACCCGGCGTATAAGACGACCCCTGACTTTCCAGAGGATTTTCTGGGGTTAAAAAGTCGTCTTATACGCCGGAAAATACACATGGTAAAAATATACCCATAATTAGAGTCCATGTGATAACTTAGAAAAGTTGGTGGGAGCGCAGTGGTGGATTATAATTTATGGTGGGTGCACGTCTGTATTCAGCTGTGTAGAGTAGAAGAAAGGGAAAAAGTGGGGAATGTGCCCTGGAAGCGGTGCTCTAGGTAACTATGTGTTATTTTATGCTGAGTCGAGTACTGGCTAGAAGAAATGATGGCAGTCTTAGCTGCATCAAAAAGAAAAGCAAAGATGAAGGACTTCAGCTAGAGACATCACTGGTGAGTGAGTGTGTTACCTGTACACTGACACTATACACTGAATACTATATACAGAGCTCCTGTGTATAATGTCACTCGGGATCACTGTATTACCTGTACACTATATACAGAGCTCCTATATATAATGTCACTGGTGATGACTATTACCTGTACACTGTATACTATATACAGCGCACGCTCCTGTGTATAATGTCACTGGTGATCCTGTATTACCTGTAACCTGACACTATATACAGAGCTCCTGTGTATAATGTCACAGGTGATCCCTGTATTACCTGTACACTGACACTATATACAGATCTCCTGTGTATAATATCACTGGTGATCCCTCTATTAACTGTACACTGACAATACAGAGCTGCTGTGTATAATGGCATAAGTATTGTGTTTTTTACTAATGATCAGTATTGTAGTATTCGGTCACTATGTGGTGGTAATATGTGGTTTGGTCATGGTGTGGCGGTATTTGTTCCCTGTATGTAGTATTATTCAGTCACTATGCCATGATAATATGTGGTCTTGTCATGGTGTGGAGGTATTTGTTCCCTCTATGTGGTATTATTCGGTCTCTATGCCATGGTAATATGTGGTCTGGTCATGGTGTGGAGGTATTTCTTCCTTGTATGTGGTAGTATTCGGTCACTATGTGGTAGTAATATATGGTCTGGTCATGGTACAATGGTATTTGTCCCTTGTATATGGTATTAATTGTCATTCTAAAAAATATCTGTGACTAGTGTTGAGCGATACGATACTGCAAATATCGGGTATCGGCCGAAATTAGCTGTATCGGGCTTTCGATTCCGAGTACCGATATTTTCGTCATATCGGATACCGGAATCGGGATTGTCACTGTCATTGTCAGTGTCCGTCGGTCGGGTCTGTCACTGTCAGTGTCCGTCGGTCGGGTCTGTCAGGAGTCAGCGGCACTTACCTGGCAGAAGATCTCCGGCGGTCACGGCCTGGACTGCTTCATGGCCGCCATCCTCTTCTCCCCGGCGGTCACATGCAGTTTCTCGCGATAACTG
The DNA here is from genome assembly GCA_033576555.1 of Oophaga sylvatica. Taxonomy (NCBI): domain Eukaryota; kingdom Metazoa; phylum Chordata; class Amphibia; order Anura; family Dendrobatidae; genus Oophaga; species Oophaga sylvatica. Next base: position 403,746,972 of record JARQOD010000006.1, on the reverse strand, counting down.
CAGTGACTGCTGGGTAATCCCGGCCGTAAAGCAGTCAGTCCGATGACGTCACCGCTGGGGAAGCAGGTAATCAGCTGTGCTGCGTCGCGATGACAGACTCTGCCTGTCATTGCGATGTAGCAGAGCTGGATCGTCGTGGGACACTCGTTACTATGGACTGCGTCGGACAGGTGGTATACTGTTGTTTTTTTTTTTTTCTTTTTTTACAGGAGATCGATGGCGTCGCAGGAATGAGAGTACAATAAAAGAAATGAAAACTGTGTTGTCTCTTTTATTTCATTAAAAGACTTTTTTCTTGCTGTGTCTTTTTTTTAAACATTTAATAACTTTGGGATTAATAATGGATCGGTGTCTTATTGACACCTCTCCATTATTAACCGGGCTTATTGTCACCGTGCAATCAACGGTGACATTAACCCCTTATTACCCCACTTGCCACCGCTACAGGGCAGTGGGAAGAGCCGGGTAAAGTGCCACAATTGGCACATCTTTTGATGCGCCAAATGTGGGGCTGCTGTAGCCTGGTATTATCAGGCTGTTGAGGGCCAAAATCCATGGGCCTTGACAGTCTTTTAATACCAGGCCGCAGCAGTCTGCATTTTACTTGGCTGGTTAACAAAAATAGGGGGGACCCCACGCCAATTTTTTTCGAGGGGATCCCCTATTTTTGTTAATCAGCCAAGATATGCAGACTGCTGTGGCCTGGTATTATCAGGCTGGCAAGGTCCATGGATCTTGGCTCCTTAACAGCCTGAAAATCCAGGCCTCAGCGGTCTGCTTCATCTGGCTGGTTAACAAAAATAGGGGGGACCCCACGCCATTTTTTTTTCGAAGGGAACCCCTATTTTTGTTAATCAGTTCCCTCTGACGTCACTGATGGTGTCCCTGGCTGACCTGAAGTGAAAGTGGAAAGCAATCAATTAAGCTTTCCACTTCCTCTCCTGTCAGCCAGGAGAGGAGCTCATTCATTTGGGGGTTTACTGTGAGGCTGCAGCATTAGCTGCGGTCCCTGCAGTAAACATTAACCCTTTCTGAAGGATTACACCGTGGGACCTGACTGTGCATGGGATAGGTAAGAATAATTTTGCTTTATTATTTTATTTTTATTACAGGAAATGGTTTTAGCAGGTAAATAAAATATGGTCAAAAACTGTGTGATTATTTCATTAAACTTCTTTTTTATTAAAGTGTGTGTGTTTGATTTTTCTTTCATACAATAGGATTAATAATTGATAGTTGTCTAATTGACAGCTCTCAATTATTAACCTGGCTTAAAGTGACCTTTCAATTGCAAGGTCATTTTAACCCCTTATTAACCCATTCGCCACCGCTACAGGGCAATGGGAATAGACGGGCAAAGTGCCAGAAAGGGCGAATCTAATTATAGATTTGTCTTTTCTGTGGTGTCTGGGGGCAGATGTTAGTAGCCGGGGGGGGGCCAAAAATAATGGTCCCTCTCTGGGCTATTATTATCTGCCCCCATTCGCTGGCTTTGTCTGTCTGGTTGCGAAAATAGGGCGGGAGCCCACGCATTTTTTTTAAACAATTTTACACCTCATATATATATATATATATATATATATATATATATATATATATACATGTCATTGAATTTGTGACACATATATATATATTTATATTTATAGTTCATACACTTCTACATAGTATAATAGCCGCTAATTCAATTGCCGGCTTTTGTGAAAATGCAGAACCCGACATGAAATGACACTTGGTGTACATAGGGTTAACCATGTCTTTTCATGTCCTTTGCTATCTGATTTGCACAAACAATTACATCAGTCTATGTGTGCAAAATTTCACACCTGTAGGGGTTAATTAAAGGTGTAAATTCGTAGCAAAAAAGTCCGTTTTTTTTACAACTAATTTACACCTTTAATTAACCCCTACAGGTGTGAAATTTTGCACACATAGACTGATGTAATTGTTTGTGCAAATCAGATTGCAAACGACATGAAAAGACATGGTTAACCCTATGTACACCAAGTGTCATTTCATGTCGGGTGCTTCTGTCTTTTCACAGAAGCCGGCTTTACACGGCAATTGAATCAGAGGATATTTTACTATGTAGAAGTGTATAAACTATACATATATGTATATATATATATGTCACAATGACATGTATATATATATATATATGTATTCTATGTGTGTATATTTAGTGATTACAAGGAAATAAAGGTTTTTTTTAGTTGCGATATTTTGTTCCCATAGACTTACATGGGACTTCCGGTATCGGAATCGGATATCGCCGATATTTAGTGATATCGGCGATACCATTCCGATCCGATATTTTTAGATATCGAGCAGTATCGCTCAACACTATCTGTGACTCATTTCCTTAAAGAAAAACAAATATAAAATATACCTAAAAAGAGTATTGAATATTTTAAGAAATGTTTAATAGGTTAGAGTAGAGTAGGGTCCAGCCAAAAGAATCTGTCTTGTCGTGGTGGTGGTTTAAAAATTCTTTTGGCCAAAACAAAAGTTGCTTGCTAGGAATGTGATATGGTGTCTGCTGGGAACTGTTAATATCTGATTCGTGAGGACGTGGTGCAGAAGATGAGTTTTTCCAAGAGTGAACAGTGGGACATGGATGTTGCACACGGACGGCACATGGATACAGAAATACGGTCATACAAACACAGGAATGCCACACAACGTTGCACATGTACACAGACATGAGGACATACAGGTGCAGCACACGATCACACAGATGGCACACGGACACTGGTACTAGATTTTTCTGTACAGGAATCCCAGGATGTGTGAAGTTGGCCTTACATAGTCCTCTCCTGTTAGATATAAGATGACTGCTGATGGAGCAGCCGGTGACCAGAAGACCAGTCCATCAGCTCCTCCATTAGAAAAGTAGCTTTGCCATGTTCCATCAGCCATCACTGCATTATATATCTAATAAGAGAAGATGCTATGAAATAAAGAGAAGGCATTATAAATAACAAAAATAGCAAGAGAATCCAATATATAAGGAAAAGTGCTGTACATAACAAGAGAGGGCACTGTGTAATAAGGGCGGACAATATACATAATTAGAGGAGACCATGTTTATATTATATATATCTGTAGCTTGGTTGCCATAAAAAGAGGGGGGCCAGTTATTCCCAATTACTGGCTGTCTGCTACGTGCCCTACCACCACTACATGGCGCACCAAAGTGGAGAGCATAAGGTCTTTTGAAGAATTACAATGTAAGGCTGACATATGTCAACCTAAGTTTCTGATGACTTGGTCTCCATGGCCGCGAAGACTTTGAACAGGTGTTTAATCGTGGGATACATACCTTCACTCCCCTCTTCCTACCCCCCCTAACCCTCCCTCTTGTCTTTCTCTTAATCTAATTCCCCCCCTCCCCCTCTACTTTTCTCTTTTTGCTTCTCTTGAGTACGCATTGAAAGTTTGAGTGACGCTGTACGTTTCTCTATGCTTCTGGAGGACGTTAGGCGTCTTATGAACCTATTGTTTTTAGTTTCCCAGGTTATGTGACTTATAGCTAACATGCTTGAGGAAGCTGTTATGAACCCAGAGCGCACTCTGGAAATACATTCTGTGTCCTGGCGAGACACATGACGTTAATGTGTCCCCCAGTGACGCCACGAGCATGGGACCACTTCGGCCCCAATGCTCAGTCGGGGTACATGGCTTACGGTGGGAGTGGGTCATGTACGATTCGACATTTGTTGTGACTAATAGTATTGATGCTATTACTGCTTAAGTGTTACAAAAAATTTTTTTCTATGTTTGTGGTTGTTGATTCATTGATGAAAATGCTTTTCTATGGTTATGTACATGCATTTACCTTATCTGTAGCCTTTTATTTCCGTACAATAATAATAAAAACAGTTTAAATGCCAAAAAAAAAAAAAAAAAGAGGGGGCCCCAAGCTGTCAGTGCCTACTCCTGTCGCAATCTATTAGGAAAAAATGTCTGATACAGGAGGGCAAATAGAATTACCAAGCCAAATCCCGGATCCCATCGAGGTGACTGTACATGCAAGAAATCTCTCAAACACTATTATGGACTTTTGCTGGACCCATGAGATCAAATAATTTTAAAAGGGAATATGTCATCAGAAAATAACCTATTGTATAACCCGTTAACCTATATTTTAGTCATAGGTCACTAAGGCCTCTTTCACACTTCAGTCGTGCGACGTCAGTCAAAATCCGTCAAAATGTGAAAAAAACGGATCCGCCATTTTTTGGGGCGGATCCGCTTTTTTCCCATTGACTTGCATTAGTGACGGATTTTGACGGATGGTCGTCCATTTGGTCCGTTTTTTGACGGATCCGCCAAAAATTTGGCGGCTGCCGTTTTAGGAAAACGTTCAATGCAACGTTTTTACGGTCCGCCAAAATCGCGGAGTATGGCGGATCCGCCGCATCCGCCATTTTGTATAATGGCCGCCTGTGGGCAGCGGATCCGCTGGCATCCGTCTTTGACGGAATCCGCCAGCGGATCTGTCGCTTCCATAGAAAAGCATACAAAATGCTGACAACACTGTCCGGGGTCTCTCTCTCTCTCTCTCTCTCTCTCTCTCTCTCACTCTCTCTCTTTTTCAAACTGTATAAGCATTTAAATCATAAGTTACATAGTTCTGAATCTTTTATAACCACTAAAGTATAAAAAAAACTTATAAATTTGGTATCAAATTCATAATTGTACAGACATGGAGAATTGCATTGTCAAGTCATTTTTACCAGAAAATTATGCAGAAAATTATATTCAGCATGTAAAATAGGGGGCAGGTTACTGAGGGATCAGTGACCTGTCATAAGACATACAGATGAATTTGGAAGAAGAGCACCACCTAATGCCCCGTCCACAACCCACCCATACAGGGCCAGCGTCAGCACCAGGCACACCTGGGCAAGTGCCGGTGCCCTGAGCAGGCTGGGGGACATCGGCACACTATGGGGGCTTGGTGTCTGTGTCAGTGCCGATTCTCATGAGTGGGCCCCCCCAGCTTGCTCAAGGCCCTGTCATTTGTGATACTTAGCTCTCCCCGTTCCATCACTGCGGCGTCCTCTGACTGTGACATTCAGGTCAGAGGATGCTATAATGTCACGTCTGTGCGCCCTCTGCCTGAACAGTCACAGTGCAGAGAACTAGAAGATGTCGACGCTGAGAAGTCCGGAGCAGAGCAGCAAGGAGAGGTGAGTATTTCATCATTTTTTTTATATTTGGAGCATTATATATAGGGACCATCATACACCGGTATGAGGCCCATTATACATTGAAGCATCTTATATGGGGCCCATTATATCCTGGAGCATCATATATGGGGCCCATTATACACTGGAGCATCATATATGGGGCCAATTATATATGGATCATTATATGGGCCCATCATATACTGGAGCATTATATGGAGTCCATCATATACTGTATGGAACATTATATTTTGAGCAAATACATGGGGCTCATTATTCTTTATGGAGCAATATATGGGGCCTATTATATACTGTATGGAGCAATATATGGGGTCCATTATTCTGTATGGAGCAATATATGGGACCTATTATATACTGTATGGAGCAATACATGGGGCCCATTATACAGTATGGAGCATTATATGGGGTTCATTATTCTGTATGGAGCAATATATGGGCCCTATTATATACTGTATGGAACAATATATGGGGCTCATTATTCTGTATGGAGCAACATATAGGGCTCATTATTCTGTATGCAGCAAAATATGGCGTCCATGATTCCGTATAGAGCAATATATGGTGCCCATAATACTGTATGGAGCATCATATGTGGCTCATTATACTGTATTGAGAATAATATGGGGTCCATTATTCTGTATGGAGCAATATATGGGGCTCATTATTCTGTATGGCGCACTATGTGGTGCCCATAATACTGTATGGAGGACTATACTGTCCAATTTCTGATCTGTTGTAGAATTTACAATAGATATCACTCATGTAATGTAAGAAGTGAAATCTTTGGCATTGTACTATACCTATATTTTTTAGCCGTATCTGTGCATCATGAATTGTGGTATGTGTTAAGGGGCCCACTGAGACTCTTTCACCCGGGGCCCGCGAAAACCTGGAACCTGCCCTGCACCCATAGACCCGCCCTGGAGCACAAGAATCTCATTAACTGAAAATAAAGATTAAACAACAACCACAAGACGGATTTCATCAACCAAGGTATCATTTTAATCAGTATAATGGCTCCAACCTGACACTGTCTGTAGGTTACTCAGCACAATCCTGCTGACAGATTCCCTTTAATAGGTGCTTTTTCCATGCTCTTATGAAATATGAATAAAATACATGGACATGTCTATATGAACCACCACAGTCAATGCCTTAAATTAGACAATTCTTATTCAAATTCTCAAACATGTACAAAAATAGACTGAGGCACTCTAATAGGTGCTTTTTTCGTACTCAACGTGTTTACCCCCACAGATCAGAGGTTCATCAGGAGTACTGACAAATGTGAACATAGCATGATTATGTCTTATGCTCTCAACAGGTTATCATGTACTGCATGGTACCTAACACTGCATAGTTATAAGTAATAATGGATAACATTTAGCTTAGCTAAGCATGCCATCATACATCCATTACTTAAAAAACCATCCCTCGACCAAAACTGTGCCGCTAACTATAGACCTGTCTCTAATCTTTCCTTCATCTCTAAATTACTGGAACGCCTGGTCCACACTCGTCTTATCCGCTATCTCTCAGATAACTCTCTTCTCGACCCTCTTCAATCTGGTTTCCGCTCTTTACACTCTACTGAAATTGCCCTCACTACTAAAGTCTCTAATGATCTACTGAGTGCTAAATCTAATGGTCTCTACTCCATGCTAATTCTCTTGGATCTCTCTGCAGCATTCAATACTGTGGACCATCAGCTCCTCCTCACTATGCTACACTCCATCGGCATCAAGGACACCGTTCTCTCCTGGTTCTCCTCCTATCTCTCTAACCGTTCCTTCACTGTATCTTTTGCTGGTTCCTCCTCCTCCCATCTTCCCCTTACTGTTGGGGTTCCTCAAGGATCAGTCCTAAGCCCCCTCCTCTTCTCTTTGTACACCGCCCCTATTGGACAAACAATCAGTAGATTTGGTTTCCAGTACCATTTCAATGCTGATGACACCCAATTATATACTTCTCCTGATATCTCGCCTGCCTTTTTAGAAAATACCAGTGATTGTCTTACCACTGTGTCTAACATCATGTCCTCCCTCTATCTGAAACTGAACCTGTCAAAAACGGAACTCCTCGCGTTTCCTCCCTCTACTATCCTACCTTTGCCCGACATTCCCCTCTCTGAGTGTGGTTCCACCATTACTCCCCAGCAACATGCCCGCTGTCTGGGGGTCATACTTGATTCCAAGCTCTCATTCACCCCCCACATCTGATCACTGGCTCGCTCTTGTTATCTCCACCTCAAAAACATCTCTAGAATTCGACCTTTTCTTACTTTCGACTCTGCAAAAACTCTTACTGTTTCTCTTATTCATTCTCGTCTGGACTATTGTAACTCTCTACTGATCGGTCTCCCTCTTACCAAACTCTCCCCTCTCCAATCTATCTTGAATGCTGCAGCCAGAATCATATTCCTTTCCAATCGTTACACCGATGCCTCTACCTTGTGCCAGTCATTACACTGGTTACTCATCCATTCCAGCATCCAGTACAAACTTATTACCCTCACCCACAAAACACTCCATGGCTCAGCACCACCCTACATCTCCTCCCTTGTCTCAGCCTACCATCCTACCCGTGCCCTCCGTTCTGCTAATGACCTGAGTTTAGCATCCTCAATAATCAGAACCTCCCACTCCCGTCTCCAAGACTTTTCACGTGCTGCGCCAATACTTTGGAATGCACTACCCAGGTTAATACGATTAATCCCCAATCCCCACAGTTTTAAGCGTGCCCTAAAAACGCATTTGTTCAGACTGGCATACCGCCTCAACCCATTAACCTAACTATCCCTGTTGGCCCATTCAAAAAATTTTCTACCATAATCAGATACCTCATATTATGTTCTCAACCGCTTTATGCATTTAACAGCCCTCTGTGTCTGTACTGTTACATACATTGGCTGTTAACTGGTTCATGCAGAATTACATGAACACCCGATTCTTACACTATGGCTGGTCCGAACAATGAAAGCAATTGTTACCATCCACCTTTTGTGTCACCCCTTTTCCTCATAGATTGTAAGCTTGTGAGCAGGGCCCTCATTCCTCTTGGTATCTACTTTGATCTGTGTTTGTTATGCTGTAATGTCTATTGTCTGTACAAGTCCCCTCTATAATGTAAAGTGCTGTGGAATATGTTGGCGCTATAGAAATAAAATTATTATTATTATTAGCTTAGTATAGTAAGGAGATTGTTTCAAAATATCATAGTCATGTTAGGTAATAGACAGTTTGTGATTTTAAAGGGAGCAAAATATTTATTGTATTATATTGTTGCTGTTGCGCTGCTGTGCAATAAGGTTTGCCTTTTAGAAGATTGTCCTCCCTCTCTCCTTGCCTGCCTCCCCAGCTCTGATGTCAGTAACCCCTCCCTTCTTCTTGCCAGAAGTGTATGTCAGCCATTTTCAGAATAGTATTTTTTTACCTAATGTAATTTTTGCATATTAGAAGAATTTAAAATAAACATTCTTCTGGAATTTTCATATGTGCCTCTGCAGTCGAGTCAAGCGATCTGCTGAAATTTCTTCGTGTGAGTACTGGTACATAGAAACAGCCAAGAAACTGTGTCTCAAGAGCCCCACACTTGCAGCCTAGTTACGAGTCAGAATACACATCAAACATCTGATCTATGTTTGCCTTGATATCCTTTATCAGGAGAGAGAGAAATGAGACTCCCATACACATTAGATCGTCAGCTAGGTCCAAGGCACAGCCAACTTTAATGTGTATGGGAACCTATATTGTAATTCTTTAGGTCAGGGTTCCCCAACTCCAGTCCTCCAACAGATAATGTTTTTAGCATTTGCTAAGTATTGCACAGGTGAAAGAATCACATGGACAATACTAAGGAGATCCTAAAAACATGATCAGTTGGTGGCTCTAAAGCAGGGGTCCCCAACCGCTGGTCCGTGGCCCAGGACCGGGCCGTTGCAGTTCTGTTGCCGGGCCGCAGAGCCACGGCACAGAACGCTGGGCACACATGGAGCTGGCGGCTGTAGCACTGTAGTGACAGCTACAGCCGCCGGCTTCATTAGTCATCGATACTCACCCTCAGTTCCTGCATCCCTGTCGGCTGCGGCGGCTTCATCCAGTGTTGAGCGGTGATGTAGTACCGCTCATTAACGTCATGAATATGGACGCGACGCCACTCCCATAGGCGTGGCTTCCATATTCATGACATTAATGAGCGGTACTACGTCACCGCTCAGCACTTGATGAAGCTGTCGCGGCCGACAGGGATGCAGGAAGTTCAGCGACGGAGCGAGTAGGGTAAGTATGATGGGGGACGAAGGGGGAGCCCAGCCATGCAAGGGTGGGAGCGGAGCCTTGTATACAAGGTTGGGAGCGGAGCCTTGTATACAAGGGTGGGAGCGGAGCCATGTATACAAGGGTGGGAGTGGAGCCATGTACACGAGGGTGGGAGCGGAGCCATGTATAAGAGGGTGGGAGCGGAGCCATGTATGAGAGGGTGGGAGCGGAGCCATGTATAAGAGGGTGGGAGCGGAGCCTTGTATACAAGGGAGGGAGCGGAGCCATGTATAAGAGGGTGGGATCGGAGCCATGTATAAGAGGGTGGGAGCGGAGCCATGTATAAGAGGGTGGGAGCGGAGCCATGTATAAGAGGGTGGGAGCGGAGCCATGTATAAGAGGGTGGGAGCGGAGCCATATATAAGAGGGTGGGAGCGGAGCCATGTATACGAGGGTGGGAGCGGAGCCATGTATAAGAGGGTGGGAGTGGAGCCATGTATACGAGGGTGGGAGCGGAGCCATGTATAAGAGGGTGGGAGCGGAGCCATGTATAAGAGGGTGGGAGCGGAGCCATATATAAGAGGGTGGGAGCGGAGCCATGTATAAGAGGGTGGAGCGGAGCCATGTATACAAGGGTGGGAGCGGAGCCATGTATAAGAGGGTGGGAGCGGAGCCATGTATACGAGGGTGGGAGCGGAGCCATGTATAAGAGGGTGGGAGCGGAGCCATGTATACTAAACTACAACCCAGTTCATAGCCCCGCCCATTATGACCAAAGCCCCACCCCTGCCACACCTCCATCCCCACCCTGCCGGGCCATGGAAGAATGGTCTTGCTTGAAGCCGGTCCCTGGTGCAAAAAAGGTTGTGGACCACTGCTCTAGAGGACTGGAGTTGCTGTTTTAGGTCATCGTCTCTACTCTAGAGTATCAGGCACTGGAAATTTGCCATCATAGGAGGACCTCACTCTTCTCACTTCCAGCTATTACTGACTTCAGGAATATAATAGTTTGAGCATTATGTATGGAAACTTAGATCTTTACGTTTCATGTAGTGTAGAGTTACTCTTCATGCCAACTAGGCCACCTTAGAAGAGTTTTACAGAACTTTAATATTGATGGCATATTTTATTTATTTTACTCACTTTTTAGCGCCATTAATTCCACAGCATCTTAAACACATTATCATATTTTAATATAGAGCAAAACCACATTTTTGGTGCAGGTCTGACTCCCGGCCGGACAGTGACACACTTTCCATTTAGTGAATCAATCCTCCCTGTCTAACACCACCCCCATGTGCTTGATTGACATGTATTCAGACCTGCTGATGACAATGACATAACACCACTGAACAGATGTCAATCAAGCACATGGGGTGACACTAGCTGGGAAATAATTTTTAAGATGGATAGATGTACTAGATGGGAATCACCCCACCCTTGGTGAAATTGGAGAGTAATTTACACCAAAATTCAAAGTTAATTTTATCTGTGATGAAAAATTCATTTGTGACCATGAAGGCTTGCTTGATTTTGTGTTTTACTGCTCCAACCAGCAGTGTAATTTATTTGGTTGCCTTAAAGATTCTGGTCGGTTTCCTTTAGTTGCATATTTTATACAAAAGCAATCAATATATCACTCACAGAAAAACCCTTTGAAGCGAAACTCTAGTAAGACTCCAAGCCTTCCGGGAATCGGCCAAGTATAGAAGAAAATTTTCTCCTCTTCTGCTCGTCTTCTGAAAAGACAAAAAAGAAAATGTAACTGACATAAACCTAAAATGATTTATGAGACCGGACATTGGTTGGATAGCATTGGCCATCCATTCCCACATCAGTAGAGTGTCACTTACTTTATGAAGGCATGCTGCATAATTTCCTTTATTCTACAAAGGGGGCAAGTGAGTGGGTCATCCTGACAGCATGAAGTATATTTTCCATCCCCATTTCTTCTTTGATCTGAGGCCAAACTGCTCTTCTAACATCACTTTAATAGCCCGGTCCATCTCCAGTGGTGCATCTTATGCATTTTTCCATGCATTCTGTAACCACATAAAAGTATGTAACCCCTTTAATAGAGAGGAAGTCTTTTACAATCTGTAAGTGTTCTGGAAGAAAATATTGAGTCTTGACTTGACTTTTTACAGCTTTTCTCTGCCATATTTGTAATAATTGAATATTCCATAACAACCCTGTATATATCCACTGTTCAATGGCTTCAGTGGAAAGTTCAAGATCTGTTATTGGAATCTTTCCATACAATTCATGATGAAAGGATAAACATGAACACATTTTAATGAAGTGCTTCAGGCAAATATCTGTCTCGTCTGCTCATCTCGGTCCATGGAGCTTTCCCAGAAGTTTTTTTTTTTTTTAAATATCTAGAGGAAAGGTTATTAAAGCATGACATTATACTGTATCATACAAACCTGACTCAAGATTAATATTGGGAATGGAAAGCATAGTTTATACATTGATATTCTGGTTCCTAACAAGGGGTAATATTTGAAAGGAGAGTTTAACATAATCCTTAACCTGTCAGTACAGAATTACAGCAATAGTAGCATAAATGTAAAAAATGTAAAAAATTTAAAAATATGAAAGTACAGGTAGTCCCCAACTTATGAACATACAACTTAACTACGACCCCTAGTTCTGTATGTTGGAAGACCCAAAACCAAATACTCACCTTATCGCTTAACTCTTCAGCCACCATCTGGTCCTCTTCTTCCTGCCATCATTTGCTGCATCTCCGGCCTCTTCACTTTAGGCTAGGACTTCTGGTCACCTTCAGGCCTGAGCCCATTGCACATCACAAGGTTGCGTCATGGTTGCAACCTTATAATGCGCAGTGAGTTTTGGCATGGACGTGGCTAGAAGTCCTAGCCTACAGTGAAAAAGTCAGAGATACAGTGTGTCCGAAAGAAACGGACCGGATGGCGAGCAGCGGGGAGGCTGGAAAGGTGAGTATTGCTTAAAAAAACCTAATACGCATCACTTCTTCGGCTACCCAGCTACTCGTCATGCGGTCCTCTTCTTTCCACCATCACGCGCTGCATCTATAAGACGTCTAAGCAAAGAAGTTCACTCCATGCTATAATTTATTTACGTTGACATCATAAACTTATCATGCGCATTAACCCCCAAGGCCGGAAGTCATGTACTATAGTGAAAAGGTCAGATAAGGCATGCGACAGTGGAAAAAAAAGGACCAGGCAGCGGGGCAGACGGAGTGGTAAGCAGTGAGGTGAGTATGCTTTTTTTTTCCCTGGGCATATTCTGACTCACATACATATTTGATTAGGAACAGTTCTAGTTTAGCCTAGGTCTAGTTAATAACCTAACAAACTGGGGACTGCCTGTACACAAAGGCTGAGCAGACACTGACCACAAAATGCCCTTGTGCAGAACCTGTGTCTAGAAAAAAACCCGAATTTACACATGTGTAAATATAAAATACACACATTCATATACAAATCACACAAATTTTCCACAATTATATATCCTACACATGCATACTCTCATTACATTTGACAAATTATTTTATAGACAAGGGGAAAACGGTTTTATGTAAGGTTCAGGTATTTCTGGATGATTGGCAATTCTGGTAGTACAATACAATTGAGGAGGCTCTCCCATTCAGCACCCACATCTATTAGCCAGAGTAAAAGGAAGCTATATAGTTTCATTAGAATCTGTGTAATGCTTACTTTTCCCTCTGGGGGAGCTGCAGGGGAATTCAACACTTACCGCTGGCTTTCTCCATTGATTCCAATTGAATGCTGGTGGTCTAAGCAGTGGGATACTGTGTGATCAGTTTATGGTCAATTGAACCGTCTAAAAAAAAGGTATTGACCAAATTATAAAAGCTCTTTATAAAATGTACTCAGAAAATAGTCTGTAAAGAGGCACTGTCCGTGATAGTCTCACAACACTAAGTAAGATTTCCATGCTTTGTTCTAGCTTGGGGTTGGGGAGCTCTGGCCTTCACCCTGTGAACTGTACAGGAATGTGGACTTACACAGAGGACTTGGGTTCAGTCTTTGGAATAGCTGATAGCCAATTGGGCTGGCACAAATGGTTAGGTCTCCGGGTCAGAAGCAGAAAAACAGACAATGAACAAAATTGTAAATCAGAAAAATAGTCAGGCCAAGGTCAGAATGAGAATGACAGATGCTAGACAGGAGCAGAACAAAAAGGAGTAAACCAGAGCTAGTATTACCTATAACTAGCATCTCCCAGCAGTATGTTGAGAGTTTTAGCAGGGTGTGGTTTTGTCCCATCTGACACAGCATGGAGCTGAATACTCCAGCTAAACAGCACACATACCCATACTGACAGACTGGACGCACACAGATCATTTCCACACTACCCTTTGTGGCTGGACAGATTTTGCACCTCTAAATGATTGCAGACTTGTGAAGTCTCATAACTTGCGTGCTGTAAGGATTCATAGTCGGGCGTGTGACTGCAAGTATGTGATTTTCATACATGCGGTCATGTTACAACTAGACGTGAGCAGCCTCAATTAATGCAAGTGTACTAAGCAAGGCTGGATACGTCTAGTCAAATGTGGCCATAAGTATGTAAATCGCATACTTGCCGTACCATGATCACAAGCACGATGTGAAGATTCAAAAGTCTGCAGTCACAGAGAGTGACTGCAGACTTGTATCCTTAGGCCAGACAACTCCTTTAAAAGTGAAAAGGGCACCTAGCAGCTCTTAGCTAGTGAAGGACATAGGTTCTCTTTTAGGTTTGGTTGGCTATTGTTACTTGCAGATACTTCACCTTCTATGCAGACATGCTGTATTTTTAATACTACACCAAAAAATACAACATGAAATAGATTGTATATGTATATAATAGGGAAAATAATAAATGAAAAAGGTGTACTTTATGTAAAAGTTCCAGGGATTTTCTGATGATTAAATATCACATTGCTTGGTTAGAACCCACAAAACAATGACACATTTTCAATTGGAACCATTCTTAAAAAATGCTAATTTGTCTGTGCATTCATATACTGGTTATGGTGCCCTCTGGTGTTTATGGGATTCTCGGTTCCTATTGGCTGGCCTGTAACAGAGATTGTCATTTTATGTACAGAGGGAACCAAAAGAACACCAGTGGGCATTACATCAAAACATTTACATACGTCTCTAAACAAAGGTGCATTGCTTTGGAAATTATTCCAAGAAAATATGTTTTGCTTATAGTATAGCGGAAAAATTGAATGCTTAATAATAGGACAGCTCCTTTAAGAAAAATAAGTGGTAACATTTCAGATACAGATGAAAAATACAACAACGCAAATCGTCCTTCAACCGGAGGAAGGACCATTGAGACCCAACATCTGTTAGACAAAATGTGAATGACCTTTTTTTTTACTGGACATCTGCTTTTAATAATTGGTGAATTTTTAACAAAAAATGCAAAAACACTTCTTTTATATCCATCATATAATGAGAAAATAGAAAATAAAAGTTATTTAAAGATGCCAGGGTAATGGTCTACAAATTATAGATGTGTGTAATAACAGAGATTGTCATTTTATGTACAGATTATTAGATTTTAGAATTTATAACATTTGTTTCCCATTAGACATAACTAATAGTGGTCCCAATTACTCTGTGCTCCTGCTATCTGGGGCATTAATTGAATTAATTGTTTGGTTCACCTGGTGAGGAGGATTTAGAAAGCCGCAGGTCAGGATGAACACACGGAGTCAGAGCGTTGGTACACAGGAGGCTGAAGGGCACATAGAGGAGGGACGAATTGAACACACTGGAAGCACGGGACCAGGATGGCAAATGAAGAGGGAAACAGCAGGATCCACAGGTGTATCGCAAGGATGAATCCAAAATATCAGTCCAAGAACAGTGATAGGTTGATCCAGAATATGGCTAGCAGAAGGTTTACTGACAGAATGGTATGCAGGAACCAGGAGAATTGCAAGATGACTGCATAGTGTGAACGGATGGTGGAGCACTCCAAACTAAACTCTAGAGTCTCAAAACTAAGACACAGTTGTGTTTCTAACTAGGCCTTAAAAGATCTGGGGAAATTATGGTCATAGAGATACACTGGGCAATTTGTGAAACCCAACGTGGAGAAGGGCAACAGGTGACAGCCATGCTGTTGTGATGGATGCGGTATGTGGTTAAGCATGGTGTTGCTAAAATATAAACAGTCTTCCCTGAAATAGACGTTGTCTGGATGGGAGCATATGTTGTTCTAAGGCCTCTATATCTCAAAATTGATGGAGCATTTCAAGATGTGTAATAGGCCCCTGCCATGTGCACTAATGGAGCCCCATACTATCAAAGATGCAGGTTTTCCAACTGTTCTGTGATAACTGATAACAAGCTGGATGGTCCTCTCCTCTTGAGTCCAAATGGCACAGTGTCCATGGTTTACATTAAGAATTTCAATTTGGATTCATCTGACCACTGAACTGTTTTCCATTTTGCCTCAGTCCATTTTTCATGAGCTTTGACCCAGAGAAGAGGGCAGCGTTTCTGGATTACATTGATATATGGTTTCTTCTTTGCATGATGGAGCATTAACTTGCATTTGTAGTTTGCACATAGAACTGTGTTCACAGACAATGATTTCTGGAAGTATTCCTGAGCTCAAGCAATGATGTGCACAACCGAATCATGCCTAGTTTTAATGCAGTTTTGCATGATGGCCTGTAGATCATGAGCATCCAATATATGACAATCAGCCTTGCCCCCTTGTACACATGGATTTCTCTAGAATCTCTGAATCTTTTGATGATTTTTCTGAAGTTGGTCCAAAATTTTTAGACTAAGTTGTTCAAGGATTGTGGAACCTCTGACCATCTTTGCTTCTGAGAGACTCTGCCTCTCTAACATACTCGTTTTACACAGTCATGTGACTTACTTGAAAATTGACCCCAAGCTGTTTTTCATTAGTATCACTTGCTTTTGTTAACCCTGTCCCTACTTTTAGATGTGTTGCTGCCATCAATTTCTAAATGACATAATTTTTTAAAATGTCCAATGTTCATCTTCTGATTTGTGTTCTAGTTCTGTTGTAAATAAGATATGGCAATAAGAGACTTCCAAATCATTGCATTCTTGTTTTCTTTATATTTTACCCAACGTCCCAATTTTGGGGGAATACGAGGTTATACCATATATTTTCTACAAACCATAATTAACTTGACATTTTTTTCAACCCAACTTATTCAAGCTTTGCCAAAAATGGCATAATAAGAAATGCTAGGATGGTAGATATGCATACAGTAAGCAAAATGTGGCAGCAGGTCTCAGTATAGATATGGCATGTATGGTTGTCAAATTGGACATGTAAAACAGGTGTGCAAAAACAGACATGAGCTTTTTAAATCATTTTTTCTATTTCTAGTTTTTAACCCTTTTCCTAAAAGTGATGTGAAATGCTAAGTAGGTTGCAAGTCCAAAAAAGTCAGTACCTGCAGAAGGGCGCAGTATTGATTAGGTGGCAAAATAGAAAAAAAATTGCTTGTGACAGGCGCACAGAGGTTGACAGTGACAGATAAGTGTTTGAATTTTGGAGAATTTTCTTTAGTATTATTTTAAAACAATTACGGTATTTTGCCTCTTCACAATTAAAAGAATGCAAAAACTCAGCACAATCGCTTGCGACAAGCAACCACACCATTTCAGTCTGACACTGATTTCAGGGTTATAATATTCCTGTGGCTTGGTGCTGCTTTCTAGTGCATTATGAATGAAGAAAAAAATGTGTACTTTACTGCTCAATCATACTGAGTCTGCCACTGCTCTGGCATCTCTTATTTTTCTCTCTGCCTAGCAATTGAATCTTGGTATTATCCACAGATTACTACACTCATTTTCTTCACTGCTGCAGTTGTATGACATATTACTGTTTGAAGTATTTATCCAATGCTTTAGGGCTCTCTCTCTTTTTATCTCTATTGCTGAACTTTGATGCTAATCTTTGACTATTCTAAAAAAAAGGCTGCTGCATTCCCTGTCTTCACTTTTATACAGTACAGGCTATCATAGTTCCTCTTGATTAGCTGTGGTTGCACCTAAAGTCATGTCAATCCTTCTATGCCTTATGCAAGGTGTAAAAAGTCAGTGGGCATTTCTTTATCATAAATTGTTGAAATTCGTCAGGACCTACAAACTGATAAGATTCGATTACATAAAATAGATTTGCTCATTTCTACTTTTCACCACTAAAATCCTGGTCAAATGTATAGCATTCTTAGTGCATTTGACATACTTTCCATAGTGCATGGTTTGAATATTTCCAATGACATTTTTTACAAATGACCCCATTGTGTGGTGCGCTTGTTGTCTGGGAAATTCGCATTTTAAATTTCCCAACTCAAGTGGGAATTATTGTCGTAAATGTATAATTTAATCTCAAATTACCAATTGATTAATGTATAAGAGAACTGACTCTCCGGAGATATGAACATCCCTAGCTCTTGACACTTGCCCTGAGATAATTAAAAGCAGCAATGTTCTATATGTCAGAATTGTCATCAGTCGTTTATGGAAAAAGGCTATTTCTGTAAACATTTTCTTGCTTTTTTGGACACGGTTGGATATTGAAAGCATACACCCTGCAATGTGAGGTCAGATACAAGTGCACATTTATCATTAAATGTTGTTCTTGACTCGTCCATAACTTTTTTATTTTTCAATCTACATAGCCGTATGAGGACTTGTTTTTTTTGCTGGATGAGTTGTGGTTTTGAATGACACCATTGACGTTGCCATAAAATTTAGTAAAAACACAGGAAAAATTCCAAGTGGAGTGAAATTGTGAAAAAAGTGGAATTCCACCATTATTTTTGGGTAATGTTTTTAAGGCATTGTGCGGTAAAAATGACAGTACGGCACTACCATATTTGTTTTTCCGTTCACATTTTTTTAAGGTTAAAAACAGCACTGTAAAAAAAATCTTGTTTGTGCCCCCATTTTTCCGAGACCTGTTATGTTTTAATTTTTCAAGAAAAAAATTCTGTAGGAGGGTTGTTTATTTTTGCATGGCGATACATATGATGTATTGAATACTTTTTATTGCATGTTTTGGAGGCGTACAGCAGGGTTCCCCAACTCCAGTCCTCAAGGCCCACCAACAGGTCATGTTTTCAGGATTTTCTTAGTATTGCCCAGGTGATAATTGCATCACCTGTGCAATACAAAGGAAATCCTGAAAACATGACCTGTTGGTGGGCCTTGAGGACTGGAGTTGGGGAACCCTGGCGTACAGGGACCGAAAAGCTCTAGTGTCTCTTTTTTTCTATATGGAATTTATTGTATGTATGAATTAATTTTACTTTTTGAAAAACTGGACTTTTTACAGCTGTGACAAATATGTTTATTAATTTATTCTAAATTGGAAAAAAATAGTGATTTAACCCCTTAATGACCGCCGATACGCCTTTTAAACGGCGGTCATTAAGGGTACTTAAACCACAGCGCCGTTAATTAACGGCGCTGTGGAAAAAGTGAATAGCGCCCCCCAGAGGCGGGGGTAGCCGAGACCCCAGAGAACATGAATCGGGTCGGTTTTTACCGACACCGATGTTGCGATCGCCGTTATTAACCCTATAACGGCAACCGCAAAAAAAAAAAAAAAAAGTTGTGCCATTTAATTTCTCTGTCCTCTGATGTCATCGGACATCAGAGGACAGAGAAAAAGGGTCACCGGGACCCCCATGTGGCCCCTGATGTCCTGTATGTGGCCCCAGGGCCCTCCGGTGTCCCCCGGGGCCGGCGCGATGAAGAACATGGCGGGCGCATGCTCAGTGCGCCCGCCGCTAAGAGCCGCTGTGCTGGTGGGGGGATGGGCAAATATTCTCTGGGGTCTCGGCTACCGGGGGTAGCCGAGACCCCAGAGAACATGATCCGGGTCGGTATTCACCGATCCGGTGTTGCGATCGCGTCTATGCAAGCATAGATGCGATCGCAAAAAAAAAAAAAAAAAAAATGATTTCTCTCCCCTCTGATGTGATCGCACATCAGAGGGGAGAAAATGAGGGTCCCCCGATCGCCCCCCCGTATACTTACCGGTGTCCTCCGTCCTCCCGCAGGCCCCAGGATCCCGGCGTCTTCTTCCTGCAAAAAAAAATGGCGGGCGCATGCGCAGTGCGCCCGCCGATCTGCTTGGCGGCAGATTCAAAAAAAGTTTCATTCATTCTCCAGAAAGTGCATTTTGATCACTGTGATAAACTATCACAGTGATCAAAATAAAAAAAACAGTACATACCCCCCATTTATCACCCCCTTAGTTAGGGACATATAATAAAAAATAGAAATTATATTTATTTTCATTTTTCTGTTAGGGTTAGGGTTATAATTAGGGTTAGGGTTATAATTAGGGTTAGGGTTAGCATTAGGGTTAGGGTTATAATTAGGGTTAGGGTTAAGCTGGGTTCATACTGCGTTATGGCAGTCCGTTAGACGGACTGCGTTACAACCGCGGTATAACGCGGTGTAACGCAGTCCGTTAACGCTGCCATTCACCCCCATTTGAGGGCGCATCGCGACACATGCTGTAAAGCGGCATGCGTTTGCGACGTGCCATCATTCAGTGACGGAGCCTCATCTGCTGATTCCTCTGCGCTAGTGGGTATAGCATAACGCGATCGTGTTATGCTATACCGTTACCAGCCCGTCAACGCTATGTGTTGAACGGGCTGGTAAGTAAAACCGCAGTTATATATGACCGTAGCCTTAGGGTTAGGGTTATAAGTTAGGGTTAAAATTAGGGTTAGCTTAAGTTAGGGTTAATAGGGTTAAAATTAGGGTTAGGGTTACAATTAGGGGTTAGGGTTACAATTAAGGTTAGGGTTTACAATTAGGCGGTTGGAATTAGGGTTGGGATTTAGGTTAGGATTAGGGTTGGGATTAGGGTTAGGGGTGTGTTGGGGTTAGGGTTGGAGCTAGAATTGAGAGATTTCCACTATTTAGGCACATCAGGGGGTCTCCAAACACGACGTGGCGTTCAAAAAGTCAAATGGCGCTCCCTCCCTTCCGAGCCCTGCCGTGCGCCCAAACAGTGGTTTACCCCA
This sequence comes from Oophaga sylvatica, assembly GCA_033576555.1. Taxonomy (NCBI): domain Eukaryota; kingdom Metazoa; phylum Chordata; class Amphibia; order Anura; family Dendrobatidae; genus Oophaga; species Oophaga sylvatica. The sequence continues at coordinate 403,726,441 of JARQOD010000006.1, read as the reverse complement.
ACATATGGGGTATCAGCGTACTCAGGACAAATTGCACACCAATTTTCGGGTTCTAATTTCTCCTGTTACCCTTGGGAAAATAAAAAATAGCTGGCTAAAAAAATCATTTTTGAGAAAAAAAATGATTTTTTATTTTCACAGCTCTGCATTTGTAAAATTTCTGTGAAACACTTGGGGGTTCAAAGTGCTCACCACACATCTAGATAAGTTCCTTAAGGGGTCTAGTTTCCAAACTGGGGTCACTTGTGGGGGGTTTCCACTGTTTAGACACATCAGGGGTCTCCAAACACGACGTGGCGTTCAAAAAGTCAAATGGCGCTCCCTCCCTTCCGAGCCCTGCCGTGCGCCCAAACAGTGGTTTACCCCAACATATGGGGTATCAGCGTACTCAGGACAAATTGCACACCAATTTTCGGGTTCTAATTTCTACTGTTACCCTTGGGAAAATAAAAAATAGCTGGCTAAAAAAAACATTTTTGAGAAAAAAAATGATTTTTCATTTTCACGGCTCTGCGTTTATAAATTTCTGTGAAACACTTGGGGATTCAAAGTGCTCACCACACATCTAGATAAGTTCCTTAAGGGGTCTAGTTTCCAAAATGGGGTCACTTGTGGGGGGTTTCCACTGTTTAGACACATCAGGGGGTCTCCAAACACGACGTGGCTTTCAAAAAGTCAAATGTCGCTCCCTCCCTTCCGAGCCCTGCCGTGCGCCCAAACAGTGGTTTACCCCAACATATGGGGTATCAGCATACTCAGGACAAATTGCACACCAATTTTTGGTTCTAATTTCTCCTGTTACCCTTGGGAAAATAAAAAATAGCTGGCAAAAAAAACATTTTTGAGAAAAAAAATGATTTTTCATTTTCACGGCTCTGCGTTTATAAATTTCTGTGAAGCACTTGGGGTTCAAAGTGCTCACCACACATCTAGATAAGCTCCTTGGGGGTCTAGTTTCCAAAATGGTGTCACTTGCAGGGGGTTTCTACTGTTTAGGTACATCAAGGGCTCTGCAAACACAACATGACGCCCGCAGAACATTCCATCAAAGTCTGCATTACAAAATGGCTCTCCTTCCCTTCCAAGCACTCCCATGCGCCCAAACAGTGGTTTCACCCCACATATGGGGTATCAGCGTACTCAGGAAAATTGCACAACAACTTTTGGGTCCAATTTCTCCTGTTACCCTTGGGAAAATAAAAAAAATAGCGGGCTAAAGAATCATTTTTGAGGAAAAAAATGATTTTTTATTTTCACGGCTCTACGTTTATTAATTTCTGTGAAGCACTTGGGGTTCAAAGTGCTCACCACACATCTAGATAAGTTCCTTAAGGGGTCTAGTTTCCAAAATGGTGTGATTTGTGGGGGGTTTCGACTGTTTAGGCGTATCAGGGGCTCTCCAAACGCGACATGGCGTCCAATTTCAATTCCAGCCAATTTTGGTTTGAAACAGTCAAACGGCGCTCCTTCACTTCCAAGCCCTGCCGTGCGCCCAAACAGTGGTTTACTCCCACATATGGGGTATCGGCATGCTCAGGACAAGTTGCACAAAAACTTTTGGGGTCTTGTTACCCTTGGGAAAATAAAAATTGGGGTGAACAGATCGTTTTTGTGGAAAAAATATGATTTTTTATTTTCACGGTTCTATGTTATAAACTTCTGTGAAGCACTTGGAGGTTCAAAGTGCTCACCACACATCTAGATAAGTTCCTTAGGGGTCCAATTTCCAAAATGGGGTCACTTGTGGGGGTTTCCACTGTTTAGACACATCAGGACCTCTACAAACACGACATGACGTCCAGCCAATTCTGCGCTGAAAAAGTCAAACGGCGCTCCTTCCCTTCCAAGCTCTGCCTTGCACCCAAACAGTGGTTTACCCCCACATATGGGGTATCAGCATGCTCAGGACAAATTGCACAAAAACTTTTGGGGTCTTGTTACCCTTGGGAAAATAAAAATTGGGGTGAAAAGATTGTTTTTTGTGGAAAAAATATGATTTTTTATTTTCACTGTTCTATGTTATAAACTTCTGTGAAGCACTTGGAGGTTCAAAGTGCTCACCACACATCTAGATAAGTTCCTTAGGGGGTCTAGTTTCCAAAATGGGGTCACTTGTGATGGGTTTCCACTGTTTAGACACATCAGGGCCTCTACAAACGCGACATGGCGTCCAGCCAATTCTGCGTTGAAAAAGTCAAATGTTGCTCCTTCCCTTGCGACCTCTGCCGTGCGCCCAAAAAGTGGTTTACCCCCACATATGGGGTATCGGCTTAATCAGGAGAAATTACACAACAAATTTTGTGGTTCATTTTTTCTTTTAACAGTTGTGAAAATAAAAAAAATAGGTTCCGAAGTAAAGTTTTTGCAAAAAAAGTTAAATGTTAATTTTTTCCTTCCACATTGCTTCAGTTCCTGTGAAGCACGTAAAGGGTTAATAGACTTCTTGAATGTGGTTTTGAGCACCTTGAGGGTGCAGTTTTTAGAATGGTGTCACTTTTGGCTATTTTCTATCATATAGACCCCTCAAAGTGACTTCAAATGTGAGGTGGTCCCTAAAATAAAAATGGTGTTGTAAAAATGAGAAATCGCTGGTCAACTTTTAACCCTTATAACTTCGTAACAAAAAAAAATTTTGGTCCCAAAATTGTGCTGATGTAAAGTAGACATGTGGGAAATGTTATTTATTAAGAAATTTGTGTGACATATCTCTCTGATTTAAGGGCATAAAAATTTAAAGTTTGAAAATTGTTAAATTTTCAAAATTTTCACCATATTTGTTTTTTTCATAAATAAACACAAGTCATATCAAAGAAATTTTACCACTAACGTGAAGTATAATATGTCATGAAAAAACAATGTCAGAATCAGCGGGATTCGTTAAAGCGTTCCAGAGTTATAACCTCATAAAGTGACAGTGGTCAGAATTGTAAAAATTGGCCCTGTCATTAAGCTGCAAAATGGCTCTGTCACTAAGGGGTTAAACTTTTAAAATTGTATTTATTTCATTGGATTTTGATTTAGTTCTCTGAGCATGTGATAATTTGATTGCATACTTCAGTAACTGCTCAGAGTATAGAGCGCATAGACTGTAACTACGTCCCTGACACTAACAGCTGGCTCAGCGTTAGAGCCGGCTATCAGTCAGTGCCAGGCCACGGTTAAAGCCACCGCTCACTATGCACCAGCGGTGACTGAAGCCACTCCAGCCGCACTTCTATGTCCTCCCGGGCAGTGGGACTCTTTGTGCGGTTGTAACGGGGGCCAGGGTGGTAGTCAGGTCGAGGCGCTGCTGTTCTAGAACACCCTGAGACCCCGCAGCAAAAACACAAAGTCCCTTCTGTTGTATTATGTATGTGCAGTGCCAATCACTCAGTTTTGAGTTAGAGCTCTCCTCCGCCTGTAGCATTTCGGTCTCCTTCAGCACCACACAAAGATAATCAGAGTCCAAGTTCATTTTCAACAAAACAACTTTACTCAACTCGTCCAGTTTAGTCACAGGCATTGCACAGTAATCCACACCAAGTATGTAGTCTCCTTTCTCTGCGCTGTCCTTTGTTCTTTCTACAGTCTCTCGTTCCCATACCGTATCCTCCGGTACCGCAGCTCCCCAACTAGCCAAAGTAGCTTGTGGCTGGAGTTCCCCATCCATTTTGCCCTTCATGGGCAAAACTGAATGATGCCGCTGCCAATCCTTCTCAGACATAGGTCTTGGACATTCCTGGATTTCCCATTATGCCTAGCCGCTGTCACTTTCATGCTGCCCTGGTTCTCTCGTAGAGTCACTTCCCGCACGTAGGGCCTGGACTCTTGAGTTTCTCCTCATAAACGCGTCTCTCTGACAACCTAACTGTTCTCTCACTCTTCTCTCTCTACCTCAGGAAGACACTCTCCTCATCCTTCTCTGGCTACTTCCACTAGAAGTCCCCTATTGTCTTAACTAGTTCTTATCCTATCTCAATCAAATCTCCTAGTCTACAGTGCCCCCACTGTTCTAAATCCTATAATACCCCTTTACTAATACTAAACCTTAGTGTCCCGTCACACTCAGCGACGCAGCAGCGATCCCGACAACGATACGACCTGGAAGGGATCGTTGCTGCATCGCTTTGTGGTCGCTGGTGAGCTGTCACATAGGCAGACTCACCAGCGATCAGAACCAGCGAGCATGCTGGTATCCAGGGTAAACGACGGGTAACTAAGCGCCACGCCGCACCTAGTTACCCGATATGTACCCTAGATACCGGCTCTCAGCTTCTGCTGTAGAGAGCTGAGAGCCGGTATCCAATGTACATATCTGGCAACTAAGCACCGCGCAGCACCTAGTTACCCGATATGTACCCTAGATACCGGCTCTCAGCTTCTGCTGTAGAGCGCTGAGAGCCGGTATCCAATGTACATATCTGGCAACTAAGCACCACGCGGCGCCTAGTTACCCGATATGTACCCTGGATGCTGGCTCTCAGCGCTCTACAGCAGAAGCTGAGAGCCGGTATCTAGGGTACATATTGGGTAACTAGGTGCCGCGCGGTGCTTAGTTACCCGATATGTACATTGGATACCAGCTCCCAGCTCACTGATCGCTGGTCTCCCACCTGTTACACGCAGCGATGCGCGCTGGCCAGCGGAGACCAATGATGAAAAATCGTCCAGGACATTCAACGACGATCAGCGATACCCAGCAGGTGGGCTGATCGTCGCTGCGTGTCACACAAAGCGAGATCGCTGGCTAGGTCACTAGGTCACAAAATCGGTGCCGCTTCAGCGATCTCGCTTAGTGTGACGGGGGCTTAAGTCTCCTGCATGACTCTATTACTGTATCTTCTTATCTCTATTCCTAACCTATAAAGATATATATAACTTACACAATACACGAACATAAGTGCATTGTTTAACATGTTAATACACAATAAAACAGTACCACATGACACATCACTTTACATGTAGAACGTACCCGTTTTATTAGGAAGGCACGAGAATTAATGCAGGGCATAAGCGAGCCCCCTGACACACCCCTTACACGGTGGCCGTACTGCTTCAGAACTCTATTAACCTGCAGATTGACCCTTATACCTGTAGGTTAATAGCGTTTTTTATATAACAGGTTACCTTCAAGTCAGAATTGTCCTTCACACAAACAATTCCTAGTCAAGCCTATGAAAATTCAAGAATTTTTGAGTAGTTCGGTTCTGTAATCTCTGGTGGTGAGAAAAATGATTACATCTATATATACATGCAAAGTTGAGTGTATGTGTGTGTGCGTGTATGTATCGAGCCACGCCCACTCCACATAGCCCCGCCCACTCCAAATAGCCACACTCTCTCCACACGCAAAGCCCCATATAAAAAATATCTAATATATTTATTTAATAGACACATCTTCTTGACCACAACAGGTTACACTGCCTGTGTTGTCCATAGCAACCAATCACTAAGCATCTTTTATTTCACCAGAGCTGTTTAAAAAATGAAAGCTGAGCTGTGATTGGTTGCTATGAGCAACAGTTTGTCCACTCCACAACACCTCAGCAGACACTAACCGGGTGGGAGAAATCTAGCATCCCCGGGAACCAGTAGCGTAGCTACCGGGGGGGCAGAGAGGGCGGTGGCTCCGGGCCCCGCGCTCTGAGGGGGCCCACCCTAGGCTACGCTAGTGTAACTATATCAGCGTGCACAGTGTGCCGATACAGTTACATTCTGCGGCAGAGCAGGGAGAAGTGATCTCCCTGCTCTGCCGCCCGGCATGGGGCCCCTGAGCAGGCGGTGGGGGGCCCAGTGCCAGCAGTGGGCCCCCCGCCCGTCATCGAAGATTAAGCTGTTTCGGTATCTAGCTGATACAGCTGACCGCATTGATGAGAGAAGGAGCAAGCGCTCCTTCTCCCATCATCCCCTTCTCAGCATCTGACAGCGGGCGCAATGACGTCACTGCCCGGCGCCGGCAGTCAGACGCTGAGAGGGAGAGCAGTGAGCAGCGCAGGAGCCGGGAGCAAGAGAGGGGAGTACTGGATTTATTATTTTTGTAATGGGGGTGCATTATAATACAAAGGCTGCCTATGGGGGGGCATTATAATACAGATGCTGCCTATGGGGGGTGCATCATAATACAGAGGCTGCCTATGGGGGTGCATTATAATACAGAGGCTGCCTATGGGGTGCATCATAATACAGAGGCTGCCTATGGGGGTGCATTATAATACAGAGGCTGCCTATGGGGGGTGCATTATAATACAGATGCTGCCTATGGGGGTGCATCATAATACAGAGGCTGCCTATGGGGGTGCATTATAATACAGAGGCTGCCTATGGGGGTGCATTATAATACAGATGCTGCCTATGGGGGGTGCATCATAATACAGAGGCTGCCTATGGGGGTGCATTATAATACAGAGGCTGCCTATGGGGGTGCATTATAATACAGAGGCTGCCTATGGGGGTGCATTATAATACAGAGGCTGCCTATGGGGGTACATTATATTAAAGGCTGCCTATGGGGGGGTGCATTATATTACAGAGGCTCCCTATGGGGGTGCATTATAATACAGAGGCTGCCTATGGGGGTGCATTATAACATAGAGGCTATCTATGGGGGTGCATCATAACAGAGGCTGCCTATGGGTAGTGCATTATAACATAGAGGCTGTCTATGGGGGTGCATTATAACATAGAGGCTGTCTATGGGGGTGCATTATAATACAGAGGCTGCCTATGGGGGTGCATTATAACAGAGGCTGCCTATGGGGGTGCATTATAACATAGAGGCTGCATATGGGGGTGCATTATAACATAGAGGCTGCCTATGGGGGTGCATTATAACATAGAGGCTCCCTATGGGGGTACATTATAATACAGAGGCTGCCTATGGGGGTGCATTATAACATAGAGGCTGCATATGGGGGTGCATTATAACATAGAGGCTGCCTATGGGGGTGCATTATAATACAGAGGCTGCCTATGGAGGTACATTATAATACAGAGGCTGCCTATGGGGGTGCATTATAATATAGAGGCTGCCTATGGGGAGTGCATCATAACAGAGGCTGGCTATGGGGGTGCATTATAACAAAGAGGCTGCCTATGGGGGTGCATTATAGCATTGAGACTGCCTATGGGGGAGCATTATAATACAGAGGCTGCCTATGGGGGAGCATTATAATACAGAGGCTGCCTATGGGGACTGCATTATAATATAGAGGCTGCCTATGGGGGTGCATTATAACATAGAGGCTGCATATGGGGGTGCATTATAACATAGAGGCTGCCTATGGGGGTGCATTATAATATAGAGGCTGCCTTATAATACAGAGGCTGCCTATGGAGGTGCATTATAATACAGAGGCTGCCTGTGGAGGTGCATTATAATATAGAGGCTGCCTATGGGGGTGCATTATAATATAGAGGCTGCCTATGGGGGTGCATTATAATATAGAGGCTGAGTATGGGGTGCATTATAATATAGAGGCTGCCTATGGGGGTGCATTTAAATACAGAGGCTGCCTATGGGGGTGCATTATAATATAGAGGCTGCCTATGGGGGTGCATTATAATATAGAGGCTGCCTATGGGGGTGCATTATAACATAGAGGCTGCCTATGGGGGAGCATTATAACACAGAGGCTGCCTATGGGGAGTGCATTATAACATAGAGGCTGTCTATGGGGGTGCATTATAACAGAGGCTGCCTATGGGGGTGCATTATAACATAGAGGCTGCATATGGGGGTGCATTATAACATAGGGGCTGACTATGGGGGTGCATTATAATATAGAGGCTGCCTTATAATACAGAGGCTGCCTATGGTGGTGCATTATAATACAGAGGCTGCCTATGGGGTGCAATATAATATAGAGGCTGCCTTATAATATAGAGGCTGCCTATGGGGGTGCATTATAATATAGAGGCTGCCTTATAATACAGAGGCTGCCTATCGGGAGTGCATTATAATATAGAGGCTGCCTATGGGGGTGCATTATAATATAGAGGCTGCCTATGGGGATGCATTATAATATGGAGGCTGACTATGGGGGTGCATTACAATATAGAGGCTGCCTATGGGGGTGCATTATACTATATTGAGCACTATCTGGTGTATTATGCTATATGGATGCTATCTAGGGGGCCATCATACAGTGTGGGGATTATAATGGCGGGGCCATCATGCAGTGTTGGAGCCATTAAATAGTTTGGTGATATTAAGGGGTCAGTATATATCCAGTGAGGGGGCATTATACTGTGTATAGGGGAGCTGTACAGGGGGGAGACTTGGGACATTATTAAATGTAAAGTGGGCACTCATTGTTATAGGGGAACTCGGGTTACTGTGACTGTCAAAGGGGCACACACAAGGCAATATTACATTCTAGGGGACAAAATGTGGGCACTGTTTTCTAGGGCACTTGCACCCGGCATTACTATATTCTAGAGAGTTGTTTTAGAATTTAGAGGTGACACAGAACCACACAATAGGTGAAGTAATAGGGACACATATGGCAGCAGAGGCTCAGTATTGGGGTATGAGGTGCAGTAATAGGGGCACATACGGCAGCAGCGGCTCAGTATTGAGGTATGAGGTGCAGTAATAGGGGCACATACGGCAGCAGCGGCTCAGTATTTGGGTATCAGGTGCAGTAATAGGAACACATACGGCAGCAGCGGCTCAGTATTGGGGTATGAGGTGCAGTAATAGGGACACATACGGCAGCAGCGGCTCAGTATTGGGGTATGAGGTGCAGTAATAGGGACACATATGGCAGCAGCGGCTCAGTATTGGGGTATCAGGTGCAGTAATATTATTATTATTATTTATTTATATAGCGTCATTAATTCCATGGTGCTGTACATGAGAAGGGGTTACATACAAAGTTATAGATATCGTTTACAGTAAACAAATTTACAATGACAGACTGGTACAGAGGGGAGAGGACCCTGTCCTTGCGGACTTACATTCTACGGGATAATGGGGAAGAAACAGAAGGTCGGGGGTGCGGCAGCTCTGGTGGTGGTGGCGGCGGCGAGGTGGAAGCTCGGGTGGTGGCGGCGAGGCGGAATGGTTATTGTAGGCTGTAGGCTTTCCTGAAGAGATGGGTTTTCAGGTTCCGTCTGAAGGATCCAAGGGTGGTGGATAATCGTACATGTTGAGGCATGGAATTCCAGAGGATGGGGGATATTCGGGAGAAATCTTGGAGGCGGTTGAGTGAGGAACGAATAAGTGTGGAGGATAGTAGGAGGTCTTGGGAGGATCGAAGATTATGTGAAGGAAGATATTGGGAGATTAGTTCAGAGATATAGGGAGGGGACAGGTTGTGGACGGCTTTGTAGGTCAGTGTTAGTAGTTTGAACTGGATTCGTTGGGGAATTGGGAGCCAGTGGAGGAATTTGCAGAGGGGAGAAGCAGGGGAGTAGTGTGGGGAGAGGTGGATTAGTCGGGCAGCAGAGTTGAGGACAGACTGGAGTGGTGCAAGAGAGTTGACGGGGAGGCCACAGAGGAGGGTGTTGCAGTAATCGAGGCGGGAGATGATGAGGGCATGCACAAGAGTTTTAGTAGATTGAGGGCTAAGGAAGGGACGGATTCTGGAAATGTTTTTAAGTTGGAGGCGACAGGAGGTGGCAAGAGTTTGGATGTGTGGTTTGAAGGACAGGGCAGAGTCGAGAGTTACTCCGAGGCAGCGGATTTCAGGTGCGGGAGAGATCGTGATGCCATTTACCATAATAGATAGATCGGGTAGGGAAGATACGTGGGATGGAGGAAAGATGATGAGTTCAGTTTTGTCTACCTTGAGTTTTAGGAAGCGAGAGGTGAAGAAGGAGAATATGGCTGATAGACACTCCGGGATTCTGGACAGCAGAGAGGTGACATCTGGGCCAGAGAGGTAGATCTGAGTGTCGTCCGCATACAGGTGGTACTGGAAGCCATGGGACTTTATGAGTTGTCCTAGGCCAAGGGTATAGATGGAAAAAAGTAGGGGCCCCAGGACAGAGCCTTGAGGGACTCCAACAGAGAGAGGGCGGGATGAGGAGGTAGTGTGGGAGTGGGAGACGCTGAATGTGCGGTCAGAAAGGAAGTGGTGATCCAGGACAGGGCAAGGTCTTTGATGCCAAGGGAAGAAAGAATCTGTAGCAGTAGGCAGTGGTCGACTGTCAAAGGCAGAGGACAGGTCAAGGAGGAGGAGGATGGAGAACTGTCTGTTAGCTTTTGCTGTGAGTAAGTCATTAGTAATTTTGGTCACGGCAGTTTCAGTGGAGTGGTCGGGGCAGAAGCCAGATTGGAGGTTGTCAAGGAGAAAGTTAGATGAGAGATGGGAGGAAAGTTGAGCGTGGACATGCTGCTCAAGCAGTTTGGAAGCAAACGGGAGCAATGATATTGGGCGATAGCTGGGCATAGCAGTTGGGTCAAGGTTTGTTTTTTTGAGGATGGGTGTGATGGTGGCATGTTTGAAGGCAGAGGGAAAGGTACTAGAAGATAGCGATAGGTTGAAGAGATGGGTTAGGGCTGGGATGAGCGTATTAGTGAGGTTGGGGAGCAGGTGGGAAGGGATGGGGTCAAGTGCACAGGTGGTAAGGTGTGATTTGAAAAGGAGATGAGTAAGCTCTCCTTCAGTGATGTTGGAGAGGGAGGTTAGTAGGGAAGGGCAGAGGTCTGGTATATGGAGTGGTTGGGGTGGTGGAACAGTAAAGGTTTGCCTTGTTTGGTCGATCTTATTTTTGAAGTAGGTGGCAAAGTCCTCGGCAGAGATGAGGGGAGTTGGAGGTGGCAGTGGTGGGCGGAGAAGAGAGTTGAATGTGCTGAACAGTTGTTTTGGGTTGTAGGATAATGAAGATACAAGGTTTGTGAAATAGGTCTGTTTAGCAGAGGTGAGGGCTATTTTGAAGGCAAGTGTAGCTTGTTTGAAAGCAGTGAAGTCATCTGGCAGGCGTGTTTTCTTCCAATGCCACTCCGCGACCCTGGATGATTGTCGAAGTTTTTTGGTGAGATTGTTGTGCCAGGGTTGCCTATTGATTTGTCGCACTTTGCCGTGCATGAGAGGGGCGACTGAGTCTATGGCAGATGTGAGGGTGGTGTTATAGAAAACTGTGGCGCTGTCTGTGTCGTGGAGTGAAGATATGGAGGACAGAGGTAGAAGAGAGTCTGAGAGTCTGTGAATGTCTAGGTGTGCGAGGTTTCTGCGAGGATGTGCCAGTGGCTGGACATAGGGGGCAGGTGAAGAGGACAGGGATGAGAAGGTGAGAAGGTGGTGGTCTGATAGGGGAAGGGGAGAGATTGTGAGATTAGATAGGGAACAGAGGCGGGTGAAGATGAGGTCTAATGTATGTCCATCTGTATGGGTAGCTGTGGAGGACCACTGAGTAAGTCCAAAGGATGAAGTAAGTGACAGGAGTTTGGAGGCTGCTGGCTGACGGGTGTCAATAGGGATATTAAAGTCACCCATGATGATGGTGGGGATGTCAGCAGAAAGAAAGTGAAGAAGCCAGCTGGAGAAGTGGTCAATGAAGGCAGTGGCTGAGCCCGGTGGTCGGTATATGACGGCCATTTGGAGATTAGAGGGAGAGTAGATACGGACCGAGTGGACCTCAAAGGAAGGGAGGATGAGGGAGGGTGGGGGTTGGATAGGGTTGAAGGAGCAGTTATTAGAAAGAAGGAAACCCACGCCTGCACCATGTCTGTTGCCAGAGCGAGGAGTGTGGGTGAAGTGGAGACCACCGTAACTCAGTGCAGCAGGGGAGGCCGTGTCATGGGGCGTCAACCAGGTCTCAGTGAGGGCCAGGAAGGAGAGGTTGCGGGAGGTAAAAAGATCGTGGATCACGTGGAGCTTGTTGCAGACGGAGTGAGCGTTCCAGAGTGCTCCAGAGAGAGAAAGCTGGGGGGTAGGGGTCAGTGGCACAGGTTTTAAGTGTGAGGGATTGCAGTAGTTTCTCTTACTGTGAGAAGTATAGGGGTGAGGATTAGTGGGATGTATGAGGCAGGGGGGGCCAGGATTGGGGGATATGTCGCCAGCAGAGAGAAGAAGCAGAGAAAGTGAAAGCAGATGGGTGAAGGAGAGTGACGGCTTACGTTATATTTTAGTGGGAGAGGTCTGAGGTAAAGAAGCAGGTCTGCAGATGAGGTGATGTGGGGGGTAAGAGAGAGGGGGAGACAGTTATTTGGTTGGAGTTTACAGGGGTTTGGGGATAGCGAAGGAGAGTGAATATTAGTGGAGCAAAAACGGTGAGGGCAAATGTGAGCATGGTTAAAGAGCAGGGTAAAAGAAAGGCAAGTAAAATTAGAAGACAGTGATTAGTCTTACCTTCTGACCGATTTCGGGACTATTTCTGGATATATTTCTGATGTAACACTTCAAAGATGTCACACTTAAAATGATGTCACATCTGACCAAGGTCGCAGCGGCTCAGTATTGGGGTATGAGGTGCAGTAATAGGGGCACATACGGCAACAGCGGCTCAGTATTGGGGTATCAGCAGGATGAGGAGTTTGTACACGTTGAGAATAGTCCAATCAGTGACCGTGACAGTGCTGAAAATATGGGAAGTGAAACGTGTCTTTGTTGTTCTCTGCGAGTCCTGGCTGGAGGAGTCGTCATGTCGTTCTGGGGCCAGATGGAAAAGACATGAAAAGTGAACGATTCCATCAGAAAGAACATGAGCGGTCATGTCATTATCTGTAACTCTGCTGTAATCTATTATATGTTCTGTAGGACTGGTATTATTTACCACTGACTATATGGCGGTGATATCAATATTGGTCTTTTTATATATAGATTATTTTTGGCAACAGCATGGTCATTTGCTGAGTTTCTCTAGTTAGAGGCCCACTCAAAAGTTTCGCCCCACCTAAACCTAAATCAAAACCCTACCTACGCCTCTGCCGGGAACATAAGCTCCCAGCCATTGTCTGCCCCCCAGAAAGGAGCAGAGAGCACATGACAGAAACAAATCACCGCCTCCTCTATTACTGCCGGGCTCTATTGTTACCGGCGTAGAAAATCGCATCATCAGCGGCCGCGCACACAGCCGCGCACAGAGCCACACTGCCAGGTTACATAACAGCACATCTCCAGGAACTCCCTGCTCAGCGCCAACCGGCTCGGGACCATGGGATGGAGGATGTGTGATGGGTATATGGGAACAGGACCATGGGATGGAGTACATGTATGATGGGTACATGGGCACGGGACTATGGGATGGAGTACATGTATGATGGGTATATGGGCACGGGACTATTGGATGAGGATATGTATGATGGGTATATGGGCACGGGACTATGGGATAGAGGATATGTATGATTGGTATATGGGCACTGAACTATGGGATGGAGGCTATGTATGATGGGTATATGGGCACGGGACTATGGGATGGAGGATATGTATGATGGGTATATGGGCACAGGACTATTAGATATAGGATATGTGTGATGGGTATATGGACATGGGACTATGGGATGGAGGATATGTATGACTGGTATATGGGCACTGAACTATGGGATGGAGGATATGTATGATGGGTATATGGGCACGGGACTATAGGATGGAGGATGTGTGATGGGTATATGGGCACTGGACTATGGGATGGAGGATAATCATTATAACTTGTTAAAACTAACCACAGTTAGTTACTATGCCCGGGCAACGCCGGGCTCTTCAGATAGTCATTTATATAATTGCCATGTTTTAGGGTTTAGGGTACTGGGGTCTGACTGAAGCAACAAGAAAACTAATGGCATTACCATTCCCCAAAGTATTATCATTGCTACATCTTTGCAGGCTGTATGTAATCGATGATTTTAGTTGGCCAGCACCAGATGTTTGACAGTCAGAAATATCGTAATCTTTTTTTCAACAATAACTTGTTGGGGATTATATACAGGAGATAGAGGGTACACAACTTTATGAACGTATCCTTCATAATACGAGGAGCATTTTCCACACACAGTTTTCAATCTCTTACTCTTTGCTCACTTGTTCCCTATCTTCACCGTAAGGGCTCATACTCACTAGCTGGAAAAAAATCGGTCAGTTTTCAGGATGGTCCGATTATGTGCAATTGACATGCGATTTGCATGCGATTTTTTTATAGCACCATCTGTAGCAATATGTTATATGCTGAGCCGCCTCTAGGGGTCTCACTACCTGGATGTATTCAGAGGATAGAAAGGAGGGACTCGTTGGTAAGAGCATGAGACAGGAAGCATTCATGTAATGTGGCTGAAAGAACCTGCACACAATAAAGTAACCGTTACCACAATCGTGTCAGAGGCATAAACGAGAAATAGAACATGGTGGCAGCAGGGCTGAACCTATAAAGAACAAGTGGACAGACAATCCAGGCAGCTTGTGGTACAAAGCTCAACTGTAAGTACAGTGCCCACAGTACAGCATTATGGAGACTGCATTAAAACCTCCTCAGAGACTAGACATCATGTCCTCAAATCTATCGCAGACCTGGAGACATTGGAAGGAGGAGTTTACCCTGTATGTGGATCTTACAGTAGACACCAATGATCAGAAGCGTAAGGTGAAGCTCTTCTACTATCTGATTGGAGAAAAAGGCAGAGAACTTGCTCAGACCCTGATCCAGGACGGTACGGACAGTCTGGCAGACATTGTACAGGCATTTGATAAGCACTGTGACCCCAAGAAGAATGAGACAGTGGAAAGATTTAAGTTTTTCACCAGAAATCAGGAGATGGGAGTGAATATAGACGCATATGTGACTGAGCTGAAAAGACTGGCAGCAACATGCAGCTTTGGAGAGATCAGAGATTCTCTTATCAGAGATAGAATAGTGTGCGGCATCAGAGAGCCACAGCTAAGAGAGAGACTGCTGAGAGAGGGGGAGTTAACCCTAGAGAAATGCATGCAAATAAGCAGAGCTAACAAGAGACAGCCTGAAGATGATGGCAGACACCACTGAGGAGCCAGTACATGCAGTAACCATGAGAGGAAAAGCAGAGCACCAAGCGAGAACAGTCAAATGCAGATACTGTGGCAGAAGACATGAGAAAGACAAAGAGAAGTGTCCAGCATATGGACAAAGCTGCAGGACCTGTGGTAAGATGAATCATTTCTCAGCTCTCTGCAGACTTAAACCCTTTAAAAAGCACAGAGAAATTCACAGTGTGACACAGGACAATGACAGTGACAGTGCAGAAGATATTACATGGATACAGCTACAGTCTGCACCAGAGAATGTCAATACAGTCAGACAGCCAGAACCTAAAGATACAAGACAACTGTTTGCAACTCTTATTAAATGAAAAACCCATTAGATTTCAGTTGGACTGTGGAGCAAGTTGCAATGTCATACCGGAGGATCTACTAAATGAACAGGTGTCCATTGAACCTACTGATAAGGTACTTATGATGTACAACAAAACGATACTGAAACCTCTTGTGACATGCAAACTGAAGGTTAGTAACCCATGCAACAGAAAGAGTTATAGAGCCCAATTTACAGTGCTGCAGGGTGGTGACCACATACCGTTACTAGGTATAAAAGCAGTTCAGGCAATGGACTTAATAAAGGTACAATTCCATAACATTATGTCTGTGGAAGTCAAACAGAGTATGAAGGATATCCCAAAAGCAGACAGCAATCTAGATTTACAGATTATAAAAACACAGTATGCGGATGTATTTGAGGGTGATGGATGTTTTGAAGGAAAACACAAACTGGAAATTGATAACACAGTACAACCTACCAGATTACCGGCAAGAAAAGTGCCTGTAGCGCTACTTCAGCCATTGAAAGAAGAACTACAGGATTTAGAAAAGCGAGGCATGATAGAAGTCGTCCATCAGAGCACAGACTGGATAAGTAGTTTGGTAATAGTGCAGAAACCATCAGGAAAACTAAGAATTTGTATCGATCCCAAACTACTCAACAAAGCTATCAAAAGGAATCACTATCCGATGCCTACAATAGAGGATGTGCTACCAGATTTATCAAAGGCAAAAATATTTTCAGTTTGTGACGTAAAAAATGGATTTTGGCATGTGGAACTGGATGAAGAATCCAGTTTATTGACAACGTTTTCTTCTCCATTTGGTCGCCGTAAATGGCTGAGAATGCCCATGGGACTGACACCAGCTCCAGAAATATTTCAGCAGAAGTTGATGCAAGCTTTGGAAGGACTCCCAGGGGTAAAGATGATAGCAGATGATATATTAATAGTGGGAGAAGGTGACGATATGCAATCTGCAAAAAAGAATCACGATACAAGGATGCTACGATTTTTAGATAGGTGTAGGGAAAAAAGGATAAAGTTGAACTTGGAAAAGTTGAAACTGAAAATGACGGAAGTGCCATATATAGGACATCTTCTAACCTCAAATGGAGTGAAAGTGGATCCAGAAAAGGTGAAGGCGATACTAGAGATGCCTACCCCAACAGATGTGTGTGGAGTACAACGATTTTTGGGCATGGTGAATTATCTGTCCAAGTTTTGCAAGAATTTATCAGACATGTGTGAGCCAATGAGACAGCTAACTCACAAAGATGTGTTGTGGGAATGGACAGAAGCACAGGAGACGGCTTTCCAATCAGTAAAGACAGCCATTGCAGACACAGCAACCTTAAAATATTTTGATCCACAGTTAGAGGTGGTAGTCCAATGTGATGCGTCAGAAAAAGGCCTAGGTGCCACATTAATGCAAGAGCGGCAACCAATCACATTTGCAAGCAAAGCGCTACACACGACAGAGCAGGGATATGCCCAAATCGAAAAGGAGTTACTAGCTGTGGTGTTTGGAATGGAAAGGTTTCATCAGTACACATACGGTCGACAAGTAACAGTACAGTCAGATCACAAACCGTTAGAGAGCATTACAAAAAAAACACTACTAAATGCACCAAAGAGACTGCAGCGCATGCTTCTGCGACTTCAAAAATATGATTATGAAATTGGATATTGTCCAGGAAAAGACTTGTTGATTGCAGATACTCTAAGCAGAGCGTACTTACCCAACTCAGAGGATAAAGGACAAGAAATGGACAACATCAATATGTGTGATTATCTTGCAGTATCTAATGATAAACTGAAACAAATACAGACCTTCACAGAAAAAGATAAAACACTACAGATATTAAAAACTGTGATCCTGCAGGGCTGGCCAAAATATAAGCAGCATGCTCCAAAGGAAGTTGCTCCATTCTTCCATATACGAGATGAACTGTCAGTACACCAAGGAATCATCATAAAGGGAGAAAGGGCAGTGATACCGGAGACTCTGAGAAGAGACATACTACAGAAATTACACTCGTCCCACTTGGGCATTGAAGGATGTTTGCGGCGAGCAAGAGAATCAGTTTATTGGCCGGGTATGAATGATCACATAAAAAGTTACATAGCACAATGTGAGATATGTGCGTCCGGCGGGGATAAACAACCGAAAGAGTCATTGCAACCGCATGCCGTTCCAAATAGACCATGGTCAAAAATAGGAATAGATTTGTTCACATTGGAGGAAAGAGAATACCTGGTAACTGTGGACTATTTTTCTAACTTTTGGGAAGTGGACCATTTGAAGGATACAAGAGCAAGAACAGTTATTAAAAAACTCAAGGCTCATTTTGCCAGATATGGGATTCCAGAGATTGTTTTTACTGATAATGCCGCTCAATTTAGGTCAGAAGAGTTCAAGGAGTTCAGCAAGTTATGGGAATTTGAACACAATACATCATCTCCTGGATATCCTCAAAGCAATGACAAAGCGGAATCAGCGGTGAAAACAGCAAAGAAGTTGATTAAGAGAGCGAAACAGGCAGGGACAGATGTATATCTATCTATACTGGACCACAGAAACACACCTTCCCAAGGTCTAGACAGCAGCCCAGCACAGAGGCTTCTGAGTAAACGGACAAGGACACTCATACCAACAGCTAGTCGTCTTCTGAAGCCAAATCTGGTGAGGGGAATGAGGTCAAAACTAAAGAAAAATCAGGATAGACAAGCGTTCTATTATAATCAGTCGGCAAAAGATCTACCAGAACTGAGACAAAATGACAACATCAGCCGAGCAAATATGACAAACAATGGAGAAAAGCAAAGGTGCTCCAGAAACTAGGACCTAGATCTTACGAGATTGTGACAGAGGAGGGAAGAAAACTAAGGAGAAATCGGAGACATCTGAGGAAAACGCAAGAAGGATCTGATACATGGTCATATGAACAGTATCCTCATATCCAAGATGAGGAAACAGCAAGTCTAAGCAGAGAGGCTACAGGGATGGCCCAGGTTCAGTGTGGAGATTCCGGTCGGAGACAGGCAATACCAGATGCGGTAACGCCCGAATCGAGAGAACCACCGAATAGTGGCAGTAACGCATCGTATGTTACTAGATCGGGCAGAATGATCACAAAGCCAGCACACCTCAAGGACTATATATACAACCAAGTATTTTAAAGTATCTTAATAGCATGATGCTTGCCAGTTATGTTTATGTCACCAATATCTTGAATATTGAAATGTTCACATGTATGTTAGTTATATTAGTTTAGTTATTTCTTCAGTTAAAAGACAAAGGATGTAGCAATATGTTATATGCTGAGCCGCCTCTAGGGGTCTCACTACCTGGATGTATTCAGAGGATAGAGAGGAGGGACTCGTTGGTAAGAGCATGAGACAGGAAGCATTCATGTAATGTGGCTGAAAGAACCTGCACACAATAAAAGTAA
>JARQOD010000006.1:403634371-403707681 GCA_033576555.1 Oophaga sylvatica | reverse complement strand
ATATTGACACATATAAAGAACTGTACGCTTGCAGAAGCATGCAGGAACAATAATTTACAGTTTACTCTATCTGATGAGGAGCTAGATGCATTCATTGCGATATTCTATGCTCGTGGAATATCTGGCACGAACCGTCACTCGATTAGCAGTATTTGGTGTAATGACTGGGGAATACCGTTTTGCAAAGCGACAATGTCTAGGGACCGCTTTGTTGAAATTATGAGGTTTCTCAGATTTGATGAGAAATCTACTCGATCAGAGAGACTGCAAACGGATAAGTTTGCTCTATTTTCTACTGTGTGGGACAGGTTTATTGAAAATTGTATTGCGTGTTACAAACCTGGCCCATACATAACGGTGGATGAGCAACTTTTCCCAAGCAAAACTAGGTGTCCATTCACGCAGTACATGCCTTCCAAACCAGATAAATATGGCCACAAATATTGGCTAGCTGTTGATAAGGAGAGCAAATATCTGGCAAATGGCTTCCCTTATCTAGGCAAAGATGACACACGCCGTGCTGAGGACCGTTTAGCTGACCATGTGGTAATGAAGTTATTGGACCCATTTTTGAAAAAAGGTCGCAATGTTACAACCGATAATTATTTTACTTCAGTAAAATTAGCTAAACAGCTAAAAAGCAAAGGAACAACCATCGTGGGAACACTGAACAAGATAAGGCGAGAAGTGCCTAAAGAAATAAAATCCATGAAAGAGGAATTGTACAACACTAAAGTGTTTAGAAATGAAGACAATTTTACACTTACAGTATATCAAGGAAAGCCCAACAAAAATGTTGTCATTTTGAGTTCCGTCCATCCAGATGTTGTTGTTGCGTCTGATTCCGCTAAAAAAACTCCAGAAACTGTAAAGTTTTACAATGAAACAAAATATGGAGTAGATGTAGTGGATCAGATGGCACGAAAATATACCACACGAACATGCACAAGGAGATGGCCTGTTCATGCATTTGAAAATGCCTTAGACTTTGCGGGTATAAATTATTATTATTATTATTATATATTTATATAGCGCCATTTATTCCATGGCGCTTTACATATGAAAAGGGGAAAAATATAGACAGATACAATAAACATGTGCTAGACAAGGGACGCATAAGTACAGAAGGAGAGAGGACCCTGCCCGCGAGGGCTCACAGTCTACAGGGATGGGTGAGAATACACTAGGAGAGGGTAGAGCTGGTTGTGCGATGGTTCAGTACACTGAGGATCATTGCAGGTTGTAGGCTTGTCGGAAGAGGTGGGTCTTCAGGTTTTTCTTGAAGGTCTCCGTTGTTGGTGAAAGTCTGATGTTTTGTGGCAGAGAGTTCCAGAGTATGGGGGAAGCCCGGGAGAAGTATTGTATGCGGTTGTGGGAAGAAGAGATGAGGGGGGAGTCGAGAAGGAGATCTTGAGAGGATCGAAGGTTGCGTGTGGGTAGGTAGCGGGAGACCATGTCACAGATGTATGGAGGAGAAAGGTTGTGGATGGCTTTGTATGTCATGGTTAAGGTTTTGAACTGGAGCCTCTGGGCAATAGGAAGCCAGTGAAGGGCCTGGCATAGTGGGGAGGCAGGGGAATAGCGGGAAGACAGGTGGATTAGTCGTGCAGCAGAGTGTAGGATGGACTGGAGTGGTGCCAGAGTGCTAGAGGGAGGCCAGACAGTAGGAGGTTGCAGTAGTCGAGGCGGGAGATGATAAGGGCGTGCACTAGTGTTTTTGTGGTTTCATGGTTGAGGAATGAGCGGATCCGGGAAATATTAAATAAATGCATGGATAATATTCAATGAGATAACCCACCAAAAAATGTCACGCAAGGCATTTTTGCAAACGCTTGTGAGAGAGTTGAGTGGTCCTTATGTCACAGATAAGGAAAAGGGTTCCACGTCCCAAGTTTCTACATGCTCAGAAGTGATGGTTCAAACAAAATTTTGCCAGATCAAAGAAAAGTGCAAGAAAAATAGATCTGTCGGCAATTGTAAGACTTGTGGTAAGTCTTTGTGTGGGCAATGTACTGCCATAAATCAAAGGCAATGCCTAAAATGCGAAACACCAAATGTTTAGAAGGTGAATTCTGCGCCATGTTTTCATTTTTATGCTCCTCCACCTACATTTTCTCTGCTTTTTGTTCTTCAGTTGTTGTTTATATGTGTGCACTTGAATAAAAAAAAATGTTTGAAAAACGTCTATTATAATTATTGTTATTTTCTGTAGAAAAATAAGAAAGCAGAAAAAAAACAATCAAAAGCATTACTGTTGGATCTCACAATAATAATACATTACAAAAAATATAATTATTAATAAATAACCACAAATGAAACTCTAAAAATAAACGAAAACAAGCAAGGAGTCAAAATGACTCCTTTCAGTAGTTCTAGGCGGGGTCACGAGTCCAGTAGTCCTAGTGTTAATCAGTCTTGAATGCTTCTTATCGCTGATATTGCTGCCTAGCGTCTCTAGAGGGCAGCATTTCCCCATTACCTTACATTAGAGCAATTGTACTGAATCATCTTGCTGTACTACATGGGCGCACTAGAGGGCAGCATTTTCTTATTTTCTTGTACTGGAGGTAATAATAATAATAATCTTTATATAGCGCTAACATATTCCGCAGCGCTTTACAGTTTGCACACATTATCGTCGCTGTCCCCGAAGGGCTCACAATCTAGATTCCCTATCAGTATGTTTTTGGAATGTGGGAGGAAACCGAGAGAAAACCCACGCAAACGGGGAGAACATACAAACTCCTTGCAGATGTTGTCCTTGGTGGGATTTGAACCTAGGACTCCAGCTATCCACTGAGCCACCGTGCTGCACTAAGATGTATTTGACTTACTTATTCAGCACCATTATAGTCCACACAATGCTAAAAGGTTTCTTGCGATTGATAAGGGCTGACATCGTAGACCCCTAACCCCATTTATTATGTATTTCAATTTCCTCAATGACACGTTCTGTGCTCTGGTGCATAGCATAGACCTCATGCACATGACAAAGCCATATTAACCCATTGTAGATGCAGCTATTTTGTACCTTAAAGGGGTTATTTGGGCAAAATGTAAATTACTAGTTACTTGAAATATTAAAAAAAATAATAAACAAGGCATTATATTCACCCACTGACACCGCTCCGTGGTCTGTGTTTTCAGCAGAAGGCAAGCGACAGCAGAACCATTGGCGCCTGTGATGGGTTGCCGTCAGGTGTCTTCAGCAGCGCATTATTGCTGACATATGTGTTAGATCCCAGTAAGTGCTGCAAGGCAAATTCTTCTTCATTTGTTATTTTTTAATAAAATAAGCTACTTGTAAAATTTTTATCTTGCCCGGACAACCCCTTTAAGGACAAAGCTTATTTTTTCCAAATTTGCCTCGCTGCTTTTTAGGAGCCATCAGTGCTCACATTGCTGCATGAGGTTTAGGAGCTTTTTTGCAATTTCTGAATAACATTTGTATAGCATTTTTCTATAGGATTTTTTTTTATTTTTACCTAGAACATAAAACAATGATCAAGGAATTTTTTGTATGTATCTTACTGAAAATGTTTAATTCCAGATTCAATTTATCTCCAAGGTTCTAAAGGATAAATGGATTTATGTATTTCTCATGCTTTCAGACATTAGTTTAATGAAAAGTTGGTTTTATTAAAAATTATTATTTTTTTTTTATTTCTTGTCTCCATGTTTTTGCTTCTTAATTGATTATTTCATTAAAGCTTTTTTTTTTTTTTTTTTTAAGGAAGGTCACTGAGTACGTGTCGGTAGTTGTTTCCGCACTTTGTAATGTCTCATTGAAGAGATGGTGCACATTCCTGACATGATGCATTTGTTGCGCTCCCGACCCAGTATGTTATGAGTGCTTGCTATTTACTAAATGGCCGCACATACCAGGAATAAAGGGACAGATTTGTTCCAGATAAACTGTTAAAACCCTCCAGTAAAGACATGAAGTCGTGACACCAAATAAAAAATATTGTACCTGTCCCAGGTTCAGCACCAGGTGTTGCTCCTGTCCTCCCAACAGCGCTTTTGCTTCTTGTCACAACCTAACACGCTCCATTGACGCTCCCAATCTGTGCTTGCACAGCCAGCTGCACCATTTTGCTGCAGACCACTGGTGGTTGATCTGAGCATGGGCAGCTACTTGCGCCATTTTGCTGCAGACCGCTGGAAGTTGATCTGAGCATAGCCAGCTACTTGCACCATTTTCCTGCAGACCTCCGGAGTTCACTGTGTACGTGGGTTAGGTGTTAATGAAAGCTCAACTGACTAAACACCGTCTCGTCCTATCCAAAGACCACTGACAACATCTGTAACTGGACGGGCTATTCGACTCACTTTCTTTGGCAGCTGCACAGCGATGCACCTTGTTGATGAGGCTCAGAAAGAGCATGTGCTCCAGTGGATGGCAAGCGGCTGCATAAAGTGGCCTCTCCACCTCTTCCTCCACCTCAATATCACATACAGTACAATCCTCAGAGGTGGCACCCCAATCACCCTTGTTTTACTTCTCATCAAAAATTTCCAAATGCCCAACTGACTGTGGGGAACCACAGATGGGCCATTCTGAATAGCTGTTCACACATTGTATTCCATGGGCATCAGAGGTCTACTCCAAAGAATCACAGAATCCAGAGGAGGAAAGCATCTGCACCGATGCCCAAAATGTTTTCATGTTGGAGCCGGGGCTGGATGAAGTAGAGTCCGAGCAGAATCCAGACCCTCATCACCAGACGTTAACCATCAAGGGTTGTAGTGATCATGATGAGACTCAGATTCCAGAGGCGCACGCGGACTGTACTGTGGTGTCAGGGCAGGAAGAGGAGGAGAGTGACTCTCAGGGTGAGGAATGTGAGAACAAAAAGGATGACAATGAGGTTGTAGATCCCATTTGGTGTGAACCCAGAGGTACGCAGCTGAGAAGCTCAGCAGAGGTGGTAGAGAGGAAGATGAGGTTATGTTGCGACTTTCTTCACAGACATGAAGTGATGCAACCACGACAAGCACTGCATCCTCAGCCCCAACTCTGGCTGTGGCCAGCACCAGTCGCAAGTATGCAGTTCGCAGATGCGGCAAGGGTTGCCTAGTCTGGGCTTTTTTTGATAATTTGTGCTGAGTCATCATTTGCGGTAACTGTCAAATTTGCAAGAAAATACCTCATACATGAAGTGGTGCATGCGCGATCAACATGCCTTGGTTTGGGAATCTCGCTGCGCTAAAATTCAGACTAGCGGGCTTTGCTAACTACCAGCCGTCCCATCAACCCCATCTGCTGCTTCTCCTCTTCCGTCACCATGCCAAGTCTTCTCACACAGTTCTCAGGCTGCAGAAACTCTACTTGTTTATGCCTTTACAGTCGGGGTGAGTGTGAATTTCCAGGGTTTAGTTATTCTATTGCTGTGAGGCAATATTTAAAGCCGCCAGCCAATTGGAGGCTGGCAGCTGATGTCAGCGCGCACATCGCCGGCGTCTGACTTCATTGTCATTCGCCGGTGAGTGTTGCTTTCAGCCTGGAGGGAAGATCTCCTGCGGCGAGCGGCAAGTTTTTTTTTTTATTGAAAGTGGCAAGCCGGCAGGATGGAGACAAGTGTCCATCCTACCGGGGGCAGAACGGAGACAGGGGGCATGATTGGAGACACAGAGTACATGATTGAAGACATGAGGGCAGAATGAAAGATATTGTAAAGTTTTTAGTCTCTTTTCGGCCATTTTGCTTTCTGTCTTGCTGCAGCTATCTTGCCCTCAGTTAATATGGAGTTTCCAGCTTTCATGTTCCCGCCCTAATTCTCTCCCTCTTGCCTCATAAGCAGCCTCAGCTGAGCAATCAGTGCTTCAGAATCAAGTCTGCAGTCAGCCTGTGGCCTGGCTCCTGGAAATCTTGGACTTGGTACTCCAGCCATTTCCTACTGAGGAACTTTGGAACACTTGTGGACTCTGGAAACCTGCTGTTTGATAAATCCAAGTTTGCAAGGGAGTTACGGTAACAGAGAAGAGATCCCGAACCTGTTGTGGAAAGTTATTGCTGAGCTTAAAGTTACTCTGGCCTGCTGTGTCTCCTGCCTCTGTATCTGTAAACCGTGTGAGCCCTTTTGCCTACTTGTATGAAGTAATACAAGACCTTCCTAATCAAACCTGTGTCTCATGTGTTTTCCTCGCACCCAAGCACTAGACGCTATATGAACTGTACACCATACATCACAAGATTCTGAAGCCAATATTAGTGTCTGCTGGGTCTCAGAAGGCCGTCTCTGCTCTGACCATGAATGTCTGATATCCATTTATACCTTCTGTGATGACAGTGATTGTGATTTCTCACAACCATTCTAGGTGAGCGCTTTCCCTTACTTTTACTCTGGAGTGTTACCAAAGGTAAACACTATTGTGTGCTTTTTTTTTCTTCCCTCTTCTCCTTCCAGTACTTATTATTATTATTTATTTATATAGCGCCATCAATTCCATGGTGCTGTACATGAGAAGGGGTTACATACAAGTTATAGATATCGTTTACAGTAAACGAATTTACAATCACAGACTGGTACAGAGGGGAGAGGACCCTGTCCTTGCGGACTTACATTCTACTTCTGCCTTAAAGGATCTGGAAGATGGAGGCTCGCATAAAGGAGTTGTGTGGAGTGACTGATACAATCCTTGCAAATATACAAACTTTAAAGATCCGTTTTGCAAGTCTACAGGACCTCACTAATCAAAATTTGAAAGTTTTCGGACAAACTACTCAGGATTTACGAGCCAGGATTGAGGCTCTAGAGGAACGAGTCCAGGCTCCAGCCATAACCCCGAGTTCTGTGATCCCCAAGTTACCCCCTTTTCATTTTGGCGGTGAACGTGAGAAATTCAGGGGATTTAATAACCCATGCAACCTATTTTTCTCTGCACATGCTTCACAATTGCCCACTGAACGATCCAAAGTGCTTACTATAATCATGTTGCTTACCAACAAGGCTCTGATGTGGGCAACCCTCTGATTGAGACTGAGGATGAATGTTTGAATCATCTTGATGCTTTCATTTCAGCCATGGGGCAGGTGTTTGATGACCCCAATCGAGGTGCAACAGCTGAAGCAGCCATGTTACTTTTCGCCAAGGTTAAGCGCTCAGTAGCCGAATATGCCTTGGATTTCAGGAGATGGGCTCTCGATACCACTTTGGACAGTTCCACCAAAAAAATCTATTTTTCGGAAAAGGTTGTCTCCTCTGCAGAACCTGCCACTGCGTTAGGTGACTTTATTAACTACTGCATCCGTATTGATGCTCGTCTGACTGAACGCAGACAAGAGAGATGGTTCGAAAGTAATCGCACTAACCTTTTCCTACCTTCCTCCCCAGCTAAGGAACCTTTGAGTAGGATCACACGGGAACCAGAACCTGAACCCATGCAGGTGGACTCTGTACAAAGACGGGTTAGTGATGCACGCAAAGAACGTCGTTTAAAGGAAAATCTATGTTTATTCGGACTACCATGACAGCACCACGAGAGAGGGGATCCGCCCTTCGGGAACAGGAAACCTACAGATACAAAAAGGGCGGCTCCCTCACATGCATCAGTTGGTTTCCTGTTCCTGGAGACCGGATCCTACAGATGAAGGATGTCCCAGGCCCGACCGGTCGGCTCAGGTAGCGGGGGGGTCTCCTACCTCGGCCGGTGCGGTGTCCTGAAGCGTCACGGTGCTCCTGGCTGGTTGGCACGACGGTGGTGAGACAGCATGGAGCAGGGTCCAGCGGATCGCTGCCTCCAGAGCAACGCCGGGGTAAGTATAGCTCCAGCCTCCCCGAAGTGTCCCACAGGCTGGCGGCAGGCAGCTGTAGTAAATGCTCCCCCTCCTGAATAAATTCCCCGGGATGCTTCCTGGTAAGCACCGTGGGCGGTGGGGACAGCAGCACCTGGAGCGCTGGCATGGGTTCCCCCTGTGGACGCTGTGAAGCTCCATCTTGGGCTGAGTGACGTTCATGGGCGGAGCCAGCGGTCACTTCCGGGTTGCAAGTGCCGGCGGTGATCTGAGCATGTGCAGACTCCAAAAAGATGGCGGCCGCCATCCTAGGGGACAGAAACCCTGAGAAAGCAATGCAGGGCAGGGGAGGCTGGGGGGGAGGCGGAGCATGAACGCTGTAAACCGGATGGAGGAAGATATAAGGTGGCCAAGCAGGGGGACCCATGCTTCTGGCCCATTCATCACAATGGAGGATGAGCAGCTGCAGCTTGTGCAGCAGGACGAAGCCCCAAAGCAGACTTCGGTAAAGAAGTCCCAGAGGGACACCAGCCAGTTGGCAGGGGACGGCGTCATCCAGGACATCTCTTCCTCACATTCCAGTAACTAATTTCGGCAGATGCTGGTAAGTGATCTTCGTGAAAGTTCACTCGGTGACGGAGCTCCCCCTTATACTATCATTATAGGGGAAGAAATGCACAGAAAAAACAAGGCACAGGGAATGCGCCCTCTGTGGATGCCCCCTTCCGGACGATTGTCCGAAAATATTATGCTCCCCCTGTATCCAGCAGACGGTAAGGTCTCGGGTAGTGGGGAGAAGGGAGTAGCTCTAGCCGAGAACAGTCTAGACTCCCCCGTTTGATATATTCTCAGGTGGCGGAGGAGACCCCCAACTTCACCCTAAATCTGAAGGATCTCATCAGGTCCGAAGTAAGGGATTCCCTGAGATCAATGACACCTGAGGGAAGTCCCAGACGAAGAAGTAGTTCAGACTCATCGGTAGACTGGAAGAGAGATGAAAAATTCCCTGATTCATCCGTGTCGGCTTCCTCATCTGAGGAAGACTCCAGCCGCTTTTGTCTGCCCCTAGACCGAGTGGACAAACTAGTTAAAGCAGTCAGGGGTACGATGGGGATAGCGGAGACCAAACCAGAAATGTCCGTAGAAGATAGGATGTTCAAAGGTTTGGACCAAAAGAAGAGAAGAGCCTTTCCCTTGAATAAAAAAAATCAAGGATCTAATCCTCCATGAATGGAGAAAACCGGAAAAGAAGGGCTCTCTACCACCGGCCCTTAAGCGTAGATATCCCTTTGACGAGCCAGGTACTAGTGTTTGGGATAAAGCTCCAAAATTAGATGCCGCGGTGACAAAGGCATCGAAAAAAGCGGCCTTACCCTTTCAGGATATGGGGGCCCTTAAAGATCCCCTGGATAGGAAAGCGGACATCTTCCTTAAAGGAACCTGGGAGATGGCGGCAGGCTCCTTAAGACCGGCAGTAGCATCTACTTGCATGGCTAGATCCGTAATGGTCTGGTTAGACCAGTTAGAGACTCGGCTAAAAGAAGGGGCTCCCCGGGACTCAATCTCAGGTGCCCTGTCAACTATACAGGAGGCTGCAGCTTTTCTCTCAGATGCATCAGTAGACTCCGTCAGAATGGCAGCTAGGGCGGCGGGCCTCTCGAATGCGGCCCGTAGGGCACTGTGGCTTAAGTGCTGGCCTAGTGACTTGCAAACAAAATCTAAGCTGTGTGCCATACCCTGTGAAGGGGAATATCTCTTTGGCCCTGTCCTGGACGAGCTGCTGGAAAAAGCAGGCGATGAGAAAAAGAAATTTCCCAGCCTAGCAGCCTCAGCATATCAACGGCCGTTTAATAGGAGAAAGTTTGGCCAGAGGAAGCCGGCTAGAGACCGTCCCAAATGGGAAGACAGGAGAAAGAAAGGTACCAGATTCATGTTCGAGCGTTCTTCTGGAGAAAGGAAGAGAACACGTCAATGACTAGCAGCCCCTGTAGGGGGTAGATTGTCAACTTATTATCCGTCCTGGGCCCAGATCACCAACAGCAGTTGGGTGAAAGGGGTTATATTACAGGGACTGAAGCTGGACTTTTGTTCAGTTCCTGTCGATAAATTTAAAATGACTCCCATACGCTCCTCTCAGAATGAACAAGTTGCTCTAGAGGCAGAGATAGCAGAGTTGTGCCACAAAAAATGTTCTGTGCCCGGTACCAGCGTTAGAAGAGGGTAAAGGGTTTTACTCTACCTTATTTTTGGTTAAGAAACCAGATAAGTCATACCGAACCATTATTAATCTTCGGGGTCTTAATAAATTTTTGGTAGCTCGACCCTTTAAAATGGAAACAGTGGGGGGTCAGCAATAAAGTTGTTGTTTCAAAACTGTTTTATGGTGGTTTTAGATTTAAAAGATGCGTACTACCATGTGCCTATTTGGGCGGCCCACCAACGGTTTTTGAGGGTGGCGGTTTCCATAAGTGGAGTAATCCGTCACTTTCAATATAAAGCTTTACCCTTTGGGCTCTCAATGGCTCCAAGGGTATTCACGAAGTTGGTCTCTGAAGTGATGGCCCATCTAAGAGAGTATGACATCCTGATTGTACCTTACTTAGATGATTTCTTAATTATTGGAACCTCAGCTGACCATTGCCGCTTCCAGTTGGACAAAACCATATCCATCCTAAAACGCTTAGGTTGGTTGATAAATCGGGAAAAGTCCCGTTTACAACCCTTGAGAGTCCACCAGTTCCTGGGACTAATCTTAGACTCGGAGGTTCAGGAATGTCGTCTACCAACCAGCAAGATTGTCCAAATTCGTCAGCAGGTGGTTCGAGCAGTAAATAGGCCAACTATGACTCTTAGACATGCCATGTCCCTTGTAGGCTCTTTAACAGCTTGCATCCCATCTGTAAGATGGGCGCAGCTTCACACCAGAACCCTTCAAAGGGATATCCTGGATAGTGAAAGGGTCCTAGACTCACTAGATAGGAAGATGAATTTATTTTTGCTACAATAAAATCTTTAAGTTGGTGGAGTAACAACGTTAACTTATCAATTGGGGTTCCCTGGGAAAATCACATATCCCGGGTTGTAATCACAGATGCCAGTCCCTCAGGTTGGGGGGCCTGTATGGGGGAGATCATGGTCCAAGGGCAGTGGGACCCCCTGATAGAGAGCTCCTCTAACTTTAAAGAACTATCGGCTGTAGAATTGTCAATTAAAGAACTGCTTATATACCTGCAGGGTCATCACGTCAGAATCCTCTCAGACAACCGGGTAACAGTGGCATATATCAACCACCAAGGTGGAACCCAGTCCGAAGCCCTGATGAGAGTGGCGGAACGCATTTTTCAAACAGCAGAGAGACATTTTCTATCACTGACGGCGCTACATATAAGGGGAAAAGACAACACCACAGCAGACTTTCTAAGCCGCAACACGCTAAGGCAGGGAGAGTGGTGTCTAAATACAGCCATTTTCACACAGATTGTCAGTCTCTGGGGTCAGCCAGAGGTGGACCTCTTTGCTACCAGACGAAACAGGAAGGTGGAAAAATTCTGTTCGCTAGATCCGTCAGAGAGGCCTCTAGTTGTGGACGCTTTCCTGACAAAATGGAACTTTGGCCTGGCCTATGCTTTTCCCCCACTAGCCCAGTTACCCTTAGTAATTAGGAAGATCAGGGAGGACAAAGCAAGAATCATACTGATTGCCCCATTCTGGCCCAGAAGGGCCTGGTTTTCATGGCTGAGGAAAATGTCACTCTGCGACCCCTGGGTTCTTCCAGATCTTCAGGACCTTCTCTTCCAGGGTCCAGTCAATCATCCACAAATAGCCGGACTCCATCTAACGGCGTGGAGTTTGAGAGGTCATTATTAAAGGATAAAGGGTTCTCTGACAATCTCATTAATACCCTGCTTAATAGCAGGAAGATAGTCACAACAAAAATTTACGCTAAGACCTGGGAAAAATTTCTAGCCACTGCTAACCTTGGGACTGAAGGGGAAATCCCTATAGGGCAGATTTTAGAATTCCTGCAGAAAGGGTTAGATCTAGGTCTAGCCACTAGTACCCTGAAAGTACAGGTATCAGCCCTCGGTGCCCTGTTCAACTGCGAGATTGCAAAAAATTACTGGATATCCAGATTTATCAAAGCGGCAGATAGAACGAGACCTATACAAAGAACAAGGTATGCACCATGGGACTTAAACCTAGTCCTTACGGCTTTGACAGAGGCTCCGTTTGAACCTATGGTGTCCGCCACAATTAAGAATCTGTCTCTCAAGTTAGCCTTCTTGGTAGCCATCACGTCTGCGCGAAGGATAGGAGATATACAATCTCTCTCTAAGGACCCTCCTTACACACAGATTATGGAAGACAGGGTAATAATTAGACCGGACCCTGCCTATTTACCCAAGGTCGCCTCTCGGTTCCATAGAACACAGGAAATAGTCCTCCCCTCCTTCCTTCCTAACCCCACTAACCAGAAAGAGGAGAAACTCAATACCCTAGATGTCAGGAGGTGTTTATTACATTATCTGTCAGTTATTGATCAATGGAAGAAGGGCAGCGCCTTGTTTATATGTTTTCAGGGTGAGAGGAAGGGCTTTAGAGTTTCCAAATGCAGATTAGCAAGGTGGACTAGGGAGGCTATTTCTCTAGCTTACTCAGCAGGTGGCGGTCCGGCTCCACAGAATCTGAGGGCGCATTCCACTCGAGCCATGGCAACTTCTTGGACGGAAAGATCTGGAGTATCCATCGACCAAATATGTAAGGCGGCCACATGGTCTTCTCCTAACACCTTTTTTAATCATTATAGATTAGACATGGGTGCCTCCTCGGATCTCTCCTTCGGGTTAAGGGTGCTGCAGGCTGTAGTCCCTCCCTAGAATAGTGTTACATCTCTGTAATTCTCTCGTGGTGCTGTCATGGTAGTCCGAATAAAGTATTAAGTTACTTACCGGTAACGGTATTTTTCGAAAGACCATGACAGCACCCTTAGTTCCCTCCCTTGCACGGGTATCAAATACTCCCTTTATTTATAAAGTCCATGTAGACTAGGCTGTTTAGAGTTAGTATATAATTTATGTGTCATTAACCATGGAGGTCCTCTCGGCTCTGTAATCCAACTGATGCGTGTGAGGGAGCCGCCCTTTTTGTATCTGTAGGTTTCCTGTTCCCGAAGGGCGGATCCCCTCTCTCGTGGTGCTGTCATGGTCTTCCGAAAAATACCGTTACCGGTAAGTAACTTAATACTTTCTACTGCGGTAAGTCAGGGCACTTCATTATAAACTGCCCCAGCTGTTCTCCTAAGACTACTGCAGCAGTCATTCACTGTGAGTGTTGCGAGAGATCTGTCATGTCCAAGCCTCAGGCTCCAGAGAGATGTGCAGCCAGAGATATTGATTTCTCAGACTTAAACTCCGTTAGTTCTGAGGATGATGACTGTGTAAACGCTGCAATTTTTCAAGTTTCCTCAGCGGTGTCCCAGCTGAGTTGTTAGAAGAACAATTCTCATTGCTTCCTTTCCATCAAACTCTGCGTTGACTCGGTCTGGGTGTCTAGCTTTGCTATGATCGACTCAGGGGAAAGTGGAAATTTTATGGATATCTCCTTTGCTCTGAAACATGGGATACGTTCAGTGAAGAAGGCTACTCCAGTACAGATGGAAACTGTGGATGGCTCCCTACTGACCAGTGGATCAGGAAACGGGGCCTTTGAGGGTCCTTATGGGTAAAGATCATCAGGAGAAACGGTCCTTTATGCTTATCTCTTCTCCCCACTTTCCCATTATTCTAGGGCTACCATGGCTGCAGGCTCAGAACTCTACGATTAACTGGGAGACCAAGGAACTACACTTTCCGGAGAAACAAATGAGTCCAGAAGTTTCAGCTTGCTCTGTTCCTAAAAGAACCATGTCAGTCCCTGAACTACCAGCTGTATACCAGGACTATGTGGATGTGTGTGACAAGAAAAACGCTGACCAGCTGCCCCCTCACCATCCATATGATTGTCCAATTGAATTATTGCCTGGAGCAGAGATACCTTTTGGTAAGATCTACCCCCTGGCGGGGCCCGAGCTAAAGGCTTTGAAGGACTAAATAGATGAAAATCTAGCCAAGGGCTTCATACGCCACTCTTCATCACCTGCAGGTGCACCCATCTTTTTTGTGAAGAAGAAAGATGGATCTCTGAGACCCTGCATAGACTATCGGGAACTCAATAAGGTTACTATTAGAAACAGTTATCCATTGCTTTTAATCACTGAGTTATTGGACAGAG
This sequence comes from Oophaga sylvatica, assembly GCA_033576555.1. NCBI lineage: Eukaryota > Metazoa > Chordata > Amphibia > Anura > Dendrobatidae > Oophaga > Oophaga sylvatica. Next base: position 403,693,673 of record JARQOD010000006.1, on the reverse strand, counting down.
TGCCGAATGCCAAAATTTTCTCTAAACTGGATCTCCGTGGGGCCTATAACTTGGTCCGTATTAGACCTGGGGATGAATGGAAGACTGCATTCAGGTCACGCTATGGACACTTTGAATATCTAGTCATGCCTTTTGGTCTGTGTAACGCCCCAGCCACTTTCCAACACTTGGTGAATGACATCTTCAGGGATCTTCTACATACATTCGTGGTGATTTATCTGGATGATATTTTAATTTTTTCTAACTCCACAGAGGAACATCATGGACATGTGAGAATGGTCTTAGAACGCCTAAGATAGAACCATCTTTATATCAAACTTGAAAAGTGTGAATTCCATAGGACCGAAATTCAATTTCTGGGGTATGTAATACCCACGCAAGGAATTAGTATGGATGGAAGCAAGACCCAAGCCATCAAGGATTGGCCAGTTCCTAGGAATGTGAAGGAGGTACAGCGCTTCATCGGGTTTGCCAATTTCTATAGATGTTTTATTAGGAATTTCTCTGAGGTAGTGTCACCTATCACACAACTTACCCAGAGAGAGTCTAAGTTCTCCTGGACCCCGCAAGCCCAAGAAGCTTTTTCCTGTCTAAAGGATAAATTCACTACCGCACCTATCCTAGTGCATCCCAACCCCAAACTTGCCTTCATAATAGAGGTGGATGCATCAGACTGTGTCATTGGAGCTATACTCTCTCAGAGAACAGGTGAGAAGAATGTCTTGCATCCTCTTGCTTTCTTTTCCCAGTGATTGCCTTCGGCTGAGAGGAACTACGATGTGGGCAATAGAGAATTGTTGGCCATTATTGCCGCCTTCAAGGAATGGAGACACCTTCAGGGAGCTGCACAGCAAATAGTCGTCCTGACAGACCATCGTAACCTTGAATTTATCAGGTCGACTAAGTGCCTGACTCCTCACCAGGCTCGTTGGAATCTTTTCCTAAACCAATTTAATTTTGTAATTTCTTATAGGCCAGGATCGCGCAATGGAAAGGCTGATGCACTCTATAGGATTCATTCAACAGAGACCCGTCCACTTACTCCTCCTAAGACTATTCTTCCTGACTCTAGATTCCTGGGAGTGATTCATAATCAAGACCTACTTAAGGACATCAAGGAAGCATACCATTCGGATTCTTTGTTGGCGCAACCTCCAAGGGACGCAAGTCTTGTCTTTAAGAATGTTGTGTTGATTCAGGGACAACGCTTGTATATACCCGAAATGGTCAGATTGAGAGTATTGCAACTCATTCACTACTCTAAGATAGCTGGGCATAGAGGAGTTCTAAAGACACAAGAATTTCTTTCTCGTTTCTTTTGGTGGCCCACTTACAGGAAAGACGTTTTAAACTATGTCACTTCATGTGAAGTCTGTGCAAGATACAAAACACCACGCTTCTCACCAACGGGTCTGTTGCAACCCCTTCCCACCCCATCCCGCCCGTGGGGATCCATTTCTATGGACTTCATTGTGGAGTTACCAACCTCTCAAGGGAAGAACACCATTCTAGTGGTGGTGGATCGGTTAACAAAGGTAGCTCATTTTATCCCGTGTCAGCTTACCCACTGCAAAACAGACATCAGATTTGATGATTCAGAATGTGTTTCGCTTGCATGGAATACCGGATAAGGTCATTTTGGATCGAGGGGTGCAATTCACTTTAAGGTTTTGGCAAAATTTCTGTGCCTCATTGGACATTAAAGTAAACCTTTCTTCTGCTTTTCATCCCCAGACTAATGGACAGACAGAACGAACTAATCAGACCATGGAGCAGTATCTCGGCTGCTTTATCTGCCACCTACAGGATGATTGGGTGGATCTACTCCCACTGGCTGAGTTCTCTTATAACAACTCTCAGAGCGCCTCCTAAGTAGTCTCCTTTTTACGCAAATCTAGGTTATCATCCTAACGTTCTTCCTCAATTTCCCATAGATACGTCCTTGCCGGCAGTGGCTGAAAGAATCACGTCTTTACAAAAGAATATTGATCTTCTAAAGGAAAATCTGGAATTGGCTCAGGAAAGGTACAAGAAAGCAGCAGATAAATTTCGTAAACCTGCACCAGCTTTCAAGGTAGGAGACTTGGTCTGGCTGTCAACCAGAAATCTTAAGTTAAAAATTCCATCATCTAAATTGGGACATAAGTACATTGGACCCTATAAAATCAGTAAAATTATAAGTGCCGTTGCTTGTCGTCTTCAACTGCCCAGAACTATGAGAATCCACACTGTCTTTCATGTTTCCCTACTAAAGGCTGCAACACCCAATACGTTTCCTGGACGTTCTTCTCCTCGTCCTGACCCAGTGCTGGTCGATGGTCATGAAGAATTTGTGGTGGAATTCTAGATTCCAGGTTGTACAGAAATCAGTTACAATACTTGATTAAATGGCAGGGCTACCCAGTGGAGGACAACTCATGGGAACCAGTCAATAACATTAATGCTCCTCGCTTACTCCGCCAGTTTCATCAAAGATACCCAGACAAGCCTGGTCTGAGGTCATCCGGAGGATGTCCCTAAGGGGGGAGTAAGGTTTTTAGTCTCTTTTGGACATGTTTCTTGAAACTCAATTTTTTCCATCGCCCATTTTACTTTCTGTCCTGCTGCAGCTATCTTGCCCTCAGTTAAAATGGAGTTTCCAGCTTTCATGTTCCCGCCCTGATTATCTCCCTCTTGCCTCATAAGCAGCCTCAGCTGAGCAATCAGTGCTTCAGAATCAAGTCTGCAGTCAGCCTGTGGCCTGGCTCCTGGAAATCTTGGACTTGGTACTCCAGCCATTTCCTACTGAGGAACTTTTGAACACTTGTGGACTCTGGAAACCTGCTGTTTGATAAATCCAAGTTTGCAAGGGAGTTACGGTAACAGAGAAGAGATCCTGAACCTGTTGTGGAAAGTTATTGCTGAGCTTAAAGTTACTCTGGCCTGCTGTGTCTCCTGCCTCTGTATCTGCAAACTGTGTGAGCCCTTTTGCCTACTTGTATGAAGTAATACAAGACCTTCCTAATCAAACCTGTGTCTCATGTGTTTTCCTCGCACCCAAGCACAAGACGCTATATGAACTGTACACCATACATTACAGATATGGGGGCAGAATTGGAGACACAGGGGCAGTATTGGAGACATGGTGGCAGGATGAAAGATATGGGGGAAGGATTGAAGACACAGGGGGGCAGGATTGGAGACATGGTGGCAGGAAGAAAGATATTGGGGCAGGACTGGAGACACGGGGCAGGACTGGTGTAATGTATGTAGTACAGTTCATATAGCGTCTTGTGCTTGGGTGCGATGAAAACACAGGAGTCACAGGTTTGATATAGAAAAGTCCTGTATTACTTCATACAAGTTGGAAGAAATAGTCACACAGTTTGCAGACACAGAAACAGGAGACACAGCAGGCCAGAGTAATCCAAGCTCAGCAATCACTCTCCAATACAGATTCAGGATCTTCTTCTCTGTTACCGTAAGTCCATGCAAACGTGGGTCTTTCAAAGAGCAGGGTTCAGAGTCCACAAGTGCTTCAGAGTTCCTCAGTAGGAATAGCTGGAGTACAAGGTCCAAGGCTTACAGGAGTCAAGTCACAGGTTCACTGCAGGCTAGATTCTGAAGCACTGATTGCTCAGCTGTGGCTGCTTAAGAAGCAAAGGAGAGAATCAGGGCGGGAACATGCAAGCTGGAAACTCCATTTTGACTGAGGGCAAGATAGCTGCAGCAAGACAGAAAGTAAAATGGCTGACGAACAAACTGAGTTTCAGGAATATATACATAGAACCTTACATTACTCCGCCCTTAAGGACAACCTCCGGATGACCTCAGACCAGGCTTATGTGGGTACCTCTGATGAAACTGACGGAGCAAGCGAGGAGCATTAACGTTATTGACCGGTTCCCATGAGTTGTCCTCCACTGGGTAGCCCTGCCATTTAATCAGATATTGTAACTGATTTCTATACAACCTGGAATCTAAAATCCTTTCCACCACAAATTCTTCCTGACCATCGACTAGCACTGGGTCAGGGCAAGGAGAGGAACGTCCAGGAAACGTATTGGGTGTCGCAGCCTTTAGTAGGGATACATGAAAGACAGGGTGGATTCTCATAGTTCTGGGCAGTTGAAGACGACAAGCAACGGCACTTATAATTTTACTGATTTTATAGGGTCCAATGTACTTATGTCCCAACTTAGACGATGGAATCCTTAACTTAAGATTTCTGGTTGACAGCCAGACCAAGTCTCCTACCTTGAAAGCTGGTGCAGGTTTACGAAATTTATCTGCTGCTTTCTTGTACCTTTCTTGAGCAGATTCCAGATTTTCCTTTAGAAGATCCATATTCTTCTGTAAAGACGTGATTCTTTCAGCCACTGCTGGTAAAGGCGTTTCTATGGGAAATCGTGGTAGAATGTTAGGATGATAACCTAGATTAGAGTAAAAAGGAGACTGTTTAGTGGAGGCACTCTGAGAGTTGTTATACGAGAACTCAGCTAATGGAAGTAGATCCACCCAATCATCCTGTAGGTGGCAGATAAAGCAGCGGAGATACTGCTCCAGGGTTTGATTGGTTCGTTCGGTCTGTCCATTAGTCGGGGGATGAAAAGCAGAAGAAAGGTTTACTTTAATGTCCAATGCTGCACAGAAATTTTGCCAAAACCTAGAAGTGAATTGCACCCCTCGATCCGAAATAACCTCATCCGGTACTCCATGTAAGCGAAACACATCTTTAATCATCAAATCTGATGTCTGTTTTGCAGTGGGTAAGCCGACACAAGGGATAAAATGAGCTGCCTTTGTTAGACGGTCAACCACCACTAGAATGGTGTTCTTCCCCTGAGAGGTTGGTAACTCCACAATGAAGTCCATAGAAATGGATCCCCACGGGCGGGACGGGGTGGGAAGAGGCTGTAACAGACCAGTTGGTGAGGAGCGAGGTGTTTTGCATCTTGCACAGACCTCACATGAAGTGACATAATTCAAAACATCCTTCCTGCAAGTGGGCCACCAAAAGAAACGAGAAAGAAATTCCTGTGTCTTTAGAATTCCTCTATGCCCAGCTATCTTGGAATCGTGAATGAGTTGCAATACTCTTAATCTGACTGTTTCAGGAATATACAGACGTTGTCCCTGAATCCACACACCATTCTTAAAGACAAGACTTACGTCCCTTGGGGGTTGTGCCAAAAAGGAATCCGCATAGTATGCTTCCTTGATGTCCTTAAGTAGGTCTTGATTATGAATTACTCCTAGGAATCTAGAGTCAGGAAGAATAGTCTTAGGAGGAGTAATTGGACGTGTCTCTGCTGAGTAAATCCTAGAGAGTGCATCAGCCTTTCCATTGCGCGATCCTGGTCTATAAGAGATGATAAAATTAAATTGGTTTAAGAAAAGATTCCAGTGAGCCTGGCGAGGAGTCAGGCACTTAGCCGACCTGATAAACTCAAGGTTACGATGGTCTGTCAGGACGACTATTTGCTGTGCAGCTCCCTGAAGAAGGTGTCTCCATTCTTTGAAGGCGGCAATAATGGCCAACAACTCTCTATTGCCCACATCGTAGTTCCTCTCAGCCGAAGACAACTGCTGGGAAAAGAAGGCACAGGGATGCAAGACATTCTTCTCACCTGTTCTCTGAGAGAGTATAGCTCCAACGGCACAGTCTGAAGCATCCACCTCTATTATGAAGGCAAGCTCGGGGTTGGGATGTACTAGGATAGGTGCAGTGGTAAATTTATCTTTTAGACGGGAAAATGCTTCCTGGGCTTGGGAGTCCAGGAAAACCTAGACTCTTTCCGGGTAAGTTGAGTGATAGGTGACACTACCTCAGAGAAATTTCTAATGAAACGTCTATAGAAGTTGGCAAACCCGATGAAGCGCTGTACCTCCTTCACATTTTTAGGACTTGGCCAATCCTTGATGGCTTGGGTTTTGCTTCCATCCATACTAATTCCTTGTGTAGACAGTACATACCCCAGAAATTGAATTTCGGTCCTATGGAATTCACACTTTTCAAGTTTGATGTAAAGATGATTTTGTCTTAGACGTTCCAAGACCATTCTCACATGTCCATGATGTTCCTCTGTGGAGTTAGAAAAAAGTAGAATATCATCCAAATAAATTACCACGAATGTATCTAGGAGATCCCTGGAGATGTCATTCACCAAGTGTTGGAAAGTGGCTGGGGCGGTACTCAGACCAAAAGGCATAACTAGATATTCAAAGTGTCCATAGCGTGACCTGAATGCAGTCTTCCATTCATCCCCAGGTCTAATACGGACTAAGTTATAGGCCCCACGAAGATCTAGTTTAGAAAAAATTTTGGCATGTCGCACTCTCTCCAATAACTCAGGGATTAAAGGCAATGGATAACGGTTTCTAATAGTAACCTTATTGAGTTCCCTATAGTCTACGCATGGTCTCAGAGATCCATCTTTCTTCTTTACAAAGAAGATGGGTGCACCTGCAGGAGATGAAGAGGGGCGTATGAAGCCCTTGGCTAGATTTTCATCTATGTAATCCTTTAAAGCCTTTAGCTCGGGCCCCGCCAGGGGGTAGATCTTACCAAAAGGTATCTCTGCTCCAGGCAATAATTCAATTGGACAATCATATGGACGATGAGGAGGAAGCTGGTCAGCGTTCTTCTTGTCACATAAATCCACATAGTCCTGGTATACAGCTGGTAGTTCAGGGACTGACATGATTCCTTTAGGAACAGAGCAAGCTGAAACTTTTGGACTCATCTGTTTCTCTGGAAAGTGTAATTCCTTGGTCTCCCAGTTAATGGTAGGATTCTGAGCCTGCAGCCATGGTAGCCCTAGAATAATGGGAAAGTGGGGAGAAGAGATAAGCATAAAGGACAGTTTCTCTTGATGATCTTTACCCATAAGAACCCTCAAAGGCTCTGTTTCCTGATCCACTGGTCCAGAGGTCAGCAGGGAGCCATCCACAGTTTCCATCTGTACTGGAGTAGCCTTCTTTACTGAACGTATTCCCTGTTTCAGAGAAAAGGAGACATCCATAAAATTTCCACTTGCCCCTGAGTCGATCATAGCAGAGCTAGACACCCAAGCTGAGTCAACCAGAGTTTGATGGAAAGAAAGCAATGAGAATTGTTTTTCTTACAACTCAGCTGGGACACCGCTGAGGAAACTTGAAAAATGGCAGCGTTTACACAGTCAACGTCCTCAGAGGTAACGGAGTTTAAGTCCGAGAAATCAAGATCTGTTGCTGCAGATCTCTCTGGAGCCTGAGGCTCGGACCTGACAGATCCCCTCTCGCAACACTCACAATGAATGAGTGCTGCAGTAGTCTTACGAGAACGGCTGGGGCAGTTTATAATGAAGTGCCCTGACTTACCACAATAGAAACATAGATTCTCCTTAAAACGATGTTCCTTGCATGCATCACTAACCCGTCGTTGTAAAGAGTCTACCTGCATGGGTTCAGGTTCAGGTTCCCGTGTAATCCTACTCAAAGGTTCCTTAGCTGGAGAGGAAGGTAGGAAAAGGTTAGTACGATTGCTTTCGAACCATCTCTCTTGCCTGCGTTCAGTCAGACGAGTATCAATACGGATGCAGTAGTTAATAAAGTCACCTAACGCAGTGGGAGGGTCGGCACGAGCAAGTTCATCCTTAATCAGTGGAGATAACCCCTTTCGAAAAATAGATTTTTTGGCGGAACTGTCCCAGGTGGTATCAAGGGCCCACCTCCTGAAATCCAAGGCATATTCAGCTACCGAGTGCTTACCTTGGCGCAAAGCTAACATGGCTGCTTCAGCTGTTGCACCTCGATTGGGGTCATCAAACACCTGCCCCATGGCTGAAATAAAATCATCAAGGTGATTCAAACAATCATCCTCAGTCTCAATCAGAGGGTTTGCCCACATCAAAGCCTTGTTGGTAAGCAACATAATTATAGTAAGCACCTTAGATCGTTCAGTGGGAAATTGTGAAGCATGTGCAGAAAAAAAAAAGATTGCATTGATTAATAAATCCCCTGAATTTCTCACGTTCACCGCCAAAACGAAAAGGGGGCAACTTGGGAATCCCAGCACTCGGGGCTACGGCAGGAGCCTGGACTCGCCCCTCTAGAACCTCAATCCTGGCTCGCAAATCCTGGGTAGTCTGTCCAACCACTTGCAAATTGTGATTATTGAGGTCCTGTAGATTTGTAAAACGGGTCTTTATATTCTGCAAATCTGCAAGGATATTATCAGTCACTCCGCAAAGTTCCTTTATGCGGGCCTCCATTTTCCAGATCTTTTAAGACAGGATTACTGGAAGAAGAGGAGAGAAAAAAAAAAACAATAGTGTTCACCTGTGGCAACACTGCAGAGAGAAAAAAAAATTAAGGGAACTGCTCACCTGGAATGGTTGTGAGAAGTCACAACCACTATCATCACAGAAAGTTTCAACCAGACATCTGATATCCAGAGTTACAGCAGACAAAAAAGAGAAAAGAAAGGAAAAAAAAAAAAAAAACAATAGTGTTTACCTGTGGTAACACTGCAAAAAGAAAAAACTTAAGGGAATTGCTCACCTGGAATGGTTGTGAGAAGTCACAACCACTGTCATCACAGAAAGTACAACCGGACGTCTGATATCCACAGTACAGCAGACACAGCCTTCCAGACCCAGCAGACACTAACGTTTTGGCTTCAGAATCTTGTAATGTATGTAGTACAGTTCATATAGCGTCTTGTGCTTGGGTGCGATGAAAACACAGGAGTCACAGGTTTGATATAGAAAAGTCCTGTATTACTTCATACAAGTTGGAAGAAATAGTCACACAGTTTGCAGACACAGAAACAGGAGACACAGCAGGCCAGAGTAATCCAAGCTCAGCAATCACTCTCCAATACAGATTCAGGATCTTCTTCTCTGTTACCGTAAGTCCATGCAAACGTGGGTCTTTCAAAGAGCAGGGTTCAGAGTCCACAAGTGCTTCAGAGTTCCTCAGTAGGAATAGCTGGAGTACAAGGTCCAAGGCTTACAGGAGTCAAGTCACAGGTTCACTGCAGGCTAGATTCTGAAGCACTGATTGCTCAGCTGTGGCTGCTTAAGAAGCAAAGGAGAGAATCAGGGCGGGAACATGCAAGCTGGAAACTCCATTTTGACTGAGGGCAAGATAGCTGCAGCAAGACAGAAAGTAAAATGGCTGACGAACAAACTGAGTTTCAGGAATATATACATAGAACCTTACAACTGGAGACATAGGGGGCATGATTGGAGACATAGGGGGCATGATTGGAGACGGGGCATGGAGACACAGGGGGCATGATTGGAGACACAGGGGGCAGGATGAAAGATATGGGAGCAGGATTGGAGACACGGGGCAGGATTGGAGACACGGGGCAGGATTGGAGACACGGGGCAGGATAGGAGACACGGGGCAGGATAGGAGACACAGGGGGCAGGATTGGAGACGCAGCGGGCATGATGAAAGATATAGGGGCAGGATTGGAGACACGGGGGGCAGGATTGGAGACACGGGGGGCAGGATTGGAGACACAGGGGGCAGGATTGGAGACATGCTGCGGGATGGAGACAGATGGGGCATGATGGAGACAGATCGGGCAGGATCATGGGACAGATGGGTGCAGGATAATGAGACAGATGGGGCAAGATAATGAGACAGTTGGGGCAGGATCATGGGACAGATTGGGCAGGATGGGGAGATCATATGGGGCAGAATGGATACTCATGAGGGCAGGATGGGAGAACATATGGCATGAGCCAGGAATGAGACACACGGGGGCCCGGATGGGGGATATTATTATCATAGGGGCTAATTAAGGGATATTATTACTGCAGTGATGTATTTATTTTTTGAAGGCTTACACCACTCCCTTAACCATCAGGTCCTCATTGAAACTTCAATTCCAACCTGTAAATGCTGAGCCAGACCCTGATACCTGATGCATGATCTATGGCTGACTGCTGCTGTGCCATTTGCAAATTTCTACTGTGGGTCAATTGATTCCACTTTTCATAGTGTCTGCCCCTAATTTTAGCTGTTTGGGAAGCTTTTTGTCACCACTTAAGATTTTGTGTATACATTTGGTTTTGCCTCCCTTTGAATATTCGGCGGTTTAAACTTTCAGCCAATCGAGCCGTGAAGGTTTGCTCATCTCTACAGACAACCTTTAGCCAGGGGTGGAGCTGTATTTGGAAGACAGCCATAGTTTTCTAATCCTGAACAACACCTTTGCTAGAACTACCAAGTGTAACGCTTGTGGATCATGGACTCACTCCGCTACGGCCGGGTTTACACTGGAGGGACGTAATTAAGCAGCTAACTGGTATTCACTGGATCCTCTGATGGTGAGGTCAGGCTTGTGTGACAGGTAGCTGCCAGGTACCACTCCAGGCCAGTGTATGGAACAGTAGCAGCTGACTCCAAAAGCGCAGAGATGCTGGTTGGAATTGTGTGTCCCAGGCAAGACAGGACAGTCACTGGCATGGGTTCAGACTGTGCAGCTTCAGGATAGAAGTCAGCGCGATCACGGGTACAGGTACAGACTTTTCGGCTTCTGGTTAGCAGACAGATCAGGAATGCAAGCGGGATACAGGTTAGACAAAGCAAGGTCAGGATCAGACAAAGTGGACAAGGGGACCTAATAGCAGAAAGGCAAGTATTAACTAACTTTGCACAAATGTTGCTCAGGCACCTCCCAACAGGTGGAGTTGCCTTAATTAGTAAGTGTCTCCCAGCTATTGGCTGAGTACACTTTAGGAGCGTCTACGCTGTCTTTTTAAGAGACAGGGAGCGAGCGTTCGCACGCCCTAAGCACACTGCCAGAATTGTCAGACATGCACAGACCCTGGGGAGCGAGACAGGAGGTGCGGACGGGGGACTGGAGCAGTGAGAAAGTCTGCATCTTGCCGGGTGGAGGGAACGGAGTCACACTGGAGCTACAGTACAACCCCCTTTGCTCCTCTTCTTCAAGCTAGCAAAGAATTTCTCCAGCAGAAGTGGACATTAATATTCTCCTTGGGTTCCCACAATGTCTCCATGGGACTGAACCCCTTCCAATCCACTGGAAAAAAAGGTTAGTGGCTAAGATGCTCTCTACCTCAAAGACATCCTCAAAGCTGACGGGTGCAGGAATGGTACCCGGATCCTCAAAGAAAGAACATAAGACAGCTGATTTGAGGAGCAATACGTGGAAGGTTTTAGGTACGTGTAATGAAGCTGGGAGCTTCAATCTGTAGGATACCATGTTGATCTGTTTAAGGACCTATAATGGACTGATGAAGTGGGGACCCAACTTATAAGATGGTACCTTCAGGCAGATGTACCTAGAAGAGAGACATACCTTATCTCCTGGCAGAAAGGTTGGTGTATCCAGGTGTCTATTGTCATGTTTTTTTATCCAAAAAGTTGTATTGTGTAGTCTTTTTTTGTGCAGCATGGCTTGTCAGTTAGAGGAGTGCCCCCACTGTAGAACTTGCTTTCTATCCAATTCTGTCACTAAGTCTTTCCAGGAGGAATCAGAGACAAGCCCACCGGAGCCACAGTCACCATTCTGGAGGGTTCAATAATATTCTGGGGTTCATCCTCTTGATCAGGTGGTAGAAAGGACCTATAGAATGTGTCTACCTTCATGTTCTTGTCAGCCAAGAGAAGATATAAGACAGTCAAAGAGGGCAAAGAACAGCGACCATCTAGCTTGGCATGGATTTAGCCTTTGTACAGACTGTAGGTAGGCCAGGTTCCTATGGTCTGTGTATATAACGACAGAATGATCTGCTGCTTCAAGTAAATAACGCCATTCCTCCAGAGCCATCTTGATCACCAGCAACTCTCGGTCTCCAATTGAGTAGTTTATTTCAGGGTCGGAGAAGATCTTGGAGAAGAAACCACAGGTTGCAATACAACCAAAGATTTTTGTATGAGAACCACCCCTGCTCCAGCACCCCTGCTCCAGAACACACCTCCAGGAAGATTTGTTTGCTGATTTGGGATCTGTGAAGCACAGGAGCAGAAAAAAAGGACTGTTGCAGGGAGATAAACGCCACCTCAACCTCCAGAGGCCAAGCCTTGGAGTTGGCACTCTTGTGGATCATAGCAGTGATGGAAACAGTCTGGGACGAGAAGTGAGGAATAAACTGGCAGTAGTAGTTGGCAAATCCCAAGAACTGCTGGATTGTCTTAACAGTAGGACGCAGCCAGTTAAGGATGGAAGTCAACTTCTTAGTGTTGTTTCTTAACATAACTGAGCCTATGAGCTAAAATGCATTTGCATAAGTGCTGTAAATTTCTTGCACTTTTTTCTTATGCAATTCACTACAGACAGACAGTCTCCTCAGTAAATGTGGCCTTTAGTCACTATAAGTGGAAAGAGTCTGTTCGTGCAGCCATCTGTCCCCCACATCTTCCTAACATACAGCAATTAGCCATAACCTAAAACCCACTAACCGGTGATGTGAAGAACTTTACAATGGCCCTAATTGTAAATGCGGAATGGTGCGATATATTAGGAAGCTGCAGAACATTCCGTTCTTAAAGTTTAAGTGCTGAAAGCAGGAACAATGTGCAAGCATAAGAATCTGAAACACGCTGACAAGCGCCAAATCGTGGTGCTACTTGTGTGGCATTCCTGGTATGCAACACATATTATCTACCAAAAGTTATGGATAACCGGTAAAATTGCCCAAGCCTCATAGATGTATGCGGGAAAATAAAGGCTAGTCCATCTGGTTTTACCCAAAAGAAGAGTTACAGTAGTTCGAATTGCTGGAAATGCTAGTGCTAGTTATGATAGAAAGTTGTCAGAAGAGAGAGCATGTAGGGCTGTGTAGACAAAGAGCAGGTGGAATGTCCAAGCTGACCGCTGTCCACGGAGAAGACTGTTTACAATGAGTGTGTCAGCATCAGAACTGGCTCATGGAGGAATGGAAGAAAATGGAGTGGTCTGCTGATTTATGTGAATGACTTGAGACCCGGATGCAGTATGGGAAGACGCAGAAAGTGTGAAGCTCTGGGCTACTTTCTGCTGCTAAACCTTGGGTTTTAGCATTGATGTAGATACTAAATTGACATGCACCACCTCCTTAAAACGCCAAGTACAAATCTTCATGGCACGTAATCCCTAATACCTGTGGCCTCTTACAGCAAAATAATGCACAAGAGACAGCAAAAACTGATGAAAAATGGTTTGAGAAACAGGACCAAGTCCACAAGTCGACCAAGGGGCATGTTGGAGTCAGGTTCTCCTGATTCATCAAGAGTTACACACCTCTTAATTGGAAGTGTCTGACGAGTGGCATGTGCTGCGCCAGAAATCTTACTCCAGTGAGATTTCTGGGATAGGGAACGCCACAGTTCATCATAAATTAGCCGAGCTGTGATACTATGCCACTAACACAACCCGTCCAAACCCAGCTCACCTCATTTTTGCTGGAGAAACTGTCGTGAAAATGCCACAAGTTACAAAATATTGTGCAAAGCTTTTGTGACGTTTCAAAGCAATTTATTTCAGAATTCTGGTGAAACTCCTTCAATGAATTAGGGGCAAAGAGTTTAAGGTGGCCTCAACATTTCAAAGATCTTATTCTGCTCAATCATCTGTGGGATGTGCTGGAAAAACAAGTCTCATCCACAAATACCCAATCACACAACTTACTGCTAATATCTGGCAAGGGACAAACTACAGAGATGTTTAGTGGCTGGAAGTAGTCTTCTTGGTGGTTTGGGTGGGAGGTGGAAAGGAGTGTGTATTGAATCACTTAAAGGGACCCTCTTGATATAAACAAGCAAAAATACCCTTCAAATTATGATTTAGGGTCTGAAATGATGCTTGGAGAGACCATGGGGCTCCTTCTCCAATCTAGACAGTTTCATAGGAGTAAAACTAGGCTATTATGTTCTGGTCTGAAGACCCGCGTCCGGTCCTTGCATGGTGTTCGTACTCTGACCCCGTAACAAAGTATATGAATCTGGCCTACAGTTAACAAAAGGCATCAGATGATCATACACCGCGACAGCTGTTTCACGCATTTCTGGCTTCACACTACAGAACGTTGTTAGCAATTATACGAAAGACAGATAAGTAATCTTGCTGGCTCCTGGCAACCATCGTGAATGTGTTTTAAAGTGGCATATCAATGATAAAGCTATTACCGCGAGAGATAAGAGCATAAAATAACACGTCAAGTGCTTGTTCCTAAAGAGTCTTTATTTTATTAATGAGCTCTCGTGAAGCATAAAACATGATATCTGTTCATTTATCCCAGCAGGTATACAGTAGTCGTGGTCTAAAAGAACCGTGTCCAGTACGGCTTTTAGTTATATGCCCCAATAAGACAAATGGGGGGGGGGTCACTGGTGAAGCTTACTGTCACAAAGCCAAATTATACATCCAGTGGAGCTTCAGAGAACCATCCAAAACAAACCTTTACCTTAGGGCAGCATGGTGGCTCAGTGGTTAGCATTGCAGCACTGGGGTCCTGGGTTCAAATCCCACCAAGGACAACATCTGCAAGGAGTTTGTATGTTCTCCCTGTGTTTGCATGGGTTTCCGCCCACATTCCAAACACATATAGATAGGGAATCTAGATTGTGAGCCCCAGTGGGGAAAGCAATGATAATGCATGTAGAGTGCTGCGGAATAAGCTGATTTGCAGTATTAAGCGACCACCGATTTTTTTTTTTTAATTTTTTTTTTAATAACCTGTTTAGACAGGCAGACAGAATGTGTAACGAATGATGAGTAATAGGTTGGTCACTGGCATAGGATGCCACTGTTCTCAGAAGCACAAGTCCAGTTTACACAGGACAATGTACTGCCGAGCACTCTCAATTATCAAGATGTCTAAACAGGCTTGCAATCATCCTGCTTTTTAAAAATCATCATTAGTAGCAGCACATTGTCCTGTGTAAACAGGTCATGTGCTACCGAGATCTGATGAGCGATCAATCCTTCGGTGCAGATAGAATTCTGCTCAGCCAGTCTAACCATTAAACAACGGCAAATTGGTTTTGAATGTAGCTGGTTGGCATTTATTTAATGTTTGCAGACAAAAAGTCTAAATCCAGTATAAGACTATGTTCACACCACTCCAAATCCTCCTTAAAATTCTCTTCTAACACTCTTCCTATTCATTTATATGGGATGTCTACTTTGTTTGAGATATGAGGCTTTTATTTTCCCACTGAAGAGGTTTTGACTAACACAATGTGTCAGGAAAAAAAACAATTCGTCACTTTTTTGGAGAGCCAATTCCATCAGAATCAGCTTCAAACTAGGCACAGTGACATAAAAATGCTGCAAAAAAAGCACTTCAAGGGAAAAAAACCCCAAAACTTTAACTCTGCATAAGGAAAAGAAAAAATCCTCTAAACACAAGCGTTTCCTGAGGCAGTTTCCACAAACTCTTTCAGAAATTGCATCTTAACATAGCCTTATTTTGCTTCTATAGACAATAGTACTATTCAGTGCCCAAAATAATACTGCCAAAGCTCAAAGGAGTTTTCTAAGGTCAGACAAAATTGTAGCATTGGCATGCTGCTAATGCTGTAATATAGCAAAAAAGGAATTAACTGTAGAAAATCTGTCAGTAGAATCCAGCCTCCTGAGCCGTCTGTATCTGCATGTAGAATATAAACGGGTAAGGGGTGCTCACTTAAAATAGTGGTGCCAGGAGAAAAAATGATTCAGATATAGAAATACAAAACTCCTGCGCTCAAAAAATGAAAAAAATGAAGAACTATTTGATATAGTATTTTTATTGAGAAAGGAACTCCAAAATGGTAATCCGTTCAATATTCTGACAGACAAAGAAATAAACAACGTTTCGGCTCACATAGCCTTTGTCAAGTACAGTCTGTATTCTGTAGAAACAAAAATAACATGTATAAACAATACAATATCTTGAAAAATAAAATAAAATAGACATGAACAACCCACTTATGTGGGTACTAAATAAATCACCATGGAGGTAATAAGTAAATAACCAGAAAAAATTTTTGGACAATAACCGCATGGATAATATATAAATCTAGAAAAACATAAATTGCTTAAGACAATGCAAGGAGAAATCCACAACATGCAAATATGGACACTATGTGTGTATAGCAAATATAGAGTAAACCCATAAGGATCAAAGTGTCCAGCAAGGAGCCACCGGAACAGGTGACCAATGCACTTATATGATTAACAATATATAAGAAAAAGTAATGCAATGCATATATATAAAGTAAAGAGCCATAAGTATAACTAGGCAAAAAACTAATGAAAATAAACGTAAATACGTTACTTAATGCTGAATTGGAGACAATCACAGGAACGGAGAGGAATTGAATCCTATGTGAGAAAGACCATGGTGAATGTAAGAAGCAAAGACTGCTCAATACTATGTTAAATAGGTAGGATCCCAAAAGGGAAAGTGAGAGTGGAGAGAAATTACCTTACAGGAACCGACGTCGGGCAGAAGCCAAGAGAAAGCAGGTGAGTAACCGTGCAGGGTGAGCGTCCGGTAAGTAGGTAAGAGATCCGAGAGTGTAATGGTGATGTGCTGTGGCGGTGTTAAATACCCGCTCATGTGAACCAAAGAAATACTTCCGGGTGAGGTAAAGGCAGAAGAGCGCATGCGCGCTCCAATAAGAGCCGAAGGTCACCGAGGAGCCGAAGTAATGAAAACAGACCTCCGAGTGTGGGATCCCGAGTGTGAGAAGGAGGAGGCGCATGCGCACCGCGGAGAAGACTGAACAGGATATAAAAAAAGCAGATGGTGCCTGGATGACAGTGCGCAGGCGCCAAGACTAGTTATGCTATAAAAAAGGATTCATTTCTGCTCCGTAGTTCCCTGTTGAGAAAGAAAAAAAGATAAAGAAATGTTTAATGAAAAATAGTCAGAGCTGTGTACAATTAAAAAATTTATACAAAAAAACAAACTAATTGCTCATTTCAATCATGACAGCAATAAGATAAAAAATCTTGCATATACGCAAAGAACTATATGAACATTGCAGTAGTAATGACAGGCTGAAAAAAGAAGGGTGCAACAATTCAAGTGCTGTGAATTTCCGTAGGTCCTTTTCCAGATCTTTGGTCCTTAATTCCTCAGCCGGGGTATGCAGAAAATTCCCAGGTGTGGTCACTTGGGAAATAATAGTGGATGCCTCATCCTGATTGAATGATAAGGTATTAAAAGACATGAAAAAAACCAAAGGAGCAACACCCAAAATAGATATAGAATATAAACGGGTAAGGGGTGCTCACTTAAAATAGTGGTGCCAGGAGAAAAAATGATTCAGATATATAAATACAAAACTCCTGCACTCAAAAAATGAAAAAAATGAAGAACTATTTGATATAGTATTTTTATTGAGAAAGGAACTCCAAAATGGTAATCCGTTCAATATTCTGACAGACAAAGAAATAAACAACGTTTCGGCTCACATAGCCTTTGTCAAGTACAGTCTGTATTCTGTAGAAACAAAAATAACATGTATAAACAATACAATATCTTGAAAAAATAAAATAAAATAGACATGAACAACCCACTTATGTGGGTACTAAATAAATCACCATGGAGGTAATAAGTAAATAACCAGAAAAAATTTTTGGACAATAACCGTATGGATAATATATAAATCTAGAAAAACATAAATTGCTTAAGACAATGCAAGGAGAAATCCACAACATGCAAATATGGACACTATGTGTGTATAGCAAATATAGAGTAAACCCATAAGGATCAAAGTGTCCAGCAAGGAGCCACCGGAACAAGTGACCAATGCACTTATATGATTAACAATATATAAGAAAAAGTAATGCAATGCATATATATAAAGTAAAGAGCCATAAGTATAACTAGGCAAAAAACTAATGAAAATAAACGTAAATACGTTACTTAATGCTGAATTGGAGACAATCACAGGAACGGAGAGGAATTGAATCCTATGTGAGAAAGACCATGGTGAATGTAAGAAGCAAAGACTGCTCAATTACTATGTTAAATAGGTAGGATCCCAAAAGGGAAAGTGAGAGTGGAGAGAAATTACCTTACAAGAACGACCTTAACTAGTCTTGGCGCCTGCGCACTGTCATCCAGGCACCATCTGCTTTTTTTTATATCCTGTTCAGTCTTCTCCGCGGTGCGCATGCGCCTCCTCCTTCTCACACTCGGGATCCCACACTCGGAGGTCTGTTTTCATTACTTCGGCTCCTCGGTGACCTTCGGCTCTTATTGGAGCGCGCATGCGCTCTTCTGCCTTTACCTCACCCGGAAGTATTTCTTTGGTTCACATGAGCGGGTATTTAACACCGCCACAGCACATCACCATTACACTCTCGGATCTCTTACCTACTTACCGGACGCTCACCCTGCACGGTTACTCACCTGCTTTCCCTTGGCTTCTGCCCGATGTCGGTTCCTGTAAGGTAATTTCTCTCCACTCTCACTTTCCCTTTTGGGATCCTACCTATTTAACATAGTATTGAGCAGTCTTTGCTTCTTACATTCACCATGGTCTTTCTCACATAGGATTCAATTCCTCTCCGTTCCTGTGATTGTCTCCAATTCAGCATTAAGTAACGTATTTACGTTTATTTTATTAGTTTTTTGCCTAGTTATACTTATGGCTCTTTACTTTATATATATGCATTGCATTGTCTTAAGCAATTTATGTTTTTCTAGATTTTATATTATCCATGCGGTTATTGTCCAAAAATTTTTTCTGGTTATTTACTTATTACCTCCATGGTGATTTATTTAGTACCCACATAAGTGGGTTGTTCATGTCTATTTTATTTTATTTTTTCAAGATATTGTATTGTTTATACATGTTATTTTTGTTTCTACAGAATACAGACTGTACTTGACAAAGGCTATGTGAGCCGAAACGTTGTTTATTTCTTTGTCTGTCAGAATATTGAACGGATTACCATTTTGGAGTTCCGTTCTCAATAAAAATACTATATCAAATAGTTCTTCATTTTTTTCATTTTTTGAGTGCAGGAGTTTTGTATTTCTATTTCTGTATCTGCATGTAGGTCATATAAAGTTGAATAAAACTATACCTTAATATCGGCAATCTGATGTCTCATTCCAAAAAAACCCATATCTTTCTTATTATGCAAATGCACTGTTAAGATCTATGTGCTGGATATAGATCTTCCCAAGAATCTGAGCTCATTATAAATGAAAGGTAGCGTTACCAGTGTGAGACATGTAGATCATAGGATGTCAGTCGTTACATGTCTCATACAGGTAACGCCTTGTTTCATTTAAAATAATCTCTGGAGGCAGATTCTCAGGGAGATCTATGTTCCGCACATAGATCTTAACAGCTCATATTAAAGAAAAATGTGGATTTCTTTGAAATTATACATGGGACTGCAGATATCCAGGTATCACTTCATTTAACTTCCTATGATCTACATGACCACATAAATGGCTTTGAAGGGTTGATCCTACTAACATATTCCCTTTAAACGCCTGCTGACCCAGTAGAGCCACTCCATTTCTTTACGTTTACAGTGGTACAGCAAGTCACGTTGGAAACATCTACAACACACGTCTGCCGTCTGCCTTGTTATCGGCTATATATCTAAGAATTTATGGAGACATAAGCTCCTCCCCAGAGGATTACCTATAATGAGGCAGATGCAGACACTATGAATGCTGTCTGGCCTATAATCTAGCGGTGATCGTGTTTTTAGGCGTGCTTAAAAGTGTGGTTGGCCATAATATTGTGCACCTTTGAAAAGAAGGACACCGCTGAACAGAGGGCAGATGGAGTCCACAGTAACTCTGCTGCCTCATATTACATTGAATGGACCCCTCAGGCGTTTCATCTGAATCACATCATTCGGAGATTTATATGGAAACCCAAATGTAAGTGCTCAGCGTAGCGCACAGGATAAATGTGATATGTAACATGTTCCTAATAAAAGTTTCAACTCAATCCACAAAAAATCAAGTCCCCACTCAGATCCATCATCTGTCATTGCAAATATAGCGAGCTTCCACGTTACTTATAGCACTCTTTGGAAAAGTGCTATAGCTCCTCGCCTCCCTAAAGAAATCCAGCAACTTGTGCATTCACAAATCCAAAGGCTCCCTCCCTTCTGAGCCCCACAGTGAATCTAAACCACATTTAGGGTCCACATGTTTTGCATTTCTGTAGCGATAAGAGCTTGCCTAATGTTTTGGGTGCATGTCTCCAGAAGCATGATCTGGGCATAATGTACTGGGCACTACAATGGCAGGTTTGCAATTTTCTCTCAAACATCCATTACTGCTTATTTTTGGAAAACACCTATTGAGTCAAATTCATCACACCTGTAGATAACTTCTTAGAGTTGTGTAAGCCACTAAGCAGTACTGTACAGCCACATATGGGGTATTTCCACGTTCAGCAGAACTTGTATTACAAAGCTTGGTGCCATTTTTACCCATTTCCCTGAATTAAAAAAATAAAATTTGGGGCTAAAAGAAAATTTTGTGGTAAAAATGTAATTTTTTCTTCAATGCCCAATGGCATAAAATTCTATGACTTACTTGTGGTGTCAATATGATCGCTGCACCCCTAGATGAATTCATTAAGTTGTAGTTTGCAAAATAGGGTCACTTATGGGGGTTCTGCTGTGCTGGCTCTTCAGGGGCTTTCCCAGTGGGTCATGGCACCCACAAACTAACAAAATCTGTATTATAATATGGAGCTTCTTCCCTCCTGAGCTTTCCCCTGTGCCTGAAAAGTATTTCCCAATTACATCTAGGGTATTGGCGCACTCAGGAGAAATGGCACAACAAACTGAGACGTCCATTTTTTCCTATTATCCCTTGTAAAAATTAAAAAATTGTAGTGGTAAAGATGTAATTCTTTCTCCAGCGTTCAACGGTATAAAATTCTGTGAGGCACATGTGGTGTCACTATGCTCAATGCACCCCTAGATGAATTTATTGGGGTGTCCAATTTGTAAAATGGGGTCACTAATGGAGGGGTTCTGTTCTGGTACCTCAGGGGCACTGCATATGTGACATGGTACCCTCACACCCTTCTAGCAAAATCTGAACTCCAATATGGAAATATTTCCCTTCTGAGCTCTTCACTGTGCCTCAAAAGTAAGTTTTGACCACATATGGGGTATTGGCGTACTCAGGAGAAATTGCACCATTCATTTTTCTCCTGTTATCCCTTTCGAAGATTAAAAACTTGGGGCCAAAGCAACATTTTAGTGTAAAAAATGTAAATTTTCTATTTACTCAGCCTAATGTTATACAATTCTGTGAAACGCCTGAAGGTTAAAAATGCTAACTACAGCCTTAGATGACTTCCTCGAGAGTTGTAGTTTCTAAAATGGTGTCAATTGTGGGGGTTTCTGCTGTTTTGGCATTTCAAGGGCTCTTCAAATGTGACATGGCATCCACAATCTATTCCAGCCAATATTGAGCTCTAGGAATTCAGTTGACGCTCCTTCCCTTACAATGCCATGCCGTGCACTCAAACGGTAGTTTTTCACCAAATATGGGGTATTGGCGTACTCAGGAGAAATTGTCCAACAAATTGTATGGTCTATTTCTTCTGTTACCTTTGTGAACATGAAAATTTGGGTAAAAATAAAAAACAAAACATTTTTCTGGAAAAAAAAATATTTTTTTCATTGTCACAGCTCAATGTTATAAAATTCTGTGAAGCACCTGTGGGTTCAAGGTGCTCACCACAACTCTAGATAAGTTTCTTGAAGGGTGGGTGAAGTTTCACTGTTTTGGCACATCAGCGGCTCTTCAAACACGATAATTTTCTGTTTCAAAAGTCAAATGGTGCTCCTTCACTTTGGAGCCGTCATGAGCCCAACCTGCAGTTTATCCCCCAAGTATGACGTATCAGTGTACTTAAAACACATTGCTCAAGAAATGATACAGTCCATTTTCACCTGTTACCCTTGTGAAATTCTAAAATCAACCTGTGGGAAAAAGAAAATATTTTTTTTCCTTCCACATTGCTTTAATTCTTGTGAAGCACTTGACGGGAATAGTGATGGGCGAACCCGTGGATATTCGGGTCCAACCAGAACGGTACCCGAACCCAATTCAGAAGAATGGGAGACCAAACATCTGTTATTTGCCATGCTGATATCTGCATGACAGCGTAGCAAACATGAGCTCTGATTGGCGGCAAGATCATTACTGCCGGTTAGACAGCTGTCAGATGACACTGTGAGGCAACAGCTGTCACCGGCGGTAAAAAGTTATCACCGGTCACTAGTGTTGAGCATTCCGATACCGCAAGTATCGGGTATCGGCCGATATTCGCGTTATCGGAATTCCGATACTTAATTCCGATACTTTTTCCATATCGTATACCGGAATCGGAAGTTCCCATAATTCTTTGAGAGGCAATGTGATTTTAGTCAGCCAATGAGGAATCCTACGAAGTGTGGGCACATCCTGTAATGCTGCGGTCATCTTAACTAATGGCATGGCTGTGATTGGCTGCTGAAATGATGTCAGAATGCACTATAAAAGGCGCCGCCGCCATTTTAGCGTCACTGTGCTGTGAACTCAGTAAGGGACAGAACGCTACTCTGCTCACTCTGAGGGACAGTTAGATATAGCGATTTTGTGTACTACTGTGCTTGAGGCAGGCTAGTTTACCAACCGCTGTGTAAAGCTTCATTTTGCCAGTGTTGTTTTAACAGCTCTGTGCAAGGTGTGTGTGTGACAGTGCAGGTGACGCTGCAGTTTGCTCTGCATCCACCGCTGTTTGTAGGCATCTGCACGTGTCACTTTTTTTTTTTTTTTTTTTATTTTATTTAGTGGAATTGGTGCAGCTCCATTATATTAGAAAAAAATCAAATCTATTAGTGTGACGTGCTTCCATCCGTATACAATACATTGGTTGCAAACACTATAGAAGTACAGAAAGGAGCTTTTCACAGATTGTGGACAGTTGTGTTTCAGTGTTCACTTCAGTCTGTGTTTTTTACTTTTTTGAGTGCAGATCACGCTCCAGTTACTTGTTCAAGCACTGCTGCTTGTACTCTGCTGAGCGTGTCTCAGTGGCTCATCCTTTTCATTTATCTCCAATTGGTTCTGCTACATTCCATTTAAAATAAATCTAATCTATTAGTGTGACGCGCTTCCATCCGTATACAATACATTGGTTGCAAACACTATAGAAGTACAGAAAGGAGCTTTTCACAGATTGTGGACAGTTGTGTTTCAGTGTTCACTTCAGTCTGTGTTTTTTACTTTTTTGAGTGCAGATCACGCTCCAGTTACTTGTTCAAGCACTGCTGCTTGTACTCTGCTGAGCGTGTCTCAGTGGCTCATCCTTTTCATTTATCTCCAATTGGTTCTGCTACATTCCATTTAAAATAAATCTAATCTATTAGTGTGACGCGCTTCCATCCGTATACAATACATTGGTTGCAAACACTATAGAAGTACAGAAAGGAGCTTTTCACAGATTGTGGACAGTTGTGTTTCAGTGTTCACTTCAGTCTGTGTTTTTTACTTTTTTGAGTGCAGATCACGCTCCAGTTACTTGTTCAAGCACTGCTGCTTGTACTCTG
Source organism: Oophaga sylvatica (assembly GCA_033576555.1). Taxonomy (NCBI): domain Eukaryota; kingdom Metazoa; phylum Chordata; class Amphibia; order Anura; family Dendrobatidae; genus Oophaga; species Oophaga sylvatica. The sequence goes on along the minus strand of JARQOD010000006.1, from coordinate 403,670,161 downwards.
CTGAGCGTGTCTCAGTGGCTCATCCTTTTCATTTATCTCCAATTGGTTCTGCTACATTCCATTTAAAATAAATCTAATCTATTAGTGTGACGCGCTTCCATCCGTATACAATACATTGGTTGCAAACACTATAGAAGTACAGAAAGGAGCTTTTCACAGATTGTGGACAGTTGTGTTTCAGTGTTCACTTCAGTCTGTGTTTTTTACTTTTTTGAGTGCAGATCACGCTCCAGTTACTTGTTCAAGCACTGCTGCTTGTACTCTGCTGAGCGTGTCTCAGTGGCTCATCCTTTTCATTTATCTCCAATTGGTTCTGCTACATTCCATTTAAAATAAATCTAATCTATTAGTGTGACGCGCTTCCATCCGTATACAATACATTGGTTGCAAACACTATAGAAGTACAGAAAGGAGCTTTTCACAGATTGTGGACAGTTGTGTTTCAGTGTTCACTTCAGTCTGTGTTTTTTACTTTTTTGAGTGCAGATCACGCTCCAGTTACTTGTTCAAGCACTGCTGCTTGTACTCTGCTGAGCGTGTCTCAGTGGCTCATCCTTTTCATTTATCTCCAATTGGTTCTGCTACATTCCATTTAAAATAAATCTAATCTATTAGTGTGACGCGCTTCCATCCGTATACAATACATTGGTTGCAAACAATATAGAAGTACACAAACGGGCCTTTCACAGCTACTGAACATGGGTTTTTAATTTTTAACTAAAATATGTATTTTTTCAAATGACACAAATATAAGTAATGTTGAAGAGGAATAGTCCTACATCCATTGTTTGCACAATATTACAGGTGTACATCATGTCCCTTAATCAACAATGTATTATTATATTTACTTGTATGCTTTTATTTAAAAGCCAAGAACACAGAAGGATAACCTTCGCACTGCAGCTGTTGTCAAAGTTCAACCCACATTATGCACTTCCAACATTGCAGCATTTGAGGCATGATGTGAGTTGGATTGGTCAAAGTTATGGAGTGAGAAGGTTCACCATCAGTACCCTATAGCATAAGTATGCTTTTGTGTTAGCATTTGTGTTAGACATGTGGATATCTGCCATAATATGTCACAATTATTTAGTTACAGATTTGTTACCAACACTAATCATTGAATGGTTTTAAATTTGACGTTTCACTTGTTTACAGCTTAGAAATAAGGGTGTAGCCTGATATCTATGTGTAGCACTAGCCACTTTAACATGTCATGTTTTTTTAAACATGTGTAGCTAGGTAGCAGTAATTTTTGCCGGACACACAGCAGGGGAACAGCAGGCGTTACTGAACCCCACTATTACTATAGCTTGTGTATTGGTCTGTGGACACGACACTTCTGAGCAGCAACTGGCAGTGTTGTAGCCCAGGGAGTATAGCTCAGGTGGTAGAAAGATGAACATAACAGGAGACATGGAAAACGTTGCCAACCAGTTAGTTAATCTGAAACCGGACAGGCAAATTCAGGCGAGATCCATGCCTAGTTCATTTTCAGAAAAGTAAGCCGTTCTACATTATCGTAGGATAGTCGCATGCAACGGTCTGTTAGTACACCACCTGCAGCAGTAAAGACGCGCTCCGATAATACACTGGCAGCAGATCAAGCCAGCACCTCCAATGCATACTGGCTAAGCTCTGGCCATGTATCCAGCTTAGAGACACAAAACTTGAATGGGGAAGAGCCATCTGGGAGTACACTGAGAGGGCAAGACATGTAGTCTGTAACCATCTTACGGAAATGTTGCCTCCTGCTGACTGGAGCCGTCTCGGATGGTGTAGACATTGGTGGCGCTGCCACAAAACTTCGACACATTTGGAACATACTGTTCTTGCCCTGTGCAGAGGCGCTGCTTGTGCTCCCTCTTGTTGCAGAGCTGTCTCCACTGCCTCGACGCACAGAGCTGCTTTGTAAATCAGTAGCAGCAGCAGTGCTCTCGGCTGGAATGGAGAACATTATGGATTGCACCAGTGTGTCTTGGTACTTCCGCATTTTACGCTCCCGGTTCAACGGTGTGATGAGGCTTTGTAAGTTGTCCCGGTAGCGAGGGTCTAGGAGGGTGTACACCCAATAATCAGACGTGGTGTGAATGTGTTCGATGCGGCGGTCGTTTCTCAGCCACTGCAGCATGAAATCAACCATGTGCTGCAGACTCCCAACTGGCCAAGAAACGTTGTCCCCTGCAAGAGGCGTCATCTCCGCCTGCTGTGCATCACCCCACCCTTGGTCTACATACTGACTAGAGCATTGTCTACCTCCCTCTGGAGCGATGTCTTCCTCCTCCATTGACTCCTCCTCATCCTCCTCACAAAGTCCTTCAAATACATATAAATTTACAAAATTTAAAACTCAAAATTTAAAAACTTTGTATCATAATTCTGTAACATCAGTTTATGGAAACACAATAGCATTACAAAAGGATAGACAAAAACTGTACATTATGTGCTTTGTAAATACATTAAAAGTTTGTAATGGTTATGAAAATATAGACAGCGACTCTGGAGGTTCAATTGTTGATACAGCATGGTACTTTGAAAGTCCTCCAGCCCTTTGTGAGGAACCACGTTGCGCTGACTGTCCAGAAGGTGATGGAATTTGTGACTCCTCATCCTCCACCTCTTCCAAAACCTCATGCCTTAGTGCTTGCAGTGTTTTTTGAAGCAGGCAGATAAGGGGGACAGTCAGGCTGACTAGTGCATCATCTGCACTCGCCATCCGCGTTGACTCATCAAACGCACGCAAAACGTGGCAGATATCCTTCATAGAGTTATTCGCCACTCATTACACTGGCAGTGGCTGCCCATTCATTATAGGATCCAATTCTAATTACTGGTTCTCACCAACAAAGCTCTCCACAGCGCAGCACCCCCCTACATCTCCTCCCTTATTTATATTTATCGGCCTAACCGACTGCTGCACTCTGCAAACGACCTTCGACTAACCTCTGCACTAATCCGTACCTCCCACTCCCAACTCCAAGACTTCACCCGCGCTGCGCCAATCCTCTGGAATGCTCTACCCCAAGAAATTAGGACTATCCGCAATTTGGATGGTTTCAGGCGCTCCCTCAAAACACATTTGTTCACAGTGGCCTATCACATTCACTAATCAAAGTCATTCTATGTGTAATTCTGTGTGTGTAGCCCATTCACTATCTCCATGCATCCCTCACTTCCTTAAAATGGCTGGACCATCATTGTAAAAACACATTGTATATAAACACCTGTACTTTGTATCTCCCACACCTCATTGTAGATTGTAAGCTTTCACCAGCAGGGGCGGCTGATTTTGCTTTAATTATTGTATTGTTAACGTTGTTACTTATGACTCGTGTTTTGAAACTGTTAAACTGTAAAGCACTGCGGAATATTATGGCGCTATATAAATAAATAATATTATTATTCTTATTATAGAGGCCCACTCAGTAGTGGTGAAGTGTGAACGGCGCAAATTGCGAGTTGACTGCGCCTGATGCAGCTGATACTCCATTACTGTTGGCTGCTGCTCACACAACCGCTCCAACATATGTAACGAGGAATTCCACCTGGTGGGTACGTCACATATGATGCGATGTTCATGAAGGTGAAATCTGCGTTGCAGAGCTGCAATCAGCGATCTGGCCATGCTGGAACGTCGCAAGTGAGCGCACTCTAGGCGGACCTTGTGCAGCAGTGCATCAAGATCCGGATAGTCCCTCAAAAAACTCTGCACGACCAAGTTGAGCACATATGACAGACATGGTATGTGAGTGAGGTTGCCAAGGCCCAGAGCTGACACCAGATTTCGGCCATTGTCACACACTACCAAGCCTGCCTGTAGATTCTCTTCCAAAAACCACACGTCGCTCTCCTGCTTTATGGCATTACAGAGCTCCTGCGCTGTGTGGCTAAGATTCCCCATGGAAATTAATTTCAGGATGGCCTGTTGACATTTGGACACGGCTGTGCTCATATCGGTCGCAACAGGTAAACGTTCACGGGTCCATGTGGAGGTAGACCGTGACGGCTCCTGCAGCGATGATTCTGAGGAACTGGAATAGGAGGAGGAATCAATGTGTACAGACTTGATTCCTGCAATCCTTGGAGTTGGCAGAACACGTACAGCGCCACTCGCAAGATCAGTACCCGGCTGCACAACATTGACCCAATGGGCAGTGAGGGAAAGGTATTGTCCCTGGCCATGGGTGTTAGAACCCTCTTGTTAGGTTTTGTTTCAGTTTGCTGGTCACATGACCTTTTTTCCCTATTTAGTCTGGCTCCGCCCTTCTGGCTTTGCTTGACTTCATTGTATTATCTACTGTTAAGCTAGCCGGGTGCTTAGGTGCCTTAATCTGTCAGTTTTGCTTGATGTTAGGATCACAAAGTATTTATTTTTCTGTTTAATTATCCATGCTACAATTTATGTTAGGAGGTGTCCACCTTTTCTCACAGTCCCTAGATCTTGTAGGGATTACTCCCTCGCAACTATAGGTCTTCGTTCACACTAGATGAGGACTTTAGCGGGTCTGGTCGCAGGATCAGGTTCCCCGTTACATCGTAGGGATTCAGCTTAGTTGTATTGTAGGGACAGAATTCCCTTCTTTCCTTACTGGTTGTAGCAGATCATAACAATGGGTACTGGTCCACGCATCGGTGGTCAGGTGGACCTTGCTACTGAGGGCTTTTAGTAGCGCATGTTTAATTTTTCCCTCAACATGCTTTTGCAGACCAGGGACGGCTTGCCTGCTGAAATGAAATCGGCTTGGCACATTGTATTGTGGGATTGACAATGATATTCAGTTACGGAAACTGTCTGTCTCCACCAGCCTGAATCACAGCATTTCAAGGGACAGGAGTTTTGCAATGCCAGCATTCAGAGCCTGTGCTCGTGCATGGTTTGCGGAGTATGGCCGTCTTTTATCCCCTGCCTGTGCTACCGCTGGCTGTTTTGTGGCCTGGGAGTGTGAGGATGACAGGGAACTTGCTGCTGTGTGTGGAATAACAGTTTGTCTCTGGACAACAGTGGCCGAGGTTCTTCCATGGCGATCCTGTGAGGAAGCATAACCAGCTGTGTGTGAGCTCGATGAAGAGGCTTCAACACAACCTGAAGATGTAGGTGCTGCTGTAGGTTGGCCTACATCTCTAGTGTGTCTTTGTAACTCAACTACGTGCTTTGTCCGCACATGTTTCCACATATTTGTGGTATTGAGGTGACTGACACTTTTAGCTATTTTTAATTTTTAATTACACAGCTTGCATTTCACATAGCAAATATCATGTGCAAGTGTGTGAAAAAAGGACCACGCAGTGCAAGTCCTGGGAGCGCACGTTTTGACTTTTGGAAGACAACTGCTCCGAACAGGTGCCAAACTGGAGGCTACAGGCAACCGAGTCTGCAGCCTAACTCTCCCTCCTGTTTGTACCGTTGGGGCAATGTCTTCCTCTATCTTCCTTCTATCACTAACCATTTCTCTAGGCCTCTCCCAGCTTTCAACCAAAGTACTGGTTCTCACCCACAAAGCTCTCCACAGTGCAGCACCCCTCCTACATCTCCTCCCTCATTTCTATCTATCGGCCTAACCGACTGCTGCGCTCTGCAAACGACTTTCGACTAACCTCTGCACTAATACGTACCTCCCACTCCCGACTCCAAGACTTCTCCTGCTCTACGCCAATCCTCTGGAATGCTGTACCCCAAGAAATTAGGACTATCCACAATTTGCATGGTTTCAGGCGCTCCCTCAAAACACATTTGTTCAGAGCGGCCTATCACATTCACTAATCAAAGTCATTCTATGTATTCTGTGTAAGTGTGTGTGTGTCTCTAGCCCATTCACTATCTCCATCCCTCAGTCCCTTAAGATGGCTGGAACATCATTGTAAATGCACCATTGTATATAAACACCTATACTTTGTATCTCCCCCATCTCATTGTACATTGTAAGCTGTCACGAGCAGGGGCGACTTATTTAGCTTAAATTATTGTATTGTTAACGTTGTTACTTATGACTTGTGTTCTGAAACTGCTAAACTGTAAAGCGCTGCGGAATATGATGGCGCTATATAAATAAATATTATTATTATTCCTCTGAGCTGCTCCCACCACCTTCCTGTTCTTCATGCCATGTTGGGTCTTGGACCTCATCATCTCCACTACCCTCTTCCAACACCTGCTGTTGGGTGGTCTGGCCAGCACCATGCTCAACAGAAACTGGCACCTGGGTCTCATCATCATCATCAGATGCGTTCTGCGGTGTGCTGACCATCGGCACTGTCTCACCCGCCTCTTCAGATTCAGAGAGACACAGCTGTTGCGCATCACTGCATACTCCCTCTTCACATTACAGAATGCTGCTTGGCTGGGCCCCTGTTTGCAAGCCAATAGATTCTGAGAACAGAAGCAGACACTCAGCTGGCTCCTGTACAGAACTCTCTGACTGCCTGGGCAATTTGCCAGGCGGTGAAGAGACAGATGGTTGCCCAACAGTGCTGTGGTCCTGAGAGGAGGTGGAAGCAATTGAAGTCGATGCATTGGCTGACATCCAAACAACAACGGCTTCAATTTGTTCTTCCCGCAGCAGGGGGGTACTCCGAGCTCCTACAAAAGTGCGCATAAAGGAACGCTCACGGCCCGGGGAAAACTGGTGGATGCTGTGTCACTGGGGGCCGCAGCAGCCACAGAATCCCCACGTCCTCTCCCTGAAGAAACTCCACGACCACGTGCCTTACTCCCTGCCTTCTTCATCTTGGTAGATTGATAAAGAAAGTCTGAAAAGTTATAAGGTCTAAGTGTGGTTATTCCGCAGAGACTGCAGTGAACACTGCACACAACTGTTCACTACCCAATGCGTCTCAGCAGGAAGGCAGTCTGTGCGTCAAAACAAAGGCACAAGCATACATCCATGTACCCTGTTTATACAGCTATATAAAAAAAAATATGTAGTAGTGACGCACACTTTATTGAGGTACAGTATTACATTGCCATTCACCATCTGTGGCTATGCAGTGTCATCTATATATACCTTATCTATCTGTTGTCATGCTTCCAAGTCGACAGTCAGCCATAAATAGCAATTTTCACTATGCACTATGCACTTTTTAAAGGTTATGTTTGTTAAAAAAAATGATTATTGCCACATATTATGAGTATTACATGATGGAAATTGTATAATTTTGTATAAAATATTTAGGGACATTATTCAGCAAATGGAACATTTTAGTAATATCACAGATAACTTGTAATGCTGATGATGTTTTGAAGTCAGACATTCATTGTCTATACAATAAAAATGGTTGTACATACTGTTACTTATCCATCATTAATGGATTCAGATATGTACTTGTATGCTTTTATGTACAACCGTATAGCAGATTCCTTAACTAATTTATTTTGTGGTTTGCATTGCTGTTCAACATGTTAATGTATGTGTTTATGTTTGTCAATTCTTTATTTATCTAGATATTAGTTTAAATGAAATCATCATCTTATGGTAGTAAAGGTTATCTTTCTCTTGTTTGAAGTATAGACATTTAAAATTGACAGGTAACAAGGAAATTACTTGATCTAGTATTTAAACATCCTCCTTGACCCTGGGCTCCAACACCGCCAGTTGTTGCTCGGAAGTGCTGTTAGCACAGTCAACACTTGCTCCTGTGTTACTGGGGTTCAGTAACGTCAGCTGGTCCTCGGTTGTGCCATTGGCTCTTTTCCTTCTGCTGCCCCTCCGGGTTCCAGTACCGTCAGCTGGTTCTCCGCAGTGCCTTTGGCCTAGGTGCCTCCATGTCGGTATCCGAGTTCCAGCAACGTCTGCTGGTCCTTGGTAGTGCTTTGGAGCACAGGTACCTCCTGCTTAGTAACCGTGTCCCAGTAACGTCAGCTGGTCCTCGGTTGTGCCATTGGCTCTTTTCCTTCTGCTGCCCCTCCGGGTTCCAGTACCGTCAGCTGGTTCTCCACAGTGCCTTTGGCCTAGGTGCCTCCATCTCGGTATCCGAGTTCCAGCAACGTCTGCTGGTCCTTGGTAGTGCTTTGGAGCACAGGTACCTCCTGCTTAGTAACCGTGTCCCAGTAACATCAGCTGGTACAAGATTGTGCTACAAATACAAGATACGGAACAAGAGACACAAGAACAATAAGCAGAAGATCTAAAAGCAGAAGAACATGAAGTATAAGACCAAAATGAAGAGCAAAATATATGCTCTAAATTCTAAGCAGAAGAAGACTAAGCAGTGTATGGGGTGAGTCCGTTCCTCCTCGTGGTGCCCCTGGAAAATGCCTGCTGCTGCAGGCTAAACTGAACACGGACAAATACTGTTGTAATTTAAATCTTTTGTGACAGCAAGAACGGAAGGATGAAAAATTCATACTTTGACAGATTACAAGTACAGGATTCTCTGTCACAAATAAGAATATGATGAAGAAGATGAAGCAGAATATGAATAAGAATAATAGTTTAATAAGAAGAATATGAGTAATGTTAACAAAGATGAATAGCAAGAAGTTTAAGAAGAAGATAAAGAAGGTGAAGATGAAGAATAATTTGATGAAAAAGATGATGCTGCAGAAGATTATGAAGGAGAAAGTGTGTGAAAAGTTAAAAAGGTGAAGATGAAGAGCATGGAAGTTGTGTAATATACATATTTGCCAAAATATAAAAAACGTTAACATTGTCAATTTCTTCGTCAATCCGAACATCTTTAAAAAAAAAAATATTTATGCTATTCCATTTGATTGGGTTAAACATCTATGCCTTTAATGTCTCCTCAACCTTCCCCAATACATTCTACATTACTCTTTCTTGTTTTCCTTCATGTACAATTAACCAACAAGGCAAGAATGGGTTTTTTTTAATTTCGATATTTTGTTCCCATAGACTTACATGGGACTTCCGGTATCGGTATCGGGTATCGCCGATATTTTAGTGATATCGGCGATACCATTCCGATTCCGATACTTTAGGATATCGGAAAGTATCGCTCAACTCTACCGGTCACAAGTGTCAACTGATAAGGGAGTACTACTCTCATTAGCCTATGCCTACTGCCACTGATAGCAGGTGCCACCGGATGGGAGTATTCATCAGCCGGCGCCTGTGCTACAAATATATTTTTGATAACAGGTGCAGGCAAAACTGACAGCTGCAGGCTGCAACCCACAGCTTTGTAATGGCTATCAAGAAAAGGAATTCCAAAGCATTTTTTTTTTATTTATTTAAAAATAATTAGCATGGGCCCCGCCCAGTTTTGACAACCAGTCAAGCCAAAGCAAACAGCTGGGGGCTGGTATTCTCAGATTGGTAGAAAGCCATGGATATTAGCCCCCCCAGACTAAAAATAGCAGCATACAGCTGTCCCAGAAAAGGTGCATCTATTAGTTGCGTTAATTCTGGCGCTTTGCCTAGCTTTTCCCACTTGCGCTGGTGCGGCGGCAGTTGGGGTAATGGTTATGACATCAAGCCCACATGTTAGAAACAGAGAGGCATCTATAAGACACCCCCATAGTAATGTAAAATTGTTCGAGACATCAATAGATACCGAGATCGATGCGATTTCCAGATGGTTATTAGTACACAAGCTGAAGAGCCCGGCGCTGCCCTGGCATAGTAACTAACTACGGTTAGTTATAACAAATTGTAATGATTATATCTATAAAGCTGAGTGTATAGCCCCACTCACTCCTCATAGCCACATTCACTATAATATCCCACACAATCCCATCAGCCAGAGCTACTGGACTACTACCCCCAATATCCCACATCGTCCCATCAGCCAGAGCCACCAGACTACTACCACTAATATCCCACATCATCCCGTCAGCCAGAGTCACCGGACTACTACCATAATATCCCACATCATCCTGCCAGCCAGAGCCACCGGACTACTACAACCTAATATCCCACGTCATCCCGTCAGAGCCGCCAGACTACTCCCCCTAAAATCCCACATCATCCCGTCAGCCAGAGCCACCGGACTACTACCCGTAAAATCCCACATCATCCCGTCAGCCTGGGGTCAGAACCAGAGCGCTGAGTGGAATGGCCCTAACTTCCACACCAGGGATCCCTTTAAGAGAGGCCTGGCGTCAGAACCAGAGCGCTGAGTGGATTTGCCCTGACTTCCATACCAATGATCCCTTTAATAGAAGCCTGGGGTGAGAATCAGAGCGCTGAGGGATTTACCCTAACTTCCATACCGGGGATCCCTTTAAGAGAGGCCTGGGGTCAGTACCAAAGTGCAGAGTGGATTTGCCCTCATATCCATACCGGGGATCCCTTTAAGAGGGGGCTGGGGTCAGAACCAGAGCGCTAAGTGGAATTGCCCTAAGTGGAACGTTCCTAACTTCCATACTGGGGATCCCTTTAAGAGAGGCCTGGGTCAAAACCAAAGCGCAGGATGGATTTGCCCTGACTTCCATATTGGGGATCCCTTTAAGAGAGGCCTGGGGTCAGAATCAGAGCGCTGAGGGATTTACCCCAACTTCCATACCGGAGATCCCTTTAAGAGACCCTGGGGTCAGAACCACAGAGCTGAGTGGAATGGCTCTAACTTCCGTACTGGGGATCCCTTTAAGAGGGGCCTGGGGGCAGAAAGAGCGCTTAGTGGAATTGCCCTAACTTCCATACCGGGGATCCCTTTAAGAGAGGCCTGGGGTCAAAACCAATGCGCAGGATGGATTTGCCCTAACTTCCATATCGGAGATCCCTTTAAGAGGGAAGATGTGCCTATGGGATGGATGATATGAAAAAATAACCGTGTGCACAACCAAGAAGGTGCCAGAGTAGGTTCCCACACCGTATCTAATAGAAAATGAACTCGGCACCGAGTTCATTTTCTATGGGATGGATGATGTGTGATGGGGATATGGGCACGGGAGCGGGTGATTCATTTCTGTCATGTGCTCTCTGCTCCTTTCTCGAGGGCCGACAATGACTGGGAGCTTATGTTCCCAGGGATGCTAGATTTCTCCCACCTGGTTAGTGTCAGCTGAGGTGTTGTCGTGGAGTGAGAAAACTGTTGCTCATAGCAACCAATCACAGCTCAGCTTATTTTAAACAGCTCTGGTGAAATGAAAGATGCTTAGGGATTGCTTGCAAGGAAAACTGTTGCTCATAGCAACCAATCACAGCTCAGCTTCTTTTAAACAGCTCTGGTGAAATGTAAGATACTCCGTGATTGGTTGGTGACACACACATTCAATTTTATATATATAGATTGACAATGACAGGACGTCGGCCGCAGCCAACAGCCTGAGGAAGACAAGCAGCCAGATTCATGCAAAGCAAGAAAAGGGAGGAACGCGAGGTTCAAAGTGGAAAACAACTGTCAAAACCAGCACAGTGCTCTAGTGTTCCAGCTGAAAACAAATGAATTTGCTAATGTAACTCACACTCCGGGATTTCAAGATTATATAATGCGAATCCAATAGAGAAAAAGCAAATCACCTAGAACTCTCCAAGTGCTGGAGATTCCCAGCTCCTGTATACATAAGGTTAATTTAATCTAAAGCCATTGGGGAAGCAGATTCTTTGACAAACGATTTCAGGGAAGAGAAGGCTTGTGCATGTTGAATTTTAAAGACCGATGCTTTCGTCCTGGTAGATTAGCTGACGCGAGAAGATGTCTGGTGGTGACGCGCTACCATTTTCCCCATTGAGAGCAGATAAAGTCCACAATCTGTGACGTGAAACCAAACGCAGGTTTACGCATGTGGACCCACAGCAGTCCAACTTCAAAAAAATGTAGCACAGACCCAAGAGTCATCCTTGGATTTCTGCTCCAGATTCTGCTGTAAAAATAGGCAGGATTTTTCCAACAGAAAAAAAGCTGCCAGTTGAACATACCCCTATGTCAGAGAGGCGCCGGTTCTGACAATTTTCCCAATTCAGGAAAGGTGACACTAAATAACAGTCAAAGCCTCGGATATTTCAGCAAGTATTTAATAATACAAGAGGTTATTACAAACAGCACTCAATATTCTTCTTATGTCAGCATATACACTACACACGGAGTACATAAAGTGTAATAAGGAATATATCAGGAGGGGACATACTATAACAGCTCCGATAAGAAACATGAGAAATAAAAACAAGTGCTATTCAACCAACAGACCTAAACTTGTACTGTATACACTATCCTCAACGCCAGGGGTTAAAGGACCCCAATAAAAAGTAGTGCACCTTTATGGGTATAGGGAGCAGAAAACTGGTATCAGTGTCATTTTGGAAGAAATAGGGCAAGTTTAGAACTTGGAGACAAAGTTTTCTAAAGTTATATTTACAGAATTTGCCCATACATGGCACAGTTTAATCTTACATTTCCAGGTGGCAAAACAGAGGAACGGCCCACAGCAGAGGAAAGAAGTTTGAGAATTCTTTGCTTTCGGGAATACAAGTATTTACTATAAATTAGTGTAATTGTGGATCCTTCTATAGGTTAGGGCTACATGGTGACAGCGGTTCCACAACACTCAGTTATACAACAGAAAAAAATAAAAAAACAACATACAGTAAGTTCAAAAATGTAAAGAGCTACAATAAGCTGTAAAAACAGCCAGAGAGGTGACAAGTAGCACAAAACATTTCATTAAAGTCCATTGGGGAAAATTCATATGCAATTTGCGAACAAAATTCAATTGTTGGATTTTTTTTTTTTACTGTTGTGTTGCATTGTCCCAACGCCATCCCCAATGTTACAGTAAAACTCTTGCTTTAGAAAGAAATTATTCCAAGCATATTTGTTCTGAAGAACTACCGAAACCAGCAGCTCATGGACTTTTTTGAACATTTCTACAGTATACTGTAGCTAGTGTAATCGTTTTTTTCATTTCCCAGTGGGCTTTATTGCATAAACTGGCCGCACTGATCTACGGTAAGTTTTTCAAACCGTTAAAAAGTCTAGGACATCCCATTTTTTCATAAATAATTTACTTAACCTTTCATGTGTTATTTTATTACATCTATACAGTATGTAAAAGTTGAGTATTCTCGTGAACACTGGATTATTTATCCACTAATCTAAATTTAAAGCCAGTTTTATAGTCTGGAGCTGCATTCATAATTCTGCTGTGTGGCAATCTTAGTTACAGTTTCTAATAGCAGACACATTCTTCGCATAGCCTAAAATGAAGAAAGTGTTACTTTTGCCCATGAAAGGCGTTGTCTGGCCACTTTTTTTTTCTCTTCCATTCAGATTGGTGTAAAATAATAATCGATAAACGCCACCTTACTTTTTTTTTTTAATTAACCATTGAATAAATATGGAAATACATGCATGGTTTTAAATCGATCCAAAAAATGTAGTTTACAGAGAATAAATGGAGTGGATTGTCTATGCAACTAAAGCGTAAAGGATTCAAAAGTAACAAAAAAAAAAAAAAAATAGATTGCACCAGATTGAGGTTTTTTTTTCTGCCCTAAATAAAGCTGGATGGCATCCAACCGTTCTGCCATGACTGATCCTATGGTCGATGTCAATACGGCCAAGGACGTCCCCTAAAAGAAGAAGCAATTAAAGTCTTGGAAAAAATGGGAAAAGAAATCAAGGGTTTAGTTCTACGTCCCCCCCATTGGGGGGATACAACTTTAATAGTGAAGTAAAAAAAGTTTTTTTGTTTTTTCTTGCTGCAGTATTAAAGTTGTATTCCGGTCTAAGCAGGTTCTCACTTCTCCCGCAGCTCGACAAGACACCAGGCACTCAGTTCTCCTCTAACAGCAAGGCTCCATTCACACATGACAGTTTTAACATGTACTGAGACACTTACACACGTAGACCCATTTAAATCTCTGGCTCTTCGCACATATCCGTGTGCCCGTTTTTTTTTCCGGCAACATGGACGTCAATATGTCCCGCACACATGCACATAGATAACACACAAGTGTGTCATCCGTGTGGCATGTACTGCAATAGAATGCAGAATAGAAATGACAGATGTTTAGGTGTCTTCTTAGTCTTTACTGGTTATTAAAAACAGAAGGGAACCTGTGACTTTTTTTTAGGGTCCCCCCTATTTTTAATTAATAATTTTAATAACCAGTAAAAGCTAAGCAGACAGCTGTGAGATGATATTAATAACAGGGCTGTGGAGTGGGTATGCCAAACCACTGACTCTGATTCCACAGCACCGTCTTACTATTGAGCATGTACATAAAGTGCAGATTCATCATAACTAAAGCCGAGCTCATTAGATCAGGAATAGAACAGACATTTATAAAACATTTCATAACTTTTCAGAATTCTTGTGGAAAAAATTGCATGTACTACTGAACCTAATTTATTATATATTTTAGGAGTCGGTTCATTTTATACCAACTTCACCAAAATGGACACAGACTCCAACTCCACAGCCCTGATTAATCGGATGGGTTAGCTCTATGGATAGTGGGCTCTTCCCAGACTAATAACACCAGCTCTCAGCTGTCTGCTTTCCCCAAGCTGGTTATTAAAAAACAGGGCCCCCATGCCATTTTTTAGCTAAATATAGGTTCAGAAAACCAAACATGCACTACACTAATTATATATCTCACAGACATCATTCTATTCTTTATATTTGCACATCGAACACCTAAACATCTGTCATTTCTAGTCTGCATTCTATTCTACTCCAGATAACGGATGGTGCTCACGGATTGTACGCACGAACAGCCTCGGTACTGATTTTTCCAGTAACGGAAATATTAGGACATGTGAAGAAGGCCTAAGGCTGTGGCCAGAAAGTTGAAACAATGAGAATGTCAGCCATGCGCCCTGCTAATCCATTCAATTCTGACACGGATGGAAGTCGTAGGCAGCACTCGGCTCTCCAGCGCCACAGACTGTGAATGGAGCTAAAGGGCCAAGGAGGTGCAAACTACTGCTCCATTCAATGCCTCCTGGCCAAGAAAGCAAGGTACACTTGGGGGAAACACTGTGGAAATGTGTTGACTTGCTAGAACAGATCCAGCAGCAATCAGTTGGCCAAAATGATGTGCAGAAACATTTTTTGGCCTGCTAAGAAAAAAAACAAAACAACATTTCATCTCGATCAGTTTTTTTTTTTTTAACACTGAAGTTTATTTAAAACAGATCCGTCAATTAGCCATCCATTTTCTTCCATTTGAAACTGATCCAGTAAGCAAAAAAACAGATCCTTTTTAAATGAAAGAAAAATGGATAACTTAAAATGATCCGTTTTCCACAGACTTCAATGTAAAAAAAAAAAAATGGATCCAGTTTAAATTTTTTTTTAGCTGGACAAAAATGTTGTTTGCACATTTTTGTTAACAGATTTCTGCCGGACCTGGACTAACAGATGATTACTGTTCATGTAAACATCAAATCTAAATGTATCCAACATAACTGCGGTTAGAAAACCATCAGTCATGTGTGAACGTAGCCCAAGTGTTCATATTACACATGGACCCTGCTTGTGGGTACATTGGTGTAAGAAGTGAAAACTATCCAAGCAAACACCTGCTCTTCCATCAATTGATGTTGGAAATAGAGTTGAGCGATACTTTCCGATATCCAAAAGTATCGGAATCGGAATGGTATCAACGATACCATTAAAATATCGGCGATACCCGATACCGATACCGGAAATCCAATGTAAGTCTATGGGAACAAAATATCGTAACTAAAAAAACCTCTTTCTTTCCTTGTAAACACTAAATATACACACATGGAATATATATATATATATATTATATATATATATATATATACATGTCATTGTGACATATATACAGTACAATGAAAAAATAACCGTGTGCACAACCAAGAAGGTGCCAGAGTAGGTTCCCACACCGTATCTAATAGAAAATGAACTCGGCACTCAACTTTAGTATAGTGAGAATAAAGATTTTTATTCACAGTAGTAACACGAAACGTTTCGGTCCTATATCATGGACCTTCATCAGTCACAGATACTACTGGGAAGGGGGTTGATCCACATAGGGAAGAAAGAAAGGCTGGATATAGCCTGTATTGGTGGGGTGAGATGAGGAAGAGGACAATGCCTCTATTGCACTAGTAACCTGTTGTGAAGGAGTCCGGCAGTGAGGATAGGTCTCTGCATTGGACGCGGTGTCCACCGCTAGTCTGAGCGCCATACTAGCGGTGGACACCGCGTCCAATGCAGAGACCTATCCTCACTGCCGGACTCCTTCACAACAGGTTACTAGTGCAATAGAGGCATTGTCCTCTTCCTCATCTCACCCCACCAATACAGGCTATATCCAGCCCTTTCTTTCTTCCCTATGTGGATCAACCCCCTTCCCAGTAGTATCTGTGACTGATGAAGGTCCATGATATAGGACCGAAACGTTTCGTGTTACTACTGTGAATAAAAATCTTTATTCTCACTATACTAAAGTTGAGTGCCGAGTTCATTTTCTAATATATACAGTACAGACCAAAAGTTTGGACACACCTTCTCATTCAAAGATTTTTCTGTATTTTCATGACTATGAAAATTGTAGAATCACACTGAAGGCATCAAAACTATGAATTATCACATGTGGAATTATACATTACACTTTACAAAAAAGTGTGAAACAACTGAAAATATGTCTTATATTCTAGGTTCTTCAAAGTAGCCACCTTTTGTTTTGAATACTGCTTTGCACGCAGAAAAGGTGAACGGATGGACTCTACATGCCTGGTTCCCACCGTGAAGCATGGAGGAGGTGGTGTGATGGTGTGGGGGTGCTTTGCTGGTGACACTGTTGGGGATTTATTCAAAATTGAAGCGGTGAGCAGTCCAGTTCACCCCAAACCATCTCAATTGGCTTCAGGTATGGTGACTGTGGAGGCCAGGTCATCTGGCGTAGCACCCCAATACTCTCGTTCTTGGTCAAATAGCCCTTACACAGCCTGGAGGTGTGTTTGGGGTCATTTTCCTGTTGAAAAATAAGTGATGGTCCAACTAAACGCAAACCAGATGGAATAGCATGCTGCTGCAAGATGCTGTGGTAGCCATGCTGCTTCAGTATGCCTTCAATGTTGAATAAATCCCCAACAGTGTCACCAGCAAAGCACCCCCACACATCACACCACCTCCTCCATGCTTCACGGTGGGAACCAGGCATGTAGAGTCCATCCGTTCACCTTTTCTGCATGCAAAGCAGTAATCAAAGCAAAAGGGGGCTACTTTGAAGAACCTAGAATATAAGACATATTTTCAGTTGTTTCACACTTTTTTGTAAAGTGTAATGTATAATTCTACATGTGTTAATTCATAGTTTTGATGCCTTCAGCGTGATTCTACAATTTTCACAGTCATGAAAATACAGAAAAATCTTTGAATGAGAAGGTGTGTCCAAACTTTTGGTCTGTACTGTATATACATATATTTATAGTTTATACACTTCTACATAGTAAAATAGCCTCTGATTCAATTGCCGGGTAAAGCCGGCTTTTGTGAAAAGACAGAAGCACCCGACATGAAATGACACTTGGTTTACATAGAGTTAACCATGTCTTTACATGTAGTTTGATATCTGATTTGCACAAACAATTACATGAGTAATTGTACACAGTAACAAGGTGTAAATTCGTTGTAAAAAAAAACGGACTTTTTTGCTACGAATTTACACCTTTAATTAACCCCTACAGGTGTGAAATTTTGCACACTTACACTCATGTAATTGTTTGTGCAAATCAGATATCAAACTACATGAAAAGACATGGTTAACTCTATGTAAACCAAGTGTCATTTCATGTCGGGTTCTGCATTTTCACAAAAGCCGGCAATTGAATTAGCGGCTATTATACTATGTAGAAGTGTATGAACTATAAATATATATATATATGTGTCACAAATTCAATGACATGTATATATATATATGAGGTGTAAAATTGCTGAAAAAAAATGCGTGGGCTCCCGCCCTATTTTCGCAACCAGACAGACAAAGCCAGTGAGTGGGGGCAGATAATAATAGCCCAGAGAGGGACCATTATTTTTGGCCCCCCCGGCTACTAACATCTGCCCCCAGACACCCCAGAAAAGACAAATCTATAATTAGATTCGCCCTTTCTGGCACTTTGCCCATCTATTCCCATTGCCCTGTAGCGGTGGCGAATGGGTTAATATGGGGTTAAAGCCACCTTGCTATTGAAAGGTGACCTTAAGCCAGGTTAATAATTGAGAGCTGTCAATTAGACAACTATCAATTATTAATCCTATTGCATGAAATAAAAATAAAACACACACACTTTAATTAAAAATAATTTTAATGAAATAAAGACACATGTTTTTGACCATCTTTTATTTTACTGCAAAAACCATTTCCTGTAATAAAAATAAAATAAAAAAGCAAAATTATTCTTACCTATCCCATGCACAGTCAGGTCCCACGGTGTAATCCTTCAGAAAGGGTTAATGTTTACTGCAGGGACCGCAGCTAATGCTGCAGCCTCACAGTAAACCCCCAAATGAATGAGTTCCTCTCCTGGCTCACAGAGAGGAAGTGGAAAGCTTAATTGATTGCTTTCCACTTTCACTTCAGGTCAGCCAGGGACACAATCAGTGACATCAGAGGGAACTGATTAACAAAAATAGGGGTTCCCTTCGAAAAAAAAATGGCGTGGGGTCCCCCCTATTTTTGTTAACCAGCCTGATGAAGCAGACTGCTGAGGCATGGTATTTAAGGCTGTTAGGGAGCCAATATCCATGGACCTTGCCAGCAGCGTCGGACTGGAGTACCTTGGGCCCACCAGAGAAAAATTATTCTTGGGGCCCACCATCATACTTCCCAACCTTTGAAGAAGGGAAAGAGGGACAAAGGCTGTGGCACGCTGTGCCTGCTGCAGCAAATTTTAGGCCATGCCACGTTGCACCACAGACTGTCCAGGAGTTGGTGGATGCTTTAGTCCAGGTGTGGGAGGAGATCCCTCAGGAGACAATCCGTCGTGCTCATCAGGAGCATGCCCAGAAGTTGTAGGGAGGTCATACAGCATACCTCCCAAATTTTGAAGACAGGAAAGAGGGTTAAAGGCAGCGGCGCGCTACGCGCGCCGCTGCAAATTTTAGGCCACGCCCCGACCACACCCATTCCACAGCTAATCACACCCATATCCTCGCCCCAAGCGTACCCATTTAGCACTGCTGATCACACTGACTGGTAATGAGGGCACAGTGGCTGGTACTGAGGAAAAGAAAGAAAGAGCAGCGAGAGAGAAAGAACAAGCAGAGAAAGAAAGAGAGGAAAGAAAGAAAAGAGAGAGAGAAAGAAAGAACAGAGAGAAAAAAGAACAGAGAGCGAGAAGGAA
The DNA here is from genome assembly GCA_033576555.1 of Oophaga sylvatica. Classification (NCBI taxonomy): domain Eukaryota; kingdom Metazoa; phylum Chordata; class Amphibia; order Anura; family Dendrobatidae; genus Oophaga; species Oophaga sylvatica. The sequence continues at coordinate 403,650,940 of JARQOD010000006.1, read as the reverse complement.
AGAACAGAGAGCGAGAAAGACTAGAGAGAGAAAGAAAGACTAGAGAGAGAGCCAGAGGCGTAGCTAGGGTTTTGGTTTAGTGGGGGCGAAACTTCTGAGTGGGCCCCTAATCAGAGAACCTCAACAAATGACCGCGCTGTTGCCAAAAATAATCTATATATAAAAAGACCAATATTGATATTACCGCCATATGGTCTGTGGTAAATAATACCAGTCCTAAAGAACATATAATAGATTACAGCACAGGTACAGATAATGACTTACCGCTGATGTTCTTTCTAATGGAATTGTTCACTTTTCATGTCTTTTCCATCTGGCCCAGACCGACATGACGACTTCTCCAGCCAGGACTCGACTGCAGAGATTACAACAAAGACACATTTCACTTCTTATATTTTTAGCACTGTCACGGTCACCAATTGGACTATTCTCAACCTGCACAAACTCCTCATCCTGCTGATACCCCAATACTGAGCCGCTGCTGCCATATGTGTCCCTATTTCTGCACCTGATACCCCAATACTGAGCCGCTGCTGCCGTATGTGTCCCTATTACTGCACCTGATACCCCAATACTGAGCCGCTGCTGCCATATGTGTCCCTATTTCTGCACCTGATACCCCAATACTGAGCCACTGCTGCTGTATGTGTCCCTATTACTGCACTTGATACCCCAATACTGAGCTGCTGCTGCCGTATGTGTCCCTATTACTGCACCTGCTGTGTGGTTCTGTGTGACCTCTAAATTTTAAAGCACCCCTCTAGAATATAGTAATGCCGGTGCAAGTGCCCTAGAAAACAGTGCCCACATTTTGTCCCCTAGACTGTAATAATGCCCTGTGTGCCCCTTTGACAGTCACAGTAACCCGAGTTCCCCTATAACAATAAGTGTCCACTTTACATTTAATAATGTCCCAAGTCTCCCCCTGTACATCTCCCCTATACACAGAATAATGCCCCTCACTGGATATATACTGACCCCTTAATGTCCCCAAACTATTTAATGGGTCCAACACTGTATGATGGCCCCTAGATAGCATCCATACAGCATAATACACCAGATAGTCCTCAATATAGTATAATGCACCCCCATAGGCAGCCTCTATATTATAATAAACCCCCATAGGCAGAGTCTATAACAGGGGTGGGCAATTAATTTTGCCAGGGGGCCGCATGAGAAATTGGGATGGTTTTAGAGGGCCGGACTAATATAATTAACTCCGTTCTACCCAATACTGTATATATACATATATATATATACATATATATATATACTGTATACTGTATATATACATACCTGCCCATTATCATCATCTTCTCCCCATCATCATCAATGCCTCCCCATTATCAGCAATGCCTGCCCATCATCATCTTCTCCCCATCATCAATGCCTGCCCATTATCATCAATGCCTGCCCATTATCATCATCTTCTCCCCATCATCATCAATGCCTCCCCATTATCAGCAATGCCTGCCCATCATCATCTTCTCCCCATCATCAATGCCTGCCCATTATCATCAATACCTGACCATTATCATCTTCTCCCCATCATCATCAATGCCTGCCCATCATCATCATCTTCTCCCCATCATCAATGCCTGCCCATTATCATCAATACCTGCCCATTATCATCATCTTCTCCCCATCATCATCAATGCCTGCCCATCATCATCATCATCTTCTCCCCATCATCAATGCCTGCCCATTATCATCAATACCTGCCCATTATCATCATCTTCTCCCCATCATCATCAATGCCTGCCCATCATCATCATCATCTTCTCCCCATCATCAATGCCTGCCCATTATCATCAATACCTGCCCATTATCATCATCTTCTCCCCATCATCATCAATGCCTCCCCATTATCAGCAATGCCTGCCCATCATCATCTTCTCCCCATCATCAATGCCTGCCCATTATCATCAATGCCTGCCCATTATCATCATCTTCTCCCATCATCATCAATGCCTCCCCATTATCAGCAATGCCTGCCCATCATCACACACAGACAGCACATAAGCACTCTCTCACATATACACACACAGCACCGCACTACATAGACACAGACACACACAGAGACACGTCTTACCTGTCCAGCGTCCCCGCTCTCTGACACAGCCGGCCGCTGAATGATGACGTCATTCAGCGGCCGGCTGTGAGAGGAAGCGCCGGTGGAGCCCGGAGCTGCAGCAGCGGAGGCACGGGAGAGGTAAGTATTGTGCAAGCTGATGCCATGGCCCTGAGACTGCCGGAGCGCCTCCTCGGGCCGGTCACTGACAGCCGGCGGGCCGCATGCGGCCCGCGGGCCGCCCCTTGCCCGGGTCTGGTCTATAATATAATGCACCACCATAGGCAGCCGCTATATTATAATGCACCCCCATAGACAGCCTCTGTAGTATAATGCATCCCCATAGGGAGTCTCTGTAGTATAATGCACCCCAATATGGAACCTCTGTAGTATAATGCAGCCCCCATATACAGCCTCTGTAGTATAATGCACCCCCCATATACAGCCTCTGTAGTATAATGCACCCCATTAAAAAAAAAAAAAAAAACATACTCACCTCCCGGCTCCTGTGCTGCTCACTGTTCTCCCTCTCTGCGTCTGACAGCGGGCGCCGGCAGGTGATGTCATCGCGCCCGCTGTCAGATGCTGAGAGGGGGATTATGGGAGAGAAGGAGCGCTCGCTCCTTCTCTCTCTATGCGGTCAGCTGTATCGGCTGGATGCCGATACAGCTGACCCTCCGATGACGGTGTGGGGGCCCACTGCTGGCACCGGGTCCCCCCACCGCCTGTTCAGGCCCCATAGCTTTCGGGCGGCAGAGCAGGGAGAGCGATTCTCCATGCTCTGCCGCAGAATGTAACTGTATCGGCGTGCTGTGCACGCCGATACAGTTACTGTAGCATAGCTCCGGATGGGCCCCCTCAGAGCGCGGGGCCCGGGGCCACCGCCCCCTCTGCCCCGCGACCTATTCTTTCAAATCAGGGCCCACCACGCAGGAGCTGGGGCCCACCGGAGATTTCTCCGGTGTCCCGGTGGCTCAGTCCGACCCTGCTTGCCAGCCTGATAATACCAGGCCACAGCAGTCTGCTTATCTTTGCTGGTTAACAAAAATAGGGGATCCCCTCGAAAAAAATTGGCGTGGGGTCCCCCCTATTTTTGTTAACCAGCCAGATGAAGCAGACCGCTGAGGCCTGGATTTTCAGGCTGTTAAGGAGCCAAGATCCATGGACCTTGCCAGCCTGATAATACCAGGCCACAGCAGTCTGCATATCTTGGCTGATTAACAAAAATAGGGGATCCCCTCGAAAAAAATTGGCGTGGGGTCCCCCCTATTTTTGTTAACCAGCCAGATGAAGCAGACCGCTGAGGCCTGGATTTTCAGGCTGTTAAGGAGCCAAGATCCATGGACCTTGCCAGCCTGATAATACCAGGCCACAACAGTCTGCATATCTTGGCTGATTAACAAAAATAGGGGATCCCCTCGAAAAAAATTGGCGTGGGGTCCCCCTATTTTTGTTAACCAGCCAGATGAAGCAGACCGCTGAGGCCTGGTTTTTCAGGCTGGTAAGGATCCAATATCCATGGACCTTGCCAGCCTGATAATACCAGGCCACAGCAGTCTGCTTAGCTTGGCTGGTTAACAAAAATAGGGGATCCCCTCGAAAAAAAAACGGCGTAGGGGTCCCCCTATTTTTGTTAACCAGCCAAGTAAAATGCAGACTGCTGCGGCCTGGTATTAAAAGACTGTCAAGGCCCATGGATTTTGGCCCTCAACAGCCTGATAATACCAGGCTACAGCAGCCCCACATTTGGCGCATCAAAAGATGTGCCAATTGTGGCACTTTACCCGGCTCTTCCCACTTGCCCTGTAGCGGTGGCAAGCGGGGTAATAAGGGGTTAATGTCACCGTTGATTGCACGGTGACAATAAGCCCGGTTAATAATGGAGAGGCGTCAATAAGACACCGATCCATTATTAATCCCAAAGTTTTTAAATGTTTAAAAAAAAGACAAAGCAAGAAAAAAGTCTTTTAATGAAATAAAAGAGACAACACAGTTTTCATTTCTTTTATTACTCTCTCATTCCTGCGACGCCATCGATCTTCTGTAAAAAAAAACAAAAAAAAAAACAACAGTATACCACCTGTCCGACGCAGTCCATAGTAACGAGTGTCCCACGACGATCCAGCTCTGCTACATCGGAATGCCAGGCAGAGCCTGACATCCCGACGCAGCACAGCTGATTACCTGCTTCTCCGGCGGTGACGTCATCGGACTGCTTTACGGCCGTGATTACCCAGCAGTCACTGCAGTTATCGCGAGAAACTGCATGTGACCGCCAGGGAAAAGAGGATGGCGGCCATCAAGCAGTCCAGGATGTGACCGCCGGAGATCTTCTGCCAGGTAAGTGCCGCTGACTCCTGACAGACCCGACCGACGGACACTGACAGTGACAGTGACATTCCGATTCCGGTATCCGATATGACGAAAATATCGGAACTCGGAATCGGAATTCCGATACAGCCAATATCGGCCGATACCCGATATTTGCAATATCGGAATGCTCAACCCTAGTTGGAAACACTTGAGATGCGTTCACTGGTAAGACGACGAGCTTAACTTGAGCAAAAAAGAAAGGTCAAGATCCTGAAAGATCTGCAGTCCATATTAATAGAAACCATTGCTAAAGACTAGTGATGAGCGAGTATGCTTGTTGCTTGGGTGGTCTCCAAGTATTTGGAAGTGCTCGGAGATTTAGTTTCTGTTGCCGCAGCTGCATGATTTGTGGCTACTAGACTAGTTGTGCATTTGGAAGCCCAAATCTTGGATCTAAATGTGCAGCTGGCAACACTGAGATCCGTAGACAATATGGAAAGGAGTCTTCTGCTCACTGAGCAGACGCTCAATGGGATAGATGAGGGGGGGGGATGCTAGGGTGGAGCTGCAGGACACTGAAGTAGGAAGCTGGGTGACAGTTAGAAAGCGGGGTAGAGGGAAGAGCGCCAGGGAGGCTAGTCCTGATCTGGCACACCCCAATAAGTTTGCAAAGTTGGCAGATGAGGGGGTTGTCAGTACAGGGGTAGCACTGCTGCAGCCAGGCATGTCCTCTGAAAGCCGGGGGAGTGTCTGCTCCAGTAAGGGGGGAATTAGGAGAGCAGGGCAGGCCAGACAGGTGCTGGTAGTGGGGGACTCAATTATTAGGGGAACAGATAGGGCAATCTGTCACAAAGACAGGGATCGTCGAACAGTGTGCTGCCTACCTGGCGCTCGAGTCCGACACATCGCTGATCGGGTTGACAGATTACTGGGAGGGGCTGGTGAGGACCCAGCGGTCATGGTGCACATTGGCACAAATGACAAAGTTAGAGGCAGGTGGAAGGTCCTTAAAGATGATTTCAGGGAATTAGGCTGCAAGCTTAAAGCAAGGACCTCCAACGTGGTATTTTCTGAAATACTGCCGGTACCACGTGCCACACCAGAGAGGCAACGGGAGATTAGGGAGGTTAATAAGTGGCTCAAGAATTGGTGTAGGAAGGAGGGGTTTGGGTTCCTGGAGAACTGGGCCGACTTCTCAGTTGGCTACAGGTTCTATGCTAGGGATGGGCTGCACCTCAATGGGGAGGGTGCAGCTGTGCTGGGGGAGAAAATGGCTAGAAGGTTGGAGGAGTCTTTAAACTAGGGACTAGGGGGGAGGATATTCATTTTATAGGAGGCAAAGGCAGTGCAGATAGAGACCTGGGCACAAATAATGAAATTGGGGGTGGGGGTGGCATGGGGGGTGGGGGTGGGTTAGAACAGTTAATAATTTAAGAAAGAATAGAGGTTCAGAGAGATACATAAAGTGCATGTATACTAATGCTAGAAGCCTCACCAACAAAATGGCGGAATTAGAATTAATTTTGTTGGAACATAATTATGACATGGTGGGGATATCTGAGACTTGGCTGGATGAGAGCCACGACTGGGCTGTTAATTTACAGGGCTATAGTCTGTTTAGAAATGACCGTAAAAATAAGCGAGGTGGGGGTGTGTGTTTATATGTAAAATCATCCTTAAAACCCATCCTGCGTGATATCTGTGAATCTAATGAAGATGTAGAGTCTCTGTGGGTGGAGATTAGGGGAGGGGGGAAAAATAATAAATTATTGATAGGGGTTTGTTATAAGTCTCCTAAAATAATGGAAGCAACAGAGAATATCCTCGTAAAGCAAATAGATGAAGCAGCAACTCAAGGAGAAGTCATTATTATGGGGGACTTCAACTACCCTGAAATACATTGGGGAACAGAAACCTGCAGTTCCAGCAAAGGTAATAAGTTTTTGGCAACTATGAGAGACAATTACCTTTCACAACTAGTTCAGGACCCAACAAGAGGGGGGGCACTGCTAGACCTAATATTATCCAACAGGCCAGACCGCATATCAAATATAAGGGTTGGGGGTCACTTGGGTAATAGTGATCACAAAATAATAAGCTTTCATGTATCCTTTAATAAGATGTGTAGTCGAGGGGTTACAAGGACACTAAACTTCAGGAAGGCAAATTTCCAACGGATGAGAGATGATCTTGGTGCAATAAACTGGGACGATATCCTGAGACATAAAAATACACAAAGAAAATGGGAGACGTTTATTAGTATCCTGAATAGGACCTGTGCACAGTATATACCCTATGGGAATAAACATGCTAGAATTAGGAGGAAACCACTATGGCTAAATAGAGCTGTAAGGGGCGCAATAAGGGACAAAAAGAAAGCGTTTAGGGAATTAAAGCAAGTAGGTAGTGAAGAGGCATTAATTAAATACAGAAGACTGAATAAATTCTGTAAAAAGCAAATCAAGACAGCAAAGATTGAGGCAGAGAGACTCATTGCCAGAGAAAGTAAAAATAATCCCAAAATATTCTTTAACTACATAAATAGCAAGAAACTAAAAAATGATAGTGTTGGTCCCCTTAAAAATAGTCTGGGTGAAATGGTGGATGAGGATGAGGAAAAAGCCAATATGCTAAATGACTTTTTTTCAACTGTATTTACACAAGAAAATCCCATGACAGATAACATGATCAGAGATAAAAAAAATTCTCCATTAAATGTCACATGCTTAACCCAGCAGGAAGTACGGCGGCGTCTAAAAATCACTAAAGTTGACAAATCCCCAGGCCCGGATGGGATACACCCCCGAGTACTGCAGGAATTAAGTACAGTTATAGATAGACCATTATTTTTAATCTTTAAAGATTCCATAATAACTGGGTCTGTACCACAGGACTGGCGTATAGCAAATGTGGTGCCAATATTCAAAAAGGGGGCAAAAACTGAACCTGGAAATTATAGGCCAGTGAGCTTAACATCTACTGTGGGTAAAATCCTGGAGGGTTTTTTAAGGGATACTATATTGGAGTATCTGAAGCTGAATAACCTCATGACACAGTATCAGCATGGGTTTACGAGGGACCGTTCTTGTCAGACTAATCTGATAAGCTTTTATGAAGGGGTAAGTTCAGGACTGGACCAAGGGAATGCAGTGGACGTGGTGTTCATGGACATCTCAAAAGCTTTTGATACAGTGCCACACAAAAGGTTGATACATAAAATGAGAACAATAGGGATAGGGGAAAATATGTGTAAGTGGGTTAAGAACTGGCTCATGGATAGAAAACAAAGGGTGGTTATTAATGGAGCACACTCGGACTGGGTCACAGTTAGCAGTGGGGTACCACAGGGGTCAGTATTGGGGCCGCTTCTCTTTAACATATTTATTAATGACCTTGTAGGGGGCATACAGAGTAGTATTTCAATATTTGCAGATGACACTAAACTCTGCAGGGTAATAAATACAGAGGAGGATAATTTTATATTACAGGAGGATTTATGTAAACTAGAAGCTTGGGCTGATAAATGGCAAATGAGCTTTAAATGGGGATAAATGTAAGGTCATGCACTTGGGTAGAACAAATAAGATGTATAATTATGTGCTTAATTGTAAAACACTGGGCAAAACTGTCACTGAAAAAGACTTGGGTGTATGGGTGGACGACAAACTCACATTTAGTGGCCAATGTCAGGCAGCTGCTGCCAAGGCAAATAAAATAATGGGATGCATTAGACGAGGCATAGATGCTCATGAGGAGAACATAATTTTACCTCTATACAAGTCACTGGTGCGACCACACTTAGAATACTGTGTGCAGTTCTGGTCTCCGGTGTATAAGAAAGACATAGCTGAACTGGAGCGGGTGCAGAGAAGAGCGACCAAGGTTATTAGAGAACTGGGGGGTCTGCAATACCAAGACAGGTTATTACACTTGGGGTTATTTAGTTTGGAAAAACGAAGGCTTAGGGGTAGTGTTGAGCGATACGATAATGCAAATATCGGCTATCGGCCGATATTAGCTCTATCGGCCTTTCGATAATTCGTTTCGATATTTTCGTCTTATCGAATACTGGAATCGGATTTGTCACTCACTGTGAGTGTCCGTCGGTCGGGTCTGTCAGGAGTCAGCGGCACTTACCTGGCAGAAGATCTCCGGCGGTCACGTCCTGGACTGCTTGATGGCCGCCATTATCTTCTCCCTGGCGGTCACATGCAGTTTTTCGCGATAACTGCAGTGACTGCAGGGTAATCCCAGTCGTAAACCAGTCCGATGATGTCACCGCCGGGGAAGCAGGTAATCAGCTGTGCTGCGCCGGGATTCTGATGTAGCAGAGCTGGATCGTCGTGGGACACTCGATACTATGGACTGCGTCGGTCAGGTGGTATACTTTTTTTTTTTTTCATTTTTTACAGGAGATCGATGGCGTCGCAGGATGAGACTGTAATAAAAGTAATGAAAACTGTGTTTTGTTTTTTTTTTTATTAAATTAAAAACTTTTTATAAATATTCACCCGTCCGGGTACATAAACAATTTAACTATTTATCAACAATTTAACTTTTTACATACAGGGACCCTGTCCGGGTTATTTATACTTCTTTGGCAGGGGTGTTCCAGGTACCACCTGGTACTCTTCTGATGCTTGCCAAACATCCGAGGCACCAAGGACCACCAGGACCTGATGACGTCGTGTGGCCTGTACAGTCAAGTCGTGACCCGCTATCTGGGTCTGTGTGGCCACCTCTTTCATCTCCCTCCGGGTCTGGAGCCCTATGTCCCGGACTGAACGAACCCAGGGGGCCTAACAGGCGCCGGGTACGGGCCAGCTATACTTATCATGTCCATAGCTGGGGCTGCTGAGGAGACCACTGAGGGAGGCTTGGGAGATTTACGGCATGGGGTGGGCACTTTTGCAGAGGCCTGGATGTGGGAGGCTGAAGGCTCCGAGGGTCTCACAGGTTCCTGACACACTGGGGAGTAGGGGTCGCACCTGGTAACATTTAGGGCGTACCATCCATTGTAACCCCAGTGTCGGGTGTAAGTCACCAAGTCTCCTGGCAACAGGTCCCTCCCCGGGTGTCCTTCTGGGAGGTGAGCCTCCACGTCCCGCCGGTTCACAAAGACTTCTAAATAAAGTCCAGGCTCCTTGATGAAGCCCCAACCACCTTTCAATTTAAAGCTCCGTACTGCACCCTTACGCCGCGGCTCACACAGGGTTCCTTTATCCTTTCTCATCCGTTCCTTATCTGCCCTGTCCTTCTCCAGGTTACGTTGCCGAAGTTTTAGGGTTTCTCGCTGCTCCCTTTGTCGCTCTGCTTCCCGCTCCCAACGTCTCCACTCTTCCTCCTGACGCCGGTTGTAATTCTCCTCCACCAGTTGCTCCATGTCTCCACCACTCCACTGCAGCTTACAGTATCCGGTTTGCGGCAGCTCTCCTGGCGCCCCCCCAGTCCTGGCGGCGCTCCCCTGTGGAGGAAGCAGACGGCTCTAAATCAGATGACACTCGGGGCTCCGGTACAGGCAGGTAGTGCTCTGGTGCCTGCGCGGCCTCCTCCATGAGGACGGGTGTCGCTTCTTCTGTCTCAGCGAAGGGGGCAGACAGCGGGATCTGGGGTGCTGACGGTGCTGCGGTTTTTGCACGAACGGTGCCTCCACTGCGACAACGTCAACCGGATCACATTGCAAGGACTCCTCTACTAGAACGGGTGCCTCACCTTCCGGTACAGACACTTCAGGTAAGAGGGATTGGCGCCGCTCCAAGTTTAGTTTTAGGGCACGCCAGCTCGCTTCCATCCTGGCGACCTCCTCCCGGTGCCGGGCCAGGCCTCTTAGGGTATCCGCCGCTTCTTGCAGCGTAGGAGGGTTTCCAGGCCGGGTGCCCAACGGTGGTTCCATGGCGATCGGGTCGCTTCCGTGGGGGGAGAGCTCTGACTGCTCCATCCCTTCACACTTCTGCTCGTGTCCATTAGCTATCTCTGCCAAGTCACATGTGTCATTAGCATCTGGAGAGGGCCCCTCTTTTGTAGGGAGGCGGGACCTTCGTGTTAGTTTCCACACACTGAGGAGGATGAGGAGGCGGAACTGAAGAGCTGTGGGGCACGATCTTACATTGCAGTAACATTTAGAGTGGTCGGCCATCGTTTTCGCGCCACTGAGTGAGTGTACACCCACGAAGAGCACGCCCTTCTTCTTCACCAGTGCCTCGTCGTGACGCAGATATGGCGGAAAAATGGCAAATACATTCTCTGATGATTTTAGCAATTCTCAAGCACAAAACCAGTTCAATTCAGGCACACAGGACTCGCTTATAGCGAGCTACAGAATCCTGTTTGTGACGCCCAAGTTGAGTCGCACAGAGCCAGAGGTTTTGGGGATACTCGGCACCGAGCCCGTCGACTTCTATGGGGTATGTCACGGCTTTACCCGGCAATTGAATCAGAGTCTATTTTACTATGTAGAAGTGTATAAACTATAAATATATGTATATATATGTCACAATGACATGATATATATATATATAATATATATATATATATATATGTATTCTATGTGTGTATATTTTGTGTTTACAACGTAAGAAAGGGTTTTTTTTGTTGCGATATTTTGTTCCCATAGACTTACATGGGACTTCCGCTATCGAAATCGGATATCGACGATATTTAGTGCTATCGGCGATACAATTTCGATACGATATTTTTAGATATCGAGCACTATCGCTCAACACTACTTAGGGGTGATCTTATTACAATGTACAAATATATGAGGGGACAGTACAAAGACCTTTCTAATGATCTTTTTACTCTTAGACCTGTGACGGGGACGAGGGGGCATCCTCTACGTCTGGAGGAAAGAAGGTTTAGCCATAATCACAGATGCAGATTCTTTACTGTAAGAGCAGTGAGACTATGGAACTCTCTGCCGTCTAATGTTGTAATGAGTGATTCCTTACTAAAATTTAAGAGGGGACTGGATGCCTTTCTTGAAAAGTATAATATTACAGGCTATATTCACTAGTTTCCTAGATACAGCGTTGATCCAGGGAGCTAGTCTGATTGCCGTATGTGGAGTCGGGAAGGAATTTTTTTCCCCAATGTGAAACTTACTGTTTGCCACTTGGGGTTTTTTTGCCTTCCTCTGGATCAACATGTTAGGGCAGGTTAGGATAGGATATGGGTTGAACTAGATGGACTTAAAGTCTTCCTTCAACCTTAATAACTATGTTACTATGTTACTAGACAGCTGAATACATGTGAGGAATGCCTGTTTGTTAGGGAATCCCCACATACATTCAGGCTGTCAAGTAGCCACAAATCATGCAGCTGCGGCAACAGAAACAATCTCTGAGCACTTCCAAATACTCGGAGATCACCCGAGTAACGAGTATGCTCGCTCACCACTACTAAAGACAGCTCGGTACTGGGTGCACTGGTTACCAGTCTTCCCGTTTTATAAGTGATGCAGTTATATTCCAGCCATTCTGGTCTGAGCAGTAAAAATAGCAAAATGGTAATACTGAAAGAATATTTCTTCCATGGTCACCACTGAAGAACACATTGAGTCAATCACAGGTGAGCTATGGCACACTGGTCATTAACCTGGCACTAGGACAGGGGCTCCACTGCTTCTAATTGCCATGTAAACGTGTAAATGACAGAGCAGCAAGGAAAAATTAGAATATCCAAAACAATTTGCCAAAAACAAGCCCATCACTCCGTGTAATATCTGTAGGATTCTGGACCTCGTAATGTGCATTTTTCTGAGCAAGTCCAGAAATGAAGCTTAGTGGTAGCTTTTACTGAATGTGCCATGTCTTCCTATAGAAAATTTAAGTCACCGTTACCCATCAACAACGCCATCGACTTATTAGGTAAATGAGATCTTTACGCGCAGGTCTTCCTTCTGATCTTGTAGCCATGAAAAGATTTTCAGGGACCGGAGAAGAATTGGATAAGTGCTTACAATGCAGTGCCAACACTACAGTGGTCCTAGCCACAGGCTACATTCAAATTTTACGGCCCATTATCATTCTCATGTGTCATCTGTATTGCATCTGTTTTTTTAACAGTTTTCAAAAACTCAAGAACGTAGATTGTGTGCATTTTTAATTTATCCGCTGACTCCTACTGTTCCATCCATTCAATGATCAGTGTGTCATCCGTGTTCCATCAGTGTGTCATCCGTGTTCCATCAGTGTGTCATCCGTGTTCCATCAGTGTGACATCCGCGTTCCATCAGTGTGTCATCCGCGTTCCATCTGTGTGTCATCCGCGTTCCATCAGTGTGTCATCTGCGTTCCATCAGTGTGTCATCCGTGTTCCATCAGTGTGTCATCCGCGTTCCATCAGTGTGTCATCCGTGTTCCATCAGTGTGCCATACGCGTTCCTTCAGTGTGTCATCCGTGTTCCATCAATGTGTCATCCGTGTTCCATCAGTGTGTCATCCATGTTCCATCAGTGTGTCATCCGTGTTCCATCAGTGTGTCATCCGTGTTCCATCAGTGTGTCATCCGTGTTCCATGAGTGTGTCATCCGTGTTCCATGATTGTCATCCATGTTCCATCAGTGTCATCCGTGTTCCATCAGTGTGTCATCCGTGTTCCATCAGTGTGTCATCCGTGTTCCATCAGTGTGTCATCCGTGTTCCATCAGTGTGTCATACCAGTGTTCCATCAGTGTGTCATCCGTGTTCCATCAGTGTGTCATCCGTGTTCCATCAGTGTGTCATCCTGTTCCATCAGTTGCCATCCGTGTTCCATCAGTTGTGCCATCGTGTTATCCATCAGTGGTCATCCGTGTTCCATCATGTGTTCCAAAGTCCTGTGTTCCATCAATGTGTCATCCTGTTCTGTTTCCATCATGTGTCATCCGTGTTCCATCAGTGTGTCATCCGTGTTCCATCGTGTCTCGTTCCATCAGTGTGGTCCATCCGTGTCATCGTGTTCCATCAGTGTGTCATCCGTGTTCCATCCAGTGTGTCATCCGTGTTCCATCGTGTGTCATCCGTGTTCCCATTCAGGTGTCATCCGTGTTCCATCAGGTGTCATCCGTGTTCCATCAGTTCGTGTCATCGTGTTCATCCGTCCATAGTGTCATCCGTGTTCCATCAGTGTGTCATCCGTGTTCCATCAGTGTGTCTCCGTGTCTCCATCATGTTGTCATCCGTGTTCCATCAGTGTGTCATCCGTGTTCCATCAGTGTGTCATCCGTGTTCCATCATGTGTCATCCGTGTTCCATCAGTGTGTCATCCGTGTTCCATCAGTGTGTCATCCGTGTTCCATCAGTGTGTCATCCGTGTTCCATCAGTGTGTCATCCGTGTTCCATCAGTGTGTCCATCCGTGTTCCTTCATGTGTCATCCGTGTTCCATCAGTGTGTCATCCGTGTTCCATCAGTGTGTCATCCGTGTTCCATCAGTGTGTCATACGTGTTCCATCAGTGTGTCATCCGTGTTCCATCAGTGTGTCATCCGTGTTCCATCAGTGTGTCATCCTGTTCCATCAGTGTGCATCCGTGTTCCATCAGTGTGTCATCCGTGTTCATCAGTGTCCATCAGTGTTCATCCGTGTTCCATCAATAGTGTCATCCGTGTTCCATAGTGTGTCATCCGTGTTCCATCAGTGTGTCATCCGTGTTCCATCTGGTGTCATCGTGTTCCATCAACGTGTGCACTTTCCATCGGTCATCCGTTCATCGGGTCATCCTGTATCATGTTCATCGTGTTCCTGGTGCATCCGTTCATGTGTGTCACTCCTCATGTTCACCTGTTTCCATCAGGTGTCATCCGTTCCACAGTGGTCATCCGGTTCCATTGTGCATCAGTCATCCGGTCCATCAGTGTCACCGATTCAGTTCATCATGTGTCATCCGGTTCCATCAGTGTGTTCTGTTCCATCAGGTCATCCGTTTCCATCTGTGCACCTGTTCCATCAGTGTCATCGTTTCCTCATGTGTCTCCGTGTTCCATCAGTTGTCATCCGTGTTCACAGTGCTCCGTGTTCCATCAGTGTGTCATCCGTGTCTCAGCATCCTGTTCCATCATGTGTCATCCGTGTTCCACAGTGTGTCATCCGTTCCCATGTGTCATCCGTGTTCCATCAGGTGTCATCCGTTCCACATGTATTCCGTTCCATCAGTTTCATCGTCCAGGTTCATCAGTGTGCATCTGTCCATCATGCCGTTCCATCAGTGTCATCCTTCCACATGTGTCATCCGGTTCCATCGTGTGCACCGTTCACATGGTCATGTCCTGGTTCTCGTGTCCCAGTTGCATCGGTTCCATCTGTGTGGTCATGGTTCATCGTGTCTCAGTGTCATCCGTGTTCATCATGTGTCATCGTGTTCAAGTGTATCGTTCCATCAGTGCATCGTGCATCAGGTCATCCGTTCTCAGTCACGTTCATCATGTCATCCGTTCAGTGTTTCACTGTCCAAGTGTGCACGTTCATAGTGCACGTCAGTGTCACGTTCCATATGTCATCCGTTCCATAGTGTCATCCTGTTCATCAGTGGTCATCGTGTTCCATCAGTGTGTCATACGTGTTCATCATGTGTCATCGTTTCCATCAGTGTCATCCGTGTTCCATAGTGTTCATCCGTGTTCCATCATGTGTCATCCGTGTTCCATCAGTGTGTCATCCGTTTCTCAGTTGCATCCGTGTTCATCATGTGTCATCCGTGTTCCATCATGTGTCATCCGTGTTCCATCATGTTCACGTGTTCCATAGTGTGTCATCCGTGTTCCAATCATTTCATCGTGTTCCATAGTGTGTCTCCGTTTCCATCAGTGTGTCATCCGTTTCCATCATGTGTCATCCGTGTCCATCATGTTCATCTGTTCCATCATGTTCTCATCCGTGTTCCATGTGTGTCATCCGGTTCCATCAGTGTGCATCCGTGTTCCATCAGTGTGTCCATCCTGTCTATGTTCATCGTGTTCCATCAGTGTTCATCCGTGTTCCATCAGTGTTCCGAGTTCCATCTGTTCATCCGTGTTCCATAGTGTTCATCGTGTTCCATCAGTGTTCCATCGGTTCTCGTGTTCCATCAGTGTTCATCGTTTCCATCAGTGTGTACCGTGTTCCTCAGTGTTCATCCGTGTTCCACAGTGTTTCACCGTGTCCTCAGTGTCATCCGTGTTCCTCAGTGTGTCATCCGTGTTCCATCAGTGGTCATCCGTGTTCCATCAGTTGTCATCTGTTCCACGTTGTCCAATATCCGTGTTCCATCATGTGTCATCCGTGTTCCATCTGTGTCATCCGTGTTCCATCAGGTGTCATCCGTGTTCCATCAGTGTGTCATCGTGTTCCATCAGTCATCCGTGTTCCATCGTGTCATCCGTGTTCCATCAGTGTCATCCGTGTTCCATCCGTGTTCATCCTGTTCCATCAGTGTGTCATCCGTGTTCCATCAGTGTGTCATCCGTGTTCCATCAGTGTATCCTTGGTTCCATCCGGTTCCATCATGTCATCGTGTTCCATCAGTGTGTCATCCGTGTTCCATCAGTGTTCATCCGTGTTCCATCAGTGTGTCATCCGTGTTCCATCATTGTCATCCGTGTTCCATCAGTGTGTCATCGTGTTCCATCAGTGTGTCATCCGTGTTCCATCATGTGTCATCCGTGTTCCTCATGTGTCATCCGTGTTCCATCAGTGTGTCATCCGTGTTCCATCAGTGTGTCATCCGTGTTCCATCAGTGTGTCATCCGTGTTCCATCAGTGTGTCATCCGTGTTCCATCAGTGTGTCATCCGTGTTCCATCAGTGTGTCATCCGTGTTCCATCAGTGTGTCATCCGTTGTTTCCATCGTGTGTCATCCGTGTTCCATCTCAGTGTTCCATCAGTGTGTCATCCGTGTTCCATCAGTGTGTCATCCGTGTTCCATCAGGTGTCATCCGTGTTCCATCAGTGTGTCATCCGTGTTCCATCAGTGTGTCATCCGTGTTCCATCAGTGTCATCCGTGTTCCATCAGTGTGTCATCCGTGTTCCATCAGTGTGTCATCCGGTTCCATCAGTGTGTCATCCGTGTTCCATCAGTGCATGTCCATCAGTGTGTCATCCGTGTTCCATCAGTGTGTCATCCGTGTTCCATCATGTGTCATCCGTGTTCCATCATGTGTCATCCGTGTTCCATCAGTGTGTCATCCGTGTTCCATCAGTGTGTCATCCGTGTTCCATCATTGTCATCCGT
>JARQOD010000006.1:403579659-403634271 GCA_033576555.1 Oophaga sylvatica | reverse complement strand
AAATCTGTCACATCCCAAGCTCCTGGCTCTGGTGGCTCCCTAATTCCCTTCTCTCAATGTTAGAGATCAGCAGCAGGGAGGAGGTTGTACAGAAATCTGAAGAAAATATCTAAAGTTTTATGAAGAACGAAGAAAATATGATACACACATGGAAAGGACATAGGTGTAGAATAGAAGCCTTGCAGATGTGTAAAGACAAAAGCACCTTGAATACACACAGACCTCATATCCAGCCTGTATTACTGGGAGAGACAGGACCACAAAAGAAGAATCTGAAACCTTGACCAAGCTCAAAACTGCATATCAGAGGGTCTGAAATAAATGAAGACCCCTGAATGAAATGTAGTATTTATCTGTAGTTAATAAAATTGCACTAACTAGAGACGAGCGAAAAAATTTGTATGATCCTAGTCCAGGGGTCAAAGCAGTATACCATGGCCACTGGGCAAGAGGCCCTGTGATCCTCGTTCTACTTGATCCTGTTTTGAGTAGCACAACGTTGTGTGCGCATCACACCGTGACCTTGATGTTGTGCCAGGCCAGCTAATAAAAGGAGGCAAGGATGCTGACAGGTAGGAAGCAGGTTGCAGAGCCGCCTGTGCAGGGACCACGGAATACTAACCTCGCCGATGGACTAGGATCCTGAAGATCAATTTACTCATCTTTAGCACTAACAAGAGTAATAAAAAAATAAAAAGTTATATTCTCCGATTTTAATCCAGTGTTTGGTGCCAAATATACAACCCTACGACTGCGTTCACATATTGTGGCCACAGTTTTAGACAATGAGCACAGTCTAGGCAATGTAACATGTGGCAGACTATTTCCACCCCAGATCTCATACGTCTGGGGCAATTCCGCACGTGTTCGATGTGAAAAAAAAAGTGAAAAAAAAAAAAATCAACAGCATTTCTGTACCATGCTTGTTGGAACATCCTGAACACGCAATGTCCATCTATTGCGCCAGTCCCTATATATGTAACTGTTTGTTACTGCACGCACGTGGGATGATGTCATAGGTCGCGTCTTGCCCTGATGATGTCATAAATGGCATTCATGGGTTTAGGATCACTCTGCGCTTGAAAAAGGCTACAATATAAGCCGAAACGTCACATACAGGATTGTAGTATTCAATCCGTCGGGGGGAGAGTCGGGAGGCCACTACATTTATCAGACTCCTTCCAATCCCCATAATAAAGGATTAGGGTTAATCCAGTATAATGCAGCATAGGGGGCTCGAGTTAGAAGAGATGACACCTCCAGTCGCACAAAATTAATGATCAGGGAGCCAAGCTGCACATGAATAAGTCCAGCTCGTAGAGATCACTGGAATAACCGATTTTGCAAATCAAGAAGGAAAAAAAAAATTCTGCAGACACAGATATAAGCAGAAAACACTGACAAGAGAGATGTGACGCTACGTTATTACACTAGGAATGACAGACGACATGTGAGCTGCATACACAAGAAGTCACCTCCACACGCGCAGCCTTGGGCGCGCACAGAGTAACGCGACACTGACTGCTCAGCCGGATGAAAGGCTCCGGGTATTTTTAGAGGCTGTGTAATTGGAGCTGGAGGGCTCTGCGGGAGGACGAGGGTATTATAGGACTGATCAGCATTACATAATATATACCACAATGGACAAGCAGCGGCCCAACGCAGGCAGGAGCTAGTCACCATCTCATCCGTTATCCCAGAAACACTGACCCCACGCATGTGCTGGGCCATCCACAGACCAGACATGGCCAAGAAGACCCCATCAATCCGATCAGCACAAGCAATTAATGAGATTTTCTATCTTACCCATTGCCACCAGAGTGTGCCACACTACAGCTTTAGAGGCATGCAAGAAGGGGTTTCCACGTCCCTTTAATTAATGTCATCTAGGACCCCCATTTACCCTAAAAATGAAGTGTGCAGCACTGACTCAGCACAGCATCCTCGTTGCAGTATTTCTCTATACAGCAGTGCTGAAACAACCGGGTCGTGTAGGGAACTACTGTACCATAGAGATGGATTCATATAAATGGGTCTGGATGCAGTTCCCTGCAGCACCAAGGGGGGGCCTCAGCGAGCCACCGTGACTTTGAAACAAAAAACCAGAGCTACATCCGCCTCATTCTCAGGATGGTGGGGTCCGGGGGATCAGATGCATCGACCATACAGTAATGGCACAGCTTAAAAATAAGGCAGGTCAAAGGGACCAATTGGTTGGTGGCCAGCTGCTCCAAAGCTCAGGGACCAGGCGGTCACTCAGGAGGGCAGCGCTCAATATCTCCATCCACAACCTCTGATCAGATCACCATCAGGACGTCTGACCCTGCCACCAACTGATCCCAACAGTAATAGCGCCATCGATTGTGTAAATGAAGCGCTGAGCCCCCAGCCACCTGACAGCACAGATACGAGGGGTGCATTAATGCCGCTCCAAAGAAAGCACTCCACCATCATCAGGTCTAAGGGTATGCTACTACAGGATGCATACGCTAAAATCTGCTGCGCATTACAGTCGCAGCTTTGGGGGGGGAGGGGGTTCTCTTTTTTTTCCTCCATCTGACCCAGACCGCTATGACAACTTTTAAAAATTATAGGGGAAAAGGCAACAAACAAAAAAAGGATAGAACTGGGGGTATGGGTAGGATAGATTTGGGGCTGGAAATGTGTCCATCACAAACTCTGCAGACCGGTGGTGGCTGGGAGAAGTTGTTGTAGCGGTCTGGGCCAGATAGGGGGAAAAAAAGTCAGAAGAAACATCAACTGTGAGGCGGCACCCTATATAACAGTGTGTGCACCACTCTGCAGTCACTGGCCGTGATTAGTCTCCGTATAGTTCTTCTTATTCTGTAAAACCAAAGTTGTTTAGCAAGAAGCCCCCTCAGGGCGGCGGATCTGCAGGTGTAAATACGCACTGCCGGATCTGGGCGACCCACTCCGACGGGCCGCCCACCCTCCTCTGTACGGACCCCCAGCTTCACCTCTACCCATGAAATCCACTTCAGACCATACAGCCTACATTGTGACAGCGGGGGGCGCTCACACGATCCACAGACCCGAGTCATTACTGCACTGGCGCATTTTATTTCCTAAATTTCATTTTTACGCCCATTTTTTCAGTTTTTTTCTATGGAAGCCGATTTTCTTCCAGATGTTTTCCATCCCCCCTCCCCCGATTCATCATTTGCAATTTTCAAAAAGTCATAAAACTTGATGGAATCGAGCCCCGGCCCCGCGATGAGGTCGCCATGTTGTGGCCCCGATTACACTGCTGGAAATCAAAGATGTGGCCAGAAATCGCACTTGTCACCTCGGATCACACTGTCACCGCTGGGGGACCTGCTGCTGATCCAGCTGAGGGTTTTCTTTTTAGAAAGCCCTGAAAGCCACAGACAAATGTCATTACATCCTATGACGTCACAGCTTCGCCTCTCTCCCTGTGCATTACATCCTATGACGTCACAGCTTCGCCTCTCTCCCTGTGCATTACATCCTATGACGTCACAGCTTCGCCTCTCTCCCTGTGCATTACATCCTATGACGTCACAGCTTCGCCTCTCTCCCTGTGCATTACATCCTATGACGTCACAGCTTCGCCTCTCTCCCTGTGCATTACATCCTATGACGTCACAGCTCGCTATATGTGGAGAGAAGGATACGTACCGATCCGCCTGGGCCCGGGACACACACACATTCTCCGGTCACAAGCTGCGAACATCCACAACCTGCAGCCGCCCGGCGGAAAGCACAGCCCAGCGCAGGAAACGGAGGGAGACAGTCCCACATAGAAGACAAGACAGAAACAGCGGAGGAGGGAGGCGAGACGCACAGACAGTCACTACGGGCAGAGCTGTACCTGCGGCCCCTAGTCAGCGCTCTCACAGCCCGCCATCCACGGCACTACTGGCGGAGACACGGAGCTCCGGGACCGTCCGCCCTTCCGCCGAGCAGCGCTAATCTCCTCTGTGACGTCACAAGCAGTGCACGTCCTTCAGCAGCGAAGACTTCTCGCCACACCCTCCTTTCCTTCCGACCAATCATTTACGAATAGAGCCGCCCTCTCATACCTGATTGGCCGAAATGACTGGAATGTTCCCGCCCTTCCTCAGGCGGCTCTTTGAAGTTAGGTTGCCAAGGGCGCGGATTCTTGGGCGCAGAGCGGTGACGGGCGGCGGGTGCTGCGGGGCGCTGGGGGGCCGGGGATACAATGGCCGGGAGAGCAGGCAGACGCCTGGGGAATACTGATGGGCTCCTGCTGCTGAGCAAACCTCGCGTCCTCATAAGAATCCGTCATCCTAAATAATCATTCTTAGAAAAATGCCGCTTTGTACCACGCCCCAGTAGGTGATGGCGTCTTATTATTAGTTCATGCTGCATAAGAAAAATTGTGCAGTTAACCCCTTTTTGACTTTGTGATGATTCTCTGGTTTTGCACTTTAGTATCTTCACCAGTTAAATGTATCCAATGTGATCACCACTCGGCATGCCCAGGCAAGCTCTGGGGCCCTGGGTGAACGGGGGCCCACTCACCATCAGGAACATCAGCAGGCTATGGGGCCCATGAGGGGATGGGGTACCGGTGTCAGTGCTGGCACAGGCCTCCCCCCTCATATACCTACCTTTCCTTGTTTCCAGCAGCTCCAGTGTCTTCTGACTATGATGTCTTATATGGGGCTCATTATATTGTATGGCGCAATATATGGGGCCCATTATACTGTATGGAGCAATATATGGGGCTCATTATACTGTATGGAGCAATATATGGGGCTCATTATACTGTATGGAGCAATATATGGGGCTCATTATACTGTATGGAGCAATATATGGGGCTCATTATACTGTATGCAGCAATATATGGGGTCCATTATTCTGTATGGAACAATATATGGGGTCCATTATTCTGTATGGAGCAATATATGGGGCTCATTATACTGTATGGCGCAATATATGGGGCCCATTATACTGTATGGAGCAATATATGGGGCTCATTATACTGTATGGAGCAATATATGGGGTTCATTATACTGTATGGAGCAATATATGGGGCTCATTATACTGTATGGAGCAATATATGGGGCTCATTATACTGTATGGAGCAATATATGGGGCTCATTATACTGTATGGAGCAATATATGGGGTCCATTATTCTGTATGGAACAATATATGGGGTCCATTATTCTGTATGGAGCAATATATGGGGTCCATTATTCTGTATGGAGCAATATATGGGGTCCATTATTCTGTATGGAGCAATATATGGGGTCCATTCTGTATGGAGCAATATATGGGGCCCATTATTCTGTTTGGCACATTATATGGGGTATGGAGCACTATACTGGGTCCATTATGCTGTATGGGAAGACATGCGTTTCAGCTCCATAGCCCTTCATCAGTTGTTTCAGCTCCATAGCCCTTCATCAGATGTTTCAGCTCCATAAGCCTTCATCAGTTGTTACAGCTCCATAGCCCTTCATCAGATGTTTCAGCTCCATAAGCCTTCATCAGTTGTTACAGCTCCATAGGCCTTCATCAGTTGTTTCAGCTCCATAGCCCTTCATCAGATGTTTCAGCTCCATAAGCCTTCATCAGTTGTTACAGCTCCATAGGCCTTCATCATTTGTTTCAGCTCCATAAGCCTTCATCAGGTGTCTCAGCTCCATAGGCCTTCATCAGGTGTTTCCACTCTGTAGGCCTTCATCAGGTGTTTCAGCTGCTTAGACCTTCATCAGGTGTTACAGCTCCATAGGCCTTCATCAGTTGTTACAGCTCCATAGGCCTTCATCAGGTGTTTCCGCTCCATAGGCCTTCATCAGGTGTTTCCGCTCCATAGGCCTTCATCAGGTGTTTCCGCTGTATAGGCCTTCATCAGGTGTTTCCGCTCTATAGGCCTTCATCAGGTGTTACAGCTCCATAGGCCTTGATCAGGTGTTTCAGCTCCTTAGACCTTCATCAGGTGTTTCCTCTCTATAGGCCTTCATCAGGTGTTACAGCTCCATAGACCTTCATCAGGTGTTTCCGCTCTATGGGCCTTCATCAGGTGTTACAGCTCCATAGACCTTCATCAGGTGTTTCCGCTCTATGGGCCTTCATCAGGTGTTACAGCTCCATAGGCCTTCATCAGGTGTTTCCGCTCCATAGGCCTTCATCAGGTGTTTCCGCTCTATGGGCCTTCATCAGGTGTTACAGCTCCATAGGCCTTCATCTGGCGTTACAACTGTTGCGGGCCTATGGAGCTGAAACGCGTCGTGTAATGTCTTTGTATTTTTATTAGTTGTACAAGTTATTATTATAAGTGATCAGGCAGTCTCATTGGTGATTGCAATCACAATTATTAAAGTCCACTCTTACTATCATTTAGTGTTATCCAAACCTCTCTGAACTGAGGTCCAACTATCCTCCTCAGTGAATGAATGCACTGCTATACGACCCTTGAGACATTGGGAATTCCCTATTGTACAGAAGCGCCTCCGGATTTCCATTTTTCACTGCGCCTACGTGGAGTAACATTTTGATCAAGGATAGTATATCTCCACAATCCTCGGATGCGCTGCATGGCACAGACCGGATCTCAATCACCTGCAAACAATATCTAGTGCTGTGCCCAATCTGCACAACCGGCTCAGGGGAGCATATTTATACATTCACCCACTTTCATCACACTTATGACACTCAGGTAACGCTCTCTCTCCTGTTTTTTTTTTCTGCCCAGGAACCCTAAACTACACACATGCAATACATCCTTGTATTTAGGCTAAACATTTGTGAGGAGCAACACCCTGAAACACCGTGTCTGCAAACTGAGATTCTGGTTTGGCTTTTATCTTAAGTCCTATGGCCAGGCTCATTAAAGAGTCCATATTGACTTTTAGGATTGCTACTTCCAATAGGTGGCAACAGACTTCACGTCCTCTTCCTCCCTGAAGAGGCAATTTGCATATTTAATTTCCCAGAGGGGAGCATGCATGGCCCATAAGTCTCCTCACTCTGGTCTCCTCACAAGGAGAAACATTACTCTTTAGATAGCCGAGGCATTGGGACAAAGATGTGATTGCAAACGTATCCCTCACTGATGCTGCCCAATTATGAACAAACCTTCAAGGCCTTTCTGCTATTGGCAACATCTGAGTACATTCAGTCCCTCTATCATCATTGTGCCTGATGGTGTGCTGTACATCATGCCCATGACTATCCACTGCTCCCATGTACGAGCTGTCGAGAGTGACAACGTGGTTGGGGAGGCCTTTCCCACACGCGCTCTGACCAGTTGTGTTTCAGACCGCTCATGTACTGTGCATGACGTCACTAATGATGATGACTCATGCACTGGAGGAAGGTCCAAGTAGGGAATGATCACTGCCATGATGTACAGCTTATTGAGCACAGTGGAAGGGGGAATAGAACATCACATGAATTCTGTTATTTGGGGTATTTTGGCCCCTTCATCCTTGGGCAATTTTCCTTTTCTTTTTTCCTCCCCTTCTTCCAAGAGCCATAACTTTTTTTATTTTTCCGTCCACGCAGGCGTTTACTTTTTACAGGACGAGTTGTACTTTTGAATGACTTCATTCATTTTATCAAGTGATGCACTGGAAAATGGGGAAAAAAAAATCCAAGTGTCTGTAAAAAAAAGTGAAATTTCACAATTGTTTTTTATTGTTTTTGTATTTAAATATTTGTAAAAACAAATGTTTGACTTTGTCGCCATTTCCAAGACCCGTAACATTTTTAATTTTCCGGATATAGTGCTCTGTGATGACTTATATTTTGTGCCCTGAGCGGACGTTGCATTTTATTGCAATGTTGCGGCGACCAAAAAATGTAATTCTGACATTTCGATTTCTTTTCTCGTTACTCCTTTTACCGATCAATTTACTTTATATTTTTAGAGATCGGACTTTTACGAACGCAGTAATAGCAAATACGTGTATTTTGGTGGCTCAATGGTTAGCACTGCAGCCTTGCAGCGCTGGAGTCCTGGGTTCAAATCCCACCTAGGACAACATCTGCAAGGAGTTTGTATGTTCTCCCCGTGTTTGCGTGGGTTTCCTCCGGGTTCTCCGGTTTCCTCCCACACTCCAAAAACATACTGATAGGGAATCTAGAATGTGAGCCCCATCGGGGACAGCGACGATAATATGTGCAAACTATAAAGCGCTGCGGAATATGCTAGCGCTATATAAAGATTATTATTTATTTTAATGGGGCAAAAGGGGTGTGATTTGAACTTGTGTTTTTTTTTATTTTTGTCATATTTATTAAAACTTTTTTTTTTCACTGCTTACTGTTTTTCATAGTCCCCTTAGGGGACTTGAAGCTCCGATCATCTGATGGCTTGTGCTATGTATAGAGAAAGTCACGATCTCCTATGAATGCCAGCTAAACACTGGCTTTCACAGGAGTACCGTCATGACAAGCACAGAGGTCTTCAGCAGACCATTGGCTGTCACAACATCTCATCAGCGACCGGCAATCACGTCACTGGCTCGCCGATGGGTGCGTGGAGTGACGTGACGCCTTACCGGCGTCTGATAAATACCGCTGTCAGAGATTGATAGCAGCATTTAACAGGCTGAAACCCATGGGCGGAGCTCCATTCCACCCGCAGCTGTTAAAGGCACATGATGGCACATTAAATCAGCCATCAGCTGCCTGGAAAGATATGGGCTTGGCATGCAAGCCCATATCAAAGTCAGAGATCCGGCATATGATGTATCAGTACGTCATATGCTGGTAAGGTTTTAATGAAAGCCCTAAAGCATTTCTCAGCCTAAAGCACTGCCTATTTAAGAACCCAGCCTTATAAGCTAGGGTCGTCATTGCACAATGCTTACAGTAATCATTAGTCTGTATAAAACAGTCATTGTGAGGAAAGCGGGAGGAACAATGACTGCGTTCTGTATGTTATCAGTATTGCCATCAGCACTGGGAAGGTCATAAATCACTGGTGGTGGGAAACCAGTTCTGTTCAGATCCAGCTGGAGGAGACCTTGACGAGGCTTACAATGTCTGGAGGTTCAGTTATTCTGGATCAGGCTTACTTGTCATTTTACTCCACCTGTAAGTCAGAATAGGAATGTAAGGTGTGTGGTCAAAATAAGGAACACATTGTACGGCATGAGCCCTGAGGAAGGAAGCCGTGGCGGGTGAGGGGGATCTAATTAATCTGGTCGGCAGCAATGATCATTTTACATTTAGAGACTGGATTCTTTGTTATTTCTTTCGCTGGAAGCCCGGGAGACGTAAAGAAAATGTCATAAAGGTGTAATATTTTCTTGTGTGTTCAAATCCTGAATCTGGCGTTGTTGTTTTCCTTTTGTTCTCGTGTCACACTATTCTTGAAAGATGTCCCTCTCTTTACTGTACATAAATCTAGTCTTGATAACCAAGTGGGCTTTAACCCTTCTCTGTGGGTGTGTTCTTGAGAAACCTGCCTCATTCACTAAGAGGACTAGATTTGCATAAAGAGAACAAAGAGCCATATCTAAGGAACAGAGAGGAACTGGAACATCTCCAGATTCAGGAGAACGCCCGGAAAAAAGCGACATATTAAAGAGACCAGCTGATCATAGAGTCTTACAGGCAGTGCTTCATGGGAGAAAAGTGTGCAAATTAGCTCTGACGAACTAAAGAGACCTTCTTGCAAGCGCCATTTAGGAGAGGTAGATACCCTATAAGTCAATGTCCAACCCTTTAACAAGCCTTGCAATATGACCAGAAATAAATGTCAAGCCAAGAATTCATACACACAGCCTATTTTGGGCTGTTTTCCTCTCATTCTGGTAGTGAGTGGTACTTGCAAGATCTTTTATTTTGCTCTACAAGAGAGATCATTTGCATGCCTTTCTCCCTTGCAGCATTGCTTGTATGACTCCATACTTAGCTGGAACATGTACTTCCCCCACTTTGCCTCGAGGGCGTCATACTCTGCCAACCAGACTCTGCTTTAGGCCGGGGTCACACTTGTGAGTGCAATGCGAGAAACTCGCACAAGTCTCTCGCATCAACACGGCACTGCCGCCGGCACTCGGACCGGAGTTTGCGGCTGCATGTATTTCTATGCAGTCGCATGCTCCAGTCTGAGTGCCGGCAGCAGTGTCTGGTGTTCATGTGAGAGACTCTAAGTTAAGAAAGGCTCTGTGGGTAGGTCTATATCTTGTACCTTCCTCCGTTTCCTGTGATTAGGGATGAGCGAACCCAAACAGGAAAGTTCGAGGTTCGTATCGGACACCTATTGTCTGTTACCAAACCTCAAACGCAAACTTTACTGTACGGGTTCACCAGTCTAAGGCCGGGGTCACACATGCGAGAAACTCTCACGATTCTCGTGCGAGTCTCTCGCGTGAACACCCAGCAGTGCCGCCAGCACTCATTACCGGAGTGTAATCTACACAAACGCTGTCGGAAAAAGCCGAAGACTGCCAAGTGCAGTGAATACTGCCGGCAGTTAATGAGCGGTCCCGGAAGAAGATGCGACAGGGAGAAAGTGGGACGGGAGGACGCGTCGCTGGATAGGTAAGTATAATTAAAGGCCATGGACCCGAACCCGAACTGGACCCGAACTGTAACACAGGTTTGCCATGGAAACCCATGTTCGGGACCGTGTGACCAAACACTATGTGTTCGGTATGGTCCCGAACATTAAAGTTCGGGTTCGCCCATCCCTAGTAGTGAGCACCTTGAACTCACATGTTCTTCACAGAAGTTTATGAAGTTGAGCCATGAAAACAATAAAATCACATTTTCCCCACAAAAATGTTGTTTGGCCTCAAATTTTGCATTTTCATAAGGGTAACAGAAGAAATTGCACCATACATTTGTGTGTCATCAGTGTGACACGTACTGGCATTTAGGAAAAGTGCTGTTCCCAGGTGCTGAATATGGATTATTGGAGGAAAGGTCAGGATTAGTGT
Source organism: Oophaga sylvatica (assembly GCA_033576555.1). Taxonomy (NCBI): domain Eukaryota; kingdom Metazoa; phylum Chordata; class Amphibia; order Anura; family Dendrobatidae; genus Oophaga; species Oophaga sylvatica. The sequence continues at coordinate 403,623,363 of JARQOD010000006.1, read as the reverse complement.
TGAGCGATACTGCTCGATATCTAAAAATATCGGATAAGAATGGTATCGCCGATATCACTAAATATCGGCGATATCCGATTCCGATACCGGAAGTCCCATGTAAGTCTATGGGAACAAAATATCGCAACTAAAAAAACACTTTCTTTCCTTGTAAACACAAAATATACACACTTAGAATACATATATATATATATATATATATATACATGTCATTGTGACATATAGATATACATATTGTAAGCTTTTCAGGGGATATAGCTCTGGGATCGCCGTCCGGGTAGACAGAATGGCATAGAAACAGTTCATTCAGAGACAGCAGTTCTGGTAAAAACTGGCCGCAACCAGCTTTATTAAAGTCCACAGCAAACAGATAAAACAAATCATAAACATAAGACCTGGGCTTGTCGAGCCACTAATTACACTTAGATAGATTTCCCTTTCTATCCGGGTCCAGACTCTACCAGTCTGTGCCCAAAACAACACATATGTTCAGTAGTTACCAGCGTGGAGTTTCACAGAGTCTCCTCCTTGTGTCTGAAGGCACCTTCAATGTCCAGACTTGAGAGAGCTCCCCTCCTATTCAGCCGCTATTCGCACGGATTCTCACTGAGACTACTCCTGTATCCGGGGTACATCGAGCACCCAGACTGAGATAGCTCAAACTCCTGGAGACTGCTTCTTGTGCCTAGACTCCTTGTCCAGACTAAGCGAGCTCTCTGACTGTGTTTGCAGACACCTACTTCTGGTCTCCTAATTAACAGCTGAATGGTTTCAGGCCTGAGCTGCAAGTGTGTGCTGAATGTAAGGTGTAGTGACCTTTCTCTACCACTAGGTTTACAAAGCCACACATTTCCCTTATACCATACAGCACAGTACCTAGGTGAAATGTACACCCCATTCGACACATATTCCTTCACTGTCTCACATATCCCCTCCCTCTTCTCCAGACCGGAGGGCTGGTCATCCAGACCGGAGGGCTGGTCAACAATCCAAAAGAGACAGCGAACTCTGGACCAGTCATGGCCTTCATCAGCTTCATCTTCACTACTGTCATCTGTATCTTCACCTGAGCCATAGCCAACATCAGCTTTCTCTTCATCTGAAGCATCCGCACTACCCTGTACCCTCCCAGGCCTATGCTCTCTGCGGGCCTCGGGTATCCTGCACGGTTTCATCTTGACCTTAGGGCCGGGCTCAGTTTCGATATAGTGCCTGGCCAGAGAAGTACGACCCGGCACAACAGAACACTTCTGCTGACTCTTTCTCAGAAACTCACGTACCTCCTGTCCCTGGTGCACTGACCATGTGTCACCAACTATCACAGAAGGTATAGGGGGTTTTTCACTTTTCTCCAGTTCCCCTTGAACCTTCTTTACTTCATTGAGCTTCTCCAGAAGATGCTCATGGCTCTCATCACGCTCCTTCATCACAGTTTGGAGTTTTTTCTGAGAAGTAATCAATTCATCTTGTACCTGTTGGCCGTCCTTTATGTCTTCAGCCCCTTCTTCAGGCTATTCTGGTAGGACATGCTCAGAAGCCCTACCGTCAGTCTTACATTCTACTTCTTCAGTCACATCATTATGGTCTCCAATATCTCCATTTATTCCAGCTTTCAAGTTCTCCTTGATAGCTGCATCTGTATACTCAGAACCCGCCGGATTCTTCTCTTCCACCACGTTCTGCATCCCATCTGGGCTCCCGTGTGTCTGTAGCGGCAACGGAGTGACACATCGCTTTTCCCATTTGTTGGGACGTGGCTCCGATGTAGCCTCCCTGAAAGTGCGCTTGAGCTCACCAACGCCAACCCGATGTCTCAAAATCTCATCTTGTGACTTATCCAGATCCTTGGTATCACTCGGGAACACCGCTGGGGCTCCGGGCGCCGAACTTCCAGCCTGAGCTTCACGAGTTGCAGCTACTGATGAGGCATCTGGTTTGGTGTCTACCACTTCTATGGCTTTTTCCACCTCTGCAGCATCACCTTCAGAGTCCTTGGCATGATGCAGATCCACACCACACACCGACAACTTCTCATCTTCAACAGCATCCACTTGTGCTGTGTTCAGGTTCAGAGTCCTGCCTTTAAAGCTCAGCTCTCCTCCTTTCACCTTAGTCTTCGCCAGGGAACCGGCCAACTGTAAAACATCTTCAGATGCCATCTTCTGTCTGGCTGTAAGGTCAGCATCAGCTTTCTTCTCAGGACTCTCAACCTCCTCTGCTACCATGCCTTCCTCATTTGCACTGGTTGCTTTATTGTCATCAGATGATTCACTATCACTCCCACTATCCCTGTCTGACCCCTTTTTCTCAGCCACATCCGGGTCACTTTCAGGGTTATACTATTCATTCTCATTCACATCCTGATCTGGAACCTTAGTTAACATGTCATCCACAACATTAACTTCACCATCTGGTCCCTCAAGTATGTGACTACGTGACAACCCCAGCACTATACTTCCATATAGCTCAGGTACTAGGAGCTGGCTCACGACCTCTCCCTGGACTTCAGTGTCCCTATACAACAGGTGAGTGTTTATGGCAACATGAGGAAACCTCTCCTCAGAGCCAGGCTCTTGGGAAACCTCATTTAGAACATTTATATTTTCCTGGGCCGTTTTAAGAGAGGGGTCTCGCCACTGCTCACTCTCAAAATTGTCACAGGACACAGGTAAGTCAGGGACACTCGGTTCCCGAGAACTACCATCCTCGTCTCCCAACATCACCTGCAAAGGAATTTCATCACTATCACAGTCATCATTATTATCAATATCATTATCATGATTATGATCAGTATCATCATCACTATCATGATCATCATCATTATCAGCATCAGCATCATTATCATGGTCATCATCATTATCATGATCATCATCATCATTATCATTATCATCATTATCACATAAGTTTAACGGCCCACTAGCATTGTGTTCCGCCCCTCGGGACTCCGCACCCTCAGTAGGAGCTTCATCACACTGTCCATCAGAAACATTTTTCCCCCAGAGATCCTTAGATCGGGGAAAGTCATTACCCAATATAACGGGGTGCACCAGGTTCTTCACTACCCCCACTTCATATGAAACCTCCCGAGTTTGGGGACCAAGTCCACGGCAGTCTCTGGGTAGACTTTGGTGTCTCCATGGATGCACACCATACTCAGGTGCTTATCAGGGATGAAGTCCCTATCAATCAGGCTGTCACATACGGAAGTCACTGGACTCTCTGAGTCCAAGAGGGCCTGTGCTAGGCAGTCATTTACAACCACCGTGTACACCTGTGGTCCAGTCTCTTCGGCTGAGGTGGACACACACACAGGTTCTGCGCAGAGAGAGAGGGATCTGCCAACATCACAACACATAGGCTCCCCCTCTATTGGACAGTTGGCTGCAATTTCACGACATCTCCAACACTGTCCATCACACTCTCCCACCCATATGTCCCCTCGGGCCCGAACCCGCTTATCAGCATACCCCATGTCCCCAACAGCTGGAACGCTCTTACCGCGAGAGTTCAGCGTCCGGGAACTCTGAAGTGACGACCTCTCAGACGGCTGGTCACGGAGACAGTCTTTGCTGGCGAAGGCCTTCTCCATCAGGCTGACCAGACGATTGGCGTCCTGGTGGTCTCCTTGTCCGACCTCTGGCTGTACCTCAGGAGGACATGCTCGGGTGTAGCGGTTCACTATCACCTTTCCAACTCCATAATCAGGTTTGCTGACTGCAGACTCCCAACTGCATCTCCAGTCATGAACTCCCCTGGCACGGGCTGTCACCGTAACACCAAGCCGGGTAAGAATCTCCGCTTTCAGCTTGGCATAGTCTTGGCTGTCCTGCTCGCTCAGGTCAGCATAGGCCCTTTGGGGCTCTCCAATCAGATAGGGGGCGACCATCATGACCCATTCAGATAGGGGCAGATTCTCCTTCTCTGCCAATCTCTCAAACCTAGTGAGATATACCTCCACATCATCACGAGGTGTCATCTTTTTCAGGGACCGTCTTACCGCCTTCTTTACAGCGGACAAGGCAGGTGCCTTCACAACATTACTCTGGGACGAGGTGCTGAGAGCTGCAATCTGCTCCAACAACCGGTTATTCTCCTGCTGCTGCTGCTGGCACTGCAGCCGCATTCTCTGCTGGGCCTGTACCAGGTACTCAATGAGCTCCTCCATACTGCCGGACTTATCTGTCTCAACCACGGCAGTCTTATGTTGCACATTAACTTGCGCCATTTGTTCAAACAGCGCCTCCATGCTGTCATCCATGCTGTCAGACTTCTCTGTCTCAACAACGGCAGTCTTCACTCAAGACATACACACTCCACAGTCTTTTCCACAGAAAATTCAGCCTTGCTGTGCAGACACTTTTTTTTTTTTTTTTTTCTCTGCAAACTCTATTAGGGCCACTGTCTCTTTAAGACTTCTCCAATAGACGTTTCTCTTTGCTGCTGCACACTCCACAGTCTTTTCCACAAGTTCAGCTTTGCTGTGCAGACACACTTTTTTTTTTTCTCTTTTGCAAACTCTATTAGGGCTACTGTCTCTTTAAGACTGCTCCAATAGACGTTTCTCTTGAAACACTTTTTTTTTTCTCTGCTGCTATTTCAACAGACTTCACCTTTATTGCTGTCTCTAAGCCACTGTGCTGCACACACATTCCAGCACCAATTGTATCAGCCACTGTGCTGCATGCACATTCCAGCACCAATTGTATCAGCCACTGTGCTGCCCCAGCATTCTCCGCCAATTGTAAGCTTTTCAGGGGATATAGCTCTGGGATCGCCGTCCGGGTAGACAGAATGGCATAGAAACAGTTCATTCAGAGACAGCAGTTCTGGTAAAAACTGGCTGCAACCAGCTTTATTAAAGTCCACAGCAAACAGATAAAACAAATCATAAACATAAGACCTGGGCTTGTCGAGCCACTAATTACACTTAGATAGATTTCCCTTTCTATCCGGTCCAGACTCTACCAGTCTGTGCCCAAAACAACACATATGTTCAGTAGTTACCAGCGTGGAGTTTCACAGAGTCTCCTCCTTGTGTCTGAAGGCACCTTCAATGTCCAGACTTGAGAGAGCTCCCCTCCTATTCAGCCGCTATTCGCACGGATTCTCACTGAGACTACTCCTGTGTCCGGGGTACATCGAGCACCCAGACTGAGATAGCTCAAACTCCTGGAGACTGCTTCTTGTGCCTAGACTCCTTGTCCAGACTAAGCGAGCTCTCTGACTGTGTTTGCAGACACCTACTTCTGGTCTCCTAATTAACAGCTGAATGGTTTCAGGCCTGAGCTGCAAGTGTGTGCTGAATGTAAGGTGTAGTGACCTTTCTCTACCACTAGGTTTACAAAGCCACACATTTCCCTTATACCATACAGCACAGTACCTAGGTGAAATGTACACCCCATTCGACACATATTCCTTCACTGTCTCACAATATATTTATAGTTTATTCACTTCTACATAGTAAAATAGCCTCTGATTCAATTGCCGGGTAAAGCCGGCATTTGTGAAAAGACAGAAGCACCCGAGGGTCCAGTCGCCACAGAGATGTTGCATCGCACCCAGCGGTGTGACAACTTACTCTCAGGTAAGGAGGAAACACCCCATTGACTCCAACCACTGCATTCAACAGTACACTATGCCAGCTGAGTGTAGGCGGACCCAATGGGATGGTCTAGCTCAGGCTGGTTAGAACAGGGTGTAGCTAGTTGGATGGGAGGGGTTGAGGCAGCCTTATGCTGCATGTCTTTGTAGTAAGAATTGTTTCCTTTCCTGCTTTCTTACTACGTCGCATACTCCACTCTGCTACATCACTCTGCACCATTGCTCTATCTCACATCTATCTGCCCTGGAAGGATACCGTCTTACCTGTAGAAGACTTATCACCTAGCTGCACTACACCATCCCTGCCAGTGGACCTGCACAGCAGCGCTGGTCACCCTGACCAGGTACTACAGGTGGCGTCACGACAAACTACACAAACATTCTATCATCCCAGAAATATCCCACATTCCAGTGAGCGACCAGGGCACGGACATAGCTGTGCTACCCGTCACATCCCCCATAGAAGTCGACGGGCTTGGTGCCGAGTACCCCCAAAACCTGTGGCTCTGTGCGACTCAACTTTGGCGTCACGAACAGGATTCAGAAGCTTGCTATAAGCGAGTCCTGTGTACCTTAATTGAACTGTTTTTTTGCTTGAGAATTGCAAAAATCATCATAGACTGTATTTGCCATTTTTCCGTCATATCTGCGCCACGAGGCACAGGTGAAGAATAAGGGTGTGCTCTTGTGGGCGTACACTCACTCCGTGGCGCGAAAACGATGTCCGCACACTCTAAATGTTACTGCAATGTAAGATCGTGCCCCACAGCTCTGGAGTTCCGCCTCCTCATCCTCCTCAGTGGGCGGAAACGAACGCGAAGGTCCCGCCTCCCTACAAAAGATGGCGCCTCTCCTGATGCTAATGACACATGTGACTTGGCAGAGATGGCGAACGGACATGAGCAGAAGTGGGAAGGGATGGAGGAGTCAGAGCTCTCCCCCCACGGAAGCGACCCGATCGCCACGGAGCCACCGTTTGGCACCCGGCCTGGAAACCCTCCTACGCTGGAAGAAGCGGAGGATACCCTGAGAGACCTGGCCCGGCACCGGGAGGAGGTCGCCAGGATGGAAGCGAGCTGGCGGGCCCTAAAACTACAATTGGAGCGGCGCCAATCCCTCTTACCCCCTGAAGTGTCTGTACCGGAAGGTGAGGCACCCGTTCCAGTAGAGGAGGCCGTGCGGGCATCCCAGCCCTTGCAATCTGAACCGGTTGACAGTATCTCAGTGGAGGCCCCCGTTCCAGTAGAGGAGGCCGTGCGGGCATCCCAGCCCTTGCAATCTGAACCGGTTGACAGTATCTCAGTGGAGGCACCCGTTCCAGTACAGGAGGCCGTGCGGGCATCCCAGCCCTTGCAATCTGAACCGGTTGCCAGTATCACAGTGGAGGCACCCGTTCCTGCAGAAAACGCCGCACCAGCACCCCAGATCCCGCTGTCTGCCCCCGTCGCTGAGGCAGAAGAAGCGACACCCGTCCTCATGGAGGAGGCCGCGCAGGCACCAGAGCTCTACCTGCCTGTACCGGAGCCCCGACCGTCATCTGTTCCAGAGCCGGCTGCTTCCGCCACAGGTGAGCGCCGCCAAATTTGGAAGACAGGAAAGAGGATTAAAGGCTGCGACGCATGTTGCGCGCCGCTGAAAATGTTAGGCCACGCCCCGACAACACCCATTTCACAGCTAATCACACCCATATCCTCGCCCCAAGCGTAACCATTTAGCACTGTGATCACACTAACTGGTAATGAGGGCACAGTGGCTGGTACTGAGGAAAAGAAAGAAAGAGCAGCGAGAGAGAAATAATAAACAGAGAAAGAAAGAGAGGAAAGAAAGAAAAGAGAGAAAGAAAGAACAGAGAGAAAAAAGAACAGAGAGCGAGAAGGAAAGAACAGAGAGCGAGAAAGAAAGACTAGAGAGAGAGCCATAGGCGTAGCTAGGGTTTTGGTTTAGTGGGGGCAAAACTTCTGAGTGGGCCCATCATCAGAGAACCTCAGCAAATGACCGTGCTGTTGGCCAAAATAATCTATATATAAAAAGACCAATATTGATATTACCGCCATATGGTCTGTGTTAAATAATACCAGTCCTACAGAACATATAATAGATTACAGCACAGGTACAGATAATGACTTACCGCTGATGTTCTTTCTAATGGAATTGTTCACTTTTCATGTCTTTTCCATCTGGCCCACACCGACACAACGACTTCTCCAGCCAGGACTCGACTGCACCCCCATTAAAAAAAAAATAAAAAAAAAACTCACCTCCCGGCTCCTGTGCTGCTCACTGTTCTCCCTCTCAGCGTCTGACAGCGGGCGCCGGCAGGTGATGTTATTGCGCCCGCTGTCATACGCTGAGAGGGGGATTATGGGAGAGAAGGAGCGCTCGCTCCTTCTCTCTCCATGCGGTCAGCTTTATCGGCTGGATGCCGATACAGCTGACCCTCCGATGACGGGTGGGGGGCCCACTGCTGGCACCGGGCCCCCCCAACGCCTGTTCAGGCCCCATAGCTTCCGGGCGGCAGAGCAGGGAGAGCGATTCTCCCTGCTCTGCCGCAGAATGTAACTGTATCGTAGCTCCGGGTGGGCCCCCTCAGAGCACGGGCCCCGGGGCCACCGCCCCCTCTGCCCCGCGACCTATCCTTTCAAATCAGGGCCCACCACGCAGGAGCTGGGGCCCACTGTAGGTTTCTCCGGTGTCCCGGTGCCTCAGTCCGACCCTGCTTGCCAGCCTGATAATACCAGGCCACAGCAGTCTGCATATCTTGGCTGGTTAACAAAAATAGGGGATCCCCTCGAAAAAAATTTGGCGTGGGGTCCCCCCTATTTTTGTTAACCAGCCAGATGAAGCAGACTGCTGAGGCCTGGTTTTTCAGGCTGGTAAGGATCCAATATCCATGGACCTTGCCAGCCTGATAATACCAGGCCACAGCAGTCTGCTTAGCTTGGCTGGTTAACAAAAATAGGGGATCCCCTCGAAAAAAAAACGGCGTAGGGGTCCCCCTATTTTTGTTAACCAGCCAAGTAAAATGCAGACTGCTGCGGCCTGGTATTAAAAGACTGTCAAGGCCCATGGATTTTGGCCCTCAACAGCCTGATAATACCAGGCTACAGCAGCCCCACATTTGGCGCATCAAAAGATGTGCCAATTGTGGCACTTTACCCGGCTCTTCCCACTGCCCTGTAGCGGTGGCAAGTGGGGTAATAAGGGGTTAATGTCACCGTTGATTGCACGGTGAGAATAAGCCCGGTTAATAATGGAGAGGTGTCAATAAGACACCTTATTAATCCCAAAGTTTTTAAATGTATAAAAAAAAGAGACAAAGCAAGAAAAAAGTATTTTAATGAAATAAAAGAGACAACACAGTTTTCATTAATTTTATTATACACTCATTCCTGCGACGCCATCGATCTCCTGTAAAAAAAGAAAAAAAAAAAAACCAACAGTATACCACCTGTCCGACGCAGTCCATAGTAACGACAGTCCCACGACGATCCAGCTCTGCTACATCGCAATGACAGGCAGAGCCTGACATCTCGACGCAGCACAGCTGATTACCTGCTTCCCCGGCGGCGACGTCATCGGACTGACTGCGTTACGGCCGGGATTACCCAGCAGTCACTGCAGTTATCGCGAGAAACTGCATGTGACCGCCGGGGAAAGATGATGGCGGCCATCAAGCAGTCCAGCCCGTGACCGCCGGAGATCTTCTGCCAGGTAAGTGCCGCTGACTCCTGACAGACCCGACCGACGGACACTGACAGTGACAGTGACAATTCCGATTCCGGTATCCGATAAGACGAAAATATCGGAACTAAGTATTGAAAGTCCGATAGAGCTAATATCGGCCGATACCCGATACTTGCGGTATCGAATCGCTCAACACTAGTCAGGATTACTTTTAAGATTTTTTACTTTTTGGTTAAAAATGGGTTATTGCAAGGGAGTGTTTTTTTAATTAACTGACTTTTCTCTCCGTGTGTTTTTATTATTTTTGACTATGGAGTTAGTAATGTGAGTGTCTGATAGACACGTCTAACCACTGGGCTTGAAGTCAATGGGCATAAAACAGCTGACATCAACCTCTAAACTATTACCCCCTTGACACTGCACCAGGACCATTGGGAAGAGCTGAGGCTAAGTGCCAGATTTGGCACATCTAGTGAATGAGTCATTTCTGTGACAGCTGAGGGCTGATGTTCTTAGTCTGGGAGGGGACCAATATCCATGGCTCCATCCCAGCCTATCCATATCAGCACACAGCTGTCTGATTAGCCTTTGCTGGTTAGTAAATATAGGGGGTACCGCATGTCATTTTTTTTTACTCCCCTTTTTACTAACCAGTAAAGGTCCACATGCAAAGCTTCCTCTATAATTGTGAGCAGCAAGCTTTTGAGTAGACACAGAAGCAGGATGGTTATGCTGATTATTGCGTCATCGCCACTCACCATCTTGGTTGATTCCTCAAAGTTTTATACTATTTCACAGATGTCAGACATCCATGTCCACTCATCGGTTGTTATGGGCAGAGGCTGACCGGAATACCGACAGGCATGTTGTAGCTGGTATTCAACTACTGCCCTCTGCTGCTCACAAAGCCTTGCCAACGTGTGTAATGTGGAGGTCCAGTTCTGGGGAACAGTTCCCGCCTTTTCCCTCTAACCACCTCACTGCCTCTTCCTGCCTGTTGCAGTGCTGCATATCCCTCCCCCTCTGCGCTGTTGTCCTCACTCTGCATGGTACCTTCCCAGGTTGGGTCAGTGACTTCATTGTCCACAACTTCGTCTGCCACACTCTGTGCTCCTGACTTATTGATTTAACACTATCACTTGTTGGCAACAGCACCATCTACCCCTCGAGACACTAATTGCTGTTCCCCACCGTCATCTTCGTCTGACTGTGGCTGTTAAAATATTTGGGCATCACTACACACAATCTCCTCATGGAATCAAGGCCAGAATCAATAAATGGAAATGTAAAGAACTTCTCAGAGAGTCAGAGTGTGGGATCACTTGTCTCCTAGGACTCGCCATGGTGGAAGGAAGGAGGGTCAGGGTGAGGATTATGTGGTCCAGACTCTTGGCTAGGGAGACTCGACCTTGTGGAAGACAGGGTGGTGCTGGGAAACCTACTGGAAACATTATCTGCCATCCAACCGACCACCTGTTCGCACTGTTCTAGCTTCAAGAGTGGTATCCCGCACCCCCTGTAAAGTGGGACAGAAAGCCAGGGCTGGTGGATAAGTGTGTTTGTTGTTCTCTCGCAGCAGACACAGTTTCACCTGGCCCGCCTTTGCATGCACCATCTGCAGCACATCCACTTCCCTGTCCCTGACTGCACGTTTTACGCATTTTAAATTATATAATATATGTCTGCAAACTTTCTGGTATTAATAGGGAAAAGAAAATTTGTAGTCCTGAAAAGGACTTTTGTTTTAATGGTGCATCAGCAGTATACAACTACTGCTATAGCAATATTAAACACTGCCTATATGTCTGTTCTAAAAAAATCTCTATTTCGTATAATAACGCTGCCTGAATTGCTTCCAAAGGAGAGTGTGCCGAACATCTCGTCACTGGGTCTTATTTAAAATCCGATATTGTGATGCAGCCAGCCAGTCACAGTAATACCAGTAGCCAACATGGCTATGGCATTATCGTGTATGGCAGGCAGGGGCAGATTAAGAGTAACTAGGGCCCTGGGCAGTTTAGAAGGTGTGGAACTACAATTACACTCCTGTCAGTGTAAGCTAGATGACAGGGAGAGCGATCACTAATGTGACTGCTCTACAAATCATCTAAATCGTCGTGGGACAGTATGAGTTAGCTGCACTTCGGAAAGGTGAGGAATATGGTTGTAAATTGTTTTTCTCTTTTTACAAGGGGCATGGGCATCAGTGGATTAGGTGTACAGCTAACTGGGTTTAAGGCAAAGTCGGAGCATGGGGAAGTGGATCTGCCCTGGGCTAATGAAATGAATGAGTTTTTCAACAGATTCACCAGCACAAGCACAGCGTCATCAGAAATGGGGGATGGATCTGGGAAAAGATCTGCAGCATTGACATTGGGGGATAAGCTGCCTGCCTTAACTGTCTCCCAAAGCGACGTGAGAAGACAGTTTAGCAGACTTGTTATTGGCAAAGCAGCTGGGCCTGATGGCCTCAGCCCACATGTCCTCAGAGCATGTGCCAACCAACTGTGTACTGTCTTCCAGCACCTGTTTAACTGGAGCCTTCAATCACAGGGGGTACCAGAACTGTGGAAGACCACCTGCCCGGTGCCGGTTCCTAAGACCACTTTTCCAACTTCCCCACAAGACTATCGTCCAGTGGCCTTAACATCGCATGCTATGAAGTCCTTGGAGAGAATAATACTCGCCTACTTGTGCCCGAGGGTGAGGGCCTACACTGACCCCCTGCAGTTTGCGTACCAGCAGAGATTGGGGGTGGATGATGCTGTAGCGTCTCTGCTACATACAATGCATTCGTTCTTGGTCAATGATGGAACTGCAGTGCGCGCTATGTTCTTTGACTTCTCTAGTGCTTTCAATACCTTACAGCCGCTCTTACTACGTAATAAGTTGACTGCTATGGCGGTAGATGAGGGGATGGTGAACTGGATAAGTGACTACCTGACAGACAGGCCGCAGTTTGTAAGGATGGGGGAGGTGGTATCTGGCAGTGTACGGAGCAGTGTGGGAGCCCCTCAGGGTACAGTGCTGTCACCCTTCCTCTTCTCATTGTATACAGCTTACTTTCAGTATAAATCTGATTTTTGTCACCTCCAAAAATTCTCAGATGACTCCGTGATTGTAGGGGGCATTGTGTGGGGCCGGGGGGAGGAGGAATATAGAAGGGTGGTTTCTGACTTTGTGGATTGGTGTCAGACTAACTGTCTAGAACTAAATGTAAAGAAAACCAAGGAGATGGTGGTGAGTTATAGAAGGAAAAAGGAAGATTACATACCAATCACCATTGCTGGCCAGGAGGTTGAGATTGTTGAGAGCTACAAATATTTGGGGGTTCACCTTGACAGTAAACTCGATTGGAGGTGTCATACAGAAAAGGTTTACAAGAAGGGAATGAGCAGACTGTACTTTCTGCGGAAGCTCAGGTCGTTCAATGTGTGCAGTAAAATGCTGGAGATGTTCTACCAGTCCGTTGTAGCAAGCGCCATCTTTTTTGCTATCATTTGCTGGGGCAGTAGTGTGCGAGTAGCTGACGCTAATAAACTTAACAAACTTATCAAGAAGGCAAGCGCAGCTGTTGGCCTCCATCTTGACTCTTTTGAGGAGGTATTGGAGGATAGAATTCAGAAGAAGTGTAGGGCAATAATGAACAATAACACACACCCCCTATACGAGCTGTTCTTGAATCAGAAGAGCACATTCAGCAGCCGTCTAATCCTACTAAGGTGCAAGAAGGAGAAATTCAGGAAATCGTTTGTACCTACTGCTATGGGGATGTATAATAATTTCCTAAGGGTGGTAGAAAATAATGACTGATGGCTGGTGTACTAATGTCAATTAACATTATCTTATATATATCTGAACTACACACTTTTATTTATTATGTAATGTTGGTACACCTGTGCAAGATTTGTGTCCTAATATTTTATGTACTGCTGTTTGTATTGCTGCTGTAATACTGTAATTTCCCCCTGGGATCAATAAAGTGTATCGTATCGTATCGTAAATATGTGGTTGTTCTTTATTTTCTGTTTTTTAGAGTGGATGATGGCTTCAATAAAATGGGCATAAATTTGTTTTTGTTATTTATTTATAGCGCAGGCACTGGCTGATAAATACTCCCATCAGCGACGCCTGCTCTCGCTGTTATCAGCGACAGCAGGTGTAGGCTGATGAGAGTAATACAGTCATGGCCAAAAGTTTTGAGAATGACACAAATATTATATGTTCACATGATCTGCTGCCCTCTGGTTTTTATGTGTGTTTGACAGATGTTTTTATCACAGACAGAAATATAATAATTGCAAACATATGAGTAACAAAAGCTTATATTGACAGCTAGAATGAGTTAATGCAGCAAGTCAATATTTGCAGTGTTGACCCTTCTTCTTCAGGACCTCTGCAATTCTCCCTGGCATGCTCTCAATCAACTTCTGGACCAAATCCTGACTGATAGCAGTCCATTCTTGCACAATCAATGCTTTCATTTTGTCAGAATTTTTAGGTTTTTGTTTGTCCACACTTCTCTTGATGATTGACCACAAGTTCTCAATGGGATTAAGATCTGGGGAGTTTCCAGGCCATGGACCCAAAATCTCTATGTTTTGTTCCCTGAGCCATTTAGTTATCACCTTTGCTTTATGGCAAGGTGCTCCATCATGCTGGAAAAGGCATTGTTGATCGCCAAACTGCTCTTGGAGGGTTGGGAGAAGTTGCTCTTGGAGGACATTCTGGTACCATTCTTTATTCATGGCTGTGTTTTTAGGCAAGACTGTGAGAGAGTCTATTCCCTTGGCTGAGAAGCAACCCCACACATGAATGGTTTCAGGATGCTTAACAGTTGGCATGAGACAAGACTGGTGGTAGCGCTCACCTTGTCTTCTCCGAATGAGGCGTTTTCCTGATGTCCCAAACAATCAAAAGGGGATTCATCAGAGAAAATAACTTTACCCCAGTCCTCAGCAGTCCACTGCCTGTACCTTTTGCAGAATATCAGTCTGTCCATGATGTTTTTTCTGAGAGAAGTGGCTTCTTTGCTGCCCTCCTTGAGACCAGGCCTTGCTCCAAGAGTCTCCGCCTCACAGTGCGTGCAGATGCACTCACACCTGCCTACTGCCATTCCTGAGCAAGCTCTGCACTGCTGGTAGCCCGATCCCGCAGCTGAAACACTTTTAAGAGACGGTCCTGGCACTTGCTGGTCTTTCTTGGGCGCCCTGAAGCCTGTTTGGCAACAATAGAACCTATCTCCTTGAAGTTCTTGATGATGCGATAGATTGTTGACTGAGGTGCAATCTTTCTAGCTGCGATACTCTTCCCTGTTAGACCATTTTTGTTCATTGCAATGATGACTGCACGTGTTTCTTTAGAGATAACCATGGTTAACAGAAGAGAAACAATGATGCCAAGCACCAGCCTCCTTTTAAAGTGTCCAGTGGTGTCATTCTTACTTAATCATGACAGATTGATCTCCAGCCATGTCTTCATCAACACCCACACCTGTGTTAATGGAGCAATCACTGAAAAGAGGTTAGCTGGTCCCTTTAAGGCAGGGCTGCAATGATGTTGAAATGTGTTTTGAGGGATAAAGTTCATTTTCCAGCCAAATATTGACTTTGCAAGTAATTGCTGTTAAGCTGATCACTCTTTATAACATTCTGGAGTATATGCAAATTGCCATTAGAAAAAGTGAAGCAGTAGACTTTGTAAAAATTAATATTTTGTCATTCTCAAAACTTTTGGCCATGACTGTACAGAGGCAGTGTTTGCCACACTGTCATGCAGATGACAAGCGTGGCAAACAATGGATGTTCGGGCACCCCATTCATCTGAATCGAGTTTTTTATTTTTAAATGTTCGGCTGAACCCGAACATCCAGGGGTTCTCCTAAAACTAACAGTGACGTTTGTATGAATAAGGACTGAGCAGGACCGGGTTCTGAACACGGACACACTGAAAATGGGAAGCTATTTAAATGGAATGTCCGGCTCAAAGGAATGGAGGCAAAAGCAAAGTTATACTCACCTTACGCCTAATTCATTGAAGTTCTTGTCCCCTGTAAAAAAACAGAAAATAATAAGCATGATACTCACCTTACGCCAATTCCATTGAAGCCCTTGTAAAAAAAGAAAAATAATAAAAGCCATATTCTTCAACTTTCAGAAGTGAAGATGTCCTACACCGTAATCCCTGTCTGCGATATGCGGTTTGCAACCTGGACAGTGGCATGACGCAACCATCCATGCTGAAAACACATTCTCAAGAACCTCATTCGTCCATGGTTTTCAGCCTGGATGGTTGCATCATGCCACTGTCCAGGCTGAAAACCATGGGAGAATGAGGTGCTGAGTGCATGTTTTCAGCCTAGAGGTCACATCATGCCACTGTCCAGGTTGTAAATCGTATATAGCAGACATGGATTACGGCGTGGGACACCTTCACTTCGGACAGGCGAAGGATATGGTGGTTTATTATTTTTCTCTTTTTGCAGGGGACAAGGGCTTCAACGGAATGGTTATAAGGTGAGTCTTTTTGTTGTTTATTTTCTGGGGTTTTTTCAGGAGAGAAGGGCTTCAAAGGCATGCATGTAGGGTGAGTTTAACTGTGCTTTTTTTATTTTTATATCAAATAAAGGAGTCAGTGTAATAATCTTACTGCTGAACCCGAACAGTAACACACGCTTCCTGGAGAAGTCCTTGTTTGGGGTCCATGCCCAAACACTAGGTGTTCGGTACTGACCCTGAACTTTACTGTTTGGCTTTGCCCATCTCTAGTCATGATGATTGACAGCTGGATCTCCATTGCCTAACTGGTGCAGCCGGTTGTCAATTAGCATGAAATTGGCAGTCACGCCCCATGGACAGAAATGGGCGGAAAGAAGCCGCTGCTCTGTCAATGTGACGTCAGAAGAAACAGCTGAAGGAGAAGTGCTCTGTGATGTCGAGGAATTGTGCCGGGCACAACAAGCGCACATTTTTTATTACAAAGTCCTGGATAACCCCTTTAAAAGACACCGAAAAGCCTGAACATATATACAGAAAGTATTTTTTTACGTGTAAATAAATAGGAAGATTCTATTCAGTATCTTATGAAATTGGACACACTCAAAAAATGTAGTGAAAAAAAAAGTAGTGTGAACATATAGTAATTTTCTTGCCGACTGCCTTTAATTAACTCAGTGTTTCTCAACTAATGGATCAGGAGACAAGCAACTTTCAGGTCCTTTGTACTTTTACATCTTCACTTTGATACCAAATTGTTTACAGCAATGGTAGACCCTAAGAAATGGGATGTTTCCTTACCAGCAGGGTATTGGCTGCGTCTAGGTGGTCACCTCCTTTGAAGTCTTTTAGAGGCACAGAAACAGCCAAGTCTAGTCTACTTATTAATTCCTTACTTTGCTTTGATATCTAGGATAAAGGACAGAGAGGCTTTTATGTTCCTAAAGCTTCTGTCGGATATGAAAGATGTCGTCAGTGTTCTTTTCAAACCCTGAAGAGTTATAATCCCACTTCATGTAGCTGCATCTGACAAAACTCAGCCGTTTGGTGACTGTTGATGATGATCTAATAGCTGCAGCCTAATTGAAGAAATCTTCTAATTTATAGCATTTAAATCTACTTCTGGCAAATAAATTGACACTGAGCAGTCATCAAATCCAAAATGTCATGCAATCAAACAAAAATGGAAAAATACAGGATGTCTGCAATTTAGAGTACTGAATATTCACTGGTAACTCTTGATGTAGGTGTAGATGTTCACGACACTCATGGGATGAAAAAACTTGGACAACCCCTTTAATCCTTTTATAGCATCTTTGGAACAAGGTAAAAATTTATTTTCAAAGTGCGTCACTGCCTCATAACACAGAGGCCAATATTTCTTCTAAACCATTTCAAAGAAGGTCCAACTCACTACTGGATTTGGAAATCTGAGGACCACAAGCCAAATATTGAAGTGGTCCCTGACTGCAGAGTGAATTAGTTTGAAGAGCAAGGGGTAAAAGTTCCTTCCTCATGGCTCGCTCTGTCCCCTACTCTGGTAGCTGGTGAGGTTGAGGTTAAATTTGCTCCTGCACATTGCTGGTTCTAACAAGGGGTGGTCAGCTTTTCCTTTTGACTTTCCCACTAGGTGTTGCCTATCTGGCTGTTGTTGGGAATACACCTTCCTGTAAACACCCCCCCACCTCCGTTTATGTGATTGTTTGCACTATCCCATAATAAATACACCCTTTTTCGGCTTGATCTGCCTCTTCACCAGTACCAGCAGACATGGCCAATAAGGAGTTCTTATCAACCCTAAAGGGGCACATACAGGCCCAGGGTCAAGGTTGTTTATCGCTCCCTCTGGCTGACAATTGAAGAGACTCCTGTTCTGGCTTCACAGTTAGCATCAGGTGCACAGGCTAGTGCGGGCAGCCGGTGGTCCACTTGGTGTTCCTGCCCCTAGCAGAGATTCTGCCCCAGCCCGCCATGTACCTACCCGGCGGCCTGAGCACGCTGATTTCCCAGGTAGATGGCCCGCGCAGGCAGTGTCTGAGGTCTACTTAGTACTGCTCGGAGCATAGAGCGTAGCCATGCCCTGTTTTCTATCTGCACTATTTCCTCTGCAAACCAGAAGAGGCAGGCAATCGGCCATTGGGACCCACTAAAGGGAAAAACCCCGATGAGTGTGGTCACAATTAGTGATGGGCGAGTATACTCATTGCTCGGGTTTTCCCCGAGCATGCTCGGGTGTCTTCCGAGTATTTTGGAGTGCTCGGAGATTACATATGGAGATTTCCTAATAAACAGGCATTCCTCACATGTATTCAGGCTGTCCAGCAGCCACAAATCATGCAGCTGCGTCGACACAAACTAAATCTCCGAGCACGCCAAAATAGTCGGAGACCACCCGAGCAACGAGCATACTCGCTCATCACTAGTCACAATGTATCACTTGGGTTGCAGTTGAGATGGTTTCTTCTACTATGATACCTACTTGTCAATGGGGTGCTCTATATCAAGTCACTACTTCGAGTTGTCCAGCTCTTTTTTATAGCGGATAGTTTGTTATGAGACCGGGTGCAGGTCAATCATCCATTAAGTGGATGATTTTTTTATTTGGTTACCCATGGACAGTAGTAACCAAATAAAAAATCTCCCTGATTGTTTCTGTCACCTAATGGAGCAAATTGGTGTCCCTCTTTTGGCTGAAAAGACTTTGGGTCCTACATGCCAATTGTCTTTTTTTGGGCATAGAACTCGACTGGAAATGGTTTTTAGGCTTCTGGGTGATTAAATAAAAAACTTGCATATCTGGTTCTGGGTTTCTGTGATGTTTCTAAAGTGACTTTGAAGCAGATACAATCGCTTCTCGGCTTGCTGGCGTTTGGGTGCTGAGTCATGCCAATGGTTCGGGTTTTTTTTCACTGAGGCTATCCTTATCTGTGAAGGGTGTTACTAGACCGGAAAACCACATTCATTTCACAAAACCCATGAAGGGTGATCTTGAAGTATGACAGATTTTTCTGATTGAATAAAACGGTCGTACTTGTCAGTCGGCAGAGGTATCGAATAACAAATTATCTCAGCTTACTGACGCTTCCAGTTTGACTGGTTTTGGGGCTATCTATGGTGTTGACTGGTGCGCCGCTAGTTGGCCTGAGGAATGGTATAGTACCGGCCTTTGCAGGAATATCACCTTTTTGGAATTACTCCCAAAATTAGCGTAGGTTGAACTTTGAGGCCCCTATTTGAAGGATAGATAGGCATACTTTTGGACTGATAATTTGAACATTGTTTATAGCATCAATAACACTACATTGCTAAGACAGTGCTTGCAGTTTAACATCTGGTTCCACGCTCGCCATGGACCAGGAGTTAAAAACGTTTGTGCTTATGACCTTTCATATCTTCCTTGGCAAGAATTTTGTCTGCTAATGCCAGAGGTGTCCAAAGAAGACAGGATATGCCCTCCGCAGCTGTGGGATATTGCGATGAACGCATGATGGCGATGGTCCGTTCGTTTGTGGATTGAGTGGCGTGCGTTAGCAGGACAGAGGTTTTGGCAATTGGACCATATGGACTTATTAGACAGCCTCATGCATTTATTGCCTTCATCTTAGGTCAAAAGGGGAAAATATCTGGGTTAAGTTTTCATCTTCACTTGTGGGGTCTTACAGGCATGACAAAAGTATTCATTGTACAGCAAGCCATTAAAGGCTGGAAGAAAGAATTTGTCAGAAGGGAATACCGCTGTCCCGTCTTTCATAGCTTGTTGGGAAGTTTGGTTTTAGCAACTAATGTCATTTGGGCGTTTTTGACGCCTCTTTAAAGGTGTTTCCCAAAAAATGTGCTAAAATAAATAAATTAATAATTTAAATATTAAAACATAGTTCTAAATACCTTCAATTATCAAAAAAGTATGCTTTATCTACTGCATTCTGTCAGGATTCCAAGATGGCAGCTACCATCAATCACACCCCATCCTAGATTTCAGGACGTTTGTTGAAGGATGAAAGTATAGCCATGAGTGGTTCAGCCAGCTCCAAAACGGACCAATACGGTCGGGGTGTGTGGGTTCCTTTGAAGCACGCAGAAAGAGTAGTTTGCCATTTTAGCATTGTTTCTGCCTATTTAGCCTTCTGTCTGAAAGGGGAAAATCTTTTTAGCCCATTGTGACGGTAACTCGTTTATGTGCTACCAATTTCAGGCTGTATTCAAGAGTTGCCTAAGGGAGGTCGGTGTCCGGCCTGGGGAATTTGGTACCCATTCCTTTAGGATCAGAGTGGCTTTGGAGGCAGCAAAGGCGGGCATGTCAAATGGGGAAGCTAAGTAAATCGGTTGCTGGAAATCAGTGTTTTGCAGGTTATATCTGACGGGAGCTGTTGAACTACCGTAATTGTTTTCATTTTCAGGTTCTTGGCTTCCAACATTGTAGTTACTCTGTCATTCGTACATTTTTGGGGTCGCACAGAGAGCTGCTTGCAGATCATGTGGAAATAACTTGGGTTTCCGAGATATTGAGGTGATGTGCAGAGGGATTCAGAGCATTACAATGTCAGAGGTGATGGAATTCAGCAGGACTGTTTGTTCCCGATTATTTTGGTACTACACGCGGGAGGGAACTATTTATGCTGCAGGAAAATGGCGGAACTGATGATGCTTATGCGTGAGGATTTGGAATATATTATAGTTTTTTTTCTTTGAAGTTATATTGGTAAGGTGTGAGATAATCCCGCGGGTTACTTAGCAGAGTGCCAGTTATGCTGTCGGTGTCGATACAGCCTGAAGAACGGTTAATTGCCTCATTTTGTCCGATCCAAGTCTGGGGCGGTGGTACGCCATAGGCCATTTGAAGGGAATAAAAGCCACGTGATGAGGCAGGATGGAGTTTGTTTGAACGACATTGGCCCTGGACATTTTCCATCGCTCCTTCAGGACGGGGTAGAGCAGCCTTTGTTGTTGTTGACTGGGGGTCAGGGCTCGGAATAATTTTTACACGAGCCCATTTGTGGCGGTAAAATTTATCAGTTTGGAGATTATGTAGCTGAAGACGAACTCGCCCTCCGGCAGCTGGTGGCGCACACTTTTTCGGATTCCGGATGTTACAAATGTTTTACAGTTTAATGAAAGTGGTTATTTGAAAGAATAAAAGGAATAATAAAGCTGTGGCCGACCCCGTCTATCAAAAGAGTCATGTGTCCAGTGCCTTATTGGAGCTTCTATTACCGGGAGGGAGGCATTTTAGTTATTTAAGAGTTTTGGTGTCATGGTCTCGGCAGTCCTAATGAAAAAGTGGCCATTCTGTGTTAGCCTGCAGAAGAGAAATAAGTAATAATTTTCTAAGTAAAACGTGGCAGAATTCTGTCTCCAGTTATCAGGGCAGTGACATTGTACACATAGGTAAGGCTGTGTGCTGCCTCTGTGTTACCGCCTGGCTTGAAGTGGAGAGGGCTGTGGTCCATCACTTCCCAGTGGCAGTAATAGCCTGTGACAGTTCTCTGTCAATTAACTCCCATTCGTTATGACTATGCTGCGCTGTCTACACACACAATGCTGATGGGAAGTATGCGTGTCCATTATGGCTGCCGCAGAGATGTTTTAAGGCTGCCTTTCCGCGATGAGCTTTTGGTGCATTTTTGACGCTGTGTATATTTGCTGTGCAAAAAAACGCAGCTTTTTACAGTTCCAGCAAAGTGGATGGGATTTATAGAAATCTCCTGCCCGCTGCGCTTCTTATTTACTCGGCATAACCTGACCTGCGGTGGGTTTTTCACATCTGCGACATGTCAATTTCTCTTGCAGGTACACTAAGTTTTTTGTGCGGATTTTCCCCATAGACTTGTATTGGGTGCAGTAATTCTGCAGGTAAAAACGCACCTAAGTATAGCAGTAAAGTTTTGTCAAAACCAAATACCAGAAAGTATCAAAAGCAAAGCAGCTTTATTTAACCCCTTAATGACACCGATAAACCTTTTAACGGTGCAGTTAAGGGTACTTATTCCGCTTTTTAATGGCGGTGAGAAATAACTGTATAGTGTCCCACAGCATCGGAAAATCTCCAGGGTTTCGGCTACTGGGGTAGCTGAGACCCCAGAGAACATGATTTGGGTCGGTTTCTACCGTCTCCAGTCTCGTGATCACCCTTATTCACTGAATAATGGTGATTACAAAAAAAAGGCCGCTTTCCCATTCATTTCTCTCTCTGATATGATCTAGCATCCCAGAGGAGAGAGAAATGGGGTCCCCCGAACTCCCTTGTACCTCCAGTGTCCCCGACCCTTTGGCTCCATCCCACAGCCCTTCACATCATCTTCCTAGATTAAAATCTGCTGGCCGGCACCCGGCAACAATAGAAGATTTTTTGTATTGGTTAATTTTAATCATTGTGATAGACCCTATCACAGTGATCAAAATAAAAAAATGTAAATCAAACTCCCCTTTGTCACCTCCTTATTTAAAAATAATAAAATAAAAAAAATTATTTTTCCATTCTTTGCAGTTAGGGTTAGGGTTGGGTGTTAGATCTAGGGTTAGGTTGAGGTTAGGGTTAGGGTTGGGGCTAAGGTTAGGGTGGGGTTAGAGCTAGGGTTAGGGTTGGGCTAAGGTTAGGGTTGGGGTTAGAGCTAGGGTTAGGGTTGGGCTAAGGTTAGGGTTGGGGTTAGAGCTAGGGTTAGGGTTGGGCTAAGGTTTGGGTTAGGGTTATGATTGGGGCTAGGGTTAAGGTTGGGGATAGAGCTAGGGTTAGGGTTGGGCTAGGGTTTGGGCTAGGTTAGAGTTGTGTTTTGGGTTAGGGTTAGTGGTCAGAATTGTAAAAATTGGCTTGGTCATTAATTACAAAATTAAGTACAAAATTGGCCCTGTCACTAAAGGGTTAAAGCAAGACACATCAAACAGAAAAAAAACAGCAGAGTCAAAAATGTGCTAAATACGCATGTTAACACAAACAAAACGCAAGTACGGTAACTTAATTTCAATAACAGAAATTGTACAGCATCAAAAACTCACATAAAGCTCATGGTCGGTACATAGCCTAACAGATAAAAAATAGATCTAATATTAAAAAAAGACATGAGATAAACAGAACCAGACTGGGACTGAAATATAGCCCATGATTTGAGAGCATGCAGGTTCATGTCGCCCCCCCACATCCAGTTCTTAAGACAGGAGCCTCTATTACGAATTTAGCCCTGCTTGATATTAGAAGAAATCAAAATTTACTGTAATTTAAATGTGATTCCAAAGTGCATGCTAAGCCGCCACCACTGTTTTGCAGCTTTCTGCCTTTGCACAGTGTACACAGAAATCTGCCAATCAGTGATGTGGGCAGAGTTATACACAGCTCGGCATTCATAGGCCTGCAGCAGATAAAGCAGAATGTATTCAAGACTACAGCAAGCAGCCCAGTAAGTGACACATAACTGGAATCAGTGTATTTGCCCCTATATCATGATGCTCTCAAATTGGGTATCAAAAACCTTTTGTCAGAGTCCCATTAAGTTTAACTGTGTAGCCTAGTGAGAACACCAGAAGAATAACTAGGGGATGTAGGGCCACCTTTGGTCATGGCTCACAGCATACTGCTCAGATGTGTGGCGCTACTGAGGTCTGCCACAGTTTTCAACACTATCTGCATTCTGAGGAAGTAGAAACCATTAAGGCTAAGTTCACACTTGGAGTTTTTGCAGCTTTTTTATGTGTTTTTATGCAAATTTTCAGTTGTGTTTTACAGTACCAACAAAGTCTATGAGATTTCAGAAATCTCTAGCTTGCAACCACATTGTTTTTTTGCCATCAGGATTTTGTGCTTTGCAAGTTTTTTTTTTTTTTGCACAATGAAGCATGTCACTTCTTTCAGCGTTTTTTCTGCGTTTTTCACCCATTGAAATGAATGGGTATTGAAAAACGCACCAAAAACTCATGTATCATATTTTCCTGCGTTTTTTTGTGCCAAAACCTGATTCTATAGAATAGGACTTTTGTTTCAACACTAAACTTTATCAGCGTTCACAATAGACAAATCTAGCACGCCAAAACTGCATGAAAAATGCAAGAAAAACCCAGGAGAACATGCTTTTTTTCTGTAGCTTCTTTCCTGCAGAAAAAAAACTGCTGAAAAAAACACCTAGTGTGAATTTACCCTTCAAGTGATGCGGACTGATGTGGCACATAGCCAGTAACAGCCCACTATGGCATTTGTAGTGGCAATCGGGAAAGAATGTGCAGTAAGAGAAGAGTACTAGAGATGACCATCCATCACATAGACAACTATTTCTTTTATATACTACAAAAAGTGATATGGAGAATAAAATTTAAAAAGAAAAACAGTGCCACACTTGTCCAAAGGTTGTATGTGGTATTGCAGCTCTAGATTCTCTTTGCTGAGCTGTAATACCAAACCCAAACTGTTGTGCTTATTCTGGAAATAAGCAACCATGGTTTATCCACACTGCATGGCTGTGTTTTTAACCCCTATTTCCACCCAGGTTTACTCTTCTATTTTTTCATGTTTACCTTCGAAGCTGAAAAAGTGCTTTGTTCCTGCCCATAGTTGTACGGGCATCTAGTGACCGATGTGAAATCTGCAGTTGTGATGTCGAGTCTGCCGTTGGTTTGCATGATTATCTGTACACAATTAATAAAATACCTCCTGACTATAGAGAAAAAATAGAGAATTATCTGATAACACATTTCCATTTGTTTTATTTGTGTGTTTGCTGCAATTCTATTTTACACAGTATTTCAAAGTGTAACATATTGCAGGACATTTCAGGCTGTTTTCAGGCTGTCCGGTCACTTAAAAGCCACATAACTAATCAAACAGATAAAACTCAGTGCAGTCAAAAGTTTTCATGTTATAGCAGTAAAAAAATCATTTGATTGTTGATTAGTTTCAGTGAGCAAATCGAATTGTAGGACTACTCCAGTACTTTGTGGCCTTTGGACGAAGGTCACAGGAAAAAGAATGAAAATTTCCTAAAAATTAACACAGCAAATAAAAAGGGCAACAGTAGTGCTGTCCCCCTCCGTTCATCATGTGCAGTCCCCCTCCCCACTTAATCATGTAGAGTCCTCTCCCTCACTTCATCATTTTCAGCACCCCTTCATCATTTGCAGCCTATCCTTCATCATTTGAAGCCCCCTCAATCATTTTCAGCCCCCTCCATCATTTGCAGCCATCCACCATCATGTGCAGTCCACCTCTGTTCATCATGTGCAGTTTCCCTCCCCCCATTTCATCATGTGCAGTCTCTCGTCCCCTCCTTCACTTCATCATTTGCAGCCCCCTCAATCATTTGCAGTCTCCCTCCATCATTTGCAGTCCCTCCATCTCCATCATTTGCAGTCCCCCTACATCATTTGCAGCCCCCTTCATAATTTGCAGCTCCCCATTCATCATTTGCAGACTTCTTTATCATTTGCAGCTTTTATCCATCATTCACAGCCCCCTCCATCATTTGCAGCCCCCATCATTTGTTGCTCCACTCCATCATTTGCAGCCCTCATCATTTGCAGAGTCCCTTCATCATTTGCAGCCCCCTCCATCATTTGCAGCCCCTTCATCATTTGCAGCTCCCCATTCATCATTTGCAGCCCCTTCAAAATTTGGAGCACCCCTTCATCATTTGCAGCCCCTCCATCATTTTCAGCCCCCCTTCATCAATTGAAGCCCCTCCATCATTTTCAGCCCCCTCCATCATTTGCAGCCCCCTTCATCATTTGCAGCCCCTTCACCCATTTAATTCATTTTATAAAGAAAAAAAAAGTTTTTCATACTTACCTCATAGACGATCCCCAGCAGGTGCAGCTCTGCTTCTGGTGTCCTCGTACATGTCGGCGCGTACGCGATGACGTCATCGCATACGTGCCGACACCTGACCAGAAGTCCACGGAAGGGAGCAGGAGCTGCTCAGCCGTCTAAGTAAAATGGCTGTGGAGCTCCGAGAAAGCTCTCAGGCCCCAGCGCCGACGTGTGCGCCGTAGTGCACAGCACTTTAGTGCACGATGGGGCCCGGTGAGCAGAAGCACAAGAGGCGGGGCCCTGGGCACCCCTCTGTACCGCTGCTCACCAGGCTTCATACAGCAGTAAGGGCAGTAATACCCTGATGGCGGCCCTGCATGAACGCCACTAAGGATATGAGGATGAAAACATGAGTTCTTGTTGGAATCCTGGGGAAATCTTACTCAAGGCGACCATTAATTATAATTATCCACAGTAGAGGGGAAGTAAAGGTTTACAGCCACACAGCTATGAGACAGTTCTAAGATGAAGTTGATCACAAGGGTCTTATTCAAGCTTCTTTTTATCAAATAGAATCACTTCATGCAATGCTTCATCAACATATATGAATGTCTCTTCAGGAATAACTTCTCTTCACACAAAGTGTCTTAACCTAAGCAGAACTGCACCTTTCTCATGCAGTGAGATTAAGGGAGAGGAATGAGTCTGGTGCTGTAGCTCTCAGACTTCTATCTAGAGGTAATACAGATGCTCCTGGCTGTCCTAACTGCTTCTATGATTACAGCAATCGCTTCCCAGGAAGAGCTGGTCTATACGGCTTGTCTGATTTCAGTCTGACAGGAGACTCTCTAGCACACACCTTAAGGTACTGCCACACTAAACAATCCCGCTAGCGATCACAATAACGACGCATACTAATGCGATCGCTAGCGGGATTGTTTCTATATCGCTAAATGCTGCCGCATTTAGCGATATAGTTAACGACGCTATCGCCGTTAGCGATCTTCTTAACGACTTTAGCGGTACAAAAGTACCGCTAAATCGCTAAGAAAAGGTGCCACACAGCGATTAGATACTTACCCAGCGGGAGCGCCGACGAGAAAATAGGGTCCGGAACGATTCCAGCGACGAGCGAGATCACAGCAGGAAGCTCTTCGCTGGAAGCTGCCGCACTGAACAACATCGCTAACGGGATCGCTAAATAGTGACGTTTTTTTAGCGATCCCGTTAGCGATATTGTTTAGTGTGGCATACCCTTTACTCTTGGATGTCCAGGACACAATAATTACTTTTCCCAATATTTCCTGGGGCTGAGCTAACCACTCCCTGTCTGCTTTAACCATTGTAACCCCTATAGTTGCTGGATGATTCTAAATCAACATGGCAGCTTCCATCTGTCATGACTTTGTATGCCATGGTTAGGGTTTTGAACTGGAGTCTCTGGGAAATGGGGAGCCAGTAAAGGGATTGACAGAGGCGAGGACTATCAGAGGGACATGTGGATTAGTGGGGCAGCGGAGTTTAGGATAGATTGGAGGGGTGAGAGAGTGTAAGAGGGAAGACCACAAAGCAGAACGTGTGTTCAGTTTAAATCCATTGCCGCGTGAGTGGCTTCCCTGCACGGCAATAATTAACAGGCGCAGCCAATCACAGGCACTGCAGCTGACGTCGGCGAGCTCGTCACCGGCATATGACATCTCTGTCACACACCAGGGTGTCTGTGCCTCATATGGATGAGGAAGAAGACAAAATGGACCGGGGTCAGGTAAGGAGAAACTACCTTTTTTGTTTTCAATATAGGGGCAGTATGGCAGATCATATGGGGCAGGATGGATAACACCACATGGGGCAGGATGGAGACACATGGGGAAGGATGAGAGATCATATGGGGAAGGGTGGATGACACCATATGGGGCAGGATGGGAGCTCATATAGAGCAGGATGGATGACACCATATGGGGCAGGATGGAGACATATGGGGCAGGATAGGAGATCATATAGGGCAGGATGGATGACACCATATGGGGCAAGATGGAGACACAAGGGGAAGGAAAATCATATGGGGCAGGGTGGAGACATCTGGGAGGATGGGAGACAACACATGGGGCAGGATTGGAGATCCTATGGGGCAGGATGGATGACACCATATGATTCAAAATAGAGACACATGGGCCAGGATGGGAGATCATATGGGGAATGAAGGAGATACCAGGGGCAGGATGGGAGATCATATGGGGCAAAATGGGAGATCTTATGGGGTAGAATGAGAGACAGAATGGGGCAGGAAGGGAGATCATATGGGGCAGGATGGATGACACCATATGGGGCAGGATGGAGACACATGGGGCAGGATGGGAGATCATATGGGACATGATGAAGACACTTGGGGCAGGATGGATGACACCATATGGGCAGAAGGGAGACACATGGGGTAGGATGAGAGATTACATGGGGCAGGTTGGAGACATGTGGGGCAGGTTGGAGACATATGGGGCAGGATGGAGACACATGGAACAGGATGGAAGATCATATGGGGCAGACTGGAGACACGTGGCAGGATGGGAGACATGTGGGGTAGGATGGGAGATCATATGGGGGCAGGAAAGAGACACATGGGGCAGGATGGAGGCACTTTGGGCAGGACAGAGACACATGAGGCAGGACGGGAGATCATATGTGGCAGGATGGAGACACATGGGGCAGGATGGGAGAACATATGCAGCCAGGAATGAGGTAGACACAAGGGGGCCAATATATAGGACATTACTACTATAGGGGCTAATTAAGGGATATTATTACTGCTGTGATGTATTTTATTTTTGAGGATGCTGTTTTCAGTGGGGGTGGCTGTTACTGTGCAGGGTGGCACTATGTCGCTTTTTTTTTCTTTATCTGGTGTTAAGTAGAAGTTGGGGAATGTGCTCTGGAAGCAGTGCTCAAGATAACTGTTTTATTTTTTGCAGAGGCGAGTCCTGGCTGGAAGAAATTATGGCGGCCTGTGCTTAATGAAGAAGAAAAGCGATGATGAAAGACTTCAACTAGAGACATCACTGGTGAGTCAGTGTATTACAAGTACGCGCACAATATACACTGTATATTATATACAGAGCTCCTGTGTACTATGTCACCAGTGATCACTGTATTACCTGTACACTTGCACTACATAGTATATACAAAGCTCCTGTGTGTAATGTCACTTGTGATCCTTGTATAACCTGCACACTGACATTATATACAAAGCTCCTGTATATAATGTCACTGGTGATCTCTGCTTTACCTGTACACTGACACTATACATGGTATACTATGTACAGAGCTCCTGTGTATAATGGCACTTATGGTAATATAAGTATTGTGTATTTATTATTAATGACCAGTATTGTAGTATTCGGTCACTATGTGGTGGTAATATATGATCTGGTAAGTATGTGGTATTATTCGGTCACTATGTGGTCTGGTCATGGTGTGGCGGTATGTCTCTCTTTTATGTAGTATTATTCAGTCACTATGAGGTGGTAATATGTGGCCTGGTTATGGTGTGGCGGTATTTGTTCCTTGTATGTGGTATTATTCTGTCACTATGTTGTGATATGTGGTATGGTCATGGTGTGACAATATTTGTCCCTTGTATGTGGTATTATTCAGTCACTATGTGGTGGTAATATGTGGTCGGTCATGGTGTGACGGTATTTGTACCATGTATGTGGTGTTATTCGGTCACTATGTGGTGGTAATATGTGGTAAGGCCTTGGTGTGACAATATTTGTCCCTTGTATGTGGTATTATTGCTCATTTTATAAAATGTATGTGACACATTCCCTTAAAGAAAAACAAATGAAGATATAGTTAAAAAGAGTATTGGGTATTTTAAGAAATGTTTAATAGTTTAGAGTAGAATAGGACCCTGCCAAAAAAGAGTCTACCTTGTCGTGGTGGCGGCTTAAAAAATCTTTTGGCCAAAACAAAAGCTGATGGCCATGTATGTGATATGGTGTTCGATGGGAACTGTTAATGTGTGATTGGTGGGGACATGGTGCAGAATTGGAGTTTTTCCAAGAGTGGGCGGTGGAACTGTGGAAGGTTCGAAGGTTGGAGGTGGAGCTGGGGTGGAGCCTGGGCAAAGTTTTAAGAGGGCTTGTGAGTGGCTGCGAAGGTCCATTCAGCAAGGCTGAAGACAGGGCCGGCGTCAGCACCCGGCACACCCGGGCAAGTGCCGGGGCCCTGAGCAGGCGGGGGGGCCCACTTGCTGTCGGGCACCCCGGCGCCCGTTAGCGGAGGAGAGCGGTGTCAGCGCCGCCACTGGGCCCCCCCGCTTGCTCAGGGCCCCGGCAGCAGCTGGCACAATACTCACCTCTCCCGTGCCTCCGCTGCCGCAGCTCCGGGCTCCAGGGGGCGCCGGCGCTTCCTCTCACAGCAGCGCCGCTGAATGATGTCATCATTCAGCGGCCGGCTGTGGCAGAGAGCGCGCTGACACCGGACAGGTGAGGCGTGTGTGTATGTGTCTGTGTGTGTGTCTGCGTGTATGTAGTGCGGTGCTGTGTGTGTGTGTGTGTGTGTGTATGTATGTATGTGAGAGAGTGCTTGTGTGCTGTGGTGCTGTCTGTGTGTGATGATGGGCAGGCATTGATGATAATGGGCAGGCATTGATGATGATGGGGAGGCCATGATGATGATGGGCAGGCATTGATGATATTGGGGAGGCGATGATGATGATGGGCAGGAATTGATGATAATGGGGAGGCCATGATGATGATGGGCAGGCATTGATGATGATGGGGAGGCCATGATGATGATGGGCAGGCATTGATGATAATGGGGAGGCAATGATGATGATGGGCAGGCATTGATGATGATGGGGAGGCCATGATGATGATGGGGAGGCAATGATGATGATGAGGAGACAATGATGATGATGGGGAGTCGATAATGATGATGGGCAGGCATTGATGATAATAGGGAGGCAATGATGATGAGGGGGAGGCAATGATTATGATGGGGAGGCAATGATGATGATGGGGAGGCAATCATGATGATAATGGGAAGTCTTTCCACAGTGCCCTTTCCTGAGCTGTAACAGTGCAGAACGCAGCACAGTGCAGAGGAGAGCTCCATATTTTGGATGGAGCATTATATGGGGACCAGTATCCTGTATGGAGCATTATATGGGGACCAGTATCCTGTATGGAGCATTATATTGGGTCCAGTATTCTGTATGGAGCATTATTTTGGATCCAGTATTCTGTATGGAGCATTATATGGGGGGTGGGGGGTGACATCCTGCATGGGGTATTATATGGGTGATGAGGGGGAGACTATGTGGTGCCCATAATATTGTATGGAGGACTGTACTGTCCAGTCTGTACTGCGTGCTGTGAGGATTTGGCGGTTTTTGAGCTATTGTACAATTTACAATAGATATCAGTCATGTAATGGAAGAAGAGAAGTATTTGGCATTGTACTGTACCTATATTTCTCTACTGTATCTGTGCATCATGAATCGTGGTCTGTGTTAAAGGGGCCCACTGAGGCTCTTTCGCCCGGGGCCCATAAAAACATGGAGCCAGCCCTGGCTGAAGACATGATATTTCTAACTGGTACCCCAGTCCATGGCATGTTTTACTGTCCTCACGTAAACACTTAAGGGTATGCCACACTAAACAACATCGCTAACGGGATCGCTAAAAAACGTCACTATTTAGCGATCCCGTTAGCGATGTTGTTGTGTGCGGCATCTGCCAGCGACGAGCTTCCTGCTGTGATCTCGCTCGTCGCTGGAATCGTTCCGGACCCTATTTTATCGTCGGCGCTCCCGCTGGGTAAGTATATATCGCTGAGTGTGGCACCTTTTTTAGCGATTTAGCGGTACTTTTGTACCGCTAAAGTCGTTAAGGAGATCGCTAACCGCGATAGCGTCCTTAACGACATCGCTAAATGTGGCCGACACTAGCGATATTAAAACGATCCCGCTAGCGATCGCAATTAGTATGCGTCTTTATCGTGATCGCTAGCGGGATTGTTTAGTGTGGCAGTACCTTTAGTCTTGTCACTATAACAGGACTCAACAGAAGTCAGCTGTTGTTCTCCATTAAGTCGCAAGTCTATTGCTGTATACTGACAAGTCACTTCATCAATGTGTCGTTGCCTCCAACTCAAGGGTATGCCACACTAAACGAGATCGCAAACGAGATCACTAAAACGTCACTATTTTGCGATCTCGTTAGCGACCTCGTTGTGTGTGGCATGTAGCAGCGATGTGGCCCCTGCTGTGATGTCGCTGATCGTTCACTAGAGTTCTGGACCGTTTTTTGATCGTTGGCGTCCCACTGGTGAGCCTGAATCGCTGTGTTTGGCACCTTTTGCGAACGACGAGCGACCTCGTTTGTGACGCATATGACTGTTTTGCGTCACGGAGTGGATCGCAATATCTGTAAGTTCTCTTTTGCGTCACAGAGAGGATCGCAGAAGTTGCAAAGCAGGCTAGCAGGACGCAGAGAGCAGGAGCGATGCTGGAAATTCCTATGAATCAGAAGTGCTCAGTACATGCTAATGACGTCCTAACGACCGCCAAAGTCGTTAAAGAGATCGCTGACCGCTGATGAGTTGTTTTTGAGATCTCCTGTTTGGCAGCTACTAGCGACCTAAAAGAGATCACAAAAACGATCTCGCTAGCTTGCGTCGTTATCGAGATCGCTAACGAGATCGCTAAGTGTGGCAGTACATTTAGAGTGCAGCCCAGTTCCTCCCCATACTGTCATGTAGGCCCCCAGGTGTCAGCTTACCAGATCATCCAAATCTTCAACCACTCACTGGATTGTATGTATCCCCTTAACCACTCACTAGATTGAATATATCGTTTTAACTGCTCACTGTGAGCCGCCCGCCAGGGCCTTGGGGTACTCGGCACCGAGCCCGTCGACTTCTATGGGGGATGTCACGGGCGGCACACGGCTCGGTCCGTGGCCCTGGGCGCTCACCAAAAAGGGGATATTTACATGGGAGTTGAATATTGGTATGAGGATTCGTGACGCCACCTGTAGTACCTGGTCAGGGTGACCAGCGCTGCTGTGCAGGTCCTCTGGAAGGGATGGTGTTGTGCAGCTAGATGATAAGTCTTCTACAGGTAAGACTGTGTCCTCCCAGGGCAGATGGATGAAAGATAAAGCAATGGTGCAGAGAGATGTAGCAGAGTGGAGTGTGCGTCGCTGGAAGAATCAGGGAAACAGTTCTGTTGCAGTTTCAAAGGTTTACTCACAGTCTGTTATCCGCGGTACAGATTCCAGCCGGGCACTGTGTCCTTCCAGTGAGTAGTCCAGCAACCCTCAGGTAGATTGGTCACACTCCCAAAGACTCCCTTTATGTTCCTTTCCGGCTTCTTCTCTTGGTGCTACACTCCTTACTTCCATGCACCCGCCACCACAGAGCCCTCGGACGAGGTAGTATTAGGCCCTTTCAGATCACAGATCAATCTTGTACCCGATGCTCTGCACGTACTTGACGCCTAAGCTTCCTCCCGGTGAGATTATGGTGGCTAGTGGCCCTTGAAGAGACCCACTGTTACTAGAGGAGCTGAACTTCTCACTAGTCTAGGGACCATTCCCCGATGTTCGCCTGGTCCTCCTGCTTCAGGATGGGGCACAGCCGCAGTTGCTGTCTCGCCCTGGACCCTTTCACTCTCCTCAGCACGGCTCCCTGAGGTGAACTCAGAGGAGCAGCAGGCCAGGCCAGTACCCACTCACTGCCTGCCTGTCTCTAAACTGAAACTCTAGACTAACACGCTGCTGCCTCATGCTGCAGCTGGCTCCACCCACCCACTTCTACACTCTTTCCTAACCAGCCTGATGCTCAGCACTGGCATGATGTGTGTGGATGCGGTGATGGAGTCAATGGGGTGCTTCCTCCTTACCTGAGAGTCAGGTGTCACACCGCTGGGTGAGATGCAACATCTCTGTGGCGACTGGACCCTCAGGGCGCCACATTCCCCACTGGTTAAACACAGCACTCCCGGGCTGTATTAGAGTAAAGATGTTACATAAGAAACATACAAAATTTTTATGAATGCTAGCAAAACAGTAGAACAATCTCAAAACTCTTCTTCCCTTTATGGGAGGCACTTCAGATTAAACGTTGCATAAATAACATTTTTAATAATAACATGCAAATATAGTGCATTAAGCAGTAGTATCAAAGTTCACTGAAGCTTGCAAGGACTACCCCCACCGGGGTAACTTCACAGTGTCCTTAAGTTGTACTTGTGGAGGACCCGCTCCAAACCTCCAACGGTGGTCTTAGGTGGGCTGCAAGACATTACTGACTTTTTCCAGCAGTCCTCACCTTCGGCCACACCAAACGGGTTTTAACTTCAGAGGTAGTTAAGTAAAACCAAGATGGAGCACCTGAGTGCTAACTATATACATTAGAGTTTTTGGGCTGGCAAAGTCCTCAGCCACGCAGTTCATATATGAAAACATAGCACTATCGATCAAAGCATAAGATCACACAGAAAACTATTTACAGTTAATAGACCCTGTCCGGGTTATCATTTACTTAGCTGGGGCGACACCTGGTGGCTGTGCAAGCACAGGACCATTCCTGTCCATGGGCACAGTGCCTAGCACCAGGGTCATTGACTCCACCGCTGGTATCCGTGTGGCTGGTGCACACTGGGCTGGTGGGGTGTCAGGGGTTCCACCAGGGTGTCATCAGCTGCAGCAGTGATATCGTCGCCGGTTACCTGCAGAGCCGGGTCACTCCGGTCCTCTAGGCCGCTGGGCCTGTCTTCCTCCGGGGATGCTCTAGGCCTGCTGGGCTCAACTGCATGCGGCGTGGGGAGAGGGTTCGCCGCTGATTCTTCCGCAAGTCCGGATACCTCCGCTGTGATGTCAGTAGCGGTACAGGGATTCTCCTCGGCTCCAGGTTCGGCAGAAGGGGGACGCTCCAGCGAGTGCTGCAGCTCCAGCGGCTGGTCTGGGCTGAGGATGAGCTCTTTCCAGCTCCGCTCCATGTTCTCGGCTTCTGCCTGGTGCCGGGCCAGTTCCACTAGTTCGGCGTCTGCAGCAAGGTCAGGAAGGGTGCAGACATCTTCCTGCAGCACGGGAGGCTCAGCGGTGGGGAGATCTTCTTTATCAGGAGGGTCCCGCTCTCTGTTAAGCGGCGGGGTTTTCTTTTCCTCCTCTTCACTCCATTTGGGACCAGGAGGCGGATTTCCCTTACTGACGGGCATGTCCGGTTAGTGCAGTAACACTTAGGGTAGGTGGGCATTTCTTTCGCGCCTCAGAGTGAGCGCACACCAACGAAAGCACGCCCTCCTTCTTCACCAGTGCCTCGTGGCGCGAATATGGCGGCAAAGTGGCGGCAAAGTCACAAAGATGGCAAATACAGTCTTTAGCACAAAAACAGTCAATTTAGGCACACAGGACTCACGTTTCACGAGCTTCAGAATCCTGTTTGTGATGCCAGAAATGAGCCGCCCGCCAGGGCCTTGGGGTACTCGGCACCGAGCCCGTCGACTTCTATGGGGGATGTCACGGGCGGCACACGGCTCGGTCCGTGGCCCTGGGCGCTCACCAAAAAGGGGATATTTACAGGGGAGTTGAATATTGGTATGGGGATTCGTGACGCCACCTGTAGTACCTGGTCAGGGTGACCAGCGCTGCTGTACAGGTCCTCTGGAAGGGATGGTGTTGTGTAGCTAGATGATAAGTCTTCTACAAGTAAGACTGTGTCCTCCCAGGGCAGATGGATGAAAGATAAAGCAATGGTGCAGAGGGATGTAGCAGAGGGGAGTGTGCGTCGCTGGAAGAATTAGGGAAACAGTTCTGTTGCAGTTTCAAAGGTTTACTCACAGTCTGTTATCCGTGGTACAGATTCCAGCCGGGCACTGTGTCCTTCAGGTGAGTAGTCCAGCAACCCTCAGGTAGATTGGTCACACTCCCAAAGACTCCCTTTATCTTCTTTTCCGGCTTCTTCTCTTGGTGCTACACTCCTTACTTCCATGCACCGGCCACCACAGAGACCTCGGACGAGGTAGTATTAGGCCCTTTCAGATCACAGATCAATCTTGTACCCGATGCTCTGCATGTACTTGACCCCTAAGCTTCCTCCCGGTGAGATTATGGTGGCTAGTGGCCCTTGAAGAGACCCACTATTCGCGGTGTTACTAGCGGAGCTGAACTTCCCACTAGTCTAGGGACCGTTCCCCGATGTTCGCCTGGTCCTTCTGCTTCAGGATGGGGCACAGCCGCAGTTGCTGTCTCGCCCTGGACCCTTTCACTCTCCTCAGCATGGCTCCCTGAGGTGAACTCAGAGGAGCAGCAGGCCAGGCCAGTACCCACTCACTGCCTGCCTGTCTCTAAACTGAAACTCTAGACTAACACACTGCTGCCTCATGCTGCAGCTGGCTCCACCCACCCACTTCTACACTCTTTCCTAACCAGCCTGATGCTCAGCACTGGCATGATGTGTGTGGATGCGGTGATGGAGTCAATGGGGTGCTTCCTCCTTAGGCCTCTTTCACACATCCGGTGTGCGCCTGACGGCGCCCCCGGCATTTAGCCGCAGCGCCGCATCAGAAAACCGGATGCGCGCATGCACCCCATGCATTTTTTTGCCGGATGGTTTCTGATGCCCGGAGACATCAGGGGAATCCGGCAAAAAAAAAAAAACGTTACATGCTGCGTTTTGTCCGGCCGCCGGAATGTACATTTCCGCCGCATCCGGACAAAATTGCATACGACGCATTGACATGCGGCGCCATCCGGCGCTAATGCAAGTCAATGCAAAAAAAAACGCAAGCGGCGCATCAGGTTTTCTGATGCGGCGCTGCGGCTAAATGCTGGGGGCGCCGTCAGGCGCACACCGGATGTGTGAAAGAGCCCTTACCTGAGAGTCAGGTATCACACCTCTGGGTGAGAAGCAACATCTCTGTGGCGACTGGACCCTCAGGGCGCCACAACTGTATTGTCTGTATCCGTTTAACTGGTCATTCAAAGAGCCCATCCTACTGCGTCATCTGGGTGATTTTCCACTTTGTTAATAAGGCTTCTTGGTTTAAGCAAAGGACCTCATCTTGCCATTATCATGGCTCTTAGATGAGGCTGTAAGCTAATTCTGCTACCACTGCCAGTCTGACCTGAGACAGGTCGGGTGATGACTCTTCCTAGTCCCTGGTCTCAGGAGCTTTTTATATTTTCTAACTATGATACAAGTTGTCACATGACCTTGTGCTTCTTGCTTCTTCTTCCTACCTGGCAACACACATTCTCTTTTTAGTTCCTACTTGCTTTCTATTTTTTCCCGTTCTTATACTCTACAGTCACAAGATGGCAGAGTTCATTTACGTAGGCGCCACCGTACATTCAGCTGTATAAGTTTGTACCCCCTTACACCTGTCAAAAAAAACGATAATGACAAAAAAGTCAAACAGCTTATTAAAAAGTACCAGTCGGGAAGGAAGCAAGAATAGTTTCCAATCCTTCAATGTCCACTAGCATACAAGTAAAGACTGTGTCCCTATTTTTTTATATTTCTCCAGTACATGTAAAACGAATGATCCTGCAGCTGCGCTCTATTACCTGCCTGTAAGTTTTTAGCCTAGTAGGGAAAAATAAGCAAAGTCTTTAATGAACAATATTTGCAGAGTTACTTTATTTTTCACTAGCTGAAGAGCCCGGTGCTGCACGGGCATAGTAACTAACTACGGTTAGTTATAACAAATTATAATGATTATATCTCTATATATAAAGCTGAGTGTATAGCCCACTCCGCATAGCCACATTCACTATAATATCCCACACAATCCCGTCAGCCAGAGCTACCGGACTACTACCCCTAATATCCCACATCGTCTAATCAGCCAGAGCCACCGGACTACTAATATCCCACATCAGAGAGAGGCCCTGGGTCAGTACCAAAGCGCAGAGTGGATTTGCCCTCACTTCCGTACCGGGGATCCCTTTAAGAGGGAAGATGTGCCTATGGGATGGAGGATGTGTGATGGGGATATGGGCACGGGAGGGGGGGATTCATTTCTGTCATGTGCTCACTGCTCCTTTCTGGGGGCAGACAATGGCTGGAGCTTATGTTCCCCGGGATGCTAGATATCTCCCACCCAGTCACTGTCTGCTGAGGTGTTGTCGTGGAGTGAGAAAACTGTTGCTCATAGCAACCAATCACAGCTCAGCTTCTTTTAAACAGCTCTGGTGAAATGAAAGCTGCTTAGTGATAGGTTGCAAGGAAAACTGTTGCTCATAGCAACCAATCACAGCTCAGCTTCTTTTAAACTGCTCTGGTGAAATGAAAGATGCTCAGTGATTGGTTGGTGATACACACACATATACACATTCAGTTTTATATATATAGATTTATGGGCATAGAGGAAGATAAAGGAGCCATGGAGAGCGGTGGTCTCAGATCTTTTTGGACCTATATGTTTTGAATGGTCCAGAGGAAATGCATTATTAACAAGTAAAAAAGGGGGAGCTCTAAGGTCAAAGAAACAGTGTTTAGGGGAAGACAAAAACTAGACCTTTCTGTCCTGGGTAGTAAAACCTGGCAGCATAATGTAGGGTCTATAAGGACTGGGCACAATGGTGCTCTCCGCCCTGTTTATTTTTATCAGAGTAAGGCCGGGGTCACACTTGCAAGAAACTCAAACGAGTCTCGCACCTCAATACCCGGCACTGCCGCCCGCACTCGGACAGGAGCTATAGAAATACATGCAGTCACACACTCCGGTCCCGAGTGTGACGATCAGCCACGGGAAGTGCTGCTAGGTAGGAGATACAACATTAGACTGAGCAGCTTTAAGTGCATCATCAAGTCTCAATGCACTTCCAGACTCAACTTCAACACACAATTTCTGGCTGCTGGAGCAGATCTTTGGGCTCTTATGGAATTATAAAACTGTTATAGCGCATTTATCAGATATTTTACTAACTAGAGTGTTATCGTAACGCAAAGTTCGAGGGTTGCTACGTGGCTGATGTATATTCCTATATACAAAGACAAGAAAAGTGGCATTATACATTAGTGACTTATTTCTTCAGATAAGTCATAATGTCCACTAGGGCTTTGTCTTTCTCACTAATTCTTCCCAGCTGCTCCACTTCTGATCCATGAAGTTAAAGAAATGCAAAATGTAAACGTTCACCACTAGATGGCACTAAAGGGAAGGAATGTTTAAACCGCCACCAGCAGTGAGGCCGGTGATACCAGATCCAACCACTGTGTATAATCTTCTAATATATGCTTCACGTCCACTAGAGGGCAGTCAGCATATATTGTCTAGCGCCACAGTCACTATATTATCAATATAAATCCGCCATAATAGCCATACCATAACGTACTGGGCTCAATTACACAGCCATACCTGGTGCTTGTGCTAACTTACTGTTACGGATTATCAACTATGTCTATCATCATTAAACCCCTTTTTACAGGACATGCCAGTCTACACCCCATTATCCCTCCATACACAGTAGGTTAATGTTGGCTGAACCTGGGTTACGTGGGACCATCTAATGCCCACGGGGAAATCTAGCAGAAGGATTGAGTTTTTTGAGGAAGTCATAAACCATGAATTTTCAAGTGGAAACTAATTCAAGAAACGTTCTTTCTTTCAGAAGCATTTTAAGGAGTTTTTGTTTCCTGAAGTGATTTGGAAACGTTTTGGAAGAGTTCTTTTTTTTTATCCTGAAGTGTTTTTTTTTTAGGCGTTTTCCATCAGGATCCGCGTCAAATGATCCACAGCCACTTCCTTTTCACCCACCGGGCATTTTTCAAAACCTGACGCAGAAAAAAAAACACTCAAAGGACCGAATATATAGCCAAAGTGTTTTTACAATAGAAACAAATAGGAAGAGTTTCAAGCAGATTTTTTTTTCATTTTTCAGATGTTTTTTGAAGCGGATCCACTCAAAAAACTGTGTGCACATAACATTAAGAACTGTTTTCCAGTACTGTATGACAGGCTACTTTAGAAACTTCAAATTATGTCCGACAAAAAAGGAAGTGTCCCCTCCATTTACATGCACTCTACCGTGCGTTAAAACTGTGCCCCTCTCATCTAAGGGCCATGACTTGTAGTGCAACTAATCTCTGACAGGGCAGACCTGGATGGGCAGGATCTACTAGAGTTGCCGGCTTTTGCTCCCCGCCTGGATCTCACCTCTATGCCATTCATACGTTACGTCCTTAAGAAGCATGTTGACCGTACTGGTGGTAATGAGACATCCCCATTACACATTGTAAAATGAAAATCTATCCAGCTTAATATACTTTATTTCGGCGTCTCACCATTTTTAAGATTTCTGTTTACTGCCAGTGGATGAAATTACTCTCATTTTTATCTCAGCAGGGCCTCCGAACCTTTTTTTACCTTGAGAGCCACATTTCGCTCTGACAGATGGCTGTGTTTTATGTGACAAAATCATAGAAGACCCATGGGCAACATGGAAGGCTATAATTCCCCATGGGTCCACTTATAAAGTAATAGTGCTGTGAATGCCCCCTTATTAAAGTAATAATACCAAGTGCCCCGCGTAACGTAAAAATGGTCTAAGTGCCCCCTATAAAATAATAATTGCCTGAGTGTGCCCTTAAAAATTCCCAATGATCCCACCTATCAAGTCTTCTTATTTTTGGATCCAAGCACAGATGAAGCAATGCAGTGATGTTTTTTTGCTGTCTGTGCCGGGACCCTGACGCCCTGTGCATGTTTGTGCTGTACTGAGGATACTAATATATAATATGAGAGTTTTGATCTTCCGAGCAGTCAGTCGCAAGCCTCAGATCTGGAGCCTGAAACCCTGAAGCACACTTAGTCCTGAAGAAAGAAGGGTAAAATAAGAGATAATTTTGGTTGCAATCTATTTTTAATTGTTACAATCCATCTTAGATGAAAAATGAAGCAGCTTTGCAAAGAATCTAAATTAAAAAATGCCTTCCTGTTTTGCATCTGCAGCTCCAGTGTAGACCTGTGCGTCTCTATGGTTATAGACTACAAACACACCTGTTGTGTAGTCATTTCATGCAGCTATATGTTCTCCCATCTGTATCCTACTATTTCATGAATGTACAGTATGCTACTGAAAATGAAGAGGACTAGTGATGGGCGAACCCCTGGATGTTCAGGTCCGTCAGTTTCAGCCGAATAGTTAAAAAAAAAGTTTGGTTTGGGTACCAGAACAGTACCTGAACCCGGACCCCATTCAGATGAATGGGGGGCCTAAACATCCGTTGTTTGCCACACTGTCATCTGCATGACAGCGCGACAAATACTGCCTCTGATTGGCAGTAAGATGATTACCGTCGGTTAGAGAGCTGCGGTTCCCACGCTGTCAGATGACCCACTAATCCTATAGTAAAAAAATAAAGTCCTTTATTTGAAATAAAAATGCACTGTCTTACAAATTTATTTAAAAATAACAAACACAGTTATACTTACCTTACGCCCATTCCAGTAAAGTCCTGGTCACCTGTCAAAAAACAGAAAATAATAAACAACAAAAATACTCACCTAACACCCCTTCAATTGAAGCCCTGGTCTCCTGTAAAAAAAAATAAAATAAAAAAACAACAATATCCCTCACCTGTCCGACATGCTGTCCCACACTGTAATCCATTTCTGCGACAATTGGTGCATGACGGCGTGGCAAACATTGCCTCTGATCGGTTGTAAAATCAGAACCGCTGGTCAGAGAGCCGCGGTTCCCAAGCTGTCAAATGACAGAGTGAACCTGCAGCTGTGACCGGAGGTAAAAAGTTTACCTCACTGGCGTTGGGTAATGGGACTACTACCCACATCAGCATAGTCTGCTGCAGCTAATATCAGAGAGAGCAGGCACGGCTGATGGGAGTATTCATCAGCTGGTGCCTGCGCTCTAAAAAAATATTAAAAGAAAACGTCATGGGTTCCCCTGTATTTTTGATAACCAGCCAGGCAAAACTGACAGCTGTTGGCTGCAACCCTGAGCTGTCAGCGTTAGCAAGGCTGGTTATCGAGATTCGGGTATGCCCATCACTAAAGAGGACTCAAAAAGCGGGTAAGGCTAAGTTCACATTAGCATTCGGGGCCTCTGCAGAGGGCTGCGTACTTCCTCCGTTAAGCTCCGCCTACTTCCGCATACTTTTGCATGCGTCCTGCGTATCTATCTTTAACATTGGATACGCAGAACATGCGGATGTATGCAGATGTGTCGTTTTGACGCTCCTGCCGAAGCACGGGAATGCAACATGTTGCGTTTTGTACGTTCGGTGGGCGCGTCAAAACGACGCATCTGTATACATCCACATGTCCTGCGTACCCAATGTTAAAGATAGGTATGCAGGATGCATGCAGAAGTAGGCGAAGCTTAACAGAGGAACTACGCAGCCCTCTACAGAGGCACCGAACGCTAATGTGAAACCAGTCTGCAGTATTTTACTAGCTGTGGGTACAAAATGGGAAGAAAATTTTTGTAGTGGTTTTCCGTGAATAATTGCTTTATTTAAAAATACATCATAATCTGTATGAAAAATGCAAAATAGAACTCAATTTTCACACGGACCACTGCAACTTTTTTTAGACTCTTACTTCCTTTTGTTTAAGGAAACAACATATGTACCTAGCCACAATGAACACATCCAGATTGTATCTTTTATATTGCAGCATCTAATGAGCGTTTGCAAAGGTCATTTTGAATGAAGGGAAAGCAGGTCAGCTGTGACATCGTCTATTGTGATTGGAGGATCTTGTGTTATCAGCTGTGTATAGAGGTGTTTCCTGTCAGAGTTATCCTGCCTACGACTGAGCAGTTCTGACCGCTGATGACATCAGGAACAGCTGATTGGCTGGAGTACCAGGTGTCGCACCTCTGACAATCAGACATGACCTAGTCTAAGGATAGGCCATCAATATTAAAGTCCCAGACAACCCCTTTAAAGTCCCCACTCATATCTTCCCCTAAACTGATGCTGGCCACAGCACTGGTAGGGTGCACTAGTTAGCCATTCTTTATGTTCATTTACAAAAAATAATAGTGAAATCTTATTTTTTTAAAAAAACATAGCCATGAACATTTTTGACGTAACGTACAGTGTAAATGTAATACAAAGTCTTCTGGTTTGAGTAATATCAATCATGGGATATTTGAGGATGGCTGGGGTGTGTAGTCTGCGAAAAAAAAGTGTCCCTCCTTGAAACCTAACACCACAGAAGCAAATTAAACTCACTGTCCAAAGAAAGTTACCTTGCTACAATGTTGTTGGGTTGGTTTTTCCAGCTCTTTACATTTGATCCACACCCTTAGCTCAAAGCATTACTTGCAATTCTTTCGTCCAACCTTTTGACCTTAAATATCATCTAAGTAAAGAAAGTAGAAAACACCGAATCTACAACATTGTAGTGAAAGCTGCCACGTTACTGGGCATAAAACACAGGTTTGCTATCCAAACTGAATGTTTTAGGAGGGACAATGCAGCAAAAAGTCAACATTTGGAGATCAAAGTACATAGATTCCTGACTAGGACATGAAATCAATGCCACAAAGTATTTGGCCTGTAAAAAGCTTTCTGGTTCCTTTTATGCTATTTTTTTGTTATTTTATATAGGCTATATAAATTTTAGAGCACATAAGGTCATCAAATCTCACATTATCCAATGTTGTAAAACGTATTTTTGTGATGTTTAAAGAGGACCTTTCACCAAGTTTTTCATGTTGAACTGGACACGAGATGTAACAGGCACTGCAGAGCAGAAGAAAACGTTTGCGCTTTTTTTATTTCAACCTCTCCGTTGCAGAGATATTATCGATCAAAGATTTTGGCATCTAAACAGTTAATTTTTTTATGTACAAGTGGGCATTACCAGAGATATTTGACTAAGGGCCGGTATTTCTTTCCTCCACAATAGCGGTGACAAACTGCCTGCTCTCCTTGCTGCAGAGTGCTGACATGTGCTGTGGCACAGCAGACCCGAGTGTGATTAACAGACAGCTTTCAGCTTTTATCTCTGGCAGTCAGTGTGGGGTGAGGGGCAGTGCTGCAGAAGGTGACTCTCATTACAAACACTTCTAGCAACTCTCCTCTTTGCGACATTTAGCATGTACTTGATGGTCATGAGAGGAAGGATCAACTGGAGAGAAAGGTCTATTTTTTCTTTAAATTTAATGAATTGAGGGTGGGGCGTGCGAGAGGACATAATATTATAATGAATTGTGGGGAGGG
>JARQOD010000006.1:403527065-403579559 GCA_033576555.1 Oophaga sylvatica | reverse complement strand
AAAGAACTTTGATCCCTTCACATACAAAGCATTTTCTAAAAAATCGGAATAAAGTTGAACATGTTTCACTGAGAGCCCGCATTAGAAAAATAAGTTTCATCCAAATAAAAATCAAAACTTGTCCACAAAACCCTGAAAATGTTTCTGAAGGACGGAAAAAAAGGGTTTTAGGGCCCAAGGGCATCACAAGTACAAAAAACCCCCTTCAGGGGTTTAAAAATCCGTCTTCCTTCATCCCCTGTTAATGCAAAAAAGGTTATACCCCCCCCTGAGGAAATTTTGGTAACCAAGTAGCGTTTTTCCCCGGAAAAGGGGTCAGAAAAAAAAGGGAAGGGGTTTTGATATTTCACAAAAATATTGTCAAGAGAGAAATCAATACCGGCCAAAATGAACATCCTTTTTGGCCAAAAAAAAAAAACCCGGCCCAAGGTGAAGGGGGATGGTCTGTATGACCCTTTCCAAGATTCCTTGAAAAGACCGCATA
The DNA here is from genome assembly GCA_033576555.1 of Oophaga sylvatica. Classification (NCBI taxonomy): domain Eukaryota; kingdom Metazoa; phylum Chordata; class Amphibia; order Anura; family Dendrobatidae; genus Oophaga; species Oophaga sylvatica. Next base: position 403,579,075 of record JARQOD010000006.1, on the reverse strand, counting down.
GCTCTTTTCAGGTACGACAAGTTAAAAAGGCGCCTTTGGGAATTTTTACTACCTGGCACTAATTCTAGGCAGTCATGCCCCTAGGGAGGAAGGGGATGCAGATTTATTTCGAAAAACACATCAGAAAAATCAAACAAAAGTCAGGAACCCCCTCGCCTGGGGGGGAGGCAAAAAAAAAACGATGTTGGTTTAACACATTGGCAGCCCCAAGGGGTTTCAGACACAGATTTCCAACCCAAAAAAGGGGTTTGAACGTAACCAAGGGAACCCGCACTTAATGTATCAATTATATAAACCAAAAATTGCAGCACCCTGGGATCAGGTTCAACCCCTTATCCCAGTAAAACTGGGGTTTATTCTCAGCAAAGGGGTTAATCATCCCCGAAAGGGGAAAGCTTCGTGGGGTATAAAGGGGAAACCCACAAGTTTAAAAATCAAACCATCAGGTTAAAGCTGCTCCAAACAACGAAAGCCTGAGCAAAAAAAGGGACAGAAGCTACAGAGTGAAGTTAATAAAAATTAGTCTGAAATACCCAAACAAAAGAGCGTGCAAAAGTCTTCCCCCTTAGGGGAGACTGAAATAGCATGAGAGGCATACCACAGTAAAACAAACCCCTTTCGCTTTCGAAACCTGACGCGTGCCCCAGACAACTCCTCACAGAGGGGTCAGCAGCGGTCACAAGGCCCCAAAACCATCCCCCCCATACTTTCCGCTCACGCAAAAATTTTAAATTTAATCGTAATGACAAGAACATTGAACCAGAGGGGGAAGGGTCCCCAAACATCCTTTTCATTATCCACGACCCTTCCGGAAAAGGGGGCCCCAAAGCGTCGTATTCCATTTGGTCAGGGGTGCCCACCTACGGAAAATTTGCAGTATAAAACACGTCATAAGCCCCGATTTAATGCCAAAAAGGGTTTTTAGTTATCAGTGAATTAGGCTCACGTACAATAACCCCAAAAACCCGAAAAAATGCATCAACCCCTCAAAACGGTCCCCAGGTATCAGGGAAAAAGCCCCAAAAAGAGGGGCGCCCCCCCCAGGGGAGTGATAATTTGAACCTGCGCGCTGCGTTTCTGGGACTTAATTTTAAAAGGAAGAAACTTTACAAAATTTTTGAAAAATTTGAAAAATTTGCTCGTCCCCCCAAAAAAAAATTTGGTGGGAATCCTAGGTTTTCCCAAACCCGGGAATAGAAGATAGATTGCAATACCCCCAAACCCCGTGGCAGCTGATCCCACGGCCAGAAAAAAAGTCAAACTCCATTGGGGAAAAAAATCCTCCCCGCACCCCCAGATACAGGGGGAAAAAAAAAAAAAAAAAAAAAACAAACAGAAAATATTTGACAACTTTTTTCCTTAAATATTTTTTCCCTTTGTGAGTACCATACAAAATTTTTTGGGGGGGAAAACTGTTATTTTACGGAGCTGAGGATGCAGGAAAAAAGGGGAAAATTGAGCAAACGCTGGGGCCCAAACTATCTAAATAGAAAAGGATAGGAGGGTATTACTGCAATCTCAAAAAACCCCAAAAAAAAACCCCAAACTCTACTAATTTCAAAACCGGATCCAGACCCTTCCCCTAAATAGTTCTCGGTGTAACAAAAAAAAAAACACGCCCTGAAAAAAACGGAAAAAAGAAAAAAATACAAAAACAGGTGGGCTAAACGAGAGGGAAAAACCCCCCCCGGGGGGCCCTAAAAGGCCCCCCCCAGAAGGCGGGAAAAAAAGCAAAAATATAGCAAAAACAAAAATAAGAATTGTCTTATTGATAGCGGATAGCAGACACACACAGAGGTACAAGGGAAACGGAAAAAAGAAGGTTAAACCAGAACAATTGTCCCGGGAAAACCCCTGATGGGATAAGACCCCCTTAAAAAAGACCAATCAGTCACCTTTTCCAGTCCTCACAATCCTCACTGTGCTTGAAACCACCAGAGGGGTCTGCTCAGAACTCATCTAAACCCTTTTTCACAACGGGGCCACCCCTTGTTTTTTCCCCCGAATTAAATGGGTTTTTACGTTGAGATCCGTTTTCCTCCCCCCTTTTTTTCCTGATTTTCAATAAATTTGGGGGGCGCCAAATGGTTCTAAAAATTGGTTCTAGGGGGGGAAATTTTTTTTATTAGATAAAGAGGGGATGAGTGGAAAAAGGGCGTTTAAACGCCGGGGGAAATTATGAAACCCTTTCATGCCTTTTGGCTGCTACTGCACCACGTATTCCAACTTTTTTTTTTAAACATTTTTGTACTTTGGGGGTTTGTGGCGTATATTTGGATGACATTTTAATTTACTCGCCCCATCTTTTGTTCACCCGACATGTGGACAGGTGTTGCAGATCTTGCGAGACAATAACTATACCCAAAAGGAAAAAAGGGTATTTTCCTACAGGAAATTTTGTTTTTGGGGGTTTTTGGTGTAGCCTCCGGTTTCCGTATGGACCCGAAAAAAGGGGAGAGCAGTGTTGAAAAGGGGGCACCCCAGGATCTTAAGGCCTGCAGCTTTTTTTGGGGGTTTTTAACTATACCCCGGGAAATTTATTTTTTAATTTTCATTGTTTCAAACCCCCCACGACATGACAAGAAAAGGGGGGATTTTTCTAAATGGTGGACAAAGCGCCAAGCTTTTTCCCCCTTTAAAAAATTTTTGCTTCGGACCCGTTCTCATCCCCAACCCCTGCATCACAGCCTTCATTGTGGAGGTGGACGCGTCTGACTAGGGGTGGGTCAATATTGCCCCGGGGGCCTCCCTGGTAAAGGATCCGTGCGCTTTCTTTTCTAAAAATTGTCGTCCCCCCCCAAAGGAATTTGATATCGGCAAAGGGAAATTTTGGCCCCTTTAATTTTCTTTTTAAGAAGGCGTCACTTTTTGGAGGGGGGGGTCCACCGGTTTCCCCCATTATGATCACAAAACCTCTGTATTTGGAATCTGCTAAGCGTTTTAATTCCAAAAGCTCGAGGTCGTTGTTTTTTAAAGGTTTAATTTTGTCGTCAATATCGCCCTGGGTCAAAAATGTTGGCTGTGCCCCTTTTCTGCAGTTTCCCAGGGGCCCGGGGAAAAGGGTGACCGATTCCCCCCTTTAGGAGGGGGGGGTAGTGTGGCTGTATGTTCTAGCTTTTGGAGGGGGATTAGAGGCTCGGGGGGCGCCCTGCAGGACCTTTTGGAGACTGTTTGTCCCCAAACGTTGAACAAAGGTTTCGAGGCACATTCATAATTCGCTTTAGCAGGAATCCGGGGGTAAGGCTACTTTAATCTCCTTTTCGCCCCGGTTTTGGTGGGTAACTTAATAAGATGTTATAAATTTTGTCGGTCCGTGGGGTTTGTGCTCGCTCTAAGACCCCCCCCTACCCGTCCTTGGGACCCTCTTACCTTGAAACTTCCGGAGCGTCCAGGACTCATTTGTCTATGGACTTCATTACGGATCTTCCCCCCTCGTCAGGGAAAAAAAAACTACTGGTGGTTGTTACGGTTCATAAGTGGCACTTTTTTTTGCTCTTTTGCCCTCCCTAAGCTAAAACTCGGCACGGGGTTTTTTTGGGGAATTGGAGACTTCATGGGTTGCCTTCTGATGGGTGCAGATAGGGGGTCTCGTTTTGTTAAATTTTGGAGGGGGTTTTGTTTACGTCGGGGGTAAATTGTCATTTTTCCCCGGGGTTTTTATCCGAGACCCAAGTCAGACAGGGTTGAATCAAAACCTTGAGACTTTTTTCGGTGTTTTTTTCAGAAACCAGGGGGACTGGTCTTCTTTTTTGCCTTGGCGAGTTGCTCTTTTAAAACAGGCGGAGCGAAACCCCCCGGTAAATCCCCGTTTTTGGGGATATTTTTCACCCCGTTTTGTACTTTCAATGGGGGGGGCCTTCTGGGGGTTCCGAGGGGGGGGCGTTCTCGTCTCACTTGCTTCAGGGGGAGGGTGTATTGAATAACTGATTTAGGGGAACCTTTTTAAAAATTGGTGATAGGGGGGGGTTTTTTGGGCCAGATCTGAATGTGAACGTCTGGGGGGGTTTGTCTACCAGGAATAAAACTTAAAATGCCCCCCTGGAAAAAAGGGGGCCCCAAATTATGGGCCCTCGGCATTCCATAATTTTTAACCTGTGGCATTTGCGGACCCCCTCTACGTTTAAACCACAATGTTTCCCAAGTATTACTTAAGAGGGACTGGGGCGTCAACCGTCCCTTACCTCCTCCCCAGGGTGGGGAAGGGGAAATTGGGGGTTTCAAGTGTCAAAGATCATTGACTCACGTCTGAATCGCCGGTCCCTTCAGTACTTGGTGCATTGGAAGGGGTATGGTCCAGAGGAGAGGACGTGGGTTCCTGCGTCTGACATTAACGCAGATCGGTTGGTTCGGACCTTCCACAGAACTCACCCGGGCAGACCTGGCCCTGAGGGTCCGGAGGCCCCTCGTAGAAGGGGGGGTACTGTCATGTGTGCATCGCCACGAAGATCGTCGCGGTTTCACATTCTGACTTCTCACAGCTGAGTTGCTGTTTCTTTGTGTTTGGCAGTGAGGGAGTTAATTCTGTCTGTGCTCGGTTCTGGGACTGGGTTCAGTTTCTCCCGGCTGCAATTGATTATTTGTTGATTGGTTTCCTTTAAATCCCTGGTTGTCTGTTTTGGGAGTTGCCAGTGAAATTCTTCATGCAGACCACAGATAGGATTGAATCTGTATAGACTTAAGTTAAAGAGCTCCTTAGTTGTTTTAAGCTCAACTTGCTTAGAATTTTATATCCCAGACCATTTATGTTCCTTCTGTGTTTGAGTGTGTATGCGAGTCTGTGTTTTCTCCAGTCTGTCCTAAATGTCTAATCTGTGTGTTTAGCGGAGATCGGCCCATATCCCTTTGGTGGTAATCAGGGTCATTCTTAGGACTGATTACAGGGTTCAGGGACTGATAGGAGACTAGGTTAGGCTGGAGACTTGGACCTCTGAACCATTATCAGTACCTCCAAGGTGAGGGATTAGTTAGGACCCCAGTTTTAGGGTCAGGTTAGACCCCGGTCCTCCTCTTTCCTGTGACAGCGTATCAAGTCCTCAAGATTAACCCTGAGTTCAACGGATATCGTGTCAGGTAAATCTATTCTATATTTACATGCTGATGTTGCTAAACTACATGTTGTATAGAGTGTTGTTTCTGCAAGAATAGTTTACTGACATCGTACACATATCATTAGACAGCGTGACACCGGCATAGGACTGATGGTCCTCGGTTTAAAGTGGGGGACTTGGTCTGGTTGTCCTCAAAGAATATTCCTATGAGAGTAGCATCTCCTAAATTTAAGCCTAGGTTCATTGGACCTTATAAGATCATGGAGATTATTAATCCTGTTTCTTTTCGTTTGCTTCTTCCAGGGACATTTAAGATCCATAACGTGTTCCACAAGTCCTTGTTGAAGAGGTTTGTTGAGCCAGTGGTTCCTGCTGCTGTGCCTCCTGACCCTGTTTTGGTTGAGGGCAATCTGGAGTATGTGGTTGAGAAAATATTGGATTCTCGTTTTTCTAGACGAAGACTCCAGTATTTGATTAAATGGAGAGGTTATGGTCAGGAAGACAATTCTTGGGTGTTTGCTTCGGACATCCATGCTAGGAGACTTATCCGTGCGTATCATAGAACTCATCCTGACCGACCTGGTTGCTCAAATGAGGGTTCGGTGACCCCTCCTCAAGGGGGGGGTACTGTTGTGAATGGGTTTGAGATGAGTTCTGAGCAGAGGCTCCCTCTGGTGGTTACAAGCGGTACTAGTGAGGATTGTGAGGACTGGGAATCAGGTGTTACTGATTGGTCTTATGTAAGGGAGTCATTTTCCCATCAGGGTTGCCGGTGATCAATTGTTCTGGTCTGAATCCTTCTTTCCAGTTTCCCTTGTAGCCTGCTGTGTCGTGTCTGCATCTCCTGCTATCAGATAAGACAATTTCTTATTTTGTGTTTTTGCTATATTTTTGCATTTTGTCCTGCACTTCTGTGGGGGCCTTCAGGGTCCCCTCCGGGGGCTTTTGCCCTCTCAGTTTAGTCCAGCCACTGTGTTTTGTACTTTTGCTTTTTCCAGTTTTTTTTCAGTGGCTGCTGTTTTGTTTTTGTTACACCAGAGAACTAATTTAGGTGGTAGAGGTCGTGTGATCTCAGGTGATTTTGAAATTAGTAGAGTTGGTGTTTTTTCAGGGTTTTCTGAGATTGCAGTAAGTACCCTTCCTATCCTTTTCTATTTAGATAGTTTGGGCCCCAGCGTTTGCTCATACTATTTTCTTTCTGTGTCAGTATTTCCTCTTGTCTAACCGCCATTACATGTTTGGGGGCTTTCTATTATCTTTGGGGTTCTGCTCCGGGGCAGATAGCTTTCCTATTTCTATCTTTAGGTGTAGTTAGTTTCTCAGGCTGTGACGAGGCGTCTAGGACCAACGTAGGAACGCTCCACGGCTGCCTCTAGTTGCGGTGGTTAGTCAGGGTACTGCAATCTCATAGATTCCAACTGCTGGTGTATTTCCTTTTTTACCTGCACTCCTCAGCTACCGTAACATAACACAGAAGGGGCGAGCAGAGAATAGTCAGAACATAAGCCAGGAGTCATACACAAGATAGCAACGCAGTACAGGAGGGGCAGGCAGAACTCGTAACGGGAACAGAACCAAGTCAAAACCAAGCAAGCATAAAGAATCACAAGCACAAAACACAGGGTCACACACACTCGGCCAAGGGTCAAAGTATAAGCGACAAGGAATGGCCCCACAATGAGGCTATAAGAAGCCTCCCAGAATCCCAGAGTGAGGCCATCCAAATTAACCCTTAACCTACCTTTTCCCACAAACTCAGCAAACCATGACATTTTGTTTCCCTTTGTTTCCCACTCAAAATGATTTCAGTTTATTTCTCAGTGGATTTGTATAGATTATGGGTGACTTTAAATGGAATTTGTCAACAGGATTTCAGCCCTCAAACTATTAAAATGCACATGTAGCTCTTTCAAAGACAAGTCCAGCAATACCTTTACATGGCCAGTCTTTTTCACCATTACTGAAAAATCAGCTTTTGAATTGATATCCAAAGGACGCTAAAGAGCTGTGGTAGACCTGACTCCTCCGTCACTCCAGCTCTATTCCCAGCCCAGATCCGCCTCCTCCTAACTGCATGGAACTTATATCAGTTGCAACACTCCAGCGCATCAAAAAAAATGGTAGAATGGTGCTTTAAGTAAAATCCTAGCTTTTTCTGTAAGGTAAATGCAGCCATATACAGTACTACTTAGAGGAAAATACTATTCCACATCAAATGTAACAGAAATGAATTTATCATTGAAATGTGCAACATGATAACTCACCTAATTTTGTGAGTCTACCTGCAGCCCTATATTTCACCACTCCCATACATTGTACTATCCATACAAAAAGTTCCCATACATCCTAGATGACTTACTGCCCATTTAGACGAACCAATAATCGGGGACGAGCATTCACAAGAACACTTGTCTCCCGATGACACTGTTCTACATATTTTCAAAAGTTGTCAGGTTCAGCTATGAAATGAGCCATTTCTTAATGATTTTGACCTCTTGAATTCAAATCTGACAATGAAATTTTTTGACTTTTGTTTCTATATCAAAGAGTTTTCCTTTTACAGCTACATATACGGTAATTCATGCAAGAAAGTTTCAGTACTTTGAAACATTATTATTTTTGCAAATATAAAGATGAAAAATATTTTGTTATGCCAACCTTCTGATATTTATTTAGAGGAAACTTATCAACAATTCAAATACCTAAAGCATGTCTAAATACTATCGTGAATTAGAAACAGTTACAGAAATTGCTCTACAAAATTTGGTCCTCACTGAGTGACAACTCTTTTTTGCTTGTCTCTTGTACTCCTGCATCGGTTCATCTCTTATAATTGTCCAGCAGTAATCTGCAAGAATTGATGGATTCCGTTTTCCTTGATAGCTTTTCTTCATAGCCGCAATATCTTGTTGAAATCTCTCACTGTGCTCGTTGCTCACTGCTCTGCAGTTTGGTGGAAAACAATGTAAGAAATGAATCTTAAGGCTAAGTGCACACGTTCAGGATTATTTGCGTTTTTTTCGCGGCAAAAAATGCGTAAAAAACACATGAATAAAGCATCCTATTATTTAGAATGAATTCCTCAATTTTTGTGCACATGGTGCATTTTTTTCTGCGAAAAAAACGCATTGCGGAAAAAGAAGCAATGTGTTCATTAATTTCATTATATTATTGACCTAGAAAGTTCAGGGAAAAATCGTGGTAAAAACGCACAAAATCCGTGCAAAAAAACGCACCAAAAAAGTGCAAAATCCGCGCAAAAAACTGCGTTTTTACCACGAAAAAAGTCCGGTTTTGCTCAGGAAAATTCTGCACACATTCCTGAACGTGTGCACTTAGCCTTAAGGACATGTTACAGCCAAGATCGTTATATGTTTTGAGGAGGTTTTCCACAAACTCTTTATAGCTATCTGCTCTTGAGTTCCCAAAAAATTAGTTACTACTAATGTGAATACTACCCATGCAGCCTTTTCCTTGCTCTGCAACAAACGGAGAACTCCACATCTTGAAGAAGCTTATGAATCTGAGATCCAATAAAGACTCCTTCCTTTATCTTTGATTCACTCAACCTTGGAAGTTTATTAATGAGATACTTGAATGCTTTTGCATTTTTATACATTATCTTTACGAAGTTCTTCATTAGGCCCAACTGGATATGCAGTGGTGGTAACAAAATTTTATGTGGGTCAACAAGTGCTGGATACAGGACATTTTCACCCTCTGGCTGAAGTGAGAACACAAATGTTGGCCATAGTTCAGGCAACTGAACTGCCTAACCAACTGGAATTGAAGGTAGTGCATTGCCATTATGGAGTAAGATGGATTTTAGGCTTGATCTCGCATTCTGCAGCCAAAATACAGGTTGTAGGCCTTCCTTATCATGGTAGTCAAGTTTTACCTTTGTGATGCAAATGTGACTTCTCCACATACATAGCAAAAACTATCCGTTTTGTTAATGCAAGAACAAGGCATATCTGAAACAACATATACAAACATGTCAATATGCTAAGAAACTAAGCTAAGAATACCTAAAACGGTATACCTTACACAGAGCGAGCATTTATAAAAGTAGGTGATACAGCTGTAATTAGGATTATATCATCGGAGCTGAGTTGGTGTTTTTGATTGGTTACCCTAAGATGATAGAATACTGAATGCTCAATAAACTAAGTAGATGATGTAATAGACGAGCTACTAACAATGCAATAATGATGATGATGAAATAATGAAGACACAATTTTTCTATAAGCCTGCATGATAGGTGTCATACATAATTACAACCTCATCTGGATCTTAAAAATGAGAGCCAATAAGCAAATGTAAGCATCATATTCATTTTCAACACCACAGAATTAGTTGAGTTCAACTGTTTTTGTCTCTGAACCATTTTGGCTGTAGAACAGTGTAAACAGGCGAGTAATCACCTGATGAGTTCAGTAAAACACTTGTTCACTGGATGGCTGGCTTAAAAATCATCGTTATTGGCAGCACATTGTTGCTTGTAAACAGGAAATATGCTGCCGATATTACTTTGATGATCGTTCTGTTCGTCAGCCTGTCTAAACAGGTCAGTAAGCAAATAGCAGATTGGCCGTCATTTCATGGCTTGAATTGACTTGTGTAAAAGGAGGCTTTAGCTGAGTGTTCATGTGTTCCCTATGGGGACAGTGCAGTAAGTGAGACTCCACTGACAGCGGCTCATCCGCCTGGAGAACCAGTGTTTGAATTCAGACTGTCGATCTTTATCTTCCCCATCAGCATCTGTCAGGGAAGAGTCCGGAGAACCCAATACAGATCGCATTGTGTGGCTGATCTGGCTGAAATTGGTACTGTAGGTTCAGCTAATTTTAATCTAATATTTAAAGGGGCTTTAAGGCTGCGATCACACGTTCAAGTTTTGAAGACTTTTGTTTTTTGGTGTTGTCCATCTATGATTGATTCTGGTTCTTACATCAAAAACTGCAAAAACTGACTTAGGCTACGAGCTTATAAAAAAAAAAAATTGCCCGATTTTTGTCAATAAAAAATGGTTGATTTTTCAAATGTATTGTCATCCGTATAGGATTTGTTTTTAATAGTGATGAGCAAAGGTGTTATCTGCCATGTTCGGGTGCTAACCAAGTATCTTTGGCGTGCTTGAAAAATATATTTGAGCCCCCGCAGCTGTTCGACAGTCGCAACACATGTAGGGATTGTCTGTTTGTTAGACAATCCCTGCTTGTGTTGCAGCTCTCAAACAGTAGCAAGCCACGTAGCCACGGGGACTCGAACATATTTTTCGAGCATTTAAAAATGTTTTTTTTTTAAATACAGTTTCCTGTGTCAAGTATCACAATCCAATGCTATATGGTGATACATACAGTATGGGATCTATTCTGACTCTTTAAGGCAGTATGAGTCTCTAAATCCTTAGCCATCAATCCCTTAGATAACTGTATGATTGTTGTACTCACATGCCAGGTGTCCTCAGATAGTGCCAACTCAGCTAGCAGTGACTTGTAATAAGAGTCCAGGAGAAACAGAGTTGATATTCTCTGAAATCTTGTATTAAGTACAATACAGCAGGTGGAAAGAGTAATCAAAGAGAAGTATACATGTGCATCCAAAGATGGCTACAGCAAACTGATAATGAAGAAGAAGGGAGGAGCAAGGACTAACATCATCAACTACAGGAGAGACAAAGGGACAAAGTTAAAAGAGCAGAGCTTCTCCCTAGCAACAGCAGAATGAAATGCATAACAAAGAAATACATATCAACACTCCTCATCTGAAATCTTCAGCTTTCACAATGTCTCAGTATGACGTGACGAGTCATTGCTGTCCAATGCCGACATGGAACCTGAAAAGAAGAGAGAGAAGAAATCAATATGCAACAATAATACAACAATTCAAGTCTATACTTAAGCGACGACGCGTAGTCCTTGAGAAAAGAGATAAAACATGAATATGAGTTCAGTAGAAAAACCCATCTTCGGGTTGGGGCAGCCTCGACTAGCCAACTCTTCCACCAACCCAACAATCCAATGGTGTTGTTTAATCCACGGGAAAATGTTCAAGACTGGTTGCACGCATAACGTTTTATCTCCTAACATGGCAGGGGTATGCTCCCCGCCGTGGCGAAGTCCAGCAGCAATGTTCAGTTCATGTGACGTCTTCCTTCGGTAAAAGTAGCACAAGTTCAGTGACTGGGCGAAAGAAGATTCAAGTTGAACCCCTTTTTTCACCTTGACTTCTACCTTCCGAGTCTTTCCACCGTCGCTGGGCACAACCTTGGTGATAAGACCCATCGGCCAGTGGTTATGATGAGCCTCTTTGTCTTTTAAAAGGACGAGATCTCCTTCTTGTAGGTTAGCGGTTGACTCCTGCCATTTGTGATGGTTTTGAAGCAGATGCAGATATTCAGTCTTCCACCGGTGCCAGAATACATTAGACAGATGTTGTACCCACTTACATTGACGTCTGAAAATGTCTTTGTGATCAAAGTTCCCAGGAGGGACTGGAACAGCTCCAATCCTCTCCGTAAGGAGTGTAGCTGGAGTGAGAATAAATGGAGCATCAGGGTTGGATGATACCGGAACCAAACGTCTGGAATTTATTATAGCCGACACCTCTGTGAGGAAAGTGACCAGCACTTCATGGGTGAGAGGAAGCTTGTGGTCCAGCAACATTGAATCGAGAATTCTTTGTGCAATTCCAATCATGCGTTCCCACGATCCACCCATGTGTGATGAGTGTGGAGGATTCAAAACCCAGGTGCAGCCGTTATTGGTCAAGAAGTTGTCTAACTGCAATTCTTTGCAAGCCCCTACAAACTTAGCACCACAGTCGGACCGGAGTTGTTTAGCAGGCCCATGGATGGAAAAGAATCTTCTTAGGGCACTGATGAAGCAAGAGTCCATGGCTTCAATAAGCTCAATGTTAACTGCACGGATGCTGAGACAGGTAAATAGAACAGCCCATCGATTACTGTTCGCACCTCCCCCACAAGTTTTTTTTGTAACGACCGACCAAGGAATGAAGATATCTACACCGACATAATAGAATGGCTGATCTGTGCTTAGACGATCTGTTGGAAGATTTGCCATCTGCTGGTACTGATGCCTTCCTCTCCTTTGGCACTTAACACATCTATGGAGCATGGAGGAGACGCATCTCTTCATTCCAATGATCCACAAACCAGCTGAACTGATGCCACCTTCAGTAAGCTGTCTACCTTGATGCTGTATTTGTTCGTGATAGTGCTGGAATAGCAGAGTAGTCATGTAGTGCCGACCCGGGATGATAATAGGGTTCTGTTCCTTATGGTGCAGTTCAGATTTCCCTATGCGACCACCTAGTCTTAGCAACTTGCTGTGATCGAGCACTTGGTTTAGGTCAAGGAGTGTACTGTTTTTGGAGAGGTTACACCTTTCGTAATGCTGTCAATTTCATGGTGATACACTTCTTGTTGTACACACCTGATGATGATTTGTGCAGCTTGATCCTTGTCTTCGATGGTAGGATGACCCTCGCCAGCTGCAGCACCCAGATGACTTGTTGTTGGTAAAGCAATGAGTGATGTGAATAAGACGAGCCACAGCTCATACAGTGGATGACCAACTTAAGAAGCGTTCAAAACTATGAGGTTTCAACTTCAGCCTTGATGTCATTGGAGTATAGTGTGTGGAGATAGTTGGTCTAATTTCTTTGTCAGATTCTGGATCCACCAGCTCATATGCTTTGCTGACTTAGTTATCGTAAGTATCCTTGTACAAGATACTTGGAGGTGTCAGCCTCGTGTTGTCACCGAGCTTGGATGCAACTGTGAGTCTCGTTCCTCAGTCAGCTGGGTTTAGATCAGAGGGGATGTGATGCCACTGCTCAGGAGTTACAAAACATCTGATGCGCTCTACTCTATTACTCACATAAACATAGAATTGTTTTGTTTGGTTATATATATCCGAGTTGCGATGTCCATTTAATCTCTCACAACTCCAGCGATTTCTACCACCAATACTGCGACACAAAGTTCAAACCTTGGTACTAAGTGTACAGGTTTAGGGGTTAATTTGTCCTTACCTAGAATGAAACCACAGTGCACCTCATTTTGCGCTCCCGAGGTCTTCAGATAAGCTACTGTGACTATGGCTTCTGTAGAAGCGTTGGAGAAAATGTGGACTTCTCTTCTGGTGGCAACTGAAGATTTTACAGAGTAACAACGTGGAACTTGGAGTTGTTCTAAGACCTTTAATGACTTCTTCCAGGCCTCCCATCTTTGTTGCTTTTGGGACAGCAGCGAAGCATCCCAATCGGTATTTTCGGCAGTGAGCTGTCTTAGCAGAATCTTGCCTTGAATAGTGATGGTGCGACGAACCCAAGAGGATCATAGATACTGTTTATGATACATAGGAATCCTCGTTTGGTGAATGGTTTGTCGCAGGGTGACACTTGAAAAGTAAATGCGTCCTGTTTAATATCCCATAGCAGACCGAGGTTGCGTGGGAGGGAAGTCGGAACCTAAATCGAGGTCTCTTAAGCTCGTGGCATAGTCTTAAGATGGAAACGCTTCCATTATCTCTTGACTGTTGGTGATAATTTTGTGGAGTCTGAGATTTGATGAAGAGAGCATTTCCTGAGTCCTGGAGAGCAGATCAATAGCCTCTTCTCTCGAGGATAAAGACTTGAGCCCGTCGTCCACGTAGAAGTTCTTCTCTACAAACTGCCAAGCATTGCGTCCATATTCTCTCTCACCTTCCTGGACTGCCCTTCTCAGTCCATAGATCGCTATAGCAGGTGAAGGGCTGTTGCCAAAGATGAGTACCTTTGCCTCGTTGTGGATGTCGTTGCCCTTGTGCCATAGGAACTTGAGATAGTTTCTACTGTCTTCCCTCACGATGAAGCATGGAAACATCTGCTGGATGTCGGCCACTATCGCCACGGGTTCCTGCCTGAAAAAATCAACACTCCTATGAGGCTGTTGTTCATGTTGGGTCCAGTAAGAAGTAAGTTGTTGAGTGAGCTGCCTACGTGCTGAGCACTGGAGTCAAATACCACCCTGATCTGGTTAGGTTTCCTAGGGTGGTAGACCCCAAAGGATAGAAGGTACCAGCCTTCTTCTCCTTCCTTCAGTGGTGGTGCGGGTTCTGCATGATCTCTGTCAAAGATGTTTTGCATTAAATCGATGAAATGTCTTTCCATCTCTGCCCTTCTTTTTAAAGTGCCCTTTAGAGAAGAGAACCTTGCAGTTGCTTGCTGCAGATTGTTTGGCAACCTTGATCTTATAGAACAAAAGGGTAACTGAGCCACCCAGCTGTTGGAGTCGTCTTGAGCGAATTTTTTGTATATAACCCTTAGAAATTCTTTATCTTCTCTTGTTGTCTTCACTTGTGGAATTGAGCACCGTTGACCCGAGGTCGTCGTCACATGGACGGTCCGTGTTCACACTGTTAAGTGTGGCCATCGCCACTTGGTGTCACTCAGTTTCTCTTTTACCCAGTAATGATGTGAGCATGGCTGGAAATGAGTGCTACGACCATTTGGCAAGGTGTGCGTCTTGTAGGAGAACATAGCGTTAGGTCCCTTCATTTTGTCTACGCAGACATTCCCTATGATCACCTAGCCTAGATCGAAGCACTGAGCAAATGGTGCGTTCTGTGGGCCGTTGATTTGTTGGCGCACCTTGTGTAAATGGAGGATGTCTCTCCCAAGTAGAATCAGGATTTCTGCGTTGTGATCGAGAGCTAGAATCTTGCTGGCTATAGTCTTCAGGTGAGGGTGATGAAGAGCGACTTCCGGCGTTGGGATCTCTTTCTTGTTGGACGGAATCTGATTGCACTCGACGAGTGTGGGTAGAGATATTTCTATGGTATTTTCAAGAGACGTTACCATGAGACCACTGGCCTTTCTTCTGAAGACTTCTGAGATGCCGCTACAGGTGCCTAAGGTGTAAGGGTAGTCGCTTCACTTTAAAACGAACAGATCAGAGAGTTATAACCTTGCTAGTGATCGGTTGCTCTGATCGTCCAGGATGCTATACACCTTCATGGTGTCATGTATAGTGTACAGTTCCTATAGCGTCTTGTGCTTGGGTGCGAGGAAAACACATGAGACACAGGTTGATATGAAATGACTTGTATTACTTCATACAAGCATGCAGAAAAGGTCACACAGTTTGCAGGAACAGAGGCAGGAGAACACAGCAGGCCAGAGTAACTTCAAGCTCTACAATAACTCTCCAAAGCAGGTTCAGGATCTCTTCTCTGTACCGTAATTCCTCTGCAAACATGGATTCACCAGACAGCAGGTTTCCAGAGTCCAAAAGTGTTCCAAAGTTCCTCAGTAGGAAATAGCTGGAGTCCAAAATCCTAGGTTTCCAGGAGTCAGGTCACAGGCTGACTGAAGCTTGATTCAGGAGCACTGATTATTCAGCTGAGGCTGCTTAAGAAGCAAGAGGAGAGAATCAGGGCGGGAACATGAAAGCTGGAACCTCCATATTAACTGAGGGCAAGATAGCTGCAGCAAGACAGAAAGCAAAATGGCCGACGGAAAACTGAGTTTCAAGGAACATGTCAAAAGAGACAAAGAACCTTACATTACTCCCCCCTTAGGGACAACCTCCGGATGACCTCAGACCAGGCTTGTCAGGGTACCTCTGATGAAACTGGCGGAGCAGGCGAGGAGCATTTACATTATTGACTGGCTCCCATGAGTTGTCCTCCACTGGGTAGCCCTGCCATTTAATCAAATATTGCAACTGATTTCTGTACAACCTGGAATCTAGAATCCTTTCCACCATAAATTCTTCCTGACCATCGACCAGCACTGGGTCAGGGCAAGGAGAAGAACGTCCAGGAAATGTATTGGGTGTTGCAGCCTTTAGTAGGGATACATGAAAGACAGGGTGGATTCTCATAGTTCTGGGCAGTTGAAGACGACAAGCAACAGCACTTATAATCTTATTGATCTTATAAGGTCCAATGTACTTATGTCCCAATTTAGACGATGGAATCTTTAATTTAAGATTTCTGGTTGACAGCCAGACCAAATCTCCTACCTTGAAAGCTGGTGCAGGTTTACGAAATTTATCTGCTGCTTTCTTGTACCTTTCCTGAGCCAATTCTAGATTTTCCTTTAGAAGATCCATATTCTTTTGTAAAGAAGTGATTCTTTCAGCCACTGCCGGCAAGGGCGTATCTATGGGAAATCGAGGAAGAATGTTAGGATGATAACCTAGATTGGAGTAAAAAGGAGACTGCTTAGTGGAGGCGCTCTGACAGTTGTTATAAGAGAACTCAGCCAGTGGAAGTAGATCCACCCAATCATCTTTTAGGTGGCAGATAAAGCAGCGGAGATACTGCTCCAGGGTCTGATTGGTTCGTTCTGTCTGTCCATTAGTCTGGGGATGAAAAGCAGAAGAAAGGTTTACTTTAATGTCCAATGCGGCACAGAAATTTTGCCAAAACCTTGAAGTGAATTGCACCCCTCGATCCGAAATGACCTCATCCGGTACTCCATGTAAGCGAAACACATTCTTAATCATTAAGTCTGATGTCTGTTTTGCAGTGGGTAAACCGACACAAGGGATAAAATGAGCTGCCTTTGTTAGACAATCAACCACCACTAGAATGGTGTTCTTCCCTTGAGAGGTTGGTAACTCCACAATGAAGTCCATAGAAATGGATCCCCACGGGCGGGACGGGGTGGGAAGAGGTTGTAACAGACCAGTTGGTGAGGAGCGAGGTGTTTTGCATCTTGCACAGACTTCACATGAAGTGACATAGTTTAAAACATCTTTCCTGTAAGTGGGCCACCAAAAGAAACGAGAAAGAAATTCTTGTGTCTTTAGAATTCCCCTATGCCCGGCTATCTTGGAATCGTGGATGAGTTGCAATACTCTCAATCTGACTGTTTCAGGTATATACAGACGTTGTCCCTGAATCCACACAAAATTCTTAAAAACAAGACTTACGTCCCTTGGGGGTTGAGCCAACAAAGAATCCGCATGGTATGCTTCCTTGATGTCCTTAAGTAGGTCTTGATTATGAATCACTCCCAGGAATCTAGAGTCAGGAAGAATAGTCTTAGGAGGAGTAAGTGGACGTGTCTCTGCTGAATGAATCCTAGAGAGTGCATCAGCCTTTCCATTGCGCGATCCTGGTCTATAAGAAATTACAAAATTAAATTGGTTTAGGAAAAGATTCCAGCGAGCCTGGCGAGGAGTCAGGCACTTAGCCGACCTGATAAATTCAAGGTTACGATGGTCTGTCAGGACGACTATTTGCTGTGCAGCTCCCTGAAGAAGGTGTTGTCATGGGTGCATCGCCACGAAGATCGTCGCGATTGCACATTCTGACTTCTCGCAGCTGAGTTGCTGTTTCTTTGTGTTTGGTAATGAGGGAGTTAATTTTACCTAGCTCTTTGCTAAGACTAGGTCCAGCCTCGCCCGGCTGCTTTTGATTATGTTCTAATTAGCTTCCTTTATATACCTGCCAGTCTGCTGGTTAGATGCCGGTGAAAGCATTCATACAGACTGCAGATAGGATCGGTTCTGAGAAGACTTAAGCTAAGAGCTCCTTTGTTGTTTCTCCTCACCTTGCTTATAGTTTATCTCCTAGACCTTTGGTGTTCCCTCTGTGTTTATATGTTGTATGCAAGACAGTATTTACTTTATCCCCTGTCTGTCTCGTTTGTCTTTACTGTTGGTTAACCTTTACCTGTCCATTCCCTTTGGTGGTAATCAGGGTCCTTCTAAGGACTAGATTACAGTGGTCAGGGATTTATAGGAGACAGGGTTTACGCTGGCGGCCTGGACCTCTGTACCATTAACAGTACCTCCAGGTAGAGGGACTAGTCAGGACCCCAGTTTAGGGTCAGCATAGACCCCGGTCCACCTCTAGCCACCAGAGACAGCGTGAAAAGGATTCAGTATTGACCCACAGGATATTATGTCAGGTAATACTATGCTATATATACATGTTAATGTTACCTATTTATATGTTATATAGAATGTTGTCCCACTTGATAGATTACTGACATTATTTATATATATATCTGCTAGACAGCGTGACATTTTCACCGGCCTAAACTATAGATTCTCCCCAGCTACCATGGATCCAGTAGCCCAGCTTGCCCTGCAGTTGCAGAAGTTGTCCATGGAGTTTACGGACATTAAGTCCAAGGTTTTGTCCCCCCCGGAGCAAACCAGATCTGAACCTAAGGTTGCTCTCCCGGACAGGTTCACTGGTGGGCGGGACAAATTTTTTACCTTCCGGGAGGCATGTAAATTGTACTTTCGGCTACGGCCTCGGTCATCGGGGAGTGAGGCGCAGAGGGTGGGAATTGTCATCTCGCTCTTACAAGGGGACCCTCAATCCTGGGCGTTCTCTCTTCCTCCGGGCTCCCCGGCCCTCCAGTCAGTAGATAGATTTTTTGCTGCCCTGGGGCTGGTGTATGATGACCCGGATCGGGTCTCCCTTGCTGAAACGAAGTTACGTAGGATACAGCAGGGAGATCGTCCGGCGGAGGAATTTTCTTCTGAGTTCCGTAGATGGGCCACAAATACTCAGTGGAATGACCCAGCTCTTAGGAGCCAGTTTTGTCAAGGGTTATCTGACAAATTAAAAGATGTTTTGGCTCAGTATGATTCTCCTCCGTCACTGGAGGCTGCTATGGCCCTTGCTATTCGTATTGATAGACGGCTTGGGGGGAGGTGCGAGGTAACTCCGCCCCCTGTTATGACTCCACCCACTACTAAAGTCCCTTATATGGAGGTTCCCCTGGTCTGTTCTGAGGAACCTATGCAGTTGGGTGGGACATCATTTTGTAGGAGGGAATCGGCGGTTCCCCGCAAGACAAGAAGGTGTTTCTTCTGCGGGAGAGAGAGGGACATTTTGTTGGGGGGTGTCCCAACCGTGCCTCATTGAGCAAAAAAGTCACCGAAAAACTGTTAATCCCAGGTTGTGTGGTGGACGACAACCTGGGAGTAGGTATTTCGTCCCCAGGTCCGTCTCAATTTCTCGTGCCTGCGGAGGTGGTGGTTGGTGCGAGAGTTGAGAGGATTTCTGTTCTTCTTGATAGTGGGTCTGGGGCTAATATGGTGGACGCTCGGTTTGCCCAGGTGCAAGGTATTCAACTGAGTGTATTGGCCAAACCGATCCCTATACTTTCTATTGACGCCAGACCTCTCGGTCAAGGTAGCTTTGTACAAGCTGTTCATAACATAGACCTTCGAGTAGGGGCAATACATAAAGAACAGTTGTCTTGTTATGTGTTGGAGGGTCTTCCTACTCCTATTGTGTTGGGACTTCCTTGGTTGGCTAAACATAACCCAGTGATTGATTGGCAATCCAGAAAGATAAGCCAGTGGGGTGAATTTTGCAAGAATAACTGCATGAACACGGTCATCGGTGCGGTCGTGCCTAGGACTTTGCCTCCTTTTCTGGAGGACTTTGGGGAGATGTTCTCAGAGGAGGGGTGTCAAAAGTTACCTCCTCATCGCACGTATGACTGCTCAATAAAATTGCTTCCTGATGCCTTATCTCGTAGTTTCCCAGGGGCCGGAAAGACGGATGGCCCGGTTCCTATCCTTCAGGAGGGAGTGGTGGTGTCGGCTGTGTGCTCTGAGCTTGAGGAGGAGGTGTTGGAGGCTCAGGGGGACGCCCCTGTAGGACCTCCAGGGAGACTGTTTGTTCCTAATCAGTTAAGACAAAAAGTTATCGAGGCACATCATAGTTCTGCTTTAGCAGGACATCCAGGGAGTAAAGCAACTGTGGATCTCCTTTCTCGCCGGTTTTGGTGGCCTAACTTAAATAAAGAGGTAATAACTTTTGTCGCGTCCTGTGGAGTTTGTGCTCGCTCTAAGACCCCACATACCCGTCCATCTGGGGTTCCTGAGGAGGAACGATTCTCGTCGTCACTTGCTTCAGTTTGGAGAGGAGTGCTGAATGGTCTGAGTGCTATGGGGAACCGTTTCAAGCGGAGGTCTGATAGGAGGAGAGTGTCTGGTCCGGACCTAGGTGTGAACGATCTGGTGTGGTTGTCTACCAAGAATATAAAACTCAAAGTTCCCTCCTGGAAACTGGGTCCCAGGTTCATCGGTCCATACAGGATCAGTTCTATAATTAATCCTGTGGCATTTCGTCTGGACCTCCCTCCTACGTTTAAAATCCATAATGTATTCCACAAATCGTTGCTTAAGAGGTACGTGGCGCCAGTTAGACCGTCACTTCTACCTCCTCCTCCAGTGGTGGTCAATGGTAAGTTAGAATTTCAAGTGTTGAAGATCATTGACTCACGTCTGAATCGCCGGTCCCTTCAGTATTTGGTTCATTGGAAGGGATATGGTCCTGAGGAGAGGACGTGGGTTCCTGCGTCTGAGATTAACGCAGATCGATTGGTTCGGACCTTCCACACGACTTACCCAGACAGACCTGGCCCTGAGGGTCCGGAGGCCCCTCGTAGAAGGGGGGGGTACTGTCATGGGTGCATCGCCACGAAGATCGTCGCGATTGCACATTCTGACTTCTCGCAGCTGAGTTGCTGTTTCTTTATGTTTGGTAATGAGGGAGTTAATTTTACCTAGCTCTTTGCTAAGACTAGGTCCAGCCTCGCCCGGCTGCTTTTGATTATGTTCTAATTAGCTTCCTTTATATACCTGCCAGTCTGCTGGTTAGATGCCGGTGAAAGCATTCATACAGACTGCAGATAGGATCGGTTCTGAGAAGACTTAAGCTAAGAGCTCCTTTGTTGTTTCTCCTCACCTTGCTTATAGTTTATCTCCTAGACCTTTGGTGTTCCCTCTGTGTTTATATGTTGTATGCAAGACAGTATTTACTTTATCCCCTGTCTGTCTCGTTTGTCTTTACTGTTGGTTAACCTTTACCTGTCCATTCCCTTTGGTGGTAATCAGGGTCCTTCTAAGGACTAGATTACAGTGGTCAGGGATTTATAGGAGACAGGGTTTACGCTGGCGGCCTGGACCTCTGTACCATTAACAGTACCTCCAGGTAGAGGGACTAGTCAGGACCCCAGTTTAGGGTCAGCATAGACCCCGGTCCACCTCTAGCCAGAGACAGCGTGAAAAGGATTCAGCAATGACCCACAGGATATTATGTCAGGTAATACTATGCTATATATACATGTTAATGTTACCTATTTATATGTTATATAGAATGTTGTCCCACTTGATAGATTACTGAATTATTTATATATATATCTGCTAGACAGCGTGACAGGTGTCTCCATTCCTTGAAGGCGGCAATAATGGCCAACAATTCTCTATTGCCCACATCGTAGTTCCTCTCAGCCGAAGACAACTGCTGGGAAAAGAAGGCACAGGGATGCAAGACATTCTTCTCACCGTTCTCTGAGAGAGTATAGCTCCAACGGCACAGTCTGAAGCATCCACCTCTATTATGAAGGCAAGCTCGGGGTTGGGATGTACTAAGATAGGTGCGGTGGTAAATTTATCCTTTAAACAGGAAAATGCTTCCTGCGCTTGCGGGGTCCAGGAGAACCTAGACTGTTTCCGGGTAAGTTGGGTGATAGGTGATATACCTCAGAGAAATTCCTAATGAAACGTCTATAGAAGTTGGCAAACCCGATGAAGCGCTGCACCTCCTTCACATTTCTAGGAATTGGCCAATCCTTGATGGCTTGGGTCTTGCTTCCATCCATACTAATCCCTTGCGTAGATAGTACATACCCCAGAAATTGAATTTCGGTCCTATGGAATTCACACTTTTCAAGTTTGATGTAGAGATGGTTTTGTCTTAGGCGTTCTAAGACCATTCTCACATGTCCATGATGTTCCTCTGTGGAGTTAGAAAAAATTAGAATATCATCCAGATAAATCGCCACAAATGTATCTAGGAGATCCTGAAGATGTCATTCACCAAGTGTTGGAAAGCGGCTGGGGCGGTACTCAGACCAAAAGGCATAACTAGATATTCAAAGTGTCCATAGCGTGACCTGAATGCAGTCTTCCATTCATCCCCAGTTCTAATACGGACCAAGTTATAGGCCCCACGGAGATCCAGTTTAGAGAAAATTTTGGCGTGCCGCACTCTCTCCAACAACTCAGGGATTAAAGGCAATGGATAACGGTTTCTAATAGTAACCTTATTGAGTTCCCTATAGTCTATGCAGGGTCTCAGAGATCCATCTTTCTTCTTCACAAAGAAGATGGGTGCACCTGCGGGAGATGAAGAGGGGCGTATGAAGCCTTTGGCTAGATTTTCATCTATGTAGTCCTTCAAAGCTTTTAGCTCGGGCCCCGCTAGGGGGTAGATCTTACCAAAAGGTATCTCGGCTCCAGGCAATAATTCGATTGGACAATCATATGGACGGTGAGGAGGAAGCTGATCAGCGTTCTTCTTGTCACATAAATCCACATAGTCCTGGTATACAGCTGGTAGTTCAGGGACTGACATGGTTCCTTTAGGAACAGAGCAAGCTGAAACTCCTTGACTCATCTGTTTCTCCGGAAAGTGTAATTCCTTGGTCTCCCAGTTAATTGTAGGATTCTGCGCCTGTAGCCATGGTAGCCCTAGAATAATGGGAAAGTGGGGAGAAGAGATAAGCATAAAAGACATTTTCTCCTGATGATCTTTACCCATAAGGACCCTCAAAGGCTCTGTTTCTTGATCCACTGGTCCAGAGGTCAGCAGGGAGCCATCCACAGTCTCCATCTGTACTGGAGTAGCCTTCTTCACTGAACGTATCCCCTGTTTCAGAGCAAAGGAGATATCCATAAAATTTCCACTTGCTCCTGAGTCGATCATAGCAGAGCTAGACACCCAGACTGAGTCAACCCAGAGTTTGATGGAAAGGAAGCAATGAGAATTGTTTCTTTTACAACTCAGCTGGGACACCGCTGAGGAAACTTGAAAAATTGCAGCGTTTATACCGTCATCGTCCCCAGAACTAACAGAGTTTAAGTCGAGAAAATCAAGATCTATTGCAGCAGATCTCTCTGGAATCTGAGGCTCGGACATGACAGAGCTCCTCTCGCAACACTCACAGTGAATGACTGCTGCAGTAGTCTTACGAGAACGGCTGGGGCAGTTTATAATGAAGTGCCCTGACTTACCACAGTAAAAACATAGATTTTCCTTTATACGATGTTCTTTGCGTGCATCACTAACCCGTCTTTGTAAAGAGTCCACCTGCATGGGTTCAGGTTCTGGTTCCCTTGTGATCCTACTCAAAGGTTCCTTAGCTGAGGAGGGAGGTAGGAAAAGGTTAGTGCGATTATTTTCGAACCATCTCTCTTGTCTGCGTTCAGTCAGACGAGCATCAATACGGATACAATAGTTAATAAAGTCACCTAACGCAGTGGGAGGGTCGGCACGAGCAAGTTCATCCTTAATCAGTGGAGACAACCCTTTCCGAAAAATAGATTTTTTGGCGGAAGTGTCCCAAGTGGTATCAAGAGCCCATCTCCTGAAATCCAAGGCATATTCGGCTACTGAACGCTTACCTTGGCGCAAAGTTAACATGGCTGCTTCAGCTGTTGCACCTCGATTGGGGTCATCAAACACCTGCCCCATGGCTGAAATAAAAGCATCAAGGTGATTCAAACAATCATCCTCAGTCTCAATCAGAGGGTTTGCCCACATCAAAGCCTTATTGGTAAGCAACATGATTATAGTAAGCACTTTGGATCGTTCAGTGGGAAATTGTGAAGCATGTGCAGAGAAAAATAGATTGCATTGGTTAATAAATCCCCTGAATTTCTCACGTTCACCGCCAAAACGAAAAGGAGGTAACTTGGGGATCCCAGAACTCGGGGTTATGGCAGGAGCCTGGACTCGTTCCTCTAGAGCCTCAATCCTGGCTCGTAATTCCTGGGTAGTTTGTCCAAACACTTGCAAATTATGATTAGTGAGGTCCTGTAGGCTTGCAAAACGGGTCTTTATAATCTGTATATCTGCAAGGATTGTATCAGTCACTCCGCAAAGCTCCTTTATGCGGGCCTCCATCTTCCAGATCTTTTAAGGCAGAAGTGCTGGAAGGAGAAGAGAAAAGGAAAAAAAAAAAAAAAAAACAATAGTGTTTACCTGTGGTAACACTCCAGAGTAACATTTAAGGGAATGCGCTCACCTGGAATGGTTGTGAGTAGAGTTGAGCGATACTTTCCGATATCCTAAAGTATCGGAATCGGAATGGTATCGCCGATATCACTAAAATATCGGCGATACCCGATATCGATACCGGAAGTCCCATGTAAGTCTATGGGAACAAAATATCGAAATTAAAAAAAACCCATTCTTGCCTTGTTGGTTAATTGTACATGAAGGAAAACAACAAAGAGTAATGTAGAATGTATTGTGGAAGGTTGAGGAGACATTAAAGGCATAGATGTTTAACCCAATCAAATGGAATAGCATAAATATTTTTTTTTTTAAAGATGTTCGGATTGACGAAGAAATTGACAATGTTAACGTTTTTTATATTTTGGCAAATATGTATATTACACAACTTCCATGCTCTTCATCTTCACCTTTTTAACTTTTCACACACTTTCTCCTTCATAATCTTCTGCAGCATCATCTTTTTCATCAAATTATTTTTCATCTTCACCTTCTTTATCTTCTTCTTAAACTTCTTGCTATTCATCTTTGTTAACATTACTCATATTCTTCTTATTAAACTATTATTCTTATTCATATTCTGCTTCATCTTCTTCATCATATTCTTATTTGTGACAGAGAATCCTGTACTTGTAATCTGTCAAAGTATGAATTTTTCATCCTTCCGTTCTTGCTGTCACAAAAGATTTAAATTACACAGTATTTGTCCGTGTTCAGTTTAGCCTGCAGCAGCAGGCATTTTCCAGGGGCACCACGAGGAGGAACGGACTCACCCCCATACACTGCTTAGTCTTCTTCTGCTTATAATTTAGAGCATATATTTTGCTCTTCATTTTGGTCTTATACTTCATGTTCTTCTGCTTTTAGATCTTCTGCTTATTGTTCTTGTGTCTCTTGTTCCGTATCTTGTATTTGTAGCACAATCTTGTACCAGCTGATGTTACTGGGACACGGTTACTAAGCAGGAGGTACCTGTGCTCCAAAGCACTACCAAGGACCAGCAGACGTTGCTGGAACTCGGATACCGAGATGGAGGCACCTAGGCCAAAGGCACTGCGGAGAACCAGCTGACGGTACTGGAACCCGGAGGGGCAGCAGAAGGAAAAGAGCCAATGGCACAACCGAGGACCAGCTGACGTTACTGGGACACGGTTACTAAGCAGGAGGTACCTGTGCTCCAAAGCACTACCAAGGACCAGCAGACGTTGCTGGAACTCGGATACCAAGATGGAGGCACCTAGGCCAAAGGCACTGCGGAGAACCAGCTGACGGTACTGGAACCCGGAGGGGCAGCAGAAGGAAAAGAGCCAATGGCACAACCGAGGACCAGCTGACGTTACTGAACCCCAGTAACACAGGAGCAAGTGTTGACTGTGCTAACAGCACTTCCGAGCAACAACTGGCGGTGTTGGAGCCCAGGGTCAAGGAGGATGTTTAAATACTAGATAAAGTAATTTCCTTGTTACCTGTCAATTTTAAATGTCTATACTTCAAACAAGAGAAAGATAACCTTTACTACCATAAGATGATGATTTCATTTAAACTAATATCTAGATAAATAAAGAATTGACAAACATAAACACATACATTAACATGTTGAACAGCAATGCAAACCACAAAATAAATTAGTTAAGGAATCTGCTATACGGTTGTACATAAAAGCATACAAGTACATATCTGAATCCATTAATGATGGATAAGTAACAGTATGTACACCATTTTTATTGTATAGACAATGAATGTCTGACTTCAAAACATCATCAGCATTACAAGTTATCTGTGACATTACTAAAATGTTACATTTGCTGAATAATGTCACTAAACAGTTTATACAAAATTATACAATTTCCATCATGTAATACTCATAATATGTGGCAATAATCATGTTTATTAACAAACATAACCTTTAAAAAGTGCATAGTGCATAGTGAAAATTGCTAGTTATGCCTGACTGTCGACTTGCAAGCATGACAACGGATAGATAAGGTATATATAGAAGAGACTGCATAGCCACAGATGGTGAATGGCGATGTAATACTGTACCTCAATAAAGTGTGCGTCACTACTACATAATTTTTTTTATATAGCTTTATAAACAGGGTACGTGGATGTATGCTTGCGCCTTTGTTTTGACGCACAGACTGCCTTCCTGCTGAGACGCGTTGGGTAGTGAACAGTTGTGTGCAGTGTTCACTGTAGTCTGAGGTTTTCCTTTTTGGAGTGCAGATCACGCTCCAGTTAGTTCTTCAACCACTGCTGGTTGTAGTCTGCTGAGCGTGTGTCACTGGCACATCCTTGAAATTTTTCTCTAATTGTTGCTGCTCCACTCTATTACAAATAAATAAAATCTATTAGTGTGACGCGCTTCCATCCGTATACAATACATTGGTTGCAAACACTATAGAAGTACACAAAGGGGCCTTTCACACCTACTGAACAGTTGTGTGCAGTGTTCACTGCAGTCTCTGCGGAATAACCACACTTAGGCCTTATAACTTTTCAGACTTTCTTTATCAATCTACCAAGATGAAGAAGGCAGGGAGTAAGGCACGTGGTCGTGGAGTTTCTTCAGGGAGAGGACGTGGGGATTCTGTGGCTGCTGCGGCCCCCAGTGACACAGCATCCACCAGTTTTCCCCGTGAGCGTTCCTTTATGCGCACTTTTGTAGGAGCTCGGAGTACCCCCCTGCTGCGGGAAGAACAAATTAAAGCCGTTGTTGTTTGGATCTCAGCCAATGCATCGACTTCAATTGCTTCCACCTCCTCTCAGGACCACAGCACTGTTGGGCAACCATCTGTCTCTTCACCGCCTGGCAAATTGCCCAGGCAGTCAGAGAGTTGTGTACAGGAGCCAGCTGAGTGTCTGCTTCTGTTCTCAGAATCTATTGGCTTGCAAACAGGGGCCCAGCCAAGCAGCATTCTGTAATGTGAAGAAGAGGGAGTATGCAGTGATGCGCAACAGCTGTGTCTCTCTGAATCTGAAGAGGCGGGTGAGACAGTGCCGATGGTCAGCACACCGCAGAACGCATCTGATGATGATGATGAGACCCAGGTGCCAGTTTCTGTTGAGCATGGTGCTGGCCAGACCACCCAACAGCAGGTGTTGGAAGAGGGTAGTGGAGATGATGAGGTCCAATACCCAACATGGCATGAAGAACAGGAAGGTGGTGGGAGCAGCTCAGAGGAATAATAATAATATTTATTTATATAGCGCCATCATATTCCGCAGCGCTTTACAGTTTAGCAGTTTCAGAACACAAGTCATAAGTAACAACGTTAACAATACAATAATTTAAGCTAAATAAGTCGCCCCTGCTCGTGACAGCTTACAATGTACAATGAGATGGGGGAGATACAAAGTATAGGTGTTTATATACAATGGTGCATTTACAATGATGTTCCAGCCATCTTAAGGGACTGAGGGATGGAGATAGTGAATGGGCTAGAGACACACACACACTTACACAGAATACATAGAATGACTTTGATTAGTGAATGTGATAGGCCGCTCTGAACAAATGTGTTTTGAGGGAGCGCCTGAAACCATGCAAATTGTGGATAGTCCTAATTTCTTGGGGTACAGCATTCCAGAGGATTGGCGTAGAGCAGGAGAAGTCTTGGAGTCGGGAGTGGGAGGTACGTATTAGTGCAGAGGTTAGTCGAAAGTCGTTTGCAGAGCGCAGCAGTCGGTTAGGCCGATAGATAGAAATGAGGGAGGAGATGTAGGAGGGGTGCTGCACTGTGGAGAGCTTTGTGGGTGAGAACCAGTACTTTGGTTGAAAGCTGGGAGAGGCCTAGAGAAATGGTTAGTGATAGAAGGAAGATAGAGGAAGACATTGCCCAACGGTACAAACAGGAGGGAGAGTTAGGCTGCAGACTCGGTTGCCTGTAGCCTCCAGTTTGGCACCTGTTCGGAGCAGTTGTGTTCCAAAAGTCAAAACGTGCGCTCCCAGGACTTGCACTGCGTGGTCCTTTTTTCACACACTTGCACATGATATTTGCTATGTGAAATGCAAGCTGTGTAATCAAAAATTAAAAATAGCTAAAAGTGTCAGTCACCTCAATACCACAAATATGTGGAAACATGTGCGGACAAAGCACGTAGTTGAGTTACAAAGACACACTGGAGATGTAGGCCAACCTACAGCAGCACCTACATCTTCAGGTTGTGTTGAAGCCTCTTCATCGAGCTCACACACAGCTGGTTATGCTTCCTCACAGGATCGCCATGGAAGAACCTCGGCCACTGTTGTCCAGAGACAAACTGTTATTCCACACACAGCAGCAAGTTCCCTGTCATCCTCACACTCCCAGGCCACAAAACAGCCAGCGGTAGCACAGGCATGGGATAAAAGACGGCCATACTCCGCAAACCATGCACGAGCACAGGCTCTGAATGCTGGCATTGCAAAACTCCTGTCCCTTGAAATGCTGTGATTCAGGCTGGTGGAGACAGACAGTTTCCGTAACTGAATATCATTGTCAATCCCACAATACAATGTGCCAAGCCGATTTCATTTCAGCAGGCAAGCCGTCCCTGGTCTGCAAAAGCATGTTGAGGGAAAAATTAAACATGCGCTACTAAAAGCCCTCAGTAGCAAGGTCCACCTGACCACCGATGCGTGGACCAGTACCCATTGTTATGATCTGCTACAACCAGTAAGGAAAGAAGGGAATTCTGTCCCTACAATACAACTAAGCTGAATCCCTACGATGTAACGGGGAACCTGATCCTGCGACCAGACCCGCTAAAGTCCTCATCTAGTGTGAACGAAGACCTATAGTTGCGAGGGAGTAATCCCTACAAGATCTAGGGACTGGGAGAAAAGGTGGACACCTCCTAGTCCTAACATAAATTGTAGCATGGATAATTAAACAGAAAAATAAATACTTTGTGATCCTAACATCAAGCAAAACTCACAGATTAAGGCACCTAAGCACCCGGCTAGCTTAACAGTAGATAATACAATGAAGTCAAGCAAAGCCAGAAGGGCGGAGCCAGACTAAATAGGGAAAAAAGGTCATGTGACCAGCAAACTGAAACAAAACCTAACAAGAGGGTTCTAACACCCATGGCCAGGGACAATACCTTTCCCTCACTGCCCATTGGGTCAATGTTGTGCAGCCGGGTACTGATCTTGCGAGTGGCGCTGTACGTGTTCTGCCAACTCCAAGGATTGCAGGAATCAAGTCTGTACACATTGATTCCTCCTCCTATTCCAGTTCCTCAGAATCATCGCTGCAGGAGCCGTCACGGTCTACCTCCACATGGACCCGTGAACGTTTACCTGTTGCGACCGATATGAGCACAGCCGTGTCCAAATGTCAACAGGCCATCCTGAAATTAATTTCCATGGGGAATCTTAGCCACACAGCGCAGGAGCTCTGTAATGCCATAAAGCAGGAGAGCGACGTGTGGTTTTTGGAAGAGAATCTACAGGCAGGCTTGGTAGTGTGTGACAATGGCCGAAATCTGGTGTCAGCTCTGGGCCTTGGCAACCTCACTCACATACCATGTCTGTCATATGTGCTCAACTTGGTCGTGCAGAGTTTTTTGAGGGACTATCCGGATCTTGATGCACTGCTGCACAAGGTCCGCCTAGAGTGCGCTCACTTGCGACGTTCCAGCATGGCCAGATCGCTGATTGCAGCTCTGCAACGCAGATTTCACCTTCATGAACATCGCATTATATGTGACGTACCCACCAGGTGGAATTCCTCGTTACATATGTTGGAGCGGTTGTGTGAGCAGCAGCCAACAGTAATGGAGTATCAGCTGCATCAGGCGCAGTCAACTCGCAATTTGCGGCGTTCACACTTCACCACTACTGAGTGGGCCTCTATAATAAGAATAATAATATTATTTATTTATATAGCGCCATAATATTCCGCAGTGCTTTACAGTTTAACAGTTTCAAAACACGAGTCATAAGTAACAACGTTAACAATACAATAATTAAAGCAAAATCAGCCGCCCCTGCTGGTGAAAGCTTACAATCTACAATGAGGTGTGGGAGATACAAAGTACAGGTGTTTATATACAATGGTGTTTTTACAATGATGGTCCAGCCATTTTAAGGAAGTGAGGGATGCATGGAGATAGTGAATGGGCTACACACACAGAATTACACATAGAATGACTTTGATTAGAGAATGTGATAGGCCACTGTGAACAAATGTGTTTTGAGGGAGCGCCTGAAACCATCCAAATTGCGGATAGTCCTAATTTCTTGGGGTAGAGCATTCCAGAGGATTGGCGCAGCGCGGGTGAAGTCTTGGAGTTGGGAGTGGGAGGTACGGATTAGTGCAGAGGTTAGTCGAAGGTCGTTTGCAGAGTGCAGCAGTCGGTTAGGCCGATAAATATAAATAAGGGAGGAGATGTAGGGGGGTGCTGCGCTGTGGAGAGCTATGTTGGTGAGAACCAGTAATTAGAATTGGATCCTATAATGAATGGGCAGCCACTGCCAGTGTAATGAGTGGCGAATAACTCTATGAAGGATATCTGCCACGTTTTGCGTGCGTTTGATGAGTCAACGCGGATGGCGAGTGCAGATGATGCACTAGTCAGCCTGACTGTCCCCCTTATCTGCCTGCTTCAAAAAACACTGCAAGCACTAAGGCATGAGGTTTTGGAAGAGGTGGAGGATGAGGAGTCACAAATTCCATCACCTTCTGGACAGTCAGCGCAACGTGGTTCTTCACAAAGGGCTGGAGGACTTTCAAAG
Source organism: Oophaga sylvatica (assembly GCA_033576555.1). Taxonomy (NCBI): domain Eukaryota; kingdom Metazoa; phylum Chordata; class Amphibia; order Anura; family Dendrobatidae; genus Oophaga; species Oophaga sylvatica. The sequence continues at coordinate 403,548,233 of JARQOD010000006.1, read as the reverse complement.
TACCATGCTGTATCAACAATTGAACCTCCAGAGTCGCTGTCTATATTTTCATAACCATTACAAACTTTTAATGTATTTACAAAGCACATAATGTACATTTTTTGTCTATCCTTTTGTAATGCTATTGTGTTTCCATAAACTGATGTTACAGAATTATGATACAAAGTTTTTAAATTTTGAGTTTTAAATTTTGTAAATTTATATGTATTTTAAGGACTTTGTGAGGAGGAGTCAATGGAGGAGGAAGACATCGCTCCAGAGGGAGGTAGACAATGCTCTAGTCAGTATGTAGACCAAGGGTGGGGTGATGCACAGCAGGCGGAGATGACGCCTCTTGCAGGGGACAACGTTTCTTGGCCAGTTGGGAGTCTGCAGCACATGGTTGATTTCATGCTGCAGTGGCTGAGAAACGACCGCCGCATCGAACACATTCACACCACGTCTGATTATTGGGTGTACACCCTCCTAGACCCTCGCTACCGGGACAACTTACAAAGCCTCATCACACCGTTGAACCGGGAGCGTAAAATGCGGAAGTACCAAGACACACTGGTGCAATCCATAATGTTCTCCATTCCAGCCAAGAGCACTGCTGCTGCTACTGATTTACAAAGCAGCTCTGTGCGTCGAGGCAGTGGAGACAGCTCTGCAACAAGAGGGAGCACAAGCAGCGCCTCTGCACAGGGCAAGACCAGTATGTTCCAAATGTGTCGAAGTTTTGTGGCAGCGCCACCAATGTCTACACCATCCGAGACGGCTCCAGTCAGCAGGAGGCAACATTTCCGTAAGATGGTTACAGACTACATGTCTTGCCTCTCAGTGTACTCTCAGATGGCTCTTCCCCATTCAAGTTTTGTGTCTCTAAGCTGGATACATGGCCAGAGCTTAGCCAGTATGCATTGGAGGTGCTGGCTTGATCTGCTGGCAGTGTATTATCGGAGCGCGTCTTTACTGCTGCAGGTGGTGTACTAACAGACCGTTGCATGCGACTATCCTACGATAATGTACAACGGCTTACTTTTCTGAAAATGAACTAGGCATGGATCTCGCCTGAATTTGCCTGTCCGGTTTCAGATTAACTAACTGGTTGACAACGTTTTCCATGTCTCCTGTTATGTTCATCTTTCTACCACCTGAGCTATACTCCCTGGGCTACAACACTGCCAGTTGCTGCTCAGAAGTGTCGTGTCCACAGACCAATACACAAGCTATAGTAATAGTGGGGTTCAGTAACGCCTGCTGTTCCCTGCTGTGTGTCCGGCAAAAATTACTGCTACCTAGCTACACATGTTTAAAAAAACATGACATGTTAAAGTGGCTAGTGCTACACATAGATATCAGGCTACACCCTTATTTCTAAGCTGTAAACAAGTGAAACGTCAAATTTAAAACCATTCAATGATTAGTGTTGGTAACAAATCTGTAACTAAATAATTGTGACATATTATGGCAGATATCCACATGTCTAACACAAAAGCATACTTATGCTATAGGGTACTGATGGTGAACCTTCTCACTCCATAACTTTGACCAATCCAACTCACATCATGCCTCAAATGCTGCAATGTTGGAAGTGCATAATGTGGGTTGAACTTTGACAACAGCTGCAGTGCGAAGGTTATCCTTCTGTGTTCTTGGCTTTTAAATAAAAGCATACAAGTAAATATAATAATACATTGTTGATTAAGGGACATGATGTACACCTGTAATATTGTGCAAACAATGGATGTAGGACTATTCCTCTTCAACATTACTTATATTTGTGTCATTTGAAAAAATACATATTTTAGTTAAAAATTAAAAACCCATGTTCAGTAGCTGTGAAAGGCCCGTTTGTGTACTTCTATATTGTTTGCAACCAATGTATTGTATACGGATGGAAGCGCGTCACACTAATAGATTAGATTTATTTTAAATGGAATGTAGCAGAACCAATTGGAGATAAATGAAAAGGATGAGCCACTGAGACACGCTCAGCAGAGTACAAGCAGCAGTGCTTGAACATGTAACTGGAGCGTGATCTGCACTAAAAAAAGTAAAAAACACAGACTGAAGTGAACACTGAAACACAACTGTCCACAATCTGTGAAAAGCTCCTTTCTGTACTTCTATAGTGTTTGCAACCAATGTATTGTATACGGATGGAAGCGCGTCACACTAATACTATTAGGATGAGCCACTGAGACACGCTCAGCAGAGTACAAGCAGCAGTGCTTGAACAAGTAACTGGAGCGTGATCTGCACTCAAAAAAGTAAAAAACACAGACTGAAGTGAACACTGAAACACAACTGTCCACAATCTGTGAAAAGCTCCTTTCTGTACTTCTATAGTGTTTGCAACCAATGTATTGTATACGGATGGAAGCGCGTCACACTAATACTATTAGGATGAGCCACTGAGACACGCTCAGCAGAGTACAAGCAGCAGTGCTTGAACATGTAACTGGAGCGTGATCTGCACTAAAAAAAGTAAAAAACACAGACTGAAGTGAACACTGAAACACAACTGTCCACAATCTGTGAAAAGCTCCTTTCTGTACTTCTATAGTGTTTGCAACCAATGTATTGTATACGGATGGAAGCGCGTCACACTAATACTATTAGGATGAGCCACTGAGACACGCTCAGCAGAGTACAAGCAGCAGTGCTTGAACAAGTAACTGGAGCGTGATCTGCACTCAAAAAAGTAAAAAACACAGACTGAAGTGAACACTGAAACACAACTGTCCACAATCTGTGAAAAGCTCCTTTCTGTACTTCTATAGTGTTTGCAACCAATGTATTGTATACGGATGGAAGCGCGTCACACTAATACTATTAGGATGAGCCACTGAGACACGCTCAGCAGAGTACAAGCAGCAGTGCTTGAACAAGTAACTGGAGCGTGATCTGCACTCAAAAAAGTAAAAAACACAGACTGAAGTGAACACTGAAACACAACTGTCCACAATCTGTGAAAAGCTCCTTTCTGTACTTCTATAGTGTTTGCAACCAATGTATTGTATACGGATGGAAGCGCGTCACACTAATAGTATTAGTGTGACGCGCTTCCATCCGTATACAATACATTGGTTGCAAACACTATAGAAGTACAGAAAGGAGCTTTTCACAGATTGTGGACAGTTGTGTTTCAGTGTTCACTTCAGTCTGTGTTTTTTACTTTTTTGAGTGCAGATCACGCTCCAGTTACTTGTTCAAGCACTGCTGCTTGTACTCTGCTGAGCGTGTCTCAGTGGCTCATCCTTTTCATTTATCTCCAATTGGTTCTGCTACATTCCATTTAAAATAAATCTAATCTATTAGTCTAATAGATTACATTTATTTTAAATGGAATGTAGCAGAACCAATTGGAGATAAATGAAAAGGATGAGACACTGAGACACGCTCAGCAGAGTACAAGCAGCAGTGCTTGAACATGTAACTGGAGCGTGATCTGCACTAAAAAAAGTAAAAAACACAGACTGAAGTGAACACTGAAACACAACTGTCCACAATCTGTGAAAAGCTCCTTTGTGTAGTTCTATAGTGTTTGCAACCAATGTATTGTATACGGATGGAAGCACGTCACACTAATAGATTTGATTTTTTTTTGTAATATAATGGAGCTGCACCAATTCCACAAAATAAAAAAAAAAAAAAAAAAAAAAAGAGTCAGTGACACGTGCAGATGCCTACAAACAGCGGTGGATGCAGAGCAAACTGCAGCGTCACCTGCACTGTCACACACACACCTTGCACAGAGCTGTTAAAACAACACTGGCAAAATGAAGCTTTACACAGCGGTTGGTAAACTAGCCTGCCTCAAGCACAGTAGTACACAAAATCGCAATATCTAACTGTCCCTCAGAGTGAGCAGAGTAGCGTTCTGTCCCTTACTGAGTTCACAGCACAGTGACGCTAAAATGGCGGCGGCGCCTTTTATAGTGCATTCTGACATCATTTCAGCAGCCAATCACAGCCATGCCATTAGTTAAGATGACCGCAGCATTACAGGATGTGCCCACACTTCGTAGGATTCCTCATTGGCTGACTAAAATCACATTGCCTGTCTCAAAGAATTATGGGAACTTCCGATTCCGGTATACGATATGGAAAAAGTATCGGAATTAAGTATCGGAATTCCGATAACGCGAATATCGGCCGATACCCGATACTTGCGGTATCGGAATGCTCAACACTAGTTGTGAGAAGTCACAACCACTGTCATCACAGAAGGTATTAAACGGACATCTGATATCCACAGTCACAGCAGACACGGCTTTCCCAGACCCAGCAGACACTAAACATTGGCTCCTGAATCTTGTCATGTATAGTGTACAGTTCCTATAGCGTCTTGTGCTTGGGTGCGAGGAAAACACATGAGACACAGGTTGATATGAAATGACTTGTATTACTTCATACAAGCATGCAGAAAAGGTCACACAGTTTGCAGGAACAGAGGCAGGAGAACACAGCAGGCCAGAGTAACTTCAAGCTCTACAATAACTCTCCAAAGCAGGTTCAGGATCTCTTCTCTGTACCGTAATTCCTCTGCAAACATGGATTCACCAGACAGCAGGTTTCCAGAGTCCAAAAGTGTTCCAAAGTTCCTCAGTAGGAAATAGCTGGAGTCCAAAATCCTAGGTTTCCAGGAGTCAGGTCACAGGCTGACTGAAGCTTGATTCAGGAGCACTGATTATTCAGCTGAGGCTGCTTAAGAAGCAAGAGGAGAGAATCAGGGCGGGAACATGAAAGCTGGAACCTCCATATTAACTGAGGGCAAGATAGCTGCAGCAAGACAGAAAGCAAAATGGCCGACGGAAAACTGAGTTTCAAGGAACATGTCAAAAGAGACAAAGAACCTTACACATGGCCTTCTCTGGGTGACTCTTGGGATATATTTTACCAGGCAAATCTTCGCACAAGACTTGTCCCAAAGACCTTTTCCGCAGACTTCCGTGCATGAAGAGGATACTGCAAGATGACTTGCTGCTTGGCCTGTACTCTCCCCGCCATGGCCTGTGGTGTGAGAAGGCATAGGTGTAGGGTTAAGCTGGGATGGATAGAAAGCTTGTATGTGGTCCTCGCTGTCACACTCCATACACTTGATTATAACCTTACAGTCCTTAGCAAGGTGTTTGGTAGAAGCATAACATCTGAAGCACACTCCGATCTTCTTTAGATGCTCCTTGCGTTCTTGGACTGGTTTCTTTCTGAAGCCAATACATTTCTTCAGCGGTTGTGGCTTCTTGCGGATGGGACACTGACGGTTTGGATTCTTGACTCTTTCACCCTTGTTGTCATTGTCAGGAACCGATGCTGGTGTGGGAAGAATGTCGGTCTTTTTTACCAATACTGGGCCTCTACTTTTTCTGTCAATTTGATGAGGGCTCTCATGCTTAGGAGCGGGTGAAGCTGTGCCGGTGGTTCTCTGCAGGTGAACCTTGGGTCAGCCTTATGCTCGGCAATGTCTTTGATGAACTTGCAGAAGTAGGAGAACTGAGGAAAGGACACCTGGTGTTACTTTTTGTAACTTGTCCCTAGCGTAGTTCACCTTTCTTGCACGTCATATGGCAGCTTGACAACTATGGGTTTCACCCCACGTGCGGTGTCCAGGTAGCTGAGGCCAGGTAGAAGTGTGTCTGTCTTTGCCAGCTGGAGTTCAAACAGCAGGTCGCTGAGTTCCTGGAATTTTGAAGTGTCTTTGCTGGATATTTTAGGAAAATCCTGTAATTGTTTGAGCAGTGTGTCTTCTATAGCTTTAGGACTGCCGAAACTTTTGTCTAGTCTGTCCCATGCGGTCGTGAGACCAGCCGCTGGATCGCTGATGTAAACGGATCTGAGTCTCTTGATTCGCTCTGTGGATCAAGGTCACAGTCACCTGATCAGCAGGTCCAGCTTTTCAGCAGCAGTAATGCCGAGGTCACTAGTTGCGGTTTTAAAGGCACACTTCCACCCTCTGTAGTTTTTGGGTTGGTCGTCAAACGTTGTGAGACCGGTGTTGGTGAGTTCTCGGCGAATCATATACCTTGCAAAGTTGGACATGTCTGTTTTTTCTGACTTTGGGAGCACTCTTGCTGTCTGAGTAGTGCTGTTCACTTTGGTTGTAGTTTCTTGGTTCAGAAACGTGGGAACATATGGAGCGGTATAAGCATTTAACCCAGTAACTGGTTTGGTGTATACAGTCTCTGTCGTATGCGAGGCTGGAGCCATGCGGTTGTCAAAGGTATAGTGACTTGCTGTTATGTTAGGTTGCATGTACGTAGACATCAGCATATGGAATTTGCTGAGGTGCATGTTGGAGCGTGAATAGGATTCAGGTTTGGGCATTGATTGTGAGTTGGACTGACCTTGAAAGCTGGGAGCTGCAGTCGGATCAGTGTTTTGGTACCATGGAGAAGTGTCGGAACTGACAGGAACATTAGTGGTGGTCAGTGGTTCTTTGTTTTGGTTTAGTACCAGTGGTTCTGTATCTATCTCACACAAGCTGGTATTGTCCCCTTGACTCCCACTTAGAGCTTGTTCAAAGACCTTTAACCTTGCCATGGCTGTCACATGTTTGCATTCTTTCTCTAGGACTTCTATTTTCACCTTCTTACTTGCAGCGTTGGCTTCTGCCCTTGCTGTCAACACATCCATGTCTGCCTTCCTGCGTGCAGATTCGGCTTCCATCTCCGCCTTCTTTTGGGTGAAGACGGCTTGTACCTTTGTAGTGTCTGCTTCAGCACACACTTTTATGAGCTGTTCGCTGAGGGTAGAGAATTTTGATGCACATGATCTTGATGAGTGCTTTGAATACTTAGCGGACCTGGATTTGCGAGATGACACTTCCGACATCTGCGCGAGTTTTGCTTCCGTTTTATTCACAATGTCGCACACAGTGCAGTCTCATTCAGAATTGAGTTGTTGAAATCTCTGAAGTTCCTTTAGAGACTCTGGCATGTTTAGTCTCAGCAAGATGGAGGTATATTTCTCACAAGTGTCCTTGAAAGACTGATATGCCGAGTACAATCGTTTCAGGGCTCCCTCTGGTGGTAACTCATGAGCACCAGGCATAGATAAGACAGTCACTTGGTTCTGCACTCTTTGCCATAGGGACAATACACTGGAAAGTAATTCACATTTGGCGGTTTCTAGATTGTCTTTGATCTTCCATGTAGGTTTAGTCAAGCATCTGGATCTTTCACTGAAGGCTGCATGAGATCCTGCATATTTTTCTTGCTGTTGTAAATCAGGCAGAGAGTTAGAAGTTTGTTATGATTTGGTAACTGAGGAGGACAGGAGCAAAACAGCAAGGCTGCTGAACACCAGAGAGGTTGGAAACTAATGGGTTGCAGATCCCTAAACTAACCGCACAACTAGAAGCAGCCGTGGAACGTACCTACGGTGGTCCTAGACGCCTCGGCACAGCCGGAGAGCTAGCTACACCTAAAGATAGAAACAGGAAAGCTAACTGCCACGGAGTAGAGCCCCAAAGGAATAGGCAGCCCCCAAACATATAATGGCAGTTAGACAAGACGAAACACAAACGCAGGCAGAAAATAGAGTGAGCAAACATTGGGGCCAAACACTGCCTAAATAGGACAGGACAGGACAGAATAGTACCTGCAACCCAGCAAAACCCTAGCAAAATTTCCAACACTTTTGATTTCAAAAATGCTGAGATCACACGATCTCGCCACCCACTAAATCAGATCTCAGTGTGAACAAGACTAACCCGCAGCCACTCAAAAGCAGGGAAAGAGCAATTGAACAAATACAGTGGCTACTGAAAAACAGAGAGTAGCACAGGCCCCAGGAGGGGACCCGGCTAACCTCCACAAGGGTGCAGATAAAAACGGAAATAGCAAACACAATAGAAACAAGCAGAAAATATCTTATCTGAAGGTAGCAGACGAAGGCAAGACACCACCAGACTTCCAAATGAACCAGGAAACAATTGATCACCGGTGAGGATCATGGGAAGGCAGCTCCCTTAAATCAGCCCAGTCAGTGACTCCTGATTGCCAGTCATAGCTGGCAGGTGAGGTGGACCTGTCATTAGATGCAGCTTCAGCAGCCACCAGAGGGAGCCTCAGCTCAGAAATTGTCTCCAACACGTTCACAACAGAAATTCTTCCTGTCTTTTTCATTGTAAACAGGAATGCCAAGGGTGAGGGCTATTCTGCTCCTAGCTGCAGAGGAGCTCACATGCAATGTTGCAAGAGAAGTATACATGTGCATCCAAAGATGGCTACAGCAAACTGATAATGAAAAAGGGAGGAGCAAGGACTAACATCATCAACTACAGGAGAGACAAAGGGAAAAACTTCAAACTTTGTGGGACACAATCGGACCCAAACTTTTTTTGTTCACCATTAGACTTAAATAAGCGAGTCTCATCCAAAATACAGACGAGAATGGTACATGCTGTGATATTTTTGTGACGCTCGGTCAGTGAAAAAAATCTGTCATCTGAACAACCAAATTGAATAACATTGGTCTTAGTGCTGTTTGTGTAAGGTCAGTTTTTTACACGGACAGCACTCAGACCGAAAACATGGGCGCATGAACCTAGCCTTAGAGTTGTACCACACACTAAGAGCTATCATTTACAATTGTTATATATATCATAGAGACTGCCATGTGCTGCCAATTCTTGGGGATTTGGGACCAGAGCAGTGTTCGGACCTATAGATTGACTATTGAGCCTGTACACCACTCTATACATGAAGCTCATGTAGGAGGTGTGCACTTCATAGTAGTATTTTGACAGATTGGAAGTGGGCTCAGGTCATGGAACCCCCCTCCCCCCGCTGATCGGCAGCACATAGAATCTCTAATTATATATATATTTAAATTCTCGTTACTTTTTAATTCTGCTGCCTGTGTATATGCTATCTTAACCATGGTAAAGAAAATCCTATCATTAAACCTTAGGAAGTACTTTACCCCATGCTCCAGGTACTACTCTGGGCATTTCATAATGCTTGCTACATCTACACACATTTTATGGACTCATCCTGGAGGCGTATTACACATTGCACAGCAATTTCAGGCACTCCCAAATTCACTGAAATCAATGTTAATGTGTGTTTTCCCCCCTCGACACCTCAGGGCACTTTCTGAAGCATTAAAAAATTGTTTTTGTTCTTGATCTGAGTTTTCGTTCATGCAACAATTTGTTGTTCTGCAAAAGAAATGTTCTTAAATTGGAAAGTTTTGTAACCTACTAATTATTATATTTTAAAAGTGACACAACTTATGCAAAGACACAGAAGGGATCTGACATAAGTGATCAGTCAATCAGCCTCCTTCACACACAGCACCGATGACGAGCCGCAGCCAGAAACGCTCACCTGTGCCTAGCACCAAAATGGGACCAGCCAATATGCAGAACCAAAACTTGAGGGGTGAGCCGCATGGCTGTGTAACTTGGATGAGGATCACAATGCAATCCTCGGACTGGCCATTGGCTCTCCTGACCGGAGCGTGACAGCTGCATAGACATACATGGTGCCACACTCCTATCCGGAGATCTGACGGCCAGTCCAAGCATTGCATTGCGATCCTTGGCCGGGTTATGAGTATGCCACTTTCAGACCTACAATACATGGGAAAGTTATTTGATTATTATAGCCAATTTATTGGTTCTGGAAATGCCTGATAGGATCTTTACCCACACATACATATCTTTAAGAACAATTTTAGGCATGAGTTTGAATAACCCCATTAAAAGTATCAGATGAGTGACCCCAGTAAATAGTGCTATCATAGTGCTGCTATGAACAAGACCAGCAGAGTGCCCTCACTACACAGCACAAGAATAGTACCTCAATAAATAGCGCTAGAAGAGTGCCCCAATAAATAGTGCGAGTAGAGTGTCCCCAATAAAGTGTTAGTAGAGTGTCCCCAATTAACAGTGCTAGTAGGGTGTCCAGAATAAGCAGTACTAGTAGAGTGTCCCCAATAAACAGTACTAGTAGTGTCCCCAATTAACAGTGCTAATAGAGTGTCCCTAATAAACAGTGCTAGTAAAGTGTCCCAATAAACAGTGCTAGTAAAGTGTCCCTAATAAACAGTGCTAGTAAGTGTCCCTAATAAACAGTACTAGTAGAGTGTCCCCATACAGTGCTAATAGAGTGTCCCTAATAAAAGTATAGTAGAGTGTCCCTAATTAACAGTGCTATAGAGTGTCCCTAATAAACAGTGCTAGTAGAGTGTCCCTAATAAACAGTGCTAGTAGTGTCCCTAATAAACAGTGCTAGTAGAGTGTCCCTAATAAACAGTGCTAGTAGATTGTCCCTAATAAACAGTGCTAGTAGAGTGTCCCAATAAACAGTGCTATTAGAAGAGCGACCAATAAACAGAATGCTCCCAATAAAAAGTATTAAGATAGTGTCAACAGTTAATAGTGTCCCCCATAAACAGTGCAAGGAGAGGTCCTTAATACAGCCAAATGCTGTCACATATAAATTAAAGTGTTGCAAGGTGCTCTGCAGAGATAGTTCTAGCATGCTTTCCTTTCTACAGCCATATAATCAGATTATTCTGGCTGTCTACAGTATCCACAGCTCCCTGCTCAAAATATTTTCTTTGAAACACCGCAGCATTGCATAGTATAACATGGATATATGTAATAAAGAATCGGTCTCTGATTCTTGCTGCTCATGGTTCGGGCAGCATGAATCACCTGACAGGTTCCGTTAATTAAGTCCTCCTCCTCCTCCCATTAAAGTTTTTAACCTCTTGCAATCATCATACTATATAGCACTGTGTACTTACAATTGCTCATTTTCCCTTTCTCCCCTAATTCTTCTCTTTTTCATTAGGTCTATGGCATCACGTGATTAAAGGACATCCATGTGGTTTTTATTCTTGACCACAATTGCTGTGGTTCTTCTGATGAAGAAGTTTGCTAACTTCCAAATGGGTTGAGAATAAAAACCACATAGATATTCTGATACTGCATTAAGACCTTTATGGTGATCACAGAACCAGCAGCGCAGATGAACCCACTTGTCTCGACTACCTGACTACCTCGTTGGATTCTCCAACCTATTGAGGTTGCAGCAGCTGGCATTACTACCTCCCAAAACACTAATTTTCATTGTGGATCACACAACCTCACAAGGTGAGCAGCTATCATATCCTTCTATCTTTTACTGGTTAATCAGTTAAGACCCTATTGTGTTTGTACTGTCCCCCTCATTTTCTCCAGATCACATGATTAAAAACAGACTGGCTGAATCCTTCTAAGTTCTATGTAGAAATAGGAAGTCTCCTTTAACAGCATAAGTCATCATTAGATCTACAAGTCTACATCACTGTAAAGTCCTTGGAAGGAGGAGTGGATCAGCTGGGTCAAGATTAGAAGAAAAGGTAGAGCTGGCATGCCAGGGACTTTGCAGTGATGTATAATTGTGGTTCTAATCATGACTCATGCATGGAAAATAGACTTCCTGTTTCTACATATAGCTTGGAAGAATTCAGCTAGTCTCTTTTTAATCACATGATGTCATAGACCTAGTGGAAAAGAGAAGAATTAACAGGGTAGAAAGGCAAAATGAGCAATTGTAAGTACACAGTGTTTTATAATATGCTTTATAATATGATGACAGCAATATATTGAGAGGATACAAACTTTGGTGGGAGGAAGAGGAGGCGGAGTGCATCTAAATGCTTGAATGTTCTAACGTGCAGGCTATTTGTTTTTTATTCTCACCTTCAAAGTGCTTTTATTCATAAGCGAAAATATACTTCTCTATTCGCTAGACTGCTGTGTGTATAGTTTGCTTATGATATGATATCTTGATGTAGGGACAGAAGGAACCTGCCACCTGATTTGATGTGAGACGATCACTTTAATAATATAATTTTTAACCTTCTCTTGAATAATAAAATACTTTAAAAACATTTCTATGAGTTCCAAGATTACCAGCAAAAATCTTCATGGAGTATAACTTTTGGAAGTTATACCTTCCAGTCCAGTGAGTACAGCCGTAAGTTCTGTTTATTCTAGTACTATGATAATAAATTATATATATTTTCCTGGAGTGAAAAGAGCAGAAAAGACTCCATTCCATATCTTGGTTGGTCAAGGGTTTGGAGCTCATCAGGGGCACCCTGCTAGGGTTACTTAAAATAGTGTGCTGCTCACACATCTTAGTTCTCAGCATGAAAAGCAGGCAAGTCCACCCTGTGTATGAATCATCATCAATAAGTCATACCTTATGAGATGGATCTACAAAGCCCTGGTCCGGATGAGCAGTTCTTAAGCACTGCAGACAAGTAACGCCGATGCAACAGAACGACTGAGATGGGATGAAGTGGTGTCGAAGATGTAATAGGCTGTAGAGGAGATGCTGAAATTGTGTAGCAGAGCCAGAATGGCAATGAATGATGTAGCAGAGCTGGAACAATGATGGATGATGTTGCAGAGCTGGAACAATGATGGATGATGTATCAGAGCTGGAACAATGATGGATGATATAGCAGAGCTGGAACAATGATGGATGATGTAGCAGAGGAGGCACAGCAGAGACTGATGTTGCCCAGATGGCACAGTGATAGCGGATTTAGCAAAGCTGGCTCAGCGGTGACTGGAACCACTATGTAGCAGAGAGAAGTCCAGTACATTACAGTGGCAGGATGCTAAATACCAATTACTGTACACATGTGGCGTCCTACTGCCTAAGGGTATGGTTCCATGGTCCGGAATCAATGCGCTTTGGTCCGGAATCAATGCCCTTTGGATGGAGCGGAAAACCCGCTCCGCCCAAATCCCCGCCCCTTTCTTAACGCGCGGTGATTCCGGATGTGTTCAATGAATCGCCGCACCCTACATAGGACTGTGTTATTTACCTTTCGGTGACAGAGCATCGCCACAAGGTAAATAGACATGCTGCAATCTAAAAAGACGTGACGCATGTCCGGTTTAGTGGGTGTGTCACTCGGCGTAATCGGACGCATAGTGGAGACGGGATTTCATAAAATCCCCTCCACTATGCTGGAACATCTGGCCGATGCGGATTACATGCTGCGGTAGGACGTAACGTTCAATCCGCAGCTAATACTGAGTGTTTCCTGACCGTAGAAACATACCCTAAATTGGTTTGAATGACCTAGCGAGATGAAGTTACTGGAGCGTGCAAGGGAACAGAGACCCATGAATGAGAAAGAAGGAGAGCTCAGTGCTGGAGCAAGGAAAGGTGAGAACCACTTGTGTTAGGAACATTGTATATTAGAGATGAGCAAAATGAGTCACGGACCAGCGGGTTGGTAGTCTATGGCGGCAGAAGCAGAGACTTACCTTCTCCAGCTGCCGACATCTCTGGTGCCCTTTCTGATTAGAAGGTTTGACATGATGGCATCATTGTGGTGTGACACACTTATTAGGTTGTGCTGAACCTACTAATCAGGAGAAGTGCCAGAGAGGCTAGGAGGAGGTTCACAGGGTTTTGTTCTGGCAACTGCAGTCTAAGGGCTCATGCAGACAAGCTTATAAATCAGTCGCGTATTCAAAAGGGCTATTCAGATTAACTATTTTTTTCTCAGTCTGACCATGAGAAAATAATCGCAACATGCACTGCTTTCTTCTGCGTTTCGGATGAGACTTACCTATTCAATTCTATGGATACATAAAAAAAATTGATCCCACACGGAATATCCGCGTGGCATCCGATTTTTACAGATACATTTCTATTATAAAGTTTGGAAATTGTATTTGATCATGTACATCTTCTAGTGTAGATGTATTGCACATGGACATCATGGACATTGCACATGGACATGTTACACGGACATGGACACATGGATGAAAATTAGAAAAATGTATGACGATTTCCCATACCCTTGTCAACGTGGCCACTAGACCAGGGTCCTGTGAATCATTTTGCTCAATTGTACTTCACATTCATGCTTAAGTAGTAGCCAGACAGCCAAGGATTTATCGTGCACTTTGTTGAAAAACTGCTTTAGTGTGTGAATAAAGATAATAAACCTGGTTGTGGCCAATTCTGAACTGATAGTCTGTTGGTGTGATAGATGGTTGACACACAAAGGTCTTTCTAAAAAAAATGGTAAGATCAAAGTGTCTCCCGAATTGTCAGAATATATACACAATATATATACACAATGCCCTTTGCATTGCCAACTAGTCACAAGCAATTTGGAGTTTAGAAGGTTTAGTACTCACCTTATATCCAATCCATTGACGCTAACGTCTCCTGTAATAAATAGAAAATAAAAAACAACCATATCCCTCACCTGACCGTCGTTCTGTCCCATGCTGTAAACAATGTCTGGGGATAAATTGTTTTCAGCCTGGAAGATGCCAAGATGCGACCGTTCAGGCTGAGAACCACTAATGAATGAGCTGCTGCGAGTACAGCATCAGTGAGCAGCAGTGACCTCATCGAGGTTACCGTGGGTCTCTGAGGCTGCGTTCCTGGTGAACTGAACTGCGGTGACCTCAGCACCGTGAGAAAAAGTCACTGAGTTCACCACAGTTCAGCTCAGTGAGTTCACCGCAGATCACCGTGAAATTCTCCTCTTGGCGCCTTTCCAAAATTGTGGTACACAACTTTATTTCAAGCATGTGATGCGCGTTCAAACACCTGTGGCAAGTAACAGGTGTGGGCAATATGAAAATCACACCTGAAACCAGATAAAAAGGGGAGAAGTTGACTCAATCTATGAAGCATGGAGAACAGAAAGAGGAGAAGAGAACTGTCTGAGTTATTGCAAACCAAACATCACAATCTCAAGGTTACAAACCCATCTCCAGAGATCTTGTTGTTCCTTTGTCCACAGAGCACAACATAATCAGGAGATTTTCAACACATGGCACTGTAGCTAATCTCCCTAGATGTGGACGGCAGAGACAACTTGATGAAAGGTTGCAGCGCAGGATAGTCTGGATGGTGGATATGCAGCCCCAATCAAGTTCCAAAGAAATTCAAGTGATCCTGCAGGCTCAGAGGGCATCAGTGTTAGCGCAAACTATCCGCCGACATTTGAGTGAAATGAAACACTATGGCAGGAGACCAAGGAGGACCCACTGCTGACACAGAGACATAAAAAAGCTACACTGCAGTTTGTCAAAATGTACATGAGTAGGCCAAAATTCTTCTGGGAAAGCGTCTTGTGGACAGATGAGACCAAGATAGAGCTTTTCTTCATTCTGCTGTTTACAGGAAACAAAATGAGGCCTACAAAGAAAAGAACACAGTACCTACAGTCAAATATGTGCAAGGCATCATGAAATCTGAAGATTACCAAAGAATGTTGGGTTTCAATGTAGTGCAAAGTGTCAGAAAGCTGGGTTTGCGTCCTAGGTCATGGGTCTTCCAGCAGGACAATGATCCCGAACATACTTCAAGAAGCACCCAGAAATGGAATGAAAACTAGTGCTGGAGAGTTCTGAAGTGGCCAGCAACGAGTAACTGATCTAAAACCCATTGAACACCAGTGTTGGGAGTAGGCGCCTTCAAGTATGAGACCTTGAGCAGAATGGAAAAGAAAAGTGGTCCAAAATTTCAGTTGATGGTTATAGGAAGCGCTTGCTTCCAGTTATTTATTCCAAAGGGTGCACAGTCAAATATTAAATTGAGGGTGCAAACAATTTTGTCAGGCCCATTTTTGGGGTTTTGGGTGAAATTATGTCTAATTTGCCTTTTTTTCTGTTGTTCCAATACACACAAAGGAAATAATCACGTGTATAACAAAACGTGTAATTTCAATAATTTTCTAGGAGAAACATAAGGCCAGAGCAAAGGCAGACCCCCCCTCGGCATGGGTGGAGACCGGCATGACAATGGGAGGTGCAGGTAGGGGATATGCATGAGTGGGATGGGTTTGGTGGACCGTTTATAGCAGTGATGGCGAACCTTTCTGAGACCGAGTGCCCAAACTGCAACCTTAAACCAAATTATTTATGACAAGGTGCCAACACGTGCCAAATGCCCCAGCATGATCCCCTTCATGCAGAAATATGCCCCATCATGATCCCCTTCATGTAGAAATGCCCCATCATGATCCCCTTCATGTAGAAATGCCCCATCATGATCCCCTTCATGTAGAAATATGTCCATCATGATCCCCTTCATGTAGAAATATGCCCCATCATGATCCCCTTCATGCAGAAATATGCCCCATCATGATCCCCTTCAAGTAGAAATGTGCCCCTTCATGATCCCCTTCATGTAGAAATATGCCCCATTATGATCCCCTTCAAGTAGAAATGTGCCCCTTCATGATCCCCTTCATGTAGAAATATGTCCCATCATGATCCCCTTCAAGTAGAAATGTGCCCCTTCATGATCCCCTTCATGTAGAAATCTGCCCCATCGTGATCCCCTTCATGTAGAAATATGCCCCATCATGATCCCCTTCAAGTAGAAATGTGCCCCATCATGATCCCCTTCATGTAGAAATATGCCCAATCATGATCCCCTTCATGTAGAAATATGCCCCATCATGAACCCCTTCATGCAGAATTATGCCCCATCATGATCCCCTTCATATAGAAATATGCCCATCATGATCCCCTTCATGCAGGAATATTCCCCATCATGATCCCCTTCATGCAGAAATATGCCCCATCATGATCCCCTTCATGTAGTAATATGCCCCATCATGATCCCCTTCATGCAGAAATATTCCCCATCATTATCCCCTTCATGTAGTAATATGCCCCATCATGATCCCTTCATGTAGTAATATGCCCCATCATGACCCCTTCATGCAGAGATATGCCCAATCATGATCTCCTTCATGCAGAAATATGCCCCATCATGATCCCCTTCATGCAGAAATATGTCCCATCATGATCCCCTTCATATAGAAATATGCCCCATCATGATCTCCTTCATGCAGGAATATGCCCCATCATGATCCCCTTCATGTAGTAATATGCCCCATCATGATCTCCTTCATGCAGAAATATGCCCCATCATGATCCCCTTCATGTAGTAATATGCCCCATCATGACCCCTTCATGCAGAGATATGCCCAATCATGATCTCCTTCATGCAGAAATATGCCCCATCATGATCCCCTTCATGCAGAAATATGTCCCATCATGATCCCCTTCATATAGAAATATGCCCCATCATGATCCCCTTCATGCAGAAATATGCCCCATCATGATCCCCTTCATGTAGAAATATACCCCATCATGATCCCCTTCATGCAGAAATGTGCCCCATCTTGATCCCCTTCATGCAGAAATATGTCCCATCATGATCCCCTTCTTGTAGTAATATGCCCCATCATGATCCCCTTTTTGTAGTAATATGCCCCATCATGATCCCCTTCATGCAGAAATGCCCCATCATGATCCCCTTCATGTAGAAATATAGAAATTCCACTACCTCCATCATTTCCTCCTCCCCATCACCCCATCATTGCCCTCTCCCCCACCATCTTTGCACTCTCCCCATCACTCCCATCATTGGCCCTCTCCCCATCACTCCCTTCATTGGCCCTCTCACCATCACTCCCATCATTGGCCCCCTCCCTATCATTGGCCCTCTCCCCATCACTGGCCCTCTCCCTATCATTGGTCCTCTCCTCATCACTGACCCTCTCCCTATCACTCCAATCATTGGCCCTCTCCCCATCACTGGCCCTCTCCCCATCACCGGCCCTCACCCCATCACTCCCATAATTGGCCCCCTCCCCATCAATCCCATCATTGGCCCTCTCCCCATCACTGGCCCTCTCCCCATCATTGGCCCTCTCTCCATCATTGGCCCTCTCCCCATCATTGGCCCTCTCCCTATCACCGCCATCACCTCTCCACAGCGGCCACACTCAGCACACACACACAGACACACACCACAGCGACCACACTCAGCACACACACATACACCACAGCGGCCGCACTCACCACACACACACATACACCACAGCAGCTTCACTGGCACAGCGGCCGCACTCACCTCTCCGCGCGCCGGCAGCTTCCTTACTCTCTCAATTCCTCTCACGCATTGAGCGATTGAGCGGCTGCGCCGCTCAATGTAATTAATCAAGGAAAAAACGTCCGAAATATATTTAGGCACTTCAAAACCAATTAGAAAAACCACAATGGTGTATATATTCACACCAGAGAAGAAGCGATCCAATTAAAATGATTTTTATTTCACAAATTTAAAAAAAAAAATATATATATATATATATATATATATTATATATATATATATATATATATAAAAACATCAATACACAGAATGTCCCAATGAGGACGCCACCATAGAGAATAGTGATAATTAGAATTGATACTGAATCAAATTATAATAAATAGGCACCAAAAATTACAAATCAACAAAAATTAAAGACATCAGTGTGTATAATAAATAGAAATAGTGCCTATATATCAAAGAAGATGAAAATATTAATCCAGACTCATAAATCACTAAAACATAATAGTTGTAACTGTACCAGGTAAGTTATAATATAGCCAAAGCAATCAATATATCCACGGATCATAGACACACAAGATGGAATTAATCAAGGAAACACCCAGAAACAATCGGTCAGTTACTTAAACATAAGTCCATGTATATACTAGTAACAGCAATGTGCTCAGAGAATCATGGAATCTAAACTATACAGACAGCCTCAGATAAGACAGCCCAATAGGGTGATATTATGTCCAGCCCATTGGAGTGCTATGCCATCCAGCCATAATGTTGACCGTGGTAAAAGAAGGAATTGCTTACAGCAAACTATACCTGGTTCAGTGCACCTGTGGCGTCCACCCACCCCGACGCGCTTTTCGCCGTCAGCTTCTTCCGGGGGCGTGGCGTCCTCATTGGGACATTCTGTGTATTGATGTTTTTTATATATATATATATATTTTTTTTTTTTTGTTTTAAAATTTGTGAAATAAAAATCATTTTAATTGGATCGCTCAATGTGTAAGGCAGGAAGCTGCAGTCAGGGAGCAACGATGAGGCGCGGCCGCATGCCAGCTGAGAGGGCTCTGCGTGCCCTCTGTCACGCGTGCCATAGGTTCGCCATCACTGGTTTATAGGGTCGGGTTGGGGGGTGTGGCTAGACACTTCCCGCTTTCCAGGTTCATGCTTGGTCCCGCCCGCTCACCTCATTGTATCTAATGTCATTTGAAGGGGTTGTTGTGGGTTGATTAGCATCTTATTGGGTCATGGTGGATTTGGCGGTTGGGGGAGTCCTTGAGTTGGTTATAAATTGGTATGGGTATCCATGGGTATATGGTTTCCTCCTTTTGGCATTCAATATTTTGGATCAGGTGAAATGGGGTGGTGAAGTCAGCAAGGTTGTCGGATCCCCAAGATGTTTGGAGTGAACGTTGGAACCCTTGGGGTTATGGTGCTCCCGAGCCAGTGGGGTAACGGCTGGTGGTAAAAATTGGTGGTTGTTTTATGTTCACTTCGTATTTGGTATTCACCAGATTTCTGGGAACTTCAAGGACTCCTCCCAGCGTGTAAAATGTCATTTTATTCAATGATTTCATTGTATGTTATTTAAATAAAGGCTGCTGTGGCCATAATTATTCCAAAGTATTTGGTGTCCGTTTCCTCATTTAATGAGATTAAGTGGAGGTGTTGGTGGTTTTATCCCCGTAAGACTTCACCGTTACCAGTGTCAATGCTTCATTTTCTGGAACAATTTTGAGGGTGCCAACACTTTCAGCCATGCCTGTACAGTCATGGCCAAAAGTTTTGAGAATGACACAAATATTATATTTTCACATGATCTGCTGCCCTCTGGTTTTTATGTGTGTTTGACAGATGTTTTTATCACAGACAGAAATATAATAATTGCAAACATATGAGTAACAAAAGCTTATATTGACATTTAGAATGAGTTAATGCAGCAAGTCAATATTTGCAGTGTTGACCCTTCTTCTTCAGGACCTCTGCAATTCTCCCTGGCATGCTCTCAATCAACTTCTGGACCAAATCCTAACTGATAGCAGTCCATTCTTGCACAATCAATGCTTTCATTTTGTCAGAATTTTTAGGTTTTTGTTTGTCCACCCGTCTCTTGATGATTGACCACAAGTTCTCAATGGGATTAAGATCTGGGGAGTTTCCAGGCCATGGACCCAAAATCTCTATGTTTTGTTCCCTGAGCCATTTAGTTATCCATCATGCTGGAAAAGGCATTATTGATCGCCAAACTGCTCTTGGAGGGTTGGGAGAAGTTGCTCTTGGAGGACATTCTGGTACCATTCTTTATTCATGGCTGTGTTTTTAGGCAAGACTGTGAGAGATCCGATTCCCTTGGCTGAGAAGCAACCCCACACATGAATGGTTTCAGGATGCTTAACAGTTGGCATGAGACAAGACTGGTGGTAGTGCTCACCTTGTCTTCTCCGAATGAGGCGTTTTCCTGATGTCCCAAACAATCGAAAAGGGGATTCATCAGAGAAAATAACTTTACCCCAGTCCTCAGCAGTCCACTGTCTGTACCTTTTGCAGAATATCAGTCTGTCCATGATGTTTTTTCTGGAGAGAAGTGGCTTCTTTGCTGCCCTCCTTGAGACCAGGCCTTGCTCCAAGAGTCTCCGCCTCACAGTGCGTGCAGATGCACTCACACCTGCCTGCTGCCATTCCTGAGCAAGCTCTGCACTGCTGGTAGCCCGATCCCGCAGCTGAAACACTTTTAAGATACGGTCCTGGCACTTACTGGTCTTTCTTGGTTACCCTGGAGCCTTTTTGGCAACAATGGAACCTCTCTCCTTGAAGTTCTTGATGATGCGATAGATTGTTGACTGAGGTGCAATCTTTCTAGCTGCGATACGCTTCCCTGTTAGGCCATTTTTGTGCATTGCAATGATGACTGCACGTGTTTCTTTAGAGATAACCATGGTTAACAGAAGAGAAACAATGATGCCAAGCACCAGCCTCCTTTTAAAGTGTCCAGTGGTTAATGGAGCAATCACTGAAAAGAGGTTAGCTGGTCCTTTTAAGGCAGGGCTGCAATGATGTTGAAATGTGTTTTGGGGGATAAAGTTCATTTTCTAGCCAAATATTGACTTTGCAAGTAATTGCTGTTAAGCTGATCACTCTTTATAACATTCTGGAGTATATGCAAATTGCCATTAGAAAAAGTGAAGCAGTAGACTTTGTAAAAATTAATATTTGTGTCATTCTCAAAACTTTTGGCCATGACTGTATAATGTTTGAAGACATTTCAGGTGTTTTTTTCAGTTTTTTTTTT
>JARQOD010000006.1:403498615-403526965 GCA_033576555.1 Oophaga sylvatica | reverse complement strand
TTGTGCCAGGGTTGTCTATTGTTCGTCGCACTTGTTATGCATGACAGGGGCGACCTAGTTGATGGCTGATGCAAGAGTGGCATTGTAGAAACTAGTGGCCAGTGTCTGTGTCGTGGAGTGAATGTATTGAGGACAGTGGTAAGATAGAGTTAGAGAAGTGTGCGAGTGTCTAGATGTGCAGGTTTTGCGGGGGTGAAGTGTGCTGGGACATGGGTGAAGGTGAGGAGGACAGGGATGAGAAAGAGTAGATGATGGTCAGATAGAGAGAGAGGGGAGGTTGTGAAGTTTGATAGGGAGCATAGGGGGTGAAGACCAGGTCTAATGTGTGTCCGTCAGTGTGGGTGGCTGAGCAGGACCAGTGGGTAAGTCCAAGGGAGTGAGTAAGGCCAGGGAGTTTGGAAGCTGGCGACTGGTGGGTGTCAATGGGATGTTGAAGTCACCCATGATGATGGTGGGAATGTCAGCAGAGAGTAAGTGAAGGAGCCATTGTAGAGAATAGTCCATGAGGCAGTGGTTGGGCTGGAAGTCAGTTATTGATGGCCACTTGGAGGTTGGAGGGAGAGTAGATGCAGACAGAGTGGACTTCAAAAGAGGGGATGACAAGGGAGGGATGAAGTGCGTTGGGTTGAAGGTGCGTTGTAAAAAAGGAGAAGGCCCACTCTTCACCATGTCTGTTGCCAGGGAGAGGAGTGTGGGTGAATTGGAGGCCGCCATAGCATAGAGCGCAGGGGAGGTGGGTCAGAGGGAGTCAGCCATGTTGCAGTGAGGCCAAGGAAGGAAAAATTTTGAGAGGTAAAGAGGTCGTTGAATCACATGGAGTTTATTGCAGACGGAGGGGGCATTCCAGAGTGATCCAGAGAGAGGGAGCTGAGTGGTGGGTTGTCAAGGGCTGTATTTGAGGTTGGAAAGATTTCGGGTGTTTATATTGGATTGGGAGCGATTAGAGGGGGTAATAATGGAAGGTTTGAGCTGTGGGGGTCCAGGTTGGGAGATATGTCGCAAGCAGTGAGGAGAAGCAGAGAGGCAGAGCAGGTGGGAGAGGAGAGTTGGGCGATTTGTTTTGTGTTATTAGGAGAGATCTGAGGTTGTGGAGCAGATCAGCAGAGGAGGTCAGGTGGGGGGCAAGAGGGAAAGGAGAGTTTATTACTTGGTTAGAGAGTGCTGGGGTCTGTGGATAGCGAAGGAGAGTTAGGAGTAATCGAGCATAACCATTAGAGCATATGTCAGCATGGTTAAAGTAATTGTGAGTTAACAAAGAAATGTAGGAAATTTAAACAGAGTTTAGGTGTACCTTCTGGTCACTTCTGGCGCATTTCTGGCATATTTCGATAGTTATCCTTAAAACGACAGACAAGGTCAAACAAACCAGTGGCTCTGAATTTATACTTAAGCAAATGCACATCAAACAGGCCAGGTGAGAACAGGAGGGGGGAAGCAGGGAGACTGCTCGTGTGTAGCCCTGGTGTGAAGGCAACAGCAGTACCCTGGAGGATGTGTGGAAGAGTTAGCAGTTTAATGCTCAATAACATTCACTCCAACACACACTTAGACACCCCCTAGGATTAAAAAGCTAGTGAGATGTAGCCAGTGGAGGCAGTCAGTTTCAGTCAGTGACTCTGAGGAGTCAGTTTCCTGTCTCGGACAGAGGAGGGATCAGTGGCAGTTCAGAAAGTGGAGTCCATAAAGGTGAGCCAGATCACCTCAGCCTGGTCAGAGCTGTGCCCCATGGCAGCGGACTGGGACTCTTTTGAGAAGGAAGAAGATAGTTGCAGATACTTCAGTCTCCTGTCCAGGACAGTGAAGGTTCGAGACATTGCTCCTGCCTAGAGGAATACTGAGATTCTGGCAACAAGCTTGGAAAGAAGTGAGAAGGGACTAGCTGCATTACCTAGGAAGTGTGGAGTGCTTATGCTAATGTGTAGCCCGGTAACAATACCGGAGGAATGGTGGAGAGGTAACAGTTTAAGGTCTCTTCATGACATCATGTACACTTCTGACACACCCAGCAGGGGTGTGGAAGGGAGTGATTTAGTCGTCAGTGTCCGGATTTCAGAGTGAGAAGTCAGTTTCCTGTCCTTGGAAGAGTAGACGTGTCCAGTTTAAGTCTATCATCGTTCAGAAAGTGGAGTCTGTGTAGGTGTTGTATACACTCTTAGTCTAGTCAGAGCTGTGCCCCACTGGAAGAAGAAGAACTGAACTATCTATTAAGAGACAAGCAAGGCGAAGGGCAAAGTGGAAGGAAGATATTGAAAAAGTGCTTTTGACTTGGAAAAGTCTGCACGTTGCAACCGGTTACTGGGGACGAAGGATCACTATTGTCAGCTTAGTGAAGAGAAACCAGGAATCTACCGGACCCTAGGTCGCGGCAGACAAGCCCCTTATAGTCAGTCGTTAGCGGAGTCAGGGGGTGTGAGACTTTGAGTTAGTGCACGACAATAAAAGGATTCAGCTCCTCTCAGGAAGGCTTCTAACACAAATCTGACTGGGCAGAACAGCTAAAGATTAGTGGAATCATAGAGAGGAATACGCTTCAGGCTGGTGTACTCAGCTTCTTGGAAAGTAAAGGGGCCCCTAACTTGTTAAGCTGTTGCCTCAAAGCTCATCTCCTCAACCCCATCAGCCTCCCTGGGACCTGCCTTATCATCTGCAAGTAAAGGTATGGAAAGACGTTGACTGTGTGAGATGAGTTATTATTGCATGCCTGCACAATCCCTCCTAACTACCGACCTGAGGGAAGAGTCCCACCTGTAGGGGACCCGACATCTAGCTGCCTCACCATTCCCCTCAGAGATCTACAGCAGAGCTGGTACTATTACCAGATACTACAGGTGGCGTCACGAACTGTACATAAATCAATCCCCTGTAAATATACCCATCATACGCCAGACCGCCCGGGCCACGACCGAGCCACAGCTACCTGTGACAAAATCCCCATAGACTTTACGGGCTCGGCTCTGAGTACCCATTGCCCTGGTAAACCCCAATTGTTGGTGGGGGTCGACACAACTTTTTGGCGTCACGAACAGGATACGAAACTTGCAGCATTGCGAGCCCTGTGTGCCTAAGGACTTGTTTTTGTGGAAAAAGGACTGTTTGCACTTTTGGCGCCAAAATCGCCATTTTTGTCGCCATATTCGCGCCCTCAGGCGCTGGAGAGAAGGTGGGCGTACCTGAAAGAGCGCGCAAAGTCTTGGACACGCCCCGGCTCTGACTCTCGGCAGGTCCTGAACAGGAAGTGAACGCTCTAACATCAGAGCGCTGCGACAAAGGGGTCCTGTTCCCACTGCGGTGCCTGTGAAGTAGCAGCATCTGAAACCGGTAGGCTCCGTTTAACCAAGGGGGCGCTAAGATGTCACAACAACGGCTGACAGTGCGGCCCCGGCGGAGGCCCCAATCCCGCACCGTCTGGTATTGTAGCGCCAGATGGGGGCGCAGGCCCTGCACCCAGTCCGGTAGTCCCGATCATGCCACTAACGCTCCCATATTATGCCTGGGGCGAAATGGCTTCCCCAATACAGCGGTGGGCCAGGACATTAGCAGGCTTCAAGCGGAAGTTATGCAGCATCCTAGAAATGTACTCCATGCCTGAGAGACAAAAAGCTGCTGTGCTTATAGGGCAGCTAACTGGCGCTGCTGAGAGGGAAGTGGAGACTTGGGATACCGTTGATCAGGAGTCGGTGCCTGCGATCTTCTGAAGCTTCATGCCATATTTGAAGACCGCACAGAAACGGATCTCCGGATGGCCTTCTATCACTGTTCACAACAGCCAGGTGACAGCATTCGGGACTATGCTTGCCGACTACAGGGAGCCCTGAGAGCCTCAAGCAAATTAACCATTTAAATGCTATCGACGAGAATAGAATGCTGAAAGAACAATTTATACAGGGATTGAGATCCCCAGAGGAACGCAGAACTGTAAATTGGTGGTCCTTAGATCATCCGGATGCTACCTTTGATGCCCTAAAGGACATGGCATAAAAGGGCTGCGGCCCCTGGGCAACCTGAGGTGGCCACCCAACATCATCAGGGTGAAGTCACTCTGGAACCGGCAGTAACCCTTTTCCCCGCTAGTGGCTGAAGCCAAAGCGCAGGTGACACCTCCTAGTGAATTGGACTGTCTGCGCTCAGAGGTGCGCCAGCTGACTAAAAATCTGGCTGCTGTAATGAGTGCCCTGCAGCTGCGGAAGAGGAGGAAGGGAAGATCTTGTTAGCTGACTGCCCAGAGGACGTTCGTGGATGCACCGGAGAAGAAAGAAGACGTCGCCCCCCCGGAGGAGGACAACGCCACCCCAGGAGCAACCTCTGATCAAAAACCCTTCTCGTCGAGAGATCATCTGTTATCGCTGCAACCGGAAAGGTCATCTGTCTACACAGTGTCCTTTAAACGGGCAGAACCTGGGTCCAAGGGCCAACACCCAGGAGAATACCCGTCAGGCCCCTAGACTGGAACCGCAGGTATGTGGGCGGGCGACCCTACCTGTCTATTATTCTAGATGGTATTGCTGTTCCAGCATTGTTAGACACTGGGTCCCAGGTGACCCTAATACCTGATGCTCTATTACCAAGTACTGGTCAATGGACAGTCTTAAACCTCCGAGCCTTGACTTTACTGTGTATGCTTCTAATGGTCTTCCTGTAGAGTACTCGGAACAAAATGTGTAGATGTAAAGGTGGGCAGAGAGGAGTGAAAGACCAAGGGCTTCTGGTTAGTAAAGACTGTAAATGAGGAGAACGGTTTAAATATCATTTTGGGTACTAACATTATCGGTAATTGTTTGGGAGAAGTTGTGTTCTTACTCCAACAGCTCGCTGAGATTGCCCGACCAAGGCAGAGAGGAGTAATCCAAAGAGAGATCGGGCCCTGGTGTGTCAGCAGCAAGCGAAGCTTACCGACGGCGAAATTGGTAATGTACGGGTCACTGACTCAGTTCCTATTGTGATACCCCAATGAGTGAAATGATCATTTGGTGCAGGGCCAGCCATAGGTCTGAGAGGACAGAATTACCAAGCTGTAGTAGAACCCCACCATTCAGAACATAGACCTACACTTTATGACTGCTAGAGGAGTAGTAGAAGTGGTGAATGGAAGAGTACCCGGGACGGCTTCTCAATTGGGGAAATGATGAGGTATAATTTACCCCGTTATGCAACATTGCTAAACTTCATGCTGTTGATATAATTCTATTCTCCCGGCTGAGTCCTTAGACTCCTGTCAAATAGAGGAGGACAATGACCCAGCAAAATCAGGTGGCGGAATGGTGTCAGCAACTCCATGTTGGGACGGACACCACTCCCGCTCACCAGAAGCAAGGGGTATTACGGGTGGTGCAAGAGTACGCCCAAGTGTTTAGCAAAAATCCACTTTATTTTGGGATCATTAAGGGAGTACAACATCATATCCCCACAGGCAGTCATCCTCCCATCAAAGAGCGGTATAGGCCCATACCCCCAGCTCATTATCAGAAGGCTAAAGAAATGTTGAATGATATGAAAGAAAGCTGGGGTGATAAGGGATAGTTGTAGTCCCTGGGAGCCCCTCTAGTTCTGGTTAAAAAGAAAGATGGTAGTATGAGAATGTGTGTGGATTACAGGCAGGTGAACCGCATAACACACAAGGATGCATACCGCTACCACGCATAGAGGAATCATTAGCTGCTCTGAAAACGGCTAACTACTTTTCTACCTTGATCTGACTAGTGGTTACTGGCAAGTGGCTGTGGCTGAGGAGGATCGTGAGAAAACGGCTTTCACCACCCCAATGGGGCTCTGTGAGTTCGACAGAATGCCGTTTGGGCTCAGTAGTGCCCCAGGAACATTTCAGAGAGTGATAGAAAACTGTCTGGGACATCTCAATTTTGAAACCGTGCTGCTATACCTAGACGACGTTATCGTGTATTCCAAAAACTATGAGGACCATCTGAAGCACTGGCAGAAGTGTTTGAGTCCTGTCCAGGTACGGGATGAAGTTGAAACCTCAAAATGCCATCTACTCAAGCAGAAGGTACAATACTTGGGGCACATCGTCAGTTCGGAAGGAGTAGCGCCGGCCCCAGAGAAAGTCACTGCCATCCAGAAGTGGCCGGAGCCGAAAAACCTTAAAGAAGTGCGACAGTTCCTGGGACTAACGGGTTACTACAGGAGATTCGTGAAAGATTACACGAAGAAGGCAGCTCCTTTACAGGACCTCCTAGTAGGACAATCCCTGAAGAGCAGAAACCCTCCCTTTAATTGGGGTAAAGAACAGGCTGAAGCATTCCAAAAGATGAAAGAGATCCTTACAGGTGATGAAATCTTAACCTATCCTGATTACAGTCAACCGTTCCTGTTGTACACCGACGCCAGTAATGAAGGGTTGGGAGCCGTTCTCAGTCAGAAGCAGAATGGACAAGAAAAGTCATCGCATATGCCAGCAGAAACTCAGGCCAACTGAAAGGAATCCTGAAATTATAGCAGCTTCAAGCTGGAGTTTCTGGCGCTGGTCTGGGCCATTACTGAAAGATTTAAGCACTATTGGCCTCAATAAGTTCACTGCGTTTACAGATAACAACCCCTTAACGCACCTGGAAACCGCCAAGCTGGGTGCCATGGAGCAGCGATGGATGGCTCGGTTGTCCAATTACCAGTTTACTATCAAGTACGGGCAGGTCGAAAGAATGCTAATGCTGATGCGTTGTCCGAATGCCGCATGACTCTGACACGGAAGAAGAATCGGACGACTGGAAGAAATTGAGCTACCCGCGTTCCATCGAAATGGGGTAGTCCACGAGCATCGAGTCCACAGAAAGCAGAATGGGGCAACATTAAATCCTTTACCCATCACAGCTGGAAAGAGACTCAGGACAGTGATCCAGTGGTCAGCCGCATCAAGGAGTTGTTAAAACAGGAAGGTTCCTCCTTGGAAAAGGATGCACCTATGTCAGCCAAGCTCCTGTGGAACGAGAAAGCAGGTTGTTCCTATACCGTGAGAAGTTGTGCAGAAGATACGTCAACCCCAGAACCATGAAATGGTCTGGCAATCGTGGTCCCAAGGCAGACGTCCCAATGGTGTTGGAAGCGTACCACGATCAAGCAGGACACTTTGGCTGGAGGAAGTGGAGACCTGTTGAGATGCCGGTTCTACTGGGTAGGGATGCGCAGCTCCGTCGAGAGGTGGTGTCGGAACTGTGGACCCTGTGGTCTCAGAAGAAAGGACTACGGTAGTCAAAAGGCCCCCCTGCAACCTATCCAGACGACTCGTCCCCTGGAGATTGTGGCCCTGGACCACGTCAAACTGTCGCCGAGTAGATCTGGATACTCATACGCCTTGACCATGGTGGACCATTACTCCAGATTTCTGGTAGTCATTCCAGTGAAAGACCAGACCGCAGTGACGGCCGCGAAGACCTTTCAAGCAAGCTTCTGCAGACCGCATGGGTATCCTGAGCAAGTCTTAACCGATAGGGACCTGCTTTTGAAGCCGATTTATTCAAGGAATTCTGTCAAATGTACGGGTGCAAGAAAATAAGAACAACACCATATCACCCTCAAACCAACGGTCTTTGTGAAAAGATGAACCATATTGTCCTTGACTTGTTGAGATCCATACCCTTGGAAGACAGGAATCGATGGCCGGATTTACTACCTGATTTGGTTGATTTGTACAACCATATACCTGTAAGCTCAACTAACTGCAACTCCAGCCTATCTTATGAGAGCAAGGCCCGGAAAAACTACCAATGGATTTAGAACTTGGAGTGGTTAGAACCGGAGGCAGACGATGCCGTGGAGAACTGGGACGTCAATCGGCAAGAGCAATACAGAAGAGTACAAATCTGTGTAGAGGAAAGTCTTAATAAGGCACGGGAGAAACAGGAAGATGTTTACAACCGAAATGCTTTCCTGCCAAGCCTCTGATGCCTGGAGAGGTAGTATTAAAAAGAAAAAGAAAGATGCACAAACTGGATAATCAGTGGGAGCAAGAAACCCTACGTCATACAAGATTCTAAATACGACAACAGAAAAGTTTGTGTCGTCAGTAAAGACGGAGGAAAACAACAACCACTGTGTCCAGAGATCATTTGAAGTTGTGTCCAGAAAAACTTAAAGAGTTGTGAAAAGAACCCTGTCTTCAATCAAAGAGAAAGAAAGGAAGAGGTCCTACACACCGATCTGGGAGATTTTCCTGCGGATTGGCCCCGACTGGGAGATGCTGTGATAATTCCAGTGTTGCAGTTTTATCAGCCACAAGAGGAAGTTCTACCTCCAGTTGTGCCTGTGGTGCCAGTTGAACCGTTCAGGAGTTACCCATTCCAGCAACACCTCAACCTGTAGAACCTCAAGATGGATCATCTGAAGCAGCGCCCCATTACTATGGGATCCCTGGTGAAGCTGACTCACACCGCCCAGCCATCAGTACGCTTGCCAGATCCATAGAAAGGTTAAGGGCAGTTCTATAGTTTGCCGTTACGCAGTGCAGACAGATCGCAACTTGTAATACCTGAAACTACACCACGTAGATCAGAGAGAATCACAAAAGGGAAATTACCCATTAGATATCAGCAGTAGTTATAACGAATTGATGTAAATATATTGTGAAAATTTATATATATTAAATGTGTTTTTCCCTATTATGTCTTCGTTTAACAATGGACTCAGAGGCTGAGGACTGAGCCAGCCCAAAAAACTGTATCCTGTAAATAGTTGCACTAAAGTGCCTTCTTAATGGTTTCACATGAAACCTTGACTCACCTCTGAACCAAAAACCCGTGTGGTGTGGCACTGAGTGAGGTCTGCATTTGGATGTCCTGCAGCCCACCCAGGACCCACGTTGAAGGTTTGGTGCGGGTCCTTCACAAGTATCTTGTATATATATTTATTAAATGCTATTTGATACTTTTGTATTTCTATATGTAAAATGTTATTGTTCGTAACGTTCAAGGTGTTCTCACCTCCGGATGGGAAGAAGTTAATGTTTGTTGTTATGCATAAACAAAATTTTCTGTCTTCTTGTATTTTACAGCCGGGAGTGCTGTCATTTACCATGGGGGAATGTGTAGCCCTGGTACACAATACCAGGAGGATGAGTGGAGAGGTAACAGTTAAGGTCTCTTCATGACATCATGTACACTTCTGACACACCCAGCAGGGGTGTGGAAGGGAGTGATTTAGTCAGTCAGTGTCCGGACTTCAGAGTGAGAAGTCAGTTTCCTGTCCTTGGACAGAGTAGACGTGCCCAGTTTAAGTCTATCATCAGTTCAGAAAGTGGAGTCTGGTGTAGGTGTCTGTATACACCTTAGTTAGTCAGAGCTGTGCCCCACTGGAAGAAAGACTGAACTATCTATTAAGAGACAAGCAAGGCGAAGGGCAAAGTGGAAGGGAAGATAATTGAAAAAGTGCTTTTGACTTGGAAAAGTCCTGCACGTTGCAACCGGTTACTGGGGACCGAAGGATCATATTGTACAGCATAGTGAAGAGAAAACCAGGAATCTACCGGACCCTAGGTCGCGGCAGACAAGCCCCTTATAGTCAGAACGTAGCTGGAGTCAGGGGGTGTGAAGACTTTGAGTTAGTGCACGACAATAAAGGATTCAGCTCCCTCTCAGGAAGGCTTCTAACACAAATCTGACTGGGCAGAACAGCTAAAGATTAGCTGGAATCATAGAGAGGATACGCTTCAGGCTGGTCGTACTCAGCTTCATTGGAAAGTAAAGGAGGCCCTAACTTGCTTAGCTGTTGCCTCAAAGCTCATCCTCCATCAACCCCATCAGCCTCCCTGGGACCTGCCTTATCATCCTGCAAGTAAAGGTATGGAAAAGACGTTGACTGTGTGAGACTGAGTTATTATTGCATGCCTGCACAATCCCTACCTAACTACCGACCTGAGGGAAGAGTCCCACCTGTAGGGGACCCGACATCTAGCTGCCTCACCATCCCCTCAGAGATTTTACAGCAGCGCTGGTACTAATTACCAGAACACTACAGGTGGCGTCACGAACTGTACATAATCAATCCCCTGTAAATATTTTCCCCAACATACGCCAGACCGCCGGGCCACAGACCGAGCCACAGCTACTGTGACAAAATCCCCATAGACTTCTACGGGCTCGGCTCTGAGTACCCATTGCCCTGGTAACCCACAATTGTGGTGGCGGGTCGACACACTACAAGCGCGGACAAGGCGAAAGGCACAGTGGAAGGAATTCAGAGTGCTTTAGGATTGAAGAAGTCCTGCACATTATCACGGTCACTGGGGACCGAAGTGTCACTATAGCTTCACGCATAGTGGTAGAAAAACCAGAGGCTTACTGGACCTTAGGTAACAGAAAGCAGCCCCTGGAGTGTCGGTACGTAACTGGGGGTCAGGTGGATAGGAACTTTGAGCCTGATCAGCAAAATTAAGAACCTAGTTCCATCATTGGAAGGCTCCGACCACAAAATGACCCGGGCAGTACAGCTTGGAGAAGCTGGAGTTTAAGGAGTGAACTACGCTTTATGCTGGTTGGACTCATCCTGATTGGAAAGTAAAGGAGGCCCCTAACTTGTTCAGCTGCTACCTCAAAGCACATCCTCCATTGGATCAGCCTCCCTGGGACCTGCCTGATCAACTTGAAGTAAAAGGTATGGAAAGACGCTGATGTGTGAGACTGTGTTATTCAATTGCATCCCTGCACAACCCCACCATAACTATCGACCTGAGGGAAAAGTCCCACCTGTAGGGGACCCGACATCTAGCTGCCTCACCATCCCCTCAGAGCTTACAGCAGCGCTGGTACAATTACCAGAGAATACAGGTGGCGTCACGAACTGTATATAAATCTATCCCTGTAAATAACCCCCCAACATACGCTGACCGCCAGGGCCACAGACCGAGCCACCGCTACCTGTGACAACCCCATAACTTCCATGGGCTCGGCTCTGAGTACCCCATTGTCCTGGTAACCCACAATTGTGGTGCGTGGTCGAGACACTCGCACACACAGGAGGGAATTAATTAGAAGTCCAGAAGGAAAAAAAAAAAACAAAAGGAAATTGTCCGATCCAAAAGGACAGAAGGTATTGATAGCAGACAGATAATACAGGTGTCATTGGGGTTCAGGAAAGCTGGGTGATGAGGATGGTATTGCAGTCAGGACACATACCATTGATAGACAGATTAATACTAAAAACATGCGCACTTTTTACCTGTGATTGTCCGTAAATAATGTACGTTTATGAGAAAAAATCTGCACAGAAAACTCTACAAGAGAAGGTGACTTGTTGCAGATTTAAAAAACATGCACTGCAGTTAAGTTTACGCCAAGTTAAAAAAAACAAAACAAAAAAAAAACAACCCAATGAGCACGAGACGTCTAAAAATCTATCTAGTTCACTGTAACTGTAAAGACGCTGCGTTTTCTACGCAGCAAAAAAAAAAAAAAATAAAATACAGTGTTAGAAACTCACCAAAAACGCTTCTTGGAAACGCGGAAACGCAACCCGAGTCAGTCCTATGTGCTACCCAACCTCTGATTTGCTTCTAAACATCCTCCACAACAAATGTCCACCAACTAACGCTGGTGACATTCCCTCGTCTCAGAATTCCATCTCATCTACCTGAAAGGAATAGTAACATCTTTACATGTATTCCAGTAACTACTACCCATTGACAGATCAGTGAATTTGAGTCATCATTTATTCCACCACACCCTAGAGAGAATCCATAGAAGCTAGATAAAAGCTTTCCGCTCCTACACTGTACATTATGTGCGCAAGAGGGAAAAAGAAAAAAAAAAAAAGCAGTAAGATCACAGTATGCTTAACATTAGTATAAGTGCACACGGAGTCTTTTTGCCGAGTTTTCGGATCAGAAACTCAAAGTTTTAGAGAAGTTTTGAGATTTGGAGAGTTTCCACTCAGTGTCTGCTCCAAAAACGCTGTATGTACAGAGCTTTCAAATACAAAGACGCAAACACTGAAAGATTTAGCTTGCCTGGTCTCCATCCTTTACCGAGCAAAGTCGTAGAGGTTTATGGCTACAGTAGATCCACAGCCAAAAAAGAGAAAAAGGCTTCATCCCCAAATTTGTATCACATGCATAATGGTTGGATAGGAGAAACCAAATGGATACCAGAGGCAGCATGGTGGCTCAGTGGTTAGCACTGTTGCTTTGCAGCACTGTGGTCCTGGGTCCAAAGCCCACCAAGCACAACATCTGCAAGGAGATTGTATGTTCTCCTCCTGTTTGTTTTCGCCGGGTTCTCCGGTTTCCTCCCACACTCCAAAGACATACTGATAGGGTAGATTCTGAGCTGTGGAATTATTGGTGCTATATAAAAGTGAGTAAATAAAATAAATAGCTCCTAAAAAAAAAAAAAAAAATTTCCCCTCCCCACCCCATGAATTGACAGGCATACAGGTCTTTCAAGTTGTCATGAAGGGATATTCCAACAAGACTACTGTGTAAAGTTTAAAAATGTTGTTTTTCTCCTTTATTCAGACGTCCTAGAAGGACAATAAAAACAACCAAACGCACAGATTTGCTGGAGTCGCCTCTGCATATCGCTGGCATCAGCTACAGATAGAAGAACAGTTCTCTTTTGTGTCAGTCGCGTTTTAGGGACGTAGAGCTTATTCTAACACTACGCCAAGCAAAGAAACCAGTCATGCCTGTCAAACCCGCTCTGACCATCTCACTTTTTGATGCACCTGCCTGAACGGCCAGAGCCAGGGAAATCGAGCTATGGTGTATTTCTCCACGTGGCTGACTCTGGTTACACTATTCTCTCTAGATATATATCTGGAGCTGATATTTACCAAGTGGGCAAAAAGAGGAGAGGAAAGGGGAGAAAGGGGCACAGCTAGAAGGATAAGCAAAGAGTTTGCAGTCGCTTCAGGTTGCTGGTACCCGAATGGGTCTAAAATATATAATATATCTGTTACAGATTCTGCATTTATGTCCAGGAGCTTTAAATTGGTACTTTTTCACAAAGTCTGGGTTCTGAGACCCTCACCGAACACGCCAGACTCAAGACACTGCTCTGATGCGATTACTCTTGCAGGAGCTTGTACAAAAATATATGCATTTTCAAGAAATGACTGGGGTAGTAGAATACAGATTGCCCAAATACACAGTTAACAATATGGAGACAACCCCACTTTTAAAACCATTCATGGAACTTAAAAAAGGGGAATCAGGCAGTATGATTTCACTACTGAAACTGTATTCCCCCTGATCAAGTGAGGCGAAACGCGAGTCGGGTGTTTCAGCATTACAGGGTGTATATGAATAGGTTTACTTATTTTGTCATTCTGATTGTTTTTATAGCAATATTCTATATATTTATACATAATAAAGGAGGTTAACTACTTACAAGTATCGATTCAATACTTTATACAGCAATGTTAGGCTACAAGGAAACTTGTTGTGTGACACAGAAATAGCAGCGACACAAAGCAACAATGGATGTGTGGATTACCTATGTTGTCGTGTTGCAACCTGCATCCTACTGCGACAGTCAAAGGTTTCCCCGTGTGTTGGATTTTCATAAGTGGCACACAACACACTTCAATGTGACTTGTCTACAACTTGGCCATTGTACTTACAGCAAAATGAGAGCTGTAAAATATTCGTGTGACAAAGTCGCAGAAGAGTTGCTTGAATGTTTTTGTCGTACAACTTTGCAAAGTATTGCTTTTGTGCGATACATGTCGCATTGCATACTCAGCCTTAACCTCACTAGTTTTCATACTAAATTTCTGTAAAGCTGATGTATGCACATAATGCATAACCTGGGTGGTCAGGAGTAGTTTATATTGTATGTACATATATTAATAATCTATAGGACCCTTTAATGGTTTCATTCATGTAATTCTCCCAATTTTTATTCACATTTCAAAGTGTAAGCCACTTCAAGAAACACAAAATTGCAAAACAGCCTCTCAGGCAAAACCAAAATAAATAATAATAAATAAATAAATAAATAAATAATAATATATATATATATATATATATATATATATATATATATATATATATATATATATATATATATATGTCCCAATAGTTTTTTTTTGTATAGTGTAATGGTGTTTTTTGAGAAGTGCAAAAGTCCTGAATCGGACCCATCATTGGCTCTCCTATAGGTGCTTGTTTGTTCATAGCTTGGCATCCTGAAACTAGGGGCATGGCTGGATAGGTCCTAGAATAATAGTATAACTACAAGACTGAGATCACTTATTGTGAGTCAGTGCTGAGAAATTGTGCTTTGAAGCCACATGCAAATCATCCTAGAAGCGTGTATGGGGAATGTGTGCCGTCCACAGTGCGCTGACACAACCCCAATGCAACTTCAGGTTAATCTGCATGTGGCTTCAAAGCACAATTTCTCAGCGATGGCACAACAGGGAACTAGAAGTCTGATATCAGTTTTACTCCTGTACTGCGACCTATGCAGCCATACGATTAACTTCAGGCGAAAAAAAAATCCTTCTGACAGGTTGCCTCTAAATGCATTTTCTAGGTCTTTTATATTGAAAACCTATGCATCGTACTGTACATGAATACCGCTATAATAAGGTGAATGGATTTTTTTTTTGCTTAAAAACAAAGTTGCTAAATTGCAAAAAGTTGCTAGAGTAAGGTAAATAGTTCTGCCAGGAATGTGCGAAAGTATAGACTGTTCAGACACGAAATCCGTTCTGCAGGCTGTATACATTACATATCAGCAAGGACCTAAGGGCGAGATCCGAGAAGGGCAGAAAGTGGAAGTAACTGACATACGAGCAATGCTATAATAAAGTCTAGAAGACAATCAACATGATAAGACGACACAATGACAAAGATCTGTTCATTGTGGGGTCAATATCACCGTCCGGAATACTATAAATAATGCAAATAGAGATGCAAAAAGAATAAAGACAAAATACTAGTTAACCCTGCCATGGGCATAGAGATAGTAGCTGAAGAATAAGCCCCCACCATGGAGAAAAGAAAAAAGCCACTGAAATATCCAAGAGCAGGTATATAGTCTACTCTGGGGTCAGAAATTATTACTACTGCGGGTGTGGAGTTAAAAAAAATAAAATAAATAAATGGTTATATTTTATAATATATTTTCTTGATTATACTTTATTAGATATTATTATATTTATTGTATTATACAGTATTTTAGATTTTATTATATTATATTTTAGATTATTATATATTATATTAAATGTAAAAAAAAGTATTAATAAATATCTCTGATCTGGGAGAAAATAATTACCTGGGTTTTGAATATATTTAGGGGGGGGGAGGGACGGTTTCAAGCATCATCCAAGGAGAAGCTCTCCCAAGTTGACATCACAGCCAAAAGAGTGAACACTAAGTCCAGAGAACTTTCTTACTGAAAGAAGACAGGTCCCTAAAGACTGGATTCATAATACGTAGTTTTATTTTTTTTTTTTATGTTTTGTGGTTTTAGCCAACATCACAACTATCAAAAAAAAGTGCAAAAGCATTTTATTTTAGACAGTGCAGTTTCTTACATTTTTGGATGCCAAGAAAAAAATCTAAGTTACTTACCGTTAACAGGATTTTACGGAGCCCATGACAGCACCACCTGAGAGAGGGTATCCGCCCACCGGGACAGGATACCTACTGAATAAAGTCATGATGAACACATCAGACTATATGAAGGAAGCAAACAGACAACTTACGGACACACGCTACTACAGAAAACTGGAGTCGGACCCTACACAGGACTATTACAAGGAACTAAGCACGCTGGTATCTTGCCTGCCTGACAAATCCATAAGAGCAGATGACCTGATACCAGAGAGTCCAAAAACAGGGACATTCTACATGCTTCCCAAAATCCACAAATCTGGAAATCCAGGGAGGCCGATTATTTCATGTGTGGACACCCTTACTGAGCAGGTATCTGGATGGGTAGAGGGTATTCTTAAACCCCTGGTAAAGGATACACCCAGCTACATTCAGGACACAACTGACCTACTGAATAAACTAGCAGCAATAGGTCCTCTACCAGAAGGAACCATCCTGGCCACCATGGATGTGGAATCTTTGTACTCTAATATCCCACACCAGGATGGATTAAATGCCTGCAAAGTCTTCATGTAAAACATCGGGAATGATGCTGATTCTGTGGTGAAACTCACAAAATTCATCCTCACCCACAATTACTTTGAATTTGACGACAAGATCTATTTAAAGGAGACTGGCACAGCTATGGGAGGTAAAATGGCTCCACAGTATGCAAATCTTTTCATGGCCAAGCTTGAAAGCGACTTTTTGTCTTCATGTCCCATCAGACCTCGGGCCTACTACCGCTACATTGATGACATTTTAATCATCTGGACGGAGTCTGAGCAACAGCTAAAGACGTTTCACGAACAGTTCAACCAATTTCATCCCACCATCAACTTAACAATCAACTACTCCTGCACTGAAATTAACTTTTTGGACACCATCATTAAGCTAAAGAACAATGAAATAGAGACATCCCTGTATCAGAAGCCAATCGACCGTCCAACATACCTTAAATGGGACAGTTTCCATCCAAAACACATAAAAAACTATTATCTACAGCCAAGCCATCAGATACAATCGTATATGCTCCAACCCCATGGACAGAGAAGAACACCTTGGTCGCCTCAGAAAGACCTTTTTAAATCAGGGCTACCATCCAAGAACAATTGAAAACCAAATTACAAGAGCCACCAGAATATCAAGGAATCACCTGCTACATTACAAAACTAAAGAAGAAAATAACCGGGTGCCTCTAGTGGTCACCTACAATCCAAATCTGGAGGTGCTAAGGGAGCTGCACGGAAACTACAACCTTTACTACAAAAAGATGCCCGATTACAATCCATATTTCCAGACCCCCCACTACTGTGCTTTAGGCAGCCCCCAAATCTAAGAAGCATCATTGTCAGAAGCTCCCTGTCCTCCCCCCAACAGCTGCAGGAATCTTTCCTTCCAACCAGAAAAAATGACCACGGACAAGATAAAGATCCCCAACTCACATCAGGACTACAAGATCCCAGGCACTTTCAGCTGCATCACATCTAATGTGGTATACTTAATTGTACGAAATGTCCAACTGGGGGTCTGTATGTGGGGGAGACCGGGCAAAAACTGAGAACTAGGATGAATTCTCATCGCCACACAATAAGAGAAAAGAGAATGGATCTACCTGTGGCCAAACATTTTTGTATCCCCGGTCATAGCATGATGGACATGAAATTACTTGTATTGAAGGGCAATTTCACATCTCAGAGACACAGGAGAGTTTGTGAATACAAACTGATGACGACCTTTGACACTCTCAATGCTGGAATGAACCTATCACATGGATTTATGACTTTTTACATCAATTAAGGAATTTGCTCCTAGGACCCTGTGGGAACATCACAAAACATTACCAGACCCCAATCAGAGGGCAATAAAACTTTCACACTCCTTATCTATGAACTGGTCCAATATTTATTGCCACAACTGTTCATCCCTCTCCCATATGGATAGTTCTGCTTTACGTCACTTGTCTTATCCATTGCATTATTCCTGTGTCCTGTTATGTATAAATATGTGATTCTTCAGATGTTGTATTAGTTTTTGCCTGATGAAGAGACCTGAGTAGTCTCGAAAGCTTGCAATTTGTTACCATCTTTTCAGTTAGCCATTAAAAAGGTATCAACCACTGAGGACTCTCAATTCTAAATATTTCTCTAGCAGTTCACTGTAATTTGAGGAACTGTCTGCTTGTGTTTCTGACCAGACTCTGTGTATCAAATAGTCCGGAGATGTGCCCCTCCATCCTTCCACGCTCAAGTCCGTCACAGTCACATCTGATATTGGGAGGGACCATGGGATGCCACACGATAGATTCTCTGGACTCAACCACTGTTGCAACGTTCTGGAATGGCATTGAGCCCACTGTATCACTGGAATGCATGAAGTCATAGAACCAAGAAGGGACATGGCCTTCCTCAGGGTAATGATCGGGTTGGACAGGACTGCTGATACTAGGGCTATCATTTTGTCTTTCTTCTCCTCTGGAAGGAGACAGAGCTGTTTCTCAGAGTCTATGATAAACCCAAAGAAGGATTGAACCTTCAGGGGATGCAGCCTTGATTTTTCCATATTTATCATTTAACCTAGAATGGACATGGCGCTCCAGATAAAATTTAGCTGAGCATTGCATTCAAGTTCCGTCTTGCCGACCACCAAAAAAAAAATCATCCAAGTATGGCACCACCAGTAACGTTTCTTTCCCATAAGTGTGCCGTCACCTCCAGAATAATTTTGGTAAAGATTCTTGGGGCCATGAACAGACTGAAGGGTAGTATCTTGTACTGAAAATGTCTGAGCTGGCCTCTCACGTACACAGCTACCCTTAGGAATTGCTGGTCTTCCTGGTGGATGGGGACATGATAATACACATCCTTTAGGTCTAAAACACTCATAATAGCCCGGGAATAAGATATTGATTGCTATTTTTACGGACTCCATCTTGAATTGTATGTTGATCAAGAATCTGTTGAGGCCTTTCAGATTGATTATAGTCCTGTATGATGATAGGTATGGTTTCTTTATCATAAACAGGGAGAATAAAATCCCCTCCCCTGCTGCTGAACAGGTACCTCCACTAGCACCCTCTTTTGAAGTAAGAGTAACACTTCCGCTTCCAGGGCCTGCTGTTCCTTCCAGGATCTGGGGGATGAGATCCTGAAGCTGTGCCTAGGGATAGATGAAAACTCTAGCTTCAGTCCTGATTTTATAATGTTCAGTACCCAGGTATTGGCCGAGATTTTTGCCCAGGCGGTTCAGAAGTGGGACAGCCTTACTCCCACCTGGGGTGGCCCATCACTTGGAGGATTTTCGGTTTCTTGATGCGGAACCCCCAAACAAACCTTAGTTCTTTGGCTTTTTATCTCTCCAGTCCTCCTGATTTTTGGGTGGCCTGCTCCTGCTATATCGTCTCCTCCGAAAGTAAAGCCCCCATCATACTAAGCGAGATCGCTAGCAAGATCGCTGAAGCGTCACCGATTTTGTGACGCAACAGCGACCTCGCTTTGTGTGACACGCAGCGATGACCAGCCCCCTGCTGGGTATAGCTGATCGTCGTCGAATGGACTGGACCATTTTTTCATCGTTGGTGTCCCGCTGGCCAGCGCGCATCGCTGCGTGTGACAGCGGGAGACCAACGATCAGCGAGCTGGTATCCAATGTACATATTTGGTAACTAAGCGCTGCGCGGCGCCTAGTTACCCGATAAGTACCCTGGATACCGGCTCCCATCTTCTGCTGTAGAGCGCTGGGAGCCGGTATCTAGGGTACATATCGGGTAACTAGGCGCCGCGCAGCGCTTAGTTACCCGATGTGTAC
The DNA here is from genome assembly GCA_033576555.1 of Oophaga sylvatica. Taxonomy (NCBI): domain Eukaryota; kingdom Metazoa; phylum Chordata; class Amphibia; order Anura; family Dendrobatidae; genus Oophaga; species Oophaga sylvatica. The sequence continues at coordinate 403,507,617 of JARQOD010000006.1, read as the reverse complement.
ATTGGATACCAGCGTGCTCGCTGGTCCTGATCGCTGGTAAGTCTGCCCATGTGACAGCTCACCAGCGATCAGCTAAGGATGTCCCAGCGATCCCATCCACGTCGTATCGTTGGTGGGATCGCTGGGACATTGAAGAGTGTGACGGGACCCTAACTTTTGAACGGAGGAAGTGATACAGTAGGAAGCCCCTTCTTGTCAGCTGCCTTATCTAAAATATCGTCCAAAGCTTGCACAAAGAGGCATTTGCCTTCACCTGTAATAGAGCATAATCTAGTTTTGGACTAAGTATCCCCTTGCCAGCTCTTGAGCCAGAGAGCTCTACGGGCAGCATTAGGGAGGTTTGCCGATCTTGCCGCTAACCTTACAGAGTCTGCCGAGGCATCGGCTAAAAAGGAAGCTGCCCCCTGTAACAGAGGAAGATCTATCCAAATCTCGTCCCTTGGGGTATTGTCCTTTAGACGGTTGTTCAGCTGTTGCAACCACACCATCAAAGATCTTGCTGTGCAGGTTGCTGCTATTGCTGGTTTTAATGAACCCGCTGAAGATTCCTATGCCTGTTTTAGGAAGGTCTCGGCTTTCCTGTCTAAAGGGTCTTTTAGAGTCCCCAGAAAATCAAAGGGCAAAGTGGATTTCTTAACCGCTTTAGCTACTGTGACATCAATCCTTGGGGTCTTTTCCCATATGCCTGCCTATTCTTCAAAAGGGTATCTCCATTTCGAAGACGACGGTAGTGGCCCTTTCCTTTCTGGCTTCTTCCCTTCTTTGTTGATGAGCATTTTCCTTCCTCTGACCAGGCCCCCAAACATAATGCCCTGGACTGACTTAGTAGATTTAGGGTCTGAGATGCCCATAGTGGACCTTATGGCTCTAACCAGCCTGTCAGTATCCTCTGTCAGGAAGCAGGGCCTACCTCCCGTATCCTCATCGGAGGAGGAAGAGGAGGATGACTCCAGGCCCAAGCTTTCCCCAAGCTGTACTGATCCCTCAGATTCTGAACACAGTGGTTCTGGCATGCCCTTCCCTTTCTTTGCCATCAGGTCCCTTAAAGATTCCTGGACCTCCGACCTGATGATAGATTTAAGGTCCATAGCAAGCCTGGGTGTCTCCTCTGATATTGTTTGCTGTATACACTCCGCTCTCTTGCACAGGGCACACTCCCTATTTTGTTTGGAGGTGCGCTTCAGGGGTCTTCCCTGTCAAGGAAACAGAGAGAAGGGAGGGCTGCTTTAGTATCATTTACATTCACGAAGATCACTCACCACCTGCTGATCAATCTACGGTACCGGAGACGCAGGCTGAGTCAGTTCTGAAGAACGCCTTTCTCTGGCAGTGGGTTCGTAACCTGACTTGCTTCTCAGGCTGGTCCTGCTGCCTGCATGACTGCTATTGCGCCCTCTATGCTGCGGATGGCGCTGGGGGGTTCCTACGATGCTTGCAGTAGGGAAGATGGTGGTGGCGGCTGCTGCTCTTCCATGTTTGGAGCTTGCAGGAAACTCCACCATTTTGTTGGGCCAACCCCTTTAAATATTGGGTGGCTTCACCTTCTCTGTCTCCAATTTTAAATCCGACGCACTGTGTGCAGGGGATTCCCAGGCCCTGCGCACGCACAGCCCGGATTGCCGCTGATGTCACCGGCGCGCTTACACCAGCGGGACGCGCCGTATGCAACGTCCCCAGCGCGCTCACGTCAGCAGGACATGCTGGATGCCTCCTGCGTCCCACGTAGTCTCGGGCGACCCACTTTCCAGTGCGCTCAGCTCCAGACACCAGATTCCCCAGCATCATCCATGCGCAGCCCGGAAGCGTGTCCTGGCACACACCACTGGGACTCTGTTTCACAGCGCGCGCAGACCCAGGACTCGTGCATGCAGGAGACATTTACCAAAGAGGCCCCTGCTGCACGGCATTGTGCCAACCCTATGGTCGGCATTCTTCTCCCACGGAAGGCATCCCGATCTGCCAAGCACCCTCCTGGGCAAATGTACCGCTTGCTTCTGTAGGCTTCCACAAGGACAGGAAACCGAACGTTTCCTGTCCTGGTGGGCAGATACCCTCTCAGGTGGTGCTGTCATGAGAGACAGGGAAAAGAAATCTGAACTACACCCATTTCCTAGAAGGTATTAAATACACTGGGAATAATCCATCATTGCCCGACAACCCTACATGTTCAAATGACACGGTGCATAATTATATATCTTTATGCTTTTCTTTATGCACAGGGCAGTTATCGCCACAAACACTCAATAGTCGAGATCTGAAAGCTTAATCGCTTCTTATAAAATGTGGTCACTGGACGAGTAAATTGGGGGGAGGGGGTGGAATAAAGGAATAAAATTGTCAGGAATAGGATTAGATAATTACTGTAGAATTATTGAGAGACTGTAAACAAAGATCATCTCACATCTCAGTCCTTGGGGACTGCTGCCTTGTAATAAATTATAATTAGAGATTCTATTTTAAGCATTTCATGTTGTCAAACATCTAAAAATGCCGCATTTATCCAGCATGTTTTTTTCTAATTAAACTAAGCAACTGGTTCTAATGAGGAAAAAAAATATAAAAATCAAATACCGGAATATCTTCATAATTTAAAGACCCTGGAGAGTGAAAACCCAGTTAGTGTTAAATACTCAGGGATTAAATCCCCCCTAATCAGTACATGCCACAATTATGTAAAGTTTAACAAGATTTCACATTTGACCTTTCTCATTGAGAACCTAGGTGGTCTTTATAGCCCATGTACACTTCCACATACACAATTGTTAATTTGCTTCTGATCTCCAGCTCCTGGCTTTGAATACTCGCGCTCTCCATTCTCCGTGTAAGGGTGCAGTCAGACAGCCATATAGCACAGACTACAATCGCGTTACAATGCTCGGACTGGCCGGCAGGTCTCTTGACCCGAGCGCAACAGCATGATTTCTTTGCAGCAGTCACACCAGGTGAGCCGCCAGCAAGTCCACGCATTGAAATTCCATAGTCATCTGTGTTATACAGCCGTCTGACTGCAGCCTTAGGCCTAGCAGGGTGAAGGAGTGGGGTGGTACACAGGGGAAAGCTAAACAGAACCATTTAGGTCATCATTCAGATTTGTACTCCTGAGCTTATTTCCTTAGAGAGCAATGCAATTTTGAACAACGTAAAAACTTCACGCCATACTCCTGCCCCAAGCTAATGGTATGTGGCTGAAAACGAGAACTTCAAATAGGCCGTATTGGAGACGTGGCTTGCCATTCATTACAGGTTAGGAGGAGACATGCTTGTACAGAGGGTGGACCAAGTTAGGTGGTCATACAATAGAGGAAAAAAGGATGAGCTGAACGGAGAGGCACTTTTATGATCAATTTTATTAATATGGGATCAGCTGCATAAGCAAGGGTGAAGCCATTGAGGACGTCGAGACGGAAAATCGCACCTGGACCCCAGGGACGTCGGAATCAGGCAACATATTGTAAATATAAATTTATACAAACTAGCTTGGCCCGTGTGAAATTTTCGCACATTGGTAGTCGGGGGCGCAGGCAATTTCAGAAAAAGCAAGCTGGTCAAATGTAAATGTATTTCATGAGATGATGAACACAGACAGGTATTTATATATGTAGATTGGTAATACAATAAATTGGTTTGATAAGTAGAGGCCAAAAAATGTCTTCCTGTTGAGGTGCCACCTGCAGGTCATTTACAAATTAATTAGAACAGATATGCATGTAGAGAAAGGGTACACAATACCTTTTTGGAGGCTTCCGGGTGTAACACTTGTCTGACGTGGAGCTGTCCATCAGTGCACAAGCAGAAAGAAGTCCCCACACTGATGTTGATCTCATTTCCTACTGACTGGTTGAACTGTAAGGCAAGAGGAGTGAACATTAAATCCAGTGATTAGAAACTACGTGTAATGAGCATATTGTGCTTAACACAAAAGTACGTACACTTGGTCCTCAACACAGTCAACGTACAACAAGAGTATTGTACATGCGCTACACGGTGGTCCACAACCTAAGATCCCAACACTTGCAAAATGATGACAACTTTTGGCATGCCCCGACGGACCACGACTGAGGTTGGAAAGACATTATGGATCTATAATGAGTATTAGTGTGTAGGATCAGACTCCTACAGAATTTTGACAATGGCTCACCCAACTTTTTGAAAATTCACAATTATCAATTGAAAAAAAATTTACATATTTTTCTGTGCTTAGAAGGCGTAAAAGTATCATAGTAACATAGTTATTAAGGTTGAAGGAAGACTTTAAGTCCATCTAGTTCAACCCATATCCTATCCTAACCTGCCCTAACATGTTGATCCAGAGGAAGGCAAAAAAAACCCAAGTGGCAAACAGTAAGCTTCACATTGGGGAAAAAAATTCCTTCCCGACTCCACATACGGCAATCAGACTAGCTCCCTGGATCAACGCAGTATCTAGGAAACTAGTGAATATACCCTGTAATATTATACTTTTCAAGAAAGGCATCCAGTCCCCTCTTAAATTTTAGTAAGGAATCACTCATTACAACATTAGACGGCAGAGAGTTCCATAGTCACACTGCTCTTACAGTAAAGAATCTGCATCTGTGATTATGGCTAAACCTTCTTTCCTCCAGACGTAGAGGATGCCCCCTCGTCCCCGTCACAGGTCTAAGAGTAAAAAGATCATTAGAAAGGTCTTTGTACTGTCCCCTCATATATTTGTACATTGTAATAAGATCACCCCATAGCCTTCGTTTTTCCAAACTAAATAACCCCAAGTGTAATAACCTGTCTTGGTATTGCAGACCCCCCAGTTCTCTAATAACCTTGGTCGCTCTTCTCTGCACCCGCTCCAGTTCAGCTATGTCTTTCTTATACACCGGAGACCAGAACTGCACACAGTATTCTAAGTGTGGTCGCACCAGTGACTTGTATAGAGGTAAAATTATGTTCTCCTCATGAGCATCTATGCCTCGTCTAATGCATCCCATTATTTTATTTGCCTTGGCAGCAGCTGCCTGACATTGGCCACTAAATGTGAGTTTGTCGTCCACCCATACACCCAAGTCTTTTTCAGTGACAGTTTTGCCCAGTGTTTTACAATTAAGCACATAATTATACATCTTATTTGTTCTACCCAAGTGCATGACCTTACATTTATCCCCATTAAAGCTCATTTGCCATTTATCAGCCCAAGCTTCTAGTTTACATAAATCCTCCTGTAATATAAAATTATCCTCCTCTGTATTTATTACCCTGCAGAGTTTGGTGTCATCTGCAAATATTGAAATACTACTCTGTATGCCCCTACAAGGTCATTAATAAATATGTTAAAGAGAAGCGGCCCCAATACTGACCCCTGTGGTACCCCACTGCTAACCGTGACCCAGTCCGAGTGTGCTCCATTAATAACCACCCTTTGTTTCCTATCCATGAGCCAGTTCTTAACCCACTTACACATATTTTCCCCATCCCCATTGTTCTCATTTTATGTATCAACCTTTTGTGTGGCACTGTATCAAAAGCTTTTGAGAAGTCCATGAACACCACGTCCACTGCATTCCCTTGGTCCAGTCCTGAACTTACCCCTTCATAAAAGCTTATCAGATTAGTCTGACAAGAACGGTCCCTCGTAAACCCATGCTGATACTGTGTCATGAGGTTATTCAGCTTCAGATACTCCAATATAGTATCCCTTAAAAAACCCTCCAGGATTTTACCCACAGTAGATGTTAAGCTCACTGGCCTATAATTTCCAGGTTCAGTTTTTGCCCCCTTTTTGAATATTGGCACCACATTTGCTATACGCCAGTCCTGTGGTACAGACCCAGTTATTATGGAATCTTTAAAGATTAAAAATAATGGTCTATCTATAACTGTACTTAATTCCTGCAGTACTCGGGGGTGTATCCCATCCGGGCCCGGGGATTTGTCAACTTTAGTGATTTTTAGACGCCGCCGTACTTCCTGCTGGGTTAAGCATGTGACATTTAATGGAGAAATTTTTTTATCTCTGATCATGTTATCTGTCATGGGATTTTCTTGTGTAAATACAGTTGAAAAAAAGTCATTTAGCATATTGGCTTTTTCCTCATCCTCATCCACCATTTCACCCAGACTATTTTTAAGGGGACCAACACTATCATTTTTTAGTTTCTTGCTATTTATGTAGTTAAAGAATATTTTGGGATTATTTTTACTTTCTCTGGCAATGAGTCTCTCTGCCTCAATCTTTGCTGTCTTGATTTGCTTTTTACAGAATTTATTCAGTCTTCTGTATTTATTTAATGCCTCTTCACTACCTACTTGCTTTAATTCCCTAAACGCTTTCTTTTTGTCCCTTATTGCGCCCCTTACAGCTCTATTTAGCCATAGTGGTTTCCTCCTAATTCTAGCATGTTTATTCCCATAGGGTATATACTGTGCACAGGTCCTATTCAGGATACTAATAAACGTCTCCCATTTTCTTTGTGTATTTTTATGTCTCAGGATATCGTCCCAGTTTATTGCACCAAGATCATCTCTCATCCGTTGGAAATTTGCCTTCCTGAAGTTTAGTGTCCTTGTAACCCCTCGACTACACATCTTATTAAAGGATACATGAAAGCTTATTATTTTGTGATCACTATTACCCAAGTGACCCCCAACCCTTATATTTGATATGCGGTCTGGCCTGTTGGATAATATTAGGTCTAGCAGTGCCCCCCTCTTGTTGGGTCCTGAATTAGTTGTGAAAGGTAATTGTCTCTCATAGTTGCCAAAAACTTATTACCTTTGCTGGAACTGCAGGTTTCTGTTCCCCAATGTATTTCAGGGTAGTTGAAGTCCCCATAATAATGACTTCTCCTTGAGTTGCTGCTTCATCTATTTGCTTTACGAGGATATTCTCTGTTGCTTCCATTATTTTAGGAGACTTATAACAAACCCCTATCAATAATTTGGATGGGTTTTAAGGATGATTTTACATATAAACACACACCCCTACCTCGCTTATTTTTACGGTCATTTCTAAACAGACTATAGCCCTGTAAATTAACCGCCCAGTCGTGGCTCTCATCCAGCCAAGTCTCAGATATCCCCACCATGTCATAATTATTTTGTTGGTGAGGCTTCTAGCATTAGTATACATGCACTTTATGTATCTCTCTGAACCTCTATTCTTTTTTAAATTATTAACTGTTCTAACCCCACCCCCCATGCCACCCCCACCCCCAATTTCATTATTTGTGCCCAGGTCTCTATCTGCACTGCCTTCCCCTCCTATAAAATGAATACCCTCCCCCCCAGTCCCTAGTTTAAAGACTCCTCCAACCTTCTAGCCATTTTCTCCCCCAGCACAGCTGCACCCTCCCCATTGAGGTGCAGCCCGTCCCTAGCATAGAACCTGTAGCCAACTGAGAAGTCGGCCCAGTTCTCCAGGAACCCAAACCCCTCCTTCCTACACCAATTCTTGAGCCACTTATTAACCTCCCTAATCTCCCGTTGCCTCTCTGGTGTGGCACGTGGTACCGGCAGTATTTCAGAAAATACCACGTTGGAGGTCCTTGCTTTAAGCTTGCAGCCTAATTCCCTGAAATCATCTTTAAGGACCTTCCACCTGCCTCTAACTTTGTCATTTGTGCCAATGTGCACCATGACCGCTGGGTCCTCACCAGCCCCTCCCAGTAATCTGTCAACCCGATCAGCGATGTGTCGGACTCGAGCGCCAGGTAGGCAGCACACTGTTCGACGATCCCTGTCTTTGTGACAGATTGCCCTATCTGTTCCCCTAATAATTGAGTCCCCCACTACCAGCACCTGTCTGGCCTGCCCTGCTCTCCTAATTCCCCCTTACTGGAGCAGACACTCCCTCGGCTTTCAGAGGACATGCCTGGCTGCAGCAGTGCTACCCCTGTACTGACAACCCCCTCATCTGCCAACTTTGCAAACTTATTGGGGTGTGCCAGATCAGGACTAGCCTCCCTGGCGCTCTTCCCTCTACCCCGCTTTCTAACTGTCACCCAGCTTCCTACTTCAGTGTCCTGCAGCTCCACCCTAGCATCCCCCCCTCATCTATCCCATTGAGCGTCTGCTCAGTGAGCAGAAGACTCCTTTCCATATTGTCTATGGATCTCAGTGTTGCCAGCTGCACATTTAGATCCAAGATTTGGGCTTCCAAATGCACAACGTGCTCACATCTCACACAGCAGTATGCACCCTCGACCGGCTGTTCAAGGACTGCATACATGTGGCAAGATGTACACTGGATGGCATTGGCAATAGTGGAGCACATATCTAATGGGGATTTCACCAGACAGCAAAGATAAGTAAAAATAAATAAAAAGTATTAATAAAATATACAGTAACAGCAATTCAGTAAATCCTCCCTTGGAAACTCCCTGAATCCAAAGTCACTGAATCTCAAGTCACACTTACCACCGTTCACACTTGCGCACCGGTCACACTCAGCTCGCTCACACTCGCTGAAGCAGAAGATTTAAAGAGATTTTTTTTTTTTTTTCCTTCAGCAGCAAATCACCCTGCTGCTCTAATGCACTTCCAAAAAGACTTGAGCCCCAACCAGCTGGCCCTTATAAACCCTTAATTATGAACCCCCACCCTTAATTAACCCCTTGTGAATATAGCTACACCAAGATTTAAATGCAATATAGTTAACCTCTAAACCTTTAAACACACAGATAGTAAAATAAGAGATTAATCCTTTAGAGAGAAAAAATAGGTTAAAAAAGCCCCAAAAGATAGAATAGGTAGAAAGGCACTCAGAAATCCACAATTCAGCCACTCACACCAATTCGTAATGCAATGTTTTTAAAAGGTCCATGCCCACCTTGCAAGACTGTCAGAGGACTGCTGACCTCCCCATGAATCTATATACAGACTCAGTTTGGCCATGTAACCATGTGTTCTTGGTGTGTTTTACCTAGAAATTTAAGTAAATCAGGTATTGAAATTTAACATTCCCAATCCGTTCTAAAATCAGATGTGGGAGGCCTTCACCCATATAAAAGAGTCGACTAGCGCAAGTCTTTGCT
>JARQOD010000006.1:403480004-403498515 GCA_033576555.1 Oophaga sylvatica | reverse complement strand
TTTAGATCACCCTGATGCTACCTTTGATGCCCTAAAGGACATGGCAATAAAAGGGCTGCGGCCCCTGGGCAAACCTGAGGTGGCAACCCAACATCGTCAGGGTGAAGTCACTCTGGAGCTGTGATGAGTGCCCTGCAGCTGTGGAAAGAGGAAGAAGGGAAGATCTTGTTAGCGGACGGCCCAGAAGACGTTCCGTGGATGAACCGGAGAAGAAGGAAGACGTCGCCCCCCCGGAGGAGGACAACGCCACCCCCAGGAGCGACCTCTGATCAACACCCTCCTCGTCGGGAGATCACCTGTTACCGATGCAACCGGAAAGGTCATATGTCTCCACAGTGTCCTTTAAACGGGCAGAACCTGGGTCTGAGGGCCAACACCCAGGAGGAGACCCGTCAGGCCCCCTAGACTGGAACCGCAGGTATGTGGGTGGACGACCCTACCTGTCTATCATTCTAGATGGTATTGCTGTTCCGGCATTGTTAGACACTGGGTCTCAGGTGACCCTAATACCTGATGCCCTATATACTAAGTTCTGGTCAATGGACAGTCTTAAACCCCCGAGCCCTGACTTTACCGTGTATGCTTCTAATGGTCTTCCTGTAGAAGTACTCGGGACAAAATGTGTAGATGTGAAAGTGGGCAGAGAGGAGTTGAAAGACCAGGGGCTTCTGGTAGTAAAGACTGTAAATGAGGAGAACGGTTTTAAATATAATTTTGGGTACTAACATTATCAGTAATTGTTTGGGAGAAGTTGTGTTCTTACTCCAACAGCTCACTGAGATTGCCCGACCAAGGCAGAAAGGAGTAATCCAAAGAGAGATCCGGGCCCTGGTGTGTCAGCAGCAAGCGAAGCTTACAGACGGCGAAATTGGTAATGTACGGGTCACTGACTCGAATCCCATTGTGATACCCCCAATGAGTGAAATGATAATCTGGTGCAGGGCAGCCATAGGTCTGAGAGGACCGAATTACCAAGCTGTAGTAGAACCCCACCATTCAGAACATAGACCTACACTTATGACTGCTAGGGGAGTAGTGGAAGTGGTGAATGGAAGAGTACCGGTACGGCTTCTCAACTGGGGAGATGATGAGGTAAACTTACCCCGTTATGCAACCATTGCTAAACTACATGCTGTTGACAATAATTCTATTCTCCCGGCTGAGTCCTTAGACTCCCGCCAAATAGCGAGGACAATGACCCGGCAACCCAGGTGGCGGAATGGTGTCAGCAACTCCATGTTGGGACGGACACCACTCCCGCTCACCAGAAGCAAGGGGTATTACGGGTGGTGCAAGAGTATGCCCAAGTATTTAGCAAGAATCCACTTGATTTTGGGATAATTAAGGGAGTACAACATCATATCCCTACAGGCAGTCATCCTCCCATCAAAGAGCGGTATAGGCCTATACCCCCAGCCCATTATCAGAAGGCTAAGGAAATGTTGCGAGATATGAAAGAAGCCGGAGTAATCAGGGATAGTTGTAGTCCCTGGGCAGCACCTCTAGTCCTGGTTAGAAAGAAAGATGGTAGCTTGAGAATGTGTGTGGATTACAGGCAGGTGAACCGCATAACACACAAGGATGCATACCCGTTACCACGTATAGAGGAGTCATTAGCTGCTCTGAAAACGGCTAACTACTTTTCTACCCTTGATCTGACTAGTGGATACTGGCAAGTGGCTGTGGCTGAGGAGGATCGTGAGAAAACGGCTTTCACCACCCCAATGGGGCTCTGTGAGTTCGACAGAATGCCGTTTGGGCTCAGCAGTGCCCCAGGAACCTTTCAGAGAGTGATGGAGAACTGCCTGGGACATCTCAATTTTGAAACCGTGCTGCTATACTTAGACGACGTCATCGTGTACTCCAAGACATATGAGGACCATCTGAAGCACCTGGCAGAAGTATTTGAGTCCCTGTCCAGGTACGGGATGAAGTTGAAACCCTCAAAATGCCATCTACTCAAACAGAAGGTACAATATTTGGGGCACATCGTCAGTTCGGAAGGAGTAGCGCCGGACCCAGAGAAAGTCACTGCCATCCAGAAGTGGCCGGAGCCGAAGAACCTCAAGGAAGTGCGACAGTTCCTGGGACTAACGGGTTACTACAGAAGGTTCGTGAAAGATTACACGAAGAAGGCAGCGCCTCTACAGGACCTCCTAGTAGGCCAATCCCTAAAGAGCAGAAATCCTCCCTTCAATTGGGGTAAGGAACAGGCTGAAGCATTCCAAAAGATGAAAGAGATCCTTACAGGCGATGAGATCTTGACGTATCCTGATTACAGCCAACCGTTCCTGCTGTACACCGATGCTAGTAATGAAGGTTTAGGAGCAGTTCTCAGTCAGAAGCAGAATGGCCAAGAAAAAGTCATCGCTTATGCCAGCAGAAAACTCAGGCCAACTGAGAGGAATCCGGAAAATTATAGCAGCTTCAAGCTGGAGTTTCTGGCGCTGGTCTGGCCATTACTGAAAGATTTAAGCACTATCTGGCCTCCAACAAGTTCACGGCGTACACAGACAACAACCCGCTAACGCACCTGGAAACGGCCAAGTTGGGCGCCATGGAGCAGCGTTGGATGGCTCGGTTGTCCAATTACCAGTTTACTATCAAGTACCGGGCAGGCCGAAAGAATGCTAATGCTGACGCATTGTCCCGAATGCCGCATGACTCTGACACGGAAGAAGAATCGGACGACCTGGAAGAAATTGAGCTACCCGCGTTCCATCGAAATGGGGTAGTCCACAAGCATCGAGTCTACAGAAAGCAGTATGGTGCAACGTTAAATCCTTTACCCCATCACAGCTGGAAAGAGACTCAGGACAGCGATCCAGTCGTCAGCCGTATCAAGGAGTTGTTAAGACAGGAAGGTTCCTCCTTGGAAAAAGATGCACCTATGTCAGCAAAGCTCTTGTGGAACGAGAGAAGCAGGTTATTCCTATACCGTGAGAAGTTGTGCAGGAGATACGTCAATCCCAGGACCCACGAGATGGTCTGGCAAATAGTGGTCCCCAAGGCAGACGTCCAAATGGTGTTGGAAGCATACCACGATCAAGCAGGACACTTTGGCTGGAGAAAGCTGGAGACCCTGTTGAGGTGCCGGTTCTACTGGGTAGGGATGCGCAGCTCCATCGAGAGGTGGTGTCGGAACTGTGGACCCTGTGGTCTCAGAAGAAAGGACTACGGTAGTCAGAGGGCACCCCTGCAGCCTATTCGGACGACTCGTCCCTTGGAGATTGTGGCCCTGGACCACGTCAAACTGTCGCCAAGTAGATCTGGATACTCATACGCCTTGACCATGGTGGACCATTACTCTAGATTTCTGGTGGTTGTACCAGTTAAGGATCAGACAGCAGTGACGGCAGCAAAAACCTTTAAAGCAAGCTTCTGCAGACCGCATGGGTATCCGGAGCAAGTATTAACCGATCAAGGACCTGCTTTCGAAGCTGATCTATTCAAGGAATTCTGTCACATGTATGGGTGTAAGAAAATTAGAACAACACCATACCATCCTCAAACCAACGGTCTTTGCGAGAAAATGAACCACATTGTCCTTGATTTGTTGAAATCCATACCGTTGGAAGACAGAAATCGATGGCCTGACTTACTACCTGATTTGGTTGACTTGTATAACCATATACCTGTAAGTTCCACTAACTGCACTCCAGCCTATCTTATGAGAGCAAGGCCCGGAAGACTACCAATGGATTTAGAACTTGGAGTGGTAGAACCAGAGGCAGATGACGCTATTGAAAACTGGGACATCAATCGGCAAGAGCAATACAGAAGAGTGCAAGTCTGTGTAGAAGAAAGTCTCAACAAGGTACGGGAAAAACAGGAAGATATTTACAACAGGAATGCTCCTGCCAAGCCTTTGATGCCTGGAGAAGTGGTATTGAAAAGGAAAAGGAAAATGCACAAATTGGATAACCAGTGGGAGCAAGAACCCTACGTCGTACAAGATTCCAAATATGACAATAGAAAAGTTTGTATCATCAGTAAGGACGGAGGAAGAACAATATCCACTGTGTCCAGAGACCATTTGAAACTGTGCCCAGAACCCTTAAAGTTTCGTGAAGAGAACTCTGTCATCAATCAAGAAGAAAGAAAAGAAGAGGTCATACACACGGATCTGGGAGATTTCCCTGCAGATTGGCCGAGACTGGGAGATGCTGTAATAATTCCGGTGTTGCAATTTTATCAGCCACAAGAGGAAGTTCTACCTCCAGTTGTGCCCATGGTGCCAGTTGAGCCAGTTCAGGAGTTACCTACTCCAGCAGCACCCCAACCTGCGGAACCTCAAGAGGAAGAATCGTCTGAAGCAGCGCCCCATGCTATGGGAACCCCTGGTGAAGCTGACTCACACACCGCCCAGCCATCAGTACGCTTGCCAGATCCATAGAAAGATTGAGGCAGTTCTATAGTTTGCCGTTACGTAGAACAGTTGGGTTAGAGATTAATATACCTGAAGCTACTCCACGTAGATCAGAACGTACAACGAAAGGGAAGATACCTATTCGTTATCAAAAGTAGTCCTAGCAAACTAGTTTACTAAGTATGGATAATTGTATAAAGTATTGTTATGATATGTAAATTACTTGAAAATGTTTCATGATGGACTCTGAGGCTGAGGACTGAGCCAGCCCAAGAACTGATCTTGTATATAGTTGCACTTTGTGCATTCTCTACCAGCACACCTACCTCTGAACATAAAACCCGTATGGTGAGGCACTGAGTGAGGTCTGCATTCAGATGTCCTGCAGCCCACCCAGGACCCACGTTGAAGGTTTGGTGCGGGTCCTTCACAAGAATATTGTCATCTATTTATATGAAAATGTCTATTTAGTATTTTGTATTTTTCTATGCCTATTGTTATAATGCAACGTTCAAGAAATCCGTACCTCCCTGATGGGAAGAGTTTAAGATGTTACTTGTTTAAATGAAAAACAAAATGTCTTTCTTCTTATATTTCACAGCCCGGGAGTGCTGTATTTTACCAAGGGGGAATGTGTAGCCCTGGTATGTAAGGCACACAGGATCTGGAGAATGCACAGTAAGGTAACAGTTAAAGCTTGACACTCACTTACACTTCAGACACACCCACAGGGGTGTATAGGGGAGTGACGTGTAGCACAGGAGAGAGTCAGTCTAGTTTCCTGTCATCGTACAGAGCAGTCGGGGCTAGTTCTTCTCAGACAGTGAGGATTCCTGTCAGAGCTCTGGGTGAGCAGAAGATTAGTTCCTGCCAATTCAACGAAGTGGAGTCTAGTAACGGATGACTAGTTATCATCCCGAGTCTAGTCAGAGTTACCTTTTACTCAGTCTGAACTTTGAGGAAATTGAGAGTTACTCAGTGAGACCAAGGAAGAAAACTGACTTTCTATCTTCACGCTTCAGTGCTACATTGAAAGCAGAAGCAGGGCGAAGGGCATAGTGGGAAGGATTCAGAAGTGCCTTAAGGATCGGATTATCCTGCACATTGTCACCGGTCACTGGGGACCGAAGCGTCACTATAGCTCCAGGCATAGTGATAGAAAAGCCAGAGTCTTACTGGACCTTAGGTTGCAGAAAGCCGCCCTTAGAGTGCCAGTACGTAACCGAGTCAGGAGAACAAGACTTCTGAGTCCGGCGCGCGGCAAAAGAAAGTACTTAGTTCACCACTTATAAGGCTCTATCACAAAACCGGCTGGGCAGTACAGCTAGTGGGAAAAGCTGAAAACTATAGAGTTAGCTTAGCTACAGGCAAGCTTGGACTCATTCATCATTTAGAAAGAGAAGGAGGCCTGTAACCTGCTCAACTGTTACCGCTACGTGCATTCATCCACCCTGAACAGCCTCCCTGGGACCTGCCTGAACAACTTGAAGTAAAAGGTATGGAAAGAAGCTTCTATGTGTGAGACTGAGTTATTTGATTGCATCCCTGCACAACCCCACCATAACTATCGACCTGAGGGAAGAGTCCCACCTGTAGGGGACCCGACATCTAGCTGCCTCACCATCCCCTCAGAGATCTACAGCAGCGCTGGTCTTAGTGATCAGAGAACTACAGGTGGCGTCACGAACTGTATATATACCTATCCCCTGTAAATATACCCCCCAACATACGCCTGACCGCCAGGGCCACAGACCGAGCCAGCGCTACCTGTGACAACCCCATAGACTTCCATGGGCTCGGCTCTGAGTACCCCATTGCTCTGGTAACCCACAATTGGTGTGCGGGTTAAGACATCTGCAGCAGGCCAAGTCTCTACTTCTCTCTCAGCCGCACCAGCTAACTGTCCTATTACCACAGCAGCTTTTTGCTTTTCAGTCATGGAGTACATATCCAAGATACTACATATTTTCCTTTTAAACCCTGGCAGGGTGTCGGGCTCGCCGCTGTACTGGGGAAGCCACTTCGCTCCAGGCATGTATGGGAGCGTTAGCGGCATGAGCGGGACCACCGGGCCAGGTGAGGGGCCCGCACCTCCATCCTGCACT
The DNA here is from genome assembly GCA_033576555.1 of Oophaga sylvatica. Classification (NCBI taxonomy): domain Eukaryota; kingdom Metazoa; phylum Chordata; class Amphibia; order Anura; family Dendrobatidae; genus Oophaga; species Oophaga sylvatica. The sequence goes on along the minus strand of JARQOD010000006.1, from coordinate 403,492,041 downwards.
ACAACGCCAAGCGGTGGGCTATTGGGGCCACCGGCTGGGGCCGCTCCGTCTGCCGGTTGTTGCGACATGTTGATGCCCCCTTGGTTAATCTGAGCCTACCTCTTTCACAGGCTGCAGCGTCACAGGCACAGCGGTGGAGACAGGACCTTGTCGCTGGCGCTCTGATGATGCCGCAGTATCTTGGGATGCAGTTTGCGATGCGGATTGCAATGCAGATTGTGATGCAGATTGTGATGCAGTTTGCGATGCGGCTTGCGATGCAGTTTGCGATGCGGCTTGCGATGCAGTTCGCGATGCGGCTCGCGATGCAGATTGGGGTGCAGGTTGGGGGCGTGTCCAGGAAACTGCGCGTTATTTTAGGTATGCCCCCCTTCACCAGCGCCTGAGGGCGCGAACATGGCGGTAAAATGGCGGAATTTGGCGCCAAATGTAGCAAACACTTTTTCACCAAACAGTTCAATACAGGCACACAGGACTCACTATTGCAAGTTTTGTATCCTGTTCGTGACGCCAAGTTAGATTGACTCGCACCACAATTGTGGATACCAGGGCTATGGGGTACTCTGAGCCGAGCCCATAAATTTCTATGGGAGATGTCACTGGCAGCGGGACTCGGTCCGTGGCTCTGGCAGTCAAGCGATGGGGATATTTACAGGGGATTATTAGGATAGGTAGTTCGTGACGCCACCTGTGGTATCTGGTTAATTGGACCAGCGCTGCTATAATGATCTTCGCAGGGGATGTTATGGGGGCAGCTGGGTGGTAAGTCTCCCACAGGTGAGACTGGTCCCTGGAAGTCTATGGTGATGATGCAGGGTGTAGTTAAGAATTCAGTCACACACAATGCAGTTTCTTTTCATACCTTTTACTTGAAGGTGTTTCAGCAAGATCCCGGGGAGCTGGTTGGGGTGGAGAATGCACACTCGGGTAACCGCTGAGCAGGTTAGAGGCCTCCTTTACTTCAATATGTATGTGAGTCCAACTTGCCTGAAGCGAAGTTTACTCTGTTATCTCCAGCTTTCTCAATAGCCGACAAGCCCGGCCGACGTTGTGGTGGAGCCTTCTGAATGGTGAGAACAGAGTCCTTCTATGCAGGGCCCTGCTAAAAGTCCCTGTCCCTCCTGACTCCGATTACGTATCGACACTTAGGGCTGCTCTCTGCGACCTGTAGTCCAGATGCCTCCAGTTATCTTGTTACTATGTTTGAAACACTAGCAACGCTTCGGACTCCGGTGTCCGGTGATTTAGTGCAGGCAATCCAATACCTGAAGCACTTCTCTGTCTTCTCCACTATGCCCTTCGCCCTGCTCTTGCTCTTAGCATAAGCACTTGTAGCTTCGATGGTAAATGTCAGCTTTCTCCAGAGCTTGCTGAGCAGCTCTCAGTATCCTCCTAGTTTCAGCTTCTGTTGAGGTACTGATTAAAGGTAGCTCTGACTAGGCTAGGATGATTCACTTCACCCGTACTAGCCTCCACTTCTTTGTCAGGTGAGCTACGCTAGCTCTGCGAGGATTCAGTCCTCTCTCCTCTCCCTCCAAGTCCAGACTCAACTGGCACTGAACTGCACTGTCTGAAGACAGGAAACTGACTGGTCTGAGCTCTTCTCAGACAGGAAACAGACTGAGCTCAGCTAAGTGTCACTCCCTCCTACACCCCTGGTGGGTGTGTCTGAAAGGGTGAGTGACGTGAATAGATAACAAGCTTTTGCGGTTACCTTCCTGTGCATTCTCCTGGATTTTATGTGTGTGCCTTACATAGCTGGGCCACACATCTGTATTAGATGTGCAAACAGTCAGAGGCCTATCATACAGCCAGATCAGATCTCATACTTTGCACTGATGAGGGGCAACACCCCCGAAACTCGTATCTGCAAATTAAAGTTCTGGTTTGGCTTTTATTCGAAGTTCTGGCAAGGGTCGATATTAACTTTTAGGGTTTCTATTTCTTATAAGCTGCACTAGAGTTCTAGTCCTCTCCCACTCTAAATAGGCAATTTGCATATTTAAGTTTTCAGAGGAGTATTGCAGGGACTATAAGTCTCCTCACATGGCATGTCACTCTCCACAAGGAGAAATGTTAATCCTTTAGACTCTTGTATTAAAAGTTCACTTATTCTTAGTATTTGTGGTGGGATATTTAAAGTGGCCAAACATTAACGCCTTTTGCTCCAGACATGGATGTCACATTGCAGTCACTTACCTTCTCCAATCACTGATAATAGAATACAAAGTTATTGTGGGAATTGCTGCCTAGTTCTCCTTAACCAGATATCTTCAGACTTGGGACTGGAAGAACAGGACATGCTGATGCCTCATGGAGTCTCCGAAGTGGATGCTATGGGAGACATTATTGCGACGCTAATTTCCCAGCCTTACAGTAAGTTGTCTTCACAGTAGTCCATTTCTTGATCTGTTTCATGCATATGAGTAAGGTTCCTTCTACAGCATGTGCACTGATTTCTAGAAACCCTGTGTACTAGGCTAGCGCAGACATGCCATGTGTGAATGCTTACATGGGTAACCAAAATAATTTTTGGAATTAAATGGCAAAAGTTGCTTTTCCCCACAGGCGCATTTGTAGTGAATTGTTCTTCTGTAACAGGAGATGGACATCTTTTTTTTTTTTCTTCATTTTAACTTGCAAACGCCTTGTTCACCACGAGTTCGAAATTACCTCCTGTTCTGATGCCAGGCAAAAAAAATAATTTTTGGATAGTGGAGGAAAAACTGTTTTAACCAGGCCCCAAAATGTAATAAAAGTTAAAGAAAAATGTTTAGAGAATGAGTTAAAGGGACTCAAGATGACTGTTCACACGAAGCACAGGCGCTCGGTGCACCCTTGCCAAACATTTCAGTGGACCTTCCCACCGGCTTGTTTTCCCTTTATCTTTGCCCTCAGATTTGTCAAAGAGAGCGGACTCAAGTTGAAGGGAAAACAAGTGGATGGGAAGGCGCACTTAAATATTTGGTCATGTCAAAGGTGGAACAAGCACCTGTACTTGGTTTTAAGTCATTCTGTGCGGACAGTCCCTTTTAACAATAAGCTGAGAACAGCAGGATATCCTGTTTAAAGCCCCAGCTATGGATGACAATCGAATGGAGGAGCACTGTATCTACTATGTAAAGGTTTGTGCTCAGGTTTAGTCTTTGGGAGCGCACCGCTCCTCTGCCTCCTAGCTTCCTGTTTGCCAGTGGCGTGCACTCTTGAAGATTAACCTTGCGGACCAGCAGCACGGTTGCTCCTCTGGTCTTTACTGCTGTACCCTGATGCTACAACATCATCAGAATAAGGAAAGGACACTAAAGCTGGCCAGATCATGTACTCCTACAAAGATTAGGTCAGTGCTTACAGGGTTCTATTGAAAAGAACCTGTAAACTCCATTATTATACACCAAACCCATACAAGCTAATTAAAGCAAAAAAATGTAAGCACCGTGCCTGCTTGGCCACCCTGCTAGACTCCAGCTGTGGTTGGTAACCTGAACATTCAAACTTAAACATCCCTCCATTCTTAAACAGAGGATTTTAAACTGCAAAGTTGCTTGTTTTTACGAGAACTTTGTAGTTTTAACCATTATTAATGTTGAGACAACCTATTAATTTACCTGCAGCGTCTCTGCTGAATTAAAGGGAGTCTTTCACAAAACTTCACAATACAAATTGCGTGCAATGCTTTAAAAGGTCTGTGACCTGATGAGGCTGGTGTATGCAATGTGAAAATACATGTCAAAGTCCCTGGCTGTTTAATCCTGAGCATTTCAAGGTCCGCTAGAACTCATCTTGCAAAGTGAGTACACTAGCCCCATCCGGTCTAAGATCAGTATAATGCATGCAGTTTGTATTGTGAAATCTGGTGGCTGATCCTTTTTAAGGATTATAGAGATCCTATGAAAATCAGTAAGCCATCTGTGTAATGCATGGGGAAAATATTGGGTATTCACACCGCTTCAGTGCTTGGGTAAGAGGGTCCTGAATGGGGACAAAAATCATTCCGGATTCCCAAAAAAGGGGAAATCTAAAACGAGCCGTCTAAACCAGAGATAACCTTTTATTCTGCCAAACCTCTATGGTACTAAAGTAATTCCACCCCTTTGCTAAAGAATATTAAGTGTCTTTTAGGAACCTTTTTTTTCTTTTGGTTCGAAATTTAATAGCGCTAACAGTTTCTCTAATTCAGTTTTTTTTTTTTTTTACAATTTTAGGTCACAAATTTTCAGACCCTGAAAGAGTAAACTACAAATTTGAGTCTGGTACCTGGTGAGTCCTCATTATATTTTTCCATTTTTAATTGCGTGTCATAATGTTAATTATTACTAAAACTTTTATTTTAGAGAAACAAAGGAAACCATCTGCTACGTCTACATCATGTCAGCTCATAGCACCACTGTCACATATTGGATTACAAAAACTCTTTACCTTGTAATTTGCCTACTGTTTTAGGTGGGATCCTCAAAGGGTCATCCAGCACCTCTTGCTTTCATGCGGTGAAATGAGACGCTTCTAATATTGTATTGGTGGACACTTGCCAGGTATTGTACACGCATCCTCTTCTAGCAGGACAGGCGCACAATGCCCGGTCAGGTGGCAGCTGACACAATGTCAGTAGCACCTTACATTTCTCAATTCAAGAGCGAGGTACTAAATCTTTTAAATAGAACCTCTCTCTTGTTAGAAGTTATTTATATTTTAACTTGGTGTAAATGCCTCTGTTCTCCTGACAATGTTTTGTTGTTGTGTTTTTTTTTTTTTTTTTTTTTTTTTTTTTGTTTATGAATTGTCAGCAGGTTTTTGCTATGAAATCTGAGAGCAGTAGGGACAGAGACCCTGTTTCCAGCTATGTCATTTACTAGGCTGTCTTCCTGTTTTACTAAAATCAGTGTTTTATTAGCAGGAGATTATCACTACAGGACTAGGTGTCTTGTTGCTCTTAGTCATCTGCTCAGTGTAACCCCGCCCCCACCACTGATTGGTAGCTTCATCCCTATGCGTGGCCCAGCTATGCAAGGCACACACGTAAATCCAGGAGAATGCACAGGAAGGTAACCGCAAAAGCTTGTTATCTATTCACTCACTCACACTTTCAGACACACCCACCAGGGGTGTAGGAGGTAGTGACACGTAGCAGAGCTCATTCAAGTTTCCTGTCTGAGAAGAGCTCAGATCAGTCAGTTTCCTGTCTTAGGACAGTGCAGTTCAGTTCCAGTTGAGTCTGGACTTGGAGGGAGAGGAGAGAGGACTGAATCCTCGTAGAGCTAGCGTAGCTCACCTGACAAAGAAGTGGAGGCTAGTACGGGTGAAGTGAATCATCCTAGCCTAGTCAGAGCTACCCTTAACCAGTACCTCAACAGAAGCTGAAACAAGGAGGATACTGAGAGCTGCTCAGTGAGCTCTGGAGAAAGCTGACATTTCCATCAAAGCTACAAGTGCTTATGCTAAGAGCGAGAGCAGGGCGAAGGGCATAGTGGAGAAGACAGCGAGCAGTGCATCAGGTATTGGACTACCTGCACTAAATAACCGGACACCGGGGTCCGAAGCGTTGCTAGTGTTTCAAGCATAGTAACAAGATACCCGGAGGCTATCTGGACTACAGGTCGCAGAGAGCAGCCCTAAGTGCTGATACGTAAACGGAGTCAGGGAGAACAAGACGGGCAAGGCCTGATCACCCCTAACGACTTAGTTCTTTTCAATATCTGAGAATCAGAGACATAGAAGGCTCCACCACAATGTCAGCCGGGCTTGGCAGCTATTGAGGAAGCTGGAGATAGCAGAGTTAACTTCGCTTCAGGCAAGTTTGGACTCAAATACATTTGAAGTAAAGGAGGCCTCTAACCTGTTCAGCGGTTACCCGAGTGTGCATTCTTCACCCCGACCAGCTCCCCGGGATCTTCTTGAACCATCTACCAGTAAAGGTATGAAAAGAAGCTGTATTGTGTGTGACTGAATTCTTAACTACACCCTGCATCATCACCATAGACTTCCAGGGACCAGTCTCACCTGTGGGAGACTTACCACCCAGCTGCCCCATAACATCCCCTGTGAAGACCCTTACAGCAGCGCTGGTACAATTGACCAGAAACCACAGGTGGCGTCACGAACTATTCCAAATCCCCTGTAAATATCCCCCATTGCATGACCGCCAGGGCCACGGACCGAGTCCCGCTGCCAATGACAACTCCCATAGACTTCTATGGGCTCGGCTCCGAGTACCCCATAGCCCTGGTATCCACAATTGTGGTGCGAGTCATGGAGTGTACACATAAAGCTGCCAATCAGTGTTGTGGGCGGGTTTATACACAGCTCGGCATTCTGAGCTCTGCTAGATCTACTACAGTAGAGAAAACAGTGATTTGTATCATAATTACAGCATGCAGCCCAGTAAGTGACACATCAGTGGAATTGGGGTCTTACCCCCTACGTCATGCTGCTCTCAGATTACATAGCAAAAACTGGTGACTGATTCCTTTTAAGCCCATAGCGTTTTAAGGGGAATCTACTCTGGCTGGTATTGGCAACAAGGACCGACCTTAAGTTTGTGTTGATAATGGAGACCCGCTTCTGTTTCTTCCTCCTTGATACATTTTTCACTCTGCCTATATATTTATTTATTTTTTTTAATAGCAGCAAACTGGAAATAATTGATGATAATACCATAATCCGAGCACGAGGTTTACCATGGCAGTCGTCGGACCAGGACATTGCCCGGTTTTTCAAGGGCTTAAATATTGCAAAGTGAGTTTTTGCACCTTCCATTCCCTCCTCCCATTTTTTTTTTTTAACTTCTGTCCTAAATTCCTTTTGTATTTTATGCTGTGTATGTGATTTAGTTATTTTTCTGTTTTTTTTTTTTTTTTGTTTTTTTGTTTTTCCCAGTTGGGAAATTCCCATATCTTAAAGGGGTGGTTTGTATACACCCTGCGCTAGAGAAGGTAAGATTAGCGCAGGTTACAAGGCAGGTTATGGTCTCTGCTAAACAAGATGCCTTACTGGTTTTTCAGCGGCGTGTGTGCGTTTTTCCACCCCCTCTCCACTTTTTCTGGTCGCAGTGTTTAGTATGGTTTTAAATTCTGTTCTTGTTCCTTTTGGCGTAATTTTGTAGGTGGTACTATGATCTATTTGATCTCTGCATGTAATAACTCTTATTTTTTTTTTTTTTGTTTAGTTTGCTGTGAACCTATTTTTGCTGGTTGGATCTTTTTGATTTAGAGGGTTGCCTATTCTCCTTAATGACTATGTGAACTATGGTCTTTAAATTGAGCTCATTATTCCACATTCTCATCCACTTCTATATGGGTTGACATATTTGCACGGTTCAATAAGGGGTCTTTGTAATTTCTGTGTGTCCCCATGTATAATTCCTGTGTCATGCATGTATAGGGGTGGAGCTGCTCTGTGTCTCAATGCCCAAGGAAGAAGAAATGGTGAAGCTTTGGTCCGATTTGTCAGCGAGGAACACAGAGATTTGGCGCTGCAGAGACACAAACATCACATGGGCAACAGATACATTGAGGTACGTTTCCAGAAATTTTATTTTATTATTTTTAACTTCTGTATAAACGCTGACTAAAATTTATTTTATTATCCTAGGTGTACAAAGCAACTGGAGAAGATTTCCTGAAAATAGCTGGAGGTAAATATTCACTGTAAGGGTATGGGCACACTATCTCTTTTTCAGGCAAGCGAACCTGTCGCGTTTTCCAAGAGGCGTTGTGATCTTTTTTTTTTTTTTTATTTTGGGAGAGAGAAGGGGTTGGGATTGTTTGAAATTTGACAATCCAAGAAGGGATTTACTGGTACCGTTCCCACCAACCATTTTCCTACCAGCCCATTTAAATAAAATGCACGACTGCTTGAGACTTGGGCTAAATGGCCACAGCAGCCTTTTACTAAATGACGCACACACCTTGAGGCAGCCACAACAGAACATTATAAACAATAACCAAGTAAACATCACATATATAATAACAGATAAGTCTTGTCCAGAAGCAACACCCAACGGATATCGCTGGCGGCAACACTATCCCCCACAAGTACCTTCCCACCAGGGCCGGCTCCAGGTTTTTATGGGCCCCGGGCGAAAGTCTCAGTGGGCCCCTTTAACACAGACCACGATTCATAATACACAGATACAGCAGAGAAATATAGGTATAGTACAATGCCAAACACTTCACTTCTTCCATTACATGAGTGATATCTATTGTAAATTCTACAATAGCTCAGAAACCGCCAAATCCTCACAGCGCACAGTACAGACTGGACAGTACAGTCCTCCATACAATATTATGGGCACCACATAGTCTCCCCCTCATCACCCATATAATACCCCATGCAGGATGTTTTTTCCCTCCCCCCCCCCCCATCCCCCATATAATGCTCCATACAGAATACTGGACCCAATATAATGCTCCATACAGGATACTGGTCCCCATATAATGCTCCATACAAAATATGGAGCTCTCCTCTGCACTGTGCTGCGCTCTGCACTGTTACGGCTCAGGAGAGGTCGTATCACCTCCCCATCACCTCATCATGGCCTTCTCCCATCACCTCCATCATGGCGTTCTCCCCATCATTGCCTTCTCCCCATCATGGCCTTCTCCCCATCACCTCCATCATGGCCTTCTCCCCATCACCTCCATCATGGCCTTTCCCCCATCACCTCCATCATGGCCTTTCCCCATCACCTCCATCAATGCCTTCTCCCCATCACCTCCATCATTGCCTTCTCCCCATCACATCCATAATGGCCTTCTCCCATCATTGCCCTCTCCTCCACCTACACACACACACAGCAACATTCACCTGTCTGCACATTCACACACACACATATCTCACCTGTCCGGCGTCCGCACCGCAGGTACTCCCGCAGCATCACCGGCGCCCGCACTTTCTCTCTGCCACAGCTGGCCGCTGAATGATGATTTCATCCAGCGGCGCTGCTGTGAGAGGAAGCGCAGGGGCCCCTGGAGCCCGGAGCTGCGGAGGCACGGGGAGAGGTAAGTATTGTGCCAGCTGCCGGGGCCCTGAGCAAGCGGTGGGGGACCCAGTGGCGGCGCTGGCACCGCTCTCCTCTTGCCCAGGTACGCCGGGTGCTGACGCCGGCCCTGCTTCCCACCAAAACTGACCTCGCCAATAACCAGCCTCTGAACTAGACCTATCCCCTGCCGCTGTGACCCGATAGATAGATAGATAAGCTGTTGGCAATATGGGATTAGTAATATATATTATTCTGACTTTATTCCAGCAGAACATGGCATGGTATCCATAAATATATATATTGGTTGTCTATAACAATGGATGTATTCCTCCGTAAGTGCTTTTTTTTTTCTTTAGGAACATCTAATGAAGTTGCTCAGTTTCTGTCCAAAGAGAACCAGGTGATTGTACGCATGAGGGGCCTGCCGTTCACTGCCACCGCCGAGGAAGTGCTGACGTTCTTCGGCCAACACTGCCCCGTAACTGGAGGCAAAGAAGGGATTTTGTTTGTTACTTACCCTGACGGCAGGCCGACAGGAGACGCATTTGTGTTATTTGCCTGTGAGGAATATGCACAGAATGCATTAAAGAAGCACAAGGACTTGCTGGGCAAACGATATATTGAGCTGTTCAGGAGCACGGCAGCGGAGGTGCAGCAGGTTTGTCGGCTATTTCTATGATTTATTGCATTTGAAGCTTCTATTGGGTTGATATGGTGTAAAATTTAATATATATATTTGATATGTGAGCTGTAGGAGCCAGTGGGTGCACTAATATCTTGGGTCCGCCAATTGGAGAACCAGGTACCTTTTCTGTGCACCTGTATAACGTTTTTGTTTTTTTTAGGGCATATAGTAGATTAAGGCCATCTTATATATGACCAGCACCTTATAAGCAAGGTACCAAACAATATCTTGGTCATCGTATGTGTAATGTGCAGCTTCTCAGCTCAGTCACCTAGCATCGCCCTTTATACTATGGGTGTGGAGCTATGGGGGAATCTCCAACCACCACCATTCATGTGCGACAACTTCTACCTCCGCACGCACCATTGTTCCACCCAAGTGCCGTACACCTATTAGACTAAGGATGCAATGTGTTGCCTCTTCATCCTGCACAAAACCTGTCACCGATAACTTTGAGAAACATTTCACACCCTTCAGCCCAACCCAACAATTGTTTGAGGTATGAACAATAGTGATATTACTAAATAGAATAGAACAATAGTCCAGTACCGTGGCATTCTTCATTTCTCTCTGATGTTAAAACCAATCCATTGTCAGCAGTTTCATGTTGTCCTACATTTCAGCAAGTGTTTGTTTTGGTTTTTTTTTCTTAGGTTTTATTTAGGGGCTGAAACTGATAAGATATTCTTCATGTTCCCTCAGGTTCTGAACAGATACTCTTCTACACCTCTAATCCCACTCCCGACTCCCCAATTATCCCTGTGCTACCTCAGCCGTTCATTCCTCCGGTCAATGTCAGAGACTGCATACGTCTTCGAGGGCTTCCATATGCTGCAACCATAGAGGATATTTTGGAGTTTCTTGGTGAATTCTCGGTTGATATCAGGACACATGGAGTCCACATGGTACTCAATCACCAGGTAAATTCTGTGAACCTGGAGAAACTTAATTTCTAAGGCTGGATTGGCAAAAGCAATGTTCAAGAAGTTTGGTAAAAAGTGTGAAATCTCACCTGTATGTATCGTGAGACGTGCCATGAAGACTGTTTGTGTGCAGATAAAAAAAAACTAGAATGACAATAAGCAGAATAGGGTTTTATCCAGATTATAAAAGAGTAAAAAATGTGATTTGCTCGCCTTGCTTGTAAGCAAAAACAGCCGCTGCAGAGCCACCAAACCAACAGTAAGCAAACTTTAAATGTAAAACTGCTCTGCTGAGAATCCAATATACAGTACGAGGCCAGATGTGGTATGGATGCTGCTTTGTCAATGCGTTTCGAGGTGATCATACATCTTCATCAGGGCAAACCACAATGATGGTAAATACAGTATATCATTGTGGTTTGTCATGCTGAAGTGTGATTACCTTGAAATGCGTTGACAAATCTGCATCCGGTCTCCTATTGTGTATTGGATTCTCAGCAGTGCAGTTTTACATCCACTTTCATTTCCAAGTTTGCTTAGTATGAAGACTTTTTTTGCAGATATTCTTGTTACAGGTCGATAAGGTTGAGAACACAACATCTGCCGGGTCCCAAGTACTAAAATAAGGGACTGTCGAGGGATTTCTTGTGTCATGTTTTCATGCCATTGTCATAAATGTTAGACCAAAAATAATTCTAAGTGAAGAGTTAAATAACGGGGATCCGTCTGTGTGCAGGGGGCCCCCCAATTGTCCTCCCCCAATTGTCTTTTTCATTATGAGGATTCAAACCCATGAATTCAATTGAATCCCCTTTGCTTTGCCCCGGGGTAGCTGCAAACCAGATCATTCTCTTGGGGAAAAATGAATTTGAATGTTGGAGGGACATCCCCCAGCCATGGTGTCCAAAACCCCCTGTCAAGCAGGATTTGCTAAAAACCCGCTCACACAGATGCAGTCCCCCGCCTCTGTTAAGCTTCCCTTGAAGAGAACTCACCCCCCTTTCGGGCAGCCTGTTCCACTCATTGCAACCCCCACGCAAAATAGAAAACCTAAGGGGAGTGTTGGGGGAGGAAATGTGAGTTGTTGTCCACTGAGTGTATTTTCTCTTTACATCGTTCTTTTATCCCAATCCCGGGGGAGTTTTAGTTTGTGTAGCATCAGGATTTTATGGAGAATAAGTACGACTGAGCGATGCACATGTGACTTTAAGGGGGCACACAGTAAAAAGAGAGAACTGACGCCATAAAGAGATTTTTTTTTTTTTTTTTTTTTGTAACTATAATGTCCCTTTGCCACCCAAAAGGCCAGGTTGATGTTTCTATGATTTCCTAATAATTTCGGGTACATTAAGTAGGCAATGGCTTGATTCTAAATGGAGAGAAAAATTTTTAGTAAAACATTTTTTGGAAATATTTTTTTCTGAAATTTGGGGTTTGCGATATGTTTGGTGTTTT
>JARQOD010000006.1:403404241-403479904 GCA_033576555.1 Oophaga sylvatica | reverse complement strand
TCACTTTGGGGGTTAATGATCTCTTTTGCCAGCCTTTTCTGACTATTTTAAGACCCTTCCCCAAACCTTTGAACAGCACTCATGCATGGTCAACATGGAAAGCAAAGGCATTCCAAGGCCATCAGAGACAAGATTGTGGAGGGTCACAAGGCTGGCAAGGGGTCCAAAACCCTTTCCAAGGAGTTGGGCCTCCCTGTCTCCACTGTTGGGAGCATCATCCGTAAGTGGAAGGCTTATGGAACTACTGTTAAGCCTTCCAGGCCTGGACAGCCTTTGAAAGTTTCCTCCCGTGCTGAGGCCAGGCTTGTCCGAAGAGTCAAGGCTAACCCAGGACAAAAGGAAGGAGCTCCGGAAAAATCTCATGGCAGTGGGGACATTGGTTTCAGTCAATACCATAAGTAACGTACTCCACCGCAATGGTCTCCGTTCCAGACGAGCCCGTAAGGTACCTTTACTTTCAAAGCGTCATGTCAAGGTTCGTCTACAGTTTGCTCATGATCACTTGGAGGACTCTGAGACAGACTGGTTCAAGTTCTATGGTTGATGAGACCAAGATCGAGATCTTTGGTGCCAACCACACACCGTGACGTTTGGAGACTGGATGGCACTGCATACGACCCCAAGAATACCATCCCTACAGTCAAGCATGGTTGGTGGCAGCATCTGCTGGGGGGGGCTGTTTTCTCAGCCAAGGGGTCTGGCCATCTGGTCCGCACCCCATGGGAGGATGGATAGCACGGCCTACCTGGAGATTTTGGCCAAGAACCTCCGCTCCTCCATCAGGATCTTAAGATGGGTCGTAATTTCATCTTCCAACAAGAAAAACGACCCAAAGCACACAGCCAAGAAAAACCAAGGCCTGGTTCAAGAGGGAAAAATCAAGGTGTTGGAGTGGCCTAGTCAGTCTCCGGGACCTTAACCCAATTGAAAACTTGTGGAAGGAGCTCAAGATTAAAGTCCACATGAGACACCCAAAGAAACCTAGATAACTTGGAGAAGATCTGCATGGAGGAGTGGGCCAAGATAACTCCACAGACCTGTGCCGGCCTGATCAGGTCTTATAAAAGACAAATTAGCTGTAATTGCAAACAAGGGTTATTCCACGAAATATTAAACATAGGGTTGTATAATAATTGACCCACACTTTTATGTTTAAAATTTATTAAAATTCAACTGAGCAACATAACTTTTGGTTTGTAAGATTTATGCTTCTGTTAATAAATCCTACTCTCGTTTTGCAGTTTGAAAGCTCTAACTTATTTGCATCTTATCAAACCAGCTAAATCTGCAGGGGGTTGAATACTACTTGTAGGCACTGTATATGAATTTCAGTCATTGTAATTTTCCAGTCAAATAACTATTAGAGTACAATTGAAAGGTTTTTGTACAAACTGCCTATGATAACAGTATATTTTTTTAAAAATAAAACACAAACTGCACTCAAAATGCATGTTCCAAAATTATTATGCACAGCAGAGTTTTCAACCTTTGTTTAATAAAGAACAAGAAAATGGTCATTTTTGAAATTATAAGCATTAGCAGGTTATTACAAACTGAAATCAAACAGTTTTCAACTCAAAACTTTATTCTAGGTGATTTACATTTGCACATAGGACCCCTTGTTCGAAAGGAGCTTCTGAACTCTTTTGTCAGGTTTTGGATGGTTTCTGCTTCAATTGTTTTGCATGAGGACAGAATACCCTCCCAGAGCTGTTGCTTAGATGTGAACTGCCTCCCGCCATCATAGACACCCTTATGATGCTCCAGAGGTCTCAATGGGGTTGAGGTCAGGGGAGCATGGGGCCACACCATAAGTTTGTCCCCTTTATGCCCATAGCAGCCAAGATGCAGATGTGTTATGTGCAGCATGAGATGGTGCATTATCATGCATGAAAATGATCTTGCTGCGGAATGCACGGTTCTTATTCTTGAACCATGGCAGGAAGTGCTGGTTTGAGAAACTCAACATACGCTATGGAGTTCATCTTTACCCGTTCAGGATCCTAAAGGGGTCGACAATCTCTCTCCCCATGATTCCAGCCCAAAACATTACTCCACCTCCTCATTGTTGGCGCCGTAGCCGTGTTTGCATGGGGTGTCCATCACCCAGCCATCCCCACTCCATCCATCTGGACCATCGAGCGTTGCATGGCACTCATCGGTGAACAAAACAGTTTTGAAGTCAGTCTTTGAGTCGCACTACACACGGTACCAGGGTTATGGGGTACTCGGCACCGAGCCCATGGAAGTCTATGGGGAATGTCACAAGCAGCACAGCTCGGTCCGTTGCCCTGGGCGCTCATTCAATGGGGGATATTTACAGGGATTTTAGGAATATTCGTGACGCCACCCGTGGTTTCTGATCAAGTGACCAGCGCTGCAGGGTGAATCTTCTGAGGGGAGTTATTAGGCAGCTAGATGTTAAGTCCCCCACAGGTGGGACTGTTCCCTCAAAGTCTATGGTGGTGCAGGCAATAAGTCAGTCACACACAATTGTTCTCTTTCCATACCTTTACTGTAGATGGTTGCAGTATGTCCCGGGGAAACTGGTCAGGGTGGAGAATGCACATACAGGTAATCGCCTGAGCAGGTTTTAGGCCTCCTTTACCTTTATGTGTATGAGTCTTTAAACCCGCATAAAGTCAATTCAACTCCAGAACAAAGTCCTTCTATTGCAGCGTCCTGCTCAAAGTTCCTGTCCCTCCCTGACTCCAGTTACGTATCACACTTAGGGCTACCTTCTGTGACTTGAAGTCCAGCAAGGAAATCCGGTTTTTTCTATCACTAGCCGTGAAGTACTAGCAGTGCTTCGGACCCGGTGTCCGGTTAAGTCGAGTGAAGGTGATCTGTCACCGAAAACACTCTTCCTTCTTTCTCCACTCGCCTGTCGCCCTGCTCTCACCCTTAACATAAGCACGGGTAGCAGTAGGTGTAGTAGTCAGCTTTTTTCCAAGCTCACTGACCTGATCTCAGTTAGCTCGATGTTCTTAACAACTGTAGTCCCTTCCTTCTTTCCCTTCAAAAACTCTGTCCAGAGCAGCTCACAGGACGTTTCGTCAGACTGTATACACCTGTAGCTCCGAGAGTCACTTTCCACGTTCTAGAGAACACAGGCAGCTTGTTCTGAGATAGCAATTCGGTTATAGCTCTGACTAGGCTAGAGTAATTTCTTTCTACCGTACTAGCCTCCACTTCAGTTCGAGATGAGCTACCTAAGCTCTGTCAGGAATCAGTCTTCTCTCCTCTCCCTCCAAGACCAGAACAGAACTAACTCTTCAACTGCTACGTCACACTAACTTAAATTGTCTAAGATGCCCTCTGGTGGAAGTGTTGGGAATGTGCGTGAATGAATAATCAGGTTTTTACAATTACCTTCCTGTGCATCCTCCTGGAACATGTGTACCAAGCGCAGCTGGGCCACACATCCCCCCCTAGTTATCATCAGCACTCCCGGGCTGAAATAGAAAAAACAATTTTTATAATATAACAATCAACATAACTCATCCCTTGCGGGAGGTAAGGACTCTTTAATGTTACAATGTATATATAGGCCAGTAGAAAAATATCAAAGTACTTTTCACATCAATAAATACAATATTAGATTCTTGTGGAGGACCCGCACCAAAAACCTCCCACGTAGGTCCTGGGTGGCTGCAGGACTTCATTGCTGCAGACCTCACTCAAGGCCACACCATACGGGTTTTTCTTTCAGAGGTAGTAAGGCTTTATGTAAAACCAAGATGGGGCACCGAAGTGCGAACTATTTACAATGAAAGTTTTTGGGTGCACAGTCCTCAGCCACGCAGTCCTTGCATGAACATTTCAAGTAGAAAAATCACATTATAAGAATACTGCGTTACTCATTACCCAACTGGGGTATTCTATGCAAACATACTATGCAAAATTATGTAATTATGCAAACATTTATTAAACATTTTTCAATAAAGTGCAAATCTTCTTCATCCAACTTCTTCAAACTTTATACAGGTGCAGTAAACCCTGTCTGGGTCCTACTGGTTTTCTTCTTTACAGATGGTAGTGACAATCTTCCACTCCTGGGCTGGAAGTGTGCGATGCTCTCTAGAACGCATTACAAATACATCATGTCCTGCGATCTGTGTTTGCGTAGCTACAGTCCTTGTCATACTTAAGCGATTCACTTGGGTCCCAACGGGTACCTCTCCTAAATATAGTCTTGCATTGATGACGCACATTTGTGCAGTGATTTCACTGAGGACGCACCATCTGTGTTGCGTTGCAATATAAGATGCTGTATACGATGCAGGCTTGCGCAGTGGCTCAATTGAGGTCGCATCAGGCTTTTGCGATGTGGAGCAGAACTCAGGATATGATGCAGAGTAAGGTGCAGTATATGAAGCAGGGCACGATGCTGGTGCGCGGCCTGGTGCTGACGCTGCTGAGGCTTGGGACACTGAGACACGGGAGACATTCAGGGCAAACCAACCCCTGACGACTACAGTGTCGGGTGTAGGTGACAACGTCCCCTTTTAACAGGTGGAACCCCGCATCGCAGCAGTGAACATAGATCTTTGGAGAGAACCCGGGCTCGCATATGTAACCCCAAACTCCTCGGGCCTTAGAGGCACACATACCGTCCCCTGGCGCCGCGGTTCCCGGAGCGTAACTTTGTCTCGCCTGATGTTTTCCTTTTCAGCGAGAGTCTCCTCCTGGTACCTCTGGCAAAACTGCTGCACTTCCCTCTGCTCCTGCTGCCGTCGCCGCTCGTGTTCCCCGGCGTCGCCCACTCGTTCTCCACCCTGGGCGGCATATTCTATGTCGTCCAGGTACTCCAAATCGTCCCAGTCGGCCTCCATCATGACGGCTGGGTCCCCTCCGGTGTCCCTACCGGGGACTGCATTCCGCTGCGGCCTTCCTGGCCTGGCTGGCACTCCGAACGACAGGGCCTCCTCAGCCTCCTTCTCTCCCACCGCATCATCGGTGGAGTCGGGATCACACTTTCGGGGCCGGCCTCCGGTTTCTCATCAGCCGCTGGCTGTCGTGGCACAGGGAGCACAGGTAATGGCTTCGTTCTTGGGGAGAGAGCATTGCGTCCCACAGCAGCCGCTGTTTCCGGGCACGCCACTTCTCTCTGTCTCGTCCATCTCTTCAACGGCGCTGGACCATGTCCCTGAGCACCGCATTCACCTCCTCCAATTCCAACATAATTTGGTCGGTGTCCCGACCTGGGGACGGCTCGGGCACAGACGGCAGTTCTTCTGGGAACGGGCCTGCGCGCCGCCGCTCCTCCACACAACACCTCCTTCCTTCCGCCATCTCACTCCAGGCCAGACTGTGTTTTCCATCTGGAACAATCTGGTCTGTTATGTTACGGTAGCTGAGGAGTGCAGGTAAAAAAGGAAATACACCAGAGCAGTTGGAATCTATGAGATTGCAGTACCCTGACTAACCACCGCAACTAGAGGCAGCCGTGGAGCGTTCCTACGTTGGTCCTAGACGCCTCGTCACAGCCTGAGAAACTAACTACACCTAAAGATAGAAATAGGAAAGCTATCTGCCCCGGAGCAGAACCCCAAAGATAATAGAAAGCCCCCAAACATGTTAATGGCGGTTAGACAAGAGGAAATACTGACACAGAAAGAAAATAGTATGAGCAAACGCTGGGGCCCAAACTATTAATAGAAAAGGATAGGAAGGGTACTTACTGCAATCTCAGAAAACCCTGAAAAAACACCAACTCTACTAATTTCAAAATCACCTGAGATCACACGACCTCTTACCACCTAAATTAGTTCTCTGGTGTAACAAAAACAAAACAGCAGCCACTGAAAAAAAAACTGGAAAAAGCAAAAGTACAAAACACAGTGGCTGGACTAAACTGAGAGGGCAAAAGCCCCCGGAGGGGACCCTGAAGGCCCCCACAGAAATGCAGGACAAAATGCAAAAATATAGCAAAAACACAAAATAAGAAAATTGTCTTATCTGATAGCAGGAGATGCAGACACGACACAGCAGGCTACAAGGGAAACTGGAAAGAAGGATTCAGACCAAACAATTGATCACCGGCAACCCTGATGGGAAAATGACTCCCTTATATAAGACCAATCAGTAACACCTGATTCCCAGTCCTCACAATCCTCACTAGTACCCTTGTAACCACCAGAGGGAGCCTCTGCTCAGAACTCATCTCAAACCCATTCACAACAGTACCCCCCCCTTGAGGAGGGGTCACCGAACCCTCATTTGAGCAACCAGGTCGGTCAGGATGAGTTCTATGATACGCACGGATAAGTCTCCTAGC
Organism: Oophaga sylvatica; assembly: GCA_033576555.1. NCBI lineage: Eukaryota > Metazoa > Chordata > Amphibia > Anura > Dendrobatidae > Oophaga > Oophaga sylvatica. The sequence continues at coordinate 403,473,624 of JARQOD010000006.1, read as the reverse complement.
ATGGATGTCCGAAGCAAACACCCAAGAATTGTCTTCCTGACCATAACCTCTCCATTTAACCAAATACTGGAGTCTTCGTCTAGAAAAACGAGAATCCAATATTTTCTCAACCACATACTCCAGATTGCCCTCAACCAAAAACAGGGTCAGGAGGCACAGCAGCAGGAACCACTGGCTCAACAAACCTCTTCAACAAGGACTTGTGGAACACGTTATGGATCTTAAATGTCCCTGGAAGAAGCAAACGAAAAGAAACAGGATTAATAATCTCCATGATCTTATAAGGTCCAATGAACCTAGGCTTAAATTTAGGAGATGCTACTCTCATAGGAATATTCTTTGAGGACAACCAGACCAAGTCCCCCACTTTAAACCGAGGACCATCAGTCCTATGCCGGTTAGCAAACCGCTGGGCCTTCTCCTGAGAGAGGGACAACCTCTCCACTACCTGGTCCCAAATCTGCTGCATACGCTCAACAACAGAGTCAACACCTGGACAGACAGAAGCCTCCGTCTGTCCTGAAGAAAATCGAGGGTGAAACCCAGAATTACAGAAAAACGGAGACATCAAAGTGGCAGAGCTAGCCCTATTATTAAGAGCAAACTCAGCCAAAGGCAAAAAAGAGACCCAGTCATCCTGATCAGCAGACACAAAGCATCTTAGATAAGTCTCCAATGTCTGGTTTGTTCTCTCAGTTTGACCATTGGTCTGAGGATGAAATGCCGAGGAGAAAGACAATTGAACACCCAGTTTAGAACAAAAAGTCCTCCAAAATCTGGAAACAAACTGGACTCCTCTGTCAGACACAATGTTCTCAGGAATGCCGTGTAAACGAACCACGTGCTGAAGGAACAACGGCACCAATTCAGAGGAGGAAGGCAACTTAGGTAATGGCACAAGATGTATCATTTTGGAAAACCTATCACAAATTACCCAGATGGTGGTCATTCTCTGAGAAACAGGAAGATCGGAAATGAAATCCATAGAGATATGGGTCCATGGTCTCTTGGCACAGGCAATGGCATCAACAAACCACTAGAGCGAGAGCAAGGCTTGGAGCGAGAGCAAGTCCCGCAGGACTGCACAAATTCCCTGACATCGCGAGACAAGGTAGGCCACCAAAAGGACCGACTAACCAAGTCTCTGGTACCAAAAATTCCGGGATGCCCAGCCAATGCGGAACAATGAATCTCAGACATCACACTCTTTTTCCATTGGTCCGGGACAAACAATTTTCCAACAGGGCAGCGCTCGGGCCTATCCTCCTGACACCCCTCCAGAGCAAGTCTCAAATTGGGCGAGATGGCGGAAAGAACTACACCCTCCTTCAAAATAACAAGGGATCAGATAGCTCAGGAGAGTCCGCAAGGAAACTCCTCGAGAGGGCATCCGCCTTAACATTCTTAGTGCCAGGAAGAAAGGAAACCACAAAATTAAAACGTGTGAAAAACAAGGCCCACCTGGCCTGTCTAGGATTGAGTCGCTTGGCAGATTCCAGATAGACCAGATTCTTATGGTCCGTAAGGACCACCACCTGATGTTTGGCTCCCTCCAGCCAATGTCTCCACTCTTCAAAAGCCCACTTCATGGCCAATAACTCCCGATTACCCACGTCATAATTACGTTCAGTAGGAGAAAATTTTCGAGAGAAAAAGGCACAAGGGTTACTTTTAGAGGTCTCTGGATCTTTTTGGGACAAAACGGCACCTGCCCCAATTTCAGAGGCATCAACCTCCACCTGAAATGGCAGAGAAACATCAGGCTGCCGTAGAACAGGAGCAGAAGTGAATCTCTGCTTAAGTTCCTGAAACGCAGAGACTGCCTCAGGAGGCCAATTCACCACATCAGAACCCTTTCTGGTCAAATCAGTTAATGGTTTAACAATAACCGAGAAATTACCAATAAATTTACGATAAAAATTGGCAAAACCCAAAAATCTCTGAAGAGCCTTTAATGAAGTAGGTTGGACCCAATCACAGATGGCCTGAACCTTGACCGGGTCCATTTCAATAACAGATGGGGACAAAATGAATCCCAGAAATGAGATCTTCTGTACGCCAAAAAGACACTTTGATCCCTTCACATACAGAGCATTCTCTCTCAAAATCTGGAATACAGTTCGAACATGTTTCACATGAGAGTCCCAGTCATTAGAAAAAATCAAGATATCATCCAAATAAACAATCAGAAACTTGTCCACAAAATCCCTGAAAATGTCATTCATGAAGGACTGGAAGACGGAAGGAGCATTAGTGAGCCCAAAGGGCATCACAAGGTACTCAAAATGCCCTTCAGGGTGTTAAATGCCGTCTTCCATTCATCCCCGTGCTTAATGCGAATAAGGTTATACGCCCCCCTGAGGTCAAGCTTGGTAAACCAAGTAGCGTTTTTCACCCTGGAAAACAGGTCAGAAATCAAGGGTAACGGGTATTGATATTTCACAGTAATATTGTTCAAGAGACGATAATCAATACACGGCCTTAATGAACCATCTTTTTTGGCCACAAAGAAAAAACCGGCACCTAAGGGTGAAGAGGATGGTCTGATATGACCCTTCTCCAATGATTCCTTGATATAAGACCACATAGCGTCATGTTCAGGTACAGACAAGTTAAAAAGGCGACCTTTAGGGAATTTACTACCTGGCACTAATTCAATAGCGCAGTCATAGCTCCTATGGGGAGGTAAGGATGCAGATTTACTTTCGCTAAACACATCAGAAAAATCAAACAAAAAGTCAGGAACATCCTGAGCTTGGGGGAGGCAGAAAAAACAGGAGTGTTGGTATTAACACATTGGCAGCCCCAACTGGTTACAGACACAGATTTCCAATCCAAAACAGGATTATGAGACTGTAACCAAGGAAAACCCAGCACGATAATGTCATGCAGATTATATAGAACCAAAAATTTGCAGCACTCCTGGTGATCAGGTTCAACCCTCATTATCACCTGAGTAGAAAACTGGGGTTTATTCTCAGCCAAAGGGGTAGAATCGATCCCCAGTAAAGGAATAGACTTCTGTAGGGGTATCAAGGGAAACCCACAACGTTTAGCAAAATCATAATCCATCAGGTTAATAGCTGCTCCAGAATCAACGAAAGCCTGAGCAGAAAATGAGGACAGAGAGCATATCAGAGTGACAGTTAATAAAAACTTAGTCTGAACACTACCCAAGACAACTGAGCGTGCAAAATGTCTTCCCCGCTTAGGGCAGACTGAAATAGCATGAGAGGCATCACCACAGTAGAAACATAACCCATTGCGCTTTCGAAACTCATGACGCTGTGCCCCAGACACCACTCCATCACACTGCATGGGCTCAGCAGCTGGCTCACAAGGCAACACCACTCCACGCATACTTCTCCGCTCACGCAAATGTCTGTCAATTTGAATCGCTAATGACATAGAATCATTGAGACCAGAGGGGACAGGGAATCCCACCATAACATCCTTTACATTATCCGACAGACCCTTCCGGAAAAGGGCCGCCAAAGCGTCGTCATTCCACTTGGTCAGGACTGCCCACCTACGGAATCTCTGACAGTATAACTCAGCGTCATCAAGCCCCTGATTTAATGCCAACAAGGCTTTTTCAGCTTGATCAGTGACATTAGGCTCATCGTACAATAACCCCAAAGCCTGAAAAAATGCATCAACATCACTCAAAACAGGATCCCCAGGTATCAGGGAAAAAGCCAAATCCTGAGGATCGCCGCGCAGGAGAGAGATGATAATTTGAACCTGCTGCGCTGCGTTTCCTGAGGACTTAGATTTTAAGGCAAGAAACAATTTACAATTATTTTTGAAATTCTGAAACTTAGCTCGATCCCCTAAAAACAAATCTGGCATGGGGATCCTAGGTTCCACAACAGGCAACCTAGCAAGATATGCAGCAATACTCTGAACCTCAGTGGCAAGCTGATCCACACGGCCAGACAACTGTGCAAACTCCATTGGGAGAAAAGATCCTCCCCAGCACCCAGAGATACAGAGGGAAAAAAAAAAAAAAAATGCAACAAACAGAAAAATATCTCTGACAACTTTTCTTCCTTCAAAATATTTTTTCCCTTCTGTGAGTACCATACAATTTTTATGGTCGGTGATACTGTTATGTTACGGTAGCTGAGGAGTGCAGGTAAAAAAGGAAATACACCAGAGCAGTTGGAATCTATGAGATTGCAGTACCCTGACTAACCACCGCAACTAGAGGCAGCCGTGGAGCGTTCCTACGTTGGTCCTAGACGCCTCGTCACAGCCTGAGAAACTAACTACACCTAAAGATAGAAATAGGAAAGCTATCTGCCCCGGAGCAGAACCCCAAAGATAATAGAAAGCCCCCAAACATGTAATGGCGGTTAGACAAGAGGAAATACTGACACAGAAAGAAAATAGTATGAGCAAACGCTGGGGCCCAAACTATCTAAATAGAAAAGGATAGGAAGGGTACTTACTGCAATCTCAGAAAACCCTGAAAAAACACCAACTCTACTAATTTCAAAATCACCTGAGATCACACGACCTCTACCACCTAAATTAGTTCTCTGGTGTAACAAAAACAAAACAGCAGCCACTGAAAAAAAACTGGAAAAAGCAAAAGTACAAAACACAGTGGCTGGACTAAACTGAGAGGGCAAAAGCCCCCGGAGGGGACCCTGAAGGCCCCCACAGAAGTGCAGGACAAAATGCAAAAATATAGCAAAAACACAAAATAAGAAATTGTCTTATCTGATAGCAGGAGATGCAGACACGACACAGCAGGCTACAAGGGAAACTGGAAAGAAGGATTCAGACCAGAACAATTGATCACCGGCAACCCTGATGGGAAAATGACTCCCTTATATAAGACCAATCAGTGACACCTGATTCCCAGTCCTCACAATCCTCACTAGTACCGCTTGTAACCACCAGAGGGAGCCTCTGCTCAGAACTCATCTCAAACCCATTCACAACACTGGTCTCTTCCGTGGAGGCGGGACTTGCGCTTCCTCTTCTTGGCATAGAGGATGAAGAGGAGGCGGATCTCCCTTGCTGTAGGGCAGGCTCTGGTATTGTAATAGCATTTGGATAAGGCGCCCATCACTTTCGCGCCACAGGGGGGTACGCCCACGAATGCACGCCCACCTTCTTCACCAGCGCCTCAGGGCGCGAATATGGCGGCAAAATGGCGGAAAATGGCGCCAAAAATCACAGAAACTGCACACAGTCTTTTTCACAAAAACAGTCCAATTCAAAGCACACAGGACTCACAATGTAAGCTTCGTATACTGTTCGTGACGCCAAAGGATGAGTCGCACTACACACGGTACCAGGGTTATGGGGTACTCGGCACCGAGCCCATGGAAGTCTATGGGGAATGTCACAAGCAGCACAGCTCGGTCCGTTGCCCTGGGCGCTCATTCAATGGGGGATATTTACAGGGGATTTTAGGAATAGTTTGTGACGCCACCTGTGGTTTCTGATCAAGTAGACCAGCGCTGCAGGGTGAATCTTCTGAGGGGATGTTATTAGGCAGCTAGATGTTAAGTCCCCCACAGGTGGGACTGTTCCCTCAAAGTCTATGGTGGTGCAGGCAATAAGTCAGTCACACACAAGTTGTTCTCTTTCCATACCTTTACTGTAGATGGTTGCAAGTATGTCCCGGGAAGCTGGTCAGGGTGGAGAATGCACATACAGGTAATCGCTGAGCAGGTTTGAGGCCTCCTTTACCTTTATGTGTATGAGTCTTAACCTGCATAAAGTCAAGTTCAACTCCAGATGCAACAGCTACGCCCGGTCGACATTGTGGTAGAGCCTTTTCTGTCTCTGATAATCAGATGTTGGCAAGAACAAAGTCCTTCTATTGCAGCGTCCTGCTCAAAGTTCCTGTCCTCCCTGACTCCAGTTACGTATCAACACTTAGGGCTACCTTCTGTGACTTGAAGTCCAGCAAGAATTCCGTTTTTTCTATCACTAGCCGTGAAGTACTAGCAATGCTTCGGACCCGGTGTCCGGTTAAGTCGAATGAAGGTGATCTGTCACCGAAAACACTCTTCCTTCTTTCTCCACTCGCCTGTCGCCCTGCTCTCACCCTTAACATAAGCACGGGTAGCAGTAGGTGTAGTAGTCAGCTTTTCTTCCAAGCTCACTGACCTGATCTCAGTTAGCTCGATGTTCTTAACAACTGTAGTCCCCTTCCTTCTTTCCCTTCAAAAACTCTGTCCAGAGCAGCTCACAGGACGTTTCGTCAGACTGTATACACGCTGTAGCTCCGAGAGTCACTTTCCACGTTCTAGAGAACACAGGCAGCTTGTTCTGAGATAGCAGATTCGGTTATAGCTCTGACTAGGCTAGAGTAATTTCCTTTCTACTCGTACTAGCCTCCACTTCAGTTCGAGATGAGCAACCTAAGCTCTGTCAGGAATCAGTCTTCTCTCCTCTCCCTCCAAGACCAGAACAGAACTAACTCACTCTTCAACTGCTACGTCACACTAAAGGGTATGCCACACTAAACAGCGTCGCTAACGAGATCGCTAAAAAACGTCACTATTTAGCGATCTCGTTAGTGACGTTGTTCTGTGCGGCATCTAGCGACGACGTGGCCCCTGCTGAGATCCTGCTGTGATCTCGTTCGTCGCTGACATCGTTCCGGACGCTATTTTTATCGTCGGCGTCCCGCTGGTAAGTATATGTCGCTGAGTGTGGCACCTTTTATTTAGCGATTTAGCGGTATTTTGTACCGCTAAAGTCGTTAAGGAGATCGCTAAACCGCGATAGCGTCCTTAACGACATCGCTAAATAAAGCCGCTACTAGCGATATTATAATGATCCCGCTAGCGATCTCATTAGTATGCGACGCTAATGAGATCGTTAGCGGGATCGTGTAGTGTGGCAGTACCTTAACTTAAATAGTCTAAGATGCCCTCTGGCGGAAGTGTTGGGAAGTGTGCGTGAATGAATATCAGGTTTTTACAATTACCTTCCTGTGCATCCTCCTGGAACATGTGTACCAAGCGCAGCTGGGCCACACATCTTCATGTATTGTTTGGCTCACTGGAGCCATTTCTGCTTGTGTGCAGTGGATAGAGGAGGTCGACAGGATGGCTTACGCACAGCTGCAAACCTCTGAAGGACCCTGCATCTTGTTGTTCGGGGGACGTTGGAGGCACCAGCAGCTTCAAAAACTTGTCTGCTGCTATGATAAGGGTTTTTTTGCCGCTGCTCTTTTAACCTGACGTAATTGCCTGTAGGAAAGAGTCCTCAATTTTCCCTTATCAGCACGCACACGTGTGTACTGTGAATCAGCTACATACTTCTTGATTGTGCGATGATCACGATGAAGTGTCTTGGCAGTGTTGATTGTAGTCATGCCTTGACCTAAACACTCCACAATTTGTTGCTTCTCAGCAGCCGACACATCCTTTTTCTTTCCCATTTTGGCAGAAAATGTAGGCTGCTTAATAATGTGGGACAGCCTTCTTAACCCCTTCCCGACCGATGACGCCACGTAGGCATCATGAAAATCAGTGCCAATCCGACCCATGACGCCTATGTGGCGTCATGAAAGGATCTCGTCCCTGCGGGCCGGGAGACCGGGGTCACTCAAAGGTCACCCGACCCGCAGTTACAGGACCCTTTGTGCTTCACCACAGGGGGGTTGGCTTAACCCCCCCGTGGCCACGATCGCTCTGATTGGCTGTTAAAAGTGAAACAGCCAATCAGAGCAATGTGTAATATTTCACCAATTTAATTGGTGAAATATTACAATCCAGCCATGGCTGATGCTGCAATAGCATCTGCCATGGCTGGAGACCGAGCCCTGACCCCCCCCACACCGAATCACGGCGGTGATCGGCCGCCGCCACCGAAAGATGGCAGCGATCGGTCACCGCCGTCACTTACAGCTCCCCTCCTCTTTTGGTCCACTGCCCCCACTTCCTATCCCCCCCCCCCAGCCTTCCGACCCCCTACTCACCTCTCCCGATCCACCGGGCCTCTTCATGGGCGCCGCCATATTGGAAAATGGTGGGCGCATGCGCAGTGCGCCCGCCGGCCGGCGCATGCGCAGTGCGCCCCCCAATGTTCAAAAATTTATTTTGATCACTGTGATAAACTGTCACAGTGATCAAAATAAGAAAAAGTAAATGAACCCCCCCTTTATCATAGGTAGGGACAAATAAAAAAAATAAAGAATTTTTTTTTTTTTTCCTAGCGGATTTTGCTGCTGATCCGCAGCTGATTTTGCTGCGGATCCGCGGCGGATATCGCTGCTTATCCGCGGCGGATTTCGCTGCTGATCCGCGGCGGATTTCGCTGCTGATCCGCGGCGGATTTCGCTGCTGATCCGCGGCGGATTTCGCTGCTGATCCGCGGCGGACTTCGCTGCTGATCCGCGACGGACATCGCTGCTGATCGGCGGCGGATTTCGCTGCGGATCCGCTGCGGATTTCGCTGCTGATCGGCGGCGGATTTCGCTGCTGATCGGCGGCGGATTTCGCTGCTGATCGGCGGCGGATTTCGCTGCTGATCCGCAGCGGATTTCGCTGCTGATCGGCAGAGGATTTCGTTGCTGATCCGCTGCGGATTTCGCTGCTGATCGGCAGCGGATTTCGCTGCTGATCCGCGGCGGATTTCGCTGCTGATCGGCGGCGGATTTCGCTGCTGATCCGCAGTGGATTTCGCTGCTGATCGGCAGCGGATTTCGCTGCGGATCCGCGACTGATTTCACTGCGGATCCGCGACTGATTTCGCTGCGGATCCGCGGCGGATTTCGCTGCTGATCCGCGGCGGATTTTGCTGCTGATCCGCGGCTGATTTTGCTGCTGATCCGCGGCTGATTATCTGCTGATTCATCTGCGCTAGCGGGTATAGCATAACGCGATCGCGTTATGCTATACCGTTACCAGGCGGTCAACGCTACGTGTTGACATCGCTGCTGATCCGCGGCGGATTTCGCTGCAGATCCGCGGCGGATTTCGCTGCTGATCCGCGACTGATTTTGCTGCTGATCCGCGGCTGATTTTGCTGCTGATCCGCGGCTGATTATCTGCTGATTCATCTGCGCTAGCGGGTATAGCATAACGCGATCGCGTTATGCTATACCGTTACCAGCCGGTCAACGCTACGTGTTGAACGGGCTGGTAAAACGCAATATGAACCCAGCCTTAGGGTTAGAACTAGGGTTAGGGTTAGCATTAGGGCTAAGGTTAGAATTACGGTTAGGGTTGGAATTTGGGTTAGGGTTGGAATTAGGGTTAGGTTTGGAATTAGGGTTAGGCTTGTAGTTAGGTTTATGGTTAGAGTTGGGATTAGGGTTAGGGGTGTGTTGGGGTTAGGGTTATGATTAGGGTTTGTATTAGGGTTAGGTGTGTGTAGGCGTTAGGGGTGTGTTGGGGTTAGGGTTGGAGTTAGAATTGAGGGGTTTCCACTATTTAGGCACATCAGGGGGTCTCCATACGCGACATGGCGCCACCATTGATTCCTGCAAATTTTGCGTTCAAAAAGTCAAACAGTGCTCCCTTTATTCCAAGCCCCGACGTATGCCCAAACAGTGGTTTATCCCCACATATGAGGTATCAGCGTACTCGGGAAAAATTGCACAACAACTTTGGGGGTTCTAATTTCTCCTGTTAACATTGGGAAAAAAAATTGGGGACTAAAAATTATTTTTGTGGAAAAAAAAATGATTTTATATTTTCACGGCTCTGCGTTATAAACTTCTGTGAAGGACTTGGAGATTCAAAGTGCTCACCACACATCTAGAGGAGTTCCTTGGGGAATCTAGTTTCCAAAATGGGGTCACTTGTGGGGAGTTTCTACTGTTTAGGCACATCAGTGACTCTGCAAACGTAACATGACGCCCGAAGACCATTCCATCAAGTGGGCATTTCAAAAGGTCACTACTTCCCATCCGAGCCCCGACGTGTGCCCATACAGTAGTTTTCTCCCACATATGGGATATCAGCATACTCAGGACAAATTGGACAACAACTTTCGGGGTCCAATTTCTCCTGTAACCATTGTGAAAATAAAAAAATAGTGGGCTAAAAAATCATTTTTTGAGAAAAAAAAATGATATTTTTTTTCACGGCTCTGCGTTATAAACTTCTGTAAAGCACCTGAGGGGTTCAAAGTGCTCACTATGCATCTAGATAAGTTCCTTAGGGCGTCTAGTTTCCAAAATGGGGTCACTTGTGGGGGAGCTCCAATGTTTAGGCACACAGGAACTCTCCAAATGCGACATGGCAACCGCTAAATATTCCAGCATATTTTCTTTTCAAAAAGTCAAATGGCGCTCCTTCCCTTCTGAGCCCTGCCGTGCGCCCAAACAGTGGTTTATGATCACAAATGAGGTATCTGTGTACTCTGGAGAAATTGCCCAACACAATTTTAGAATCCAATTTATACTGTTGCCCATGTGAAAATGAAAAAAACTGAGGCTAAAAGAAAATTTTTGTGAAAAAAAAGTACTTTCTTTTTTTTTACGGATCAATTTGTGAAGCACCTGGGGGTTCAAAGTGCTCACTATGCATCTAGATAAGTTCCTTAGGGGGTCTAGTTTCCAAAATGGGGTCACTTGTGGGGGAGCTCCAATGTTTAGGCACACAGGGACTCTCCAAATGCGACATGGCAACCGCTAAATATTCCAGCATATTTTCCATTCAAAAAGTCAAATGGCGCTCCTTCCCTTCTGAGCCCTGCCGTGCGCCCAAACAGTGGTTTATGACCACATATGAGGTATCTGTGTACTCAGGAGAAATTGCCCAACAAATTTTAGGATCCAATTTATACTGTTGCCCATGTGAAAATGAAAAAACTGAGGCTAAAAGAAAATTTTTGTGAAAAAAAAGTGCTTTCTTTTTTTTACAGATCAATTTGTGAAGCACCTGGGGTTCAAAATGATCACTATGCATCTAGATAAGTTCCTTAGGGGGTCTAGTTTCCAAAATGGGGTCACTTGTGGGGGAGCTCCAATGTTTAGGCACACAGGGACTCTCCAAATGTGACATGGCAACCGCTAAATATTCCAGCATATTTTCCATTCAAAAAGTCAAATGGCGCTCCTTCCCTTCTGAGCCCTGCCGTGCGCCCATACAGTGGTTTATGACCACATATGAGGTATCTGTGTACTCAGGAGAAATTGCCCAACAAATTTTAGGATCCATTTTATCCTGATGCCCATGTAAAAATGAAAAAATTGATGCTAAAAGAAAATTTTTGTTGGAAAAATTAAAATGTCCATTTTTTCCTTACACGTTGCTTTAGTTCCTGTGAAGCACCTGAAGGGTTAATAATCTTCTTGAATGTAGTTTTGAGTAGCTTGAGGGGTGCAGTTTTTATAAAGGTGTCACTTTTGGGTATTTTCTGCCATATAGACCCCTCAAAGTGACTTCAAATGTGAGGTGGTCCCTAAAAAAAATGGTTTTGTAAATTTTGCTGTAAAAATGAGAAATCGCTGGTCAACTTTTAACCCTTATAACTTCCTAACAAAAAAAAATGTTGTTCCCAAAATTGTGCTGATGTAAAGTAGACATGTGGGAAATGTTATTTATTAACTATTTTGTGTCACATAACTCTCTAGTTTAACAGAATAAAAATTAAAAATTTGAAAATTACAAAATTTTCAAAATTTTCGCCAAATTTCCATTTTTTTCACAAATAAACGCAAAAATTATCGACTTAAATTTACCACTAACATGAAGCCCAATATGTCACGAAAAAACAATCTCAGAATCGCTAGGATCCGTTGAAGCGTTCCTGAGTTATTACCTCATAAAGGGACACTGGTCAGAATTGCAAAAAATGGCAAGGTCTTTAAGGTCAAAATAGGCTGGGTCATGAAGGGGTTAAGTAGTCTTGCCTTTCATTGGACACACCTGCCAAACTAATTAGCACAGGTGTCTGCAATTGCTTACAGTGATATAAAGAGCCCTGACACACATCACCATCAATGAGTTTAACTGACAAACAAAAAAATTCTTACCTTATCACTCCTAAACAATTTTTGCATAATAATTTGGAACACAGTGTATATAAAGTGCTTTTTGCACATGATTACAGTGCCATTTTTAATGAAAAAAAAAAAGTGTCAGTAATGCATATTGTATCACTAACTGTGCACTGGGAACAGTTTACATGCTACAAAGGATATGACAGGTTCCCTTTAATCAGAATAAAATGGAGAAGCAGTCAGATGATGCATGCATACAATTCCAAACTAAATCCATTTTTTTCATGGATCCATTGATTGGACTGAAAATCGGACATATCTTTGTTTTTCTGCTCGACCTGTACAAGTACACAAACATGTAAACTACCCCATAGACTGTAATGTGCATGTGTTCTCATGGGTAGATACAGTACCTGGAGGAAAAATGTTTGCATTCCCCTGGTCCAGCTTGCACTTTGGTCCTCCATGGCAGCGGGACCAGGGAAGAGCAAACTTACCGTACTTAGCACACACAGCGACTGCAGAGTTATTGATTTGGACCCAACAGCCTCTTTATAGGGAATCTGTCACCCCATTTTTCGTATAGAAGATACGGCCACCGGCATTAAGGGCTTATCTACAGCATTCTGTAATGCTGTAGATAAGCCCCCAATGTAACCTGAAAGATAAGAAAAACAGGTTAGATTATACTCACCTGGTGTTATGATCTGCTACAAGCACTAAGGAAAGGTGGGAATTCTGTCCCTACAATAGGACTGAGCTGGATCCCTACGATGTAACGGGGAACCTGATCCTGCGACCAGACCCGCTAAAGTCCTCAGCTAGTCTGAACGAAGACCTATAGTTGCGAGGGAGGAATCCCTACAAGATCTAGGGACTGGGTGAAAAGGTGGACACCTCCTAACAGAAAGTGTAGCAGGGAAAATAAAACAGAAAACAAATACTAAGAGATACTAAGATCTAGCAAAACTGACAGAGTAAGGCACCTAAGCACCCGGCTAGCTTAAGAGTAGATAATACAATGAAGTCCAGCAAGGCCAGAAGGGCGGAACCAGACTAAATAGGGTAAAAAGGTCATGTGACCAGCAAAGTGAAACAAATCCTAACAAGAGGGTTCTAACAGTACCCTCCCTTCTAAGAGGATCCTCCGGATCCCCTAGGACTTAGGCTTATCCGGAAACCTCTTGTGAAACGCTCTGACAAGTCTAGACGCAGAAACATCATCCGCCCTCACCCATGAGTTATCCTCGGGTCCATAACCCTTCCAAGCGACAAGGTACTGTAAACTCCCTCTATACCGTCTAGAATTTAGGATGCGGGAAATCTCATATTGCCCGTCCTCCACCACCAGGGAACAGTGGCCGAGACGTCTCCATCTGAGACCTCAGCTTTTTTCAAGAGAGAAACATGAAACACCGGATTAATCTTCCAGGAGGTGGGAAGCTCCAACTTAACAGCAGATTGGTTAATAACCTGAAGCACCTTAAAGGCCCTACAAACTTGGGACCCAATTTCTTAGACGGAATCCTCAAGCGCAGATTCTTAGAGGACAACCAAACCATGTCACCAATAGCAAACAAAACCTCTTGTCGTTTTCTATCAAAATACACTTTGGATATTTTGTTAGCCTCCTGAAGATTACCACGCACATCAGTCCAAACTCTCTCCAAAAGACCAGAAAAATTCTCCTCTTCAGGTACAGCCGATCCCAACTTGGAAAATGACCCAAACGACGGATGTCTCCCAGTACAACAAAAAAAAGGCGAACAACCAGCAGAAGCGGATGTATGGTTGTTAAGAGCAAACTCAGCAAGTGGCAGAAACTCAGACCACCCCTCTTGATTATCAGTCACAAAACAACGCAAGAACTGCTCAACATCCTGGTTTTTCCTTTCTGTCTGGCCATTAGACTCCGGATGATATCCGGATGAAAACGACAAATGAACTCCCAACCTGTCACAAAAGGCGCGCCAAAAACGAGACACAAACTGAGGTCCCCTATCGGAAACAATGTCAGTAGGAACACCATGTAGTCTGACTATTTCCTTGACAAAGGCCTTAGCGAGAGTCTTAGCGCAGGGCAGTTTGATGAAAGGAACCAAGTGACACATCTTGCTAAAACGGTCCACGACCACCCAGATGACAGTGAAACCCTCAGAGGGGGGAAGGTCAGTAATGAAGTCCATAGCCAAATGTGTCCAAGGTGCACTAGGGACCTCCAGAGGGCAAAGCAACCCCGCAGCAGGAGTATGAGAAGACTTAGATCTAGCACACACAGTGCATTGACGCACCCACTTAATGACTTCCTTCTGCCATCCTGGCCACCAAAAACTGCGACCCACAAGTCTCTTGGTCTCAGAGATTCCAGGATGACCTGCCAACCGAGAGTCATGACATTCATCAAACAAATCTCTCCTCAGGGTACCAGGCACAAACAACCTCCCATGCGGCGTGTTAGATGGGGCATTCTCCTGTGCTTTAAGAATCTCATCTTCCAGCACGGAGTCCAAAACAGCAATAACAACCCCCTCTTGCAAGATGTTTTCCTCCTCCTCCTCAGTACCCACCATAGGAGAAAAGCTGCGAGACAAAGCATCAGCTTTAACATTTTTAGTACCTGGGATGTAAGTAACGGTAAAATTAAACCGTGAGAAAAACAGTGCCCATCTAGCCTGACGGGCATTCAAGCGTTTGGCAGCATCAAGGTAGATCAGATTTTTATGATCGGTGCAGACTTGAACGGGAAATTCCGCTCCCTCCAAAAAATGACGCTAGTGTTCAAATGCGAGTTTAATTGCCAACAATTCCCGATTACCGATATCATAATTTAGTTCAGACTCAGAAAATTTCTTTGAAAAAAAAGCACAGGGATGTACTCCATCCGTCTTTGCCTGAGACAACACCGCGCCGACCCCCACAGAAGAAGCATCAACCTCAACCAAAAATGGTTTAGTCACATCAGGCTGCGTAAGTGTGTCGACCCTCCACCACAATTGTGGGTTACCAGGGCAATGGGGTACTCAGAGCCGAGCCCGTAGAAGTCTATGTGGATTGTCACAGGTAGCTGTGGCTCGGTCTGTGGCCCTGGCGGTCTGGCGTATGTTGGGGGATATATTTACAGGGGATTGATTTATATACAGTTCGTGACGCCACCTGTAGTATTCTGGTAATTTGTACCAGCGCTGCTGTAGATCTCTGAGGGATGGTGAGGCAGCTAGATGTCGGGTCCCCTACAGGTGGGACTGGTCCCTCAAAGTCTATGGGATTTGTGAAGTCGGGTGCAGATAAAGAACACAGTCTCACACGGTCAGCGTCTTTCCATACCTTTACTTGTAAGATGTTCAGGCAGGTCCCAGGGAGGCTGATCCAAGGAGAGTGTATCTTGAGACAGCAGCTGGACAAGTTAGGGGCCTCCTTTACTTCCAATAAAACGAGTACAACCAGCCTGAAGCGTAGTTCCCTCAAATCTCCAGCTAATCTATAGCTGTACCTGCCCAGTCAGCTTTGTGTTAGGGGCCTTCCTGTGAAGGAGCTGAATTCTTATTTTGTCCTGCAGAAACTCCAAAGTCTTCACTCCCCCTGACCCCAGTTACGTACTGACTATAAGGGGCTGTCTGCCGCGACCTAGGGTCCGGTAGATTCCTGGTTTTCTTATCACTGTGCTTGAAACAACAGTGACCCTTCGGTCTCCAGTGACCGGGTGCAATGTGCTGGACTTCTTCAATCCGTAAGCACTAATCCAATAAATCCACTTTGCCTTTCGCCTTGTCCACGCTGGTAACATAAGCACTCAAACTAGCCAAGGGTCGAGCAGTCACTTCTTTCTTTTCCTTCCTTCAAAGTTAGCTACAGATGCTCAGTTATCAACAGGCAGGAGCACGTCTCTGAACCTGATACCGTCCTTTAGACAGGGATGCTGAAGGCTTTCTGTACTAAAACTTCTCCTTTCCTTCAGTGTATGCTGAGGAGGTGATACAGCTCTGACTAGACTAAGGTGAATTCAAACACCTATACCAGACTCCACGATATGAACTGATGATAAAGCAGGCTAGACTCCTTCCTCCCTCCAGACGTCTTCTCTCTCTGAAGTCTAGACACTCACTCCACACGTCCTCACTGTCCGAAGACAGGAACTAGACTAAAAATCACTCTAACACATACCTTGACCACTCCCTCAAGAGTAAACTCCACTACCCTAAGGGTGTGTCTAGTATATGTCGAGTGAATGAATATTTAGCATTAAACTGCTGTCTCGCCATACACTCTCCAGGGTACTGCGTGTGCCTAACACCAGGGCTACACATAAGGATGGGAGCAGAGCTGAACCTCTTCTTTAGCAACACAAAAGCCTCAATGGCCTCAGTAGTCCACTGAACCGCATCAGCACCTTTCCTGGTGAGATCGGTCAGAGGTTTGGCAATCACAGAAAAATCTTTTATGAATTTTCTATAATAATTGGCGAACCCCAAAAACCTCTGTATTGATTTCACACCAATAGGTCTAGGCCATTCCTGCACAGCTAGCACTTTCACCGGGTCCATCTCAAAACCTTCACTGGAGACAATGTAGCCCAAAAAACTAAGTCTCTGTACAGCAAACTCACATTTTTCTAGTTTGGCAAAAAGTGAATTATCACTCAGTAACTGTAATAGTTCACGCACACTCCTCCAATGAGACTCCAAATCCGGTGAATAAATCAAAATGTCATCCAAATACACAACCACACTTCTGC
This sequence comes from Oophaga sylvatica, assembly GCA_033576555.1. NCBI lineage: Eukaryota > Metazoa > Chordata > Amphibia > Anura > Dendrobatidae > Oophaga > Oophaga sylvatica. The sequence goes on along the minus strand of JARQOD010000006.1, from coordinate 403,456,963 downwards.
CGATCAAAGGTCTAAGGATGTCATTAATAAGATTCTGAAAAAATGCCGGAGCACTGGAAAGTCCAAAGGGCATGATCAGATTCTCAAAATGACCCAGTGGAGTGTTAAACGCAGTCTTCCATTCATCCCCCTCCTTCATGCGCAACAAATTGTATGCCCCTCGAAGATCAATTTTCGAGAACCACTTGGCCCCCACTAACTGGTTAAACAAATCAGGAATCAATGGCAGTGGGTAAGGATTGCGTACAGTAATCTTATTAATCTCACGAAAGTCTAGACAAGGCCTTAAACCGCCGTCCTTTTTTTTAACAAAAAAAAATCCAACCTCCACAGGAGACTTGGAAGGCCTAATGTGACCAAACTTGTCTGTATGTATTCCTCCAAAGCCTTTCTCTCAGGAATAGTCAAATTAAATAAACAACTTTTAGGAAGAGTCGCTCCAGGGACAAATTCAATTGCACAATCATAATCTCTATGAGGAGGCAATACCTGCGATTCTTTATCAGAAAAAACTTTCCAAAAATCCTGAATAGGTACAGGTAACTCCCCCTTAACTACAGCAGCAATATGCCCGTTACAACACTTGTCATAACAATTGGGACTCCAGGACTTAATTTCATTGGTAGACCAATCCAGTACCGGATTGTGCAATTTTAACCAAGGTAACCCCAAAATCACCGGTGAGGGCAAATTATTCAAAACTACCAAATCCAAATTCTCTTGATGAACACCATTAATAGTAAGAGGAAATTCACAGATATGGTGAGTAACATTTTTCAAGTGAGAACCATCCACAGACCCCACATTAATAGGGAAGACAGAAGTTTGGGTTTTAATTTTAGTTTTTCCAAAAATTTCCCATCAATCACATTGAGAGTTGAACCACAATCCACAAATACCCGAAACTCCATTAATTCCTCCTCAACAGCAGTGGTAGCAGAAAGAAAGACACCTTTATTGTTTAAACAAGCTATACGGGCGAAACTGACCTCATTTTTTTTTCTCTCTTTATTCATTCGAAGCGCACAGTTCTTAATAAAATGCTCATATTTACCACAGTAGAAACACAAGCCCTTAGCAAATCTGCGTTCTTTTTCCCGAGAGTGAAGTGTCATTGCTCCAATTTCCATCGGCTCTGCAATGTCAGTACATTCCTTCTCCAAACTTGGAGCTGACAAGGCAGATTTACTCTCATTAACCCTTGCACGTAGTCTCCTATCCACCCGTATGGCTAATTGCATAGCCTCTTGCAAGTTACCAGGTATAGGATAAGCAATCAGCAAATCTTTAACCCTTTCACTTAACCCTGCAAGAAATAAACTTTTCAAAGCTGAATCGTTCCAGCCCACCTGTGTGGACCACCTTCTGAAGTGAGTACAAAATTTCTCCACATTACCTGATCCCTGTCTCAAACGTCTCAATTCTGTCTCAGCTGATGAAACACGATCCGGATCGTCATATAACAACCCCAAAGCAGAAAAAAAACTATCCACTGATATAAAGCATGGATCACTAGGCTGCAGAGAAAAGGCCCAATCCTGAGGTTCTTTGCGCAAAAGTGACATTATGAACCCTATGCGCTGTGATTCCTCACCAGAGGATCTGGGTCTCAAACGAAAATACAACAAGCAAGCATTTTTAAAAGAAAAAAAATCTTGTTGTTCACCAAAAAATAAATCAGGCAAACGTACCTTTGGCTCCACGAAATCAGCTCCAGGACAACTACTCACGTGTTGCTTTATCTCAGCCACCTCCAGAGAAAGTCCCTGCAGGCGCTGAACCAAATCCTGAACCGACACCATGATGGAAAACAGAAAATCTTTCCTTAGAGATTTTTTTTTTTTTCGCTGGACTTACTGTTATGATCTGCTACAAGCACTAAGGAAAGGTGGGAATTCTGTCCCTACAATAGGACTGAGCTGGATCCCTACGATGTAACGGGGAACCTGATCCTGCGACCAGACCCGCTAAAGTCCTCAGCTAGTCTGAACGAAGACCTATAGTTGCGAGGGAGGAATCCCTACAAGATCTAGGGACTGGGTGAAAAGGTGGACACCTCCTAACAGAAAGTGTAGCAGGGAAAATAAAACAGAAAACAAATACTAAGAGATCCTAAGATCAAGCAAAACTGACAGAGTAAGGCACCTAAGCACCCGGCTAGCTTAAGAGTAGATAATACAATGAAGTCCAGCAAGGCCAGAAGGGCGGAGCCAGACTAAATAGGGAAAAAAGGTCATGTGACCAGCAAAGTGAAACAAATCCTAACAAGAGGGTTCTAACACCTGGGGGGTGATCCGCTGCGGTCCAGGTCCGATGGGCATTGCAGGTTCGGGTCAGGCGCCTCCCATCTTCTTGCGATGCCGTCATCTTCCTTGCTTCTGTCGCGCTCCTGCGCAGGTGTAATTCTCTGCCCTGTTCAGGGCAGATTAAAGTACTGCAGCGCACAGGCGCCTGGTCTCTCTGACCTTTCCCAACAGGGCAGAGAATTACGACTGCGCAGGTGCGCAACAGAAGCAAGGAAGAGTATGTCATTGCATGAAGATGGGAGGCGCCGGACCTCCGACGCCCATCGGACCCGGACCGCCCCTGAGTGAGTATAATCTAACTTTTTTTTCTTCTCTTTCAGGTGACATGGGGGGCTTAAGGTACTGCCACACTAAACGTTCCCGCTAACGATCACGATAACGACGCTATCATTGGTGTGATCGTTTTAAGGTCGCTAGTAGCTGCCATACTTGACGATCTCATTAACTTCGCATCAGCGGTTAGCGACCTTTTTAACGACTTTGGCGGTCGTTGGGATGTGCCACACTGCATGTACTGTGAAAGATCACGACCTCGATAGGCGTGACTGAGCGCGACCTTTTGCACGCCCCTCGTCACAGATTGGTGGTCACTATGTATGTCATAGATATTTATCACAGCTCTCCCGCTTTGTGATTGGATGACCGCGTCATAAAAGACGACGTATCAGCACTCCTCTCCATTGCTCTCGAGCAGAAGCGGTTCTTTCAAATCACCCAGTGTGTCCTGCTAGTCTTGGTAGCTACTGCGATCCGGTTTACGCCACTATTTCGGTTGCTACGTTCTACGTTGGAGTTTTTGCAATCCAGTCTGTGGCGTATCCTCTGCGATCCAGTTTGTGACGCTAGTTTCCCTATTTCTTTTTTCAGAATCACACAAGTTTTGTAAGGTAGGTAATTTTTTTTTGTCACATTTAATTTTCTTTTGTCTTTAATTGTACCGATCCATTTTAGATCTCTGCTGTTGTTAACCATTGTCGTCCATCATGTTTTTTCATTGTTTTGTTCAGGCACGCCCACCATTTTATGATCCCAGCTCTGTCTATGTTTACTCCTGCGTCGCCCACAACCACCATTTTGTGATCCCTGCTGTTTTTTTGCGTAATTGTTTATCTAGGTTTTTTTATCCCATTGTTTTGTTCGGCCCCCGCCCACGGCCACCATTTTATGATCCCAGCTCTATCTATGTTTACTCCTGCGTCGCCCACAACCACCATTTTATGATCCCAGCTCTATCTATGTTTACTCCTGCGTCGCCCACAACCACCATTTTGTGATCCCTGATGTTTTTTGCGTAATTGTTTATCTAGGTTTTTTATCCCATTGTTTTGTTCGGCCCCCGCCCACGGCCACCATTTTATGATCCCAGCTCTATGTTTACTCCTGCGTCGCCCACAACCACCATTTTGTGATCCCAGCTCTATCTATGTTTACTCCTGCGTCGCCCACAACCACCATTTTGTGATCCCTGCTGTGTTCTATGTTGTAGACTATGTAAGCATTTTATTTAACCATTCTGCTGTTCTCACATAATCATTTTTTTTATTACAGATGGCTGATAAGCAGGAGTTTTTGCATGATTTTATCGAGCTGTACCGCTCAATGCCGTGCCTCTGGAAAATTAAGTCTGCAGATTATTGTAAGCGGTTGAAAAAGAAGGACGCCTACCAAAAACTGGTGGAGCTCTGCAGGAGCCGTTACCCAGATGAACCGGCGGATGAGTCAACGGTTAAAAAACGGATTCAGGCCCTCCGCACGGTTTACAAAAAAGAGCTCAATAAAGTTATCAATTCAACCAAATCTGGAGCGGGGGCCGAAGAAGTTTATGTCCCCCAACTGTGGTACTTTGATCTGTTCGCTTTTACAAGGGACCAAGAAGTACCCAGACAAGGGACATCCATTTCGGATCTAGACCCAGTGATCCAGCCGGACACCCCTGTCGTACATGTAAGTACCTTTGTATTACAACACATTTTAATGTACATGCCAAAGTGGACTTAAATTTAAAAAATATTATTGTGAAATGTAGATAAAATGGCAGAATATATCCCTTCATGTACTGATAATTTATGTAGCTCAACGGTTGAGGCCTTTCCATTAAAAAGTGTCATTTTCACATTTTTGCTGTATATGGATGTTATAGTGAGAAAAATTATTTATTTTTCTTTGTGATTTACCATTTGTTTTTTGTTCATGCAGGACACAGAAGAGGCGGTCTCCACACCTCCAACTGAAGAAGACAGCATGCCGGAAGTAGTCGAGCCACCATCATCTGTGCGGAGGCGGCTTTCACTTTCAGGAACGAAAAGGAAGGCTCCCACCTCGGCTCCCACCTCGGCTACTCCTGAATTGGTGGAAATTGCAAAAAAACTTCTTACGGCAGAAAAAGAAACAAAAATAACTGGCTTTGCATATTTTGCGAATGAGAGGCTGCCTACTCTGGATCCTGTTCAGCGGCTTCATGCTGAGAGACTGATGTTTGAGGTACTGAATCAAGCGTCTTTTGGAAACCTGGACAACAGATATGTCGTCACGCCAAGACCGCAGTACCCGGACTACTCATGGCCGCACAATCCTGTGCCAAACCCAGTTGGGATAAACCCAAACGCTGGTGCTCCCCCTTATTTTTATTCACCGCAGAGGCAGCGTGGTAATGGCAATGATCCATCTTACCAGCAGTTGTAGTTTTTAAAATGTTTTACTAAAGTTTTTTTTGGCTGTTTTTATATTTTTACATTGATACCTTTTTTAATAAAAAACTAATTTATCTAATGAATTGTGGTCTTTTCTTATGTGATGTCAACTATTAACCCCTTCATGACCCAGCCTATTTTGACCTTAAAGACCTTGCCATTTTTTGCAATTCTGACCAGTGTCCCTTTATGAGGTAATAACTCAGGAACGCTTCAATGGATCCTAGCGATTCTGAGATTGTTTTTTCGTGACATATTGGGCTTCACGTTAGTGGTAAATTAAGGTCGATAATTTTTGCGTTTATTTGTGAAAAAAATGGAAATTTGGCGAAAATTCTGAAAATTTTGTAATTTTCAAATTTTTAATTTTTATTCTGTTAAACCAGAGAGTTATGTGGCACAAAATAGTTAATAAATATCATTTCCCACATGTCCACTTTACATCAGCACAATTTTGGGAACAACATTTTTTTTTGTTAGGAAGTTATAAGGGTTAAAAGTTGACCAGCGATTTCTCCTTTTTACATCAAAATTTACAAAACCATTTTTTTTAGGGACCACCTCACATTTGAAGTCACTTTGAGGGTCTATATGGCAGAAAATACCCAAAAGTGACACCTTTATAAAAACTGCACCCCTCAAGCTACTCAAAACTACATTCAAGAAGATTATTAACCCTTCAGGTGCTTCACAGGAACTAAAGCAACGTGGAAGGAAAAAATGGACATTTTAATTTTTCCAACAAAAATTTTCTTTTAGCATCAATTTTTTCATTTTTACATGGGCATCAGGATAAAATGGATCCTAAAATTTGTTGGGCAATTTCTCCTGAGTACACAGATACCTGATATGTGGTCATAAACCACTGTATGGGCGCACAGCAGGGCTCAGAAGGGAAGGAGCGCCATTTGACTTTTTGAATAGAAAATATGCTGGAATATTTAGCGGTTGCCATGTCACATTTGGAGAGTCCCTGTGTGCCTAAACATTGGAGCTCCCCCACAAGTGACCCCATTTTGGAAACTAGACCTCCTAAGGAACTTATCTAGATGCATAGTGATCACTTTGAACCCCAAGGTGCTTCACAAATTGATCTGTAAAAAAAAGAAAGTACTTTTTTTTCACAAAAATTTTCTTTTAGCCTCAGTTTTTTTCATTTTCACATGGGCAACAGTATAAATTGGATCCTAAAATTTGTTGGGCAATATCTCCTGAGTACACAGATACCTCATATGTGGTCATAAACCACTGTTTGGGCGCACGGCAGGGCTCAGAAGGGAAGGAGCGCCATTTGACTTTTTGAATAGAAAATATGCTGGAATATTTAGCGGTTGCCATGTCGCATTTGGAGAGTCCCTGTGTGCCTAAACATTGGAGCTCCCCCACAAGTGACCCCATTTTGGAAACTAGACCCCCTAAGGAACTTATCTAGATGCATAGTGAGCACTTTGAATCCCCAGTTGCTTCACAAATTGATCCGTAAAAAAAAGAAAGTACTTTTTTTTCACAAAAATTTTCTTTTAGCCTCAGTTTTTTTCATTTTCACATGGGCAACAGTATAAATTGGATCCTAAAATTTGTTGGGCAATTTCTCCTGAGTACATAAATACCTCATATGTGGTCATAAACCACTGTTTGGGCGCACGGCAGGGCTCAGAAGGGAAGGAGCGCCATTTGACTTTTTGAATGGAAAATATGCTGGAATATTTAGCGGTTGCCATGTCGCATTTGGAGAGTCCCTGTGTGCCTAAACATTGGAGCTCCCCCACAAGTGACCCCATTTTGGAAACTAGACCCCCTAAGGAACTTATGTAGATGCATAGTGAGCACTTTGAACCCCCAGGTGCTTCACAAATTGATCCGTAAAAAAAAGAAAGTACTTTTTTTTCACAAAAATTTTCTTTTAGCCTCAGTTTTTTTCATTTTCACATGGGCAACAGTATAAATTGGATCCTAAAATTTGTTGGGCAATTTCTCCTGAGTACACAGATACCTCATATGTGGTCATAAACCACTGTTTGGGCGCACGGCAGGGCTCAGAAGGGAAGGAGCGCCATTTGACTTTTTGAATGGAAAATATGCTGGAATATTTAGCGGTTGCCATGTCGCATTTGGAGAGTCCCTGTGTGCCTAAACATTGGAGCTCCCCCACAAGTGACCCCATTTTGGAAACTAGACCCCCTAAGGAACTTATCTAGATGCATAGTGAGCACTTTGAACCCCCAGGTGCTTCACAAATTGATCCGTAAAAAAAAGAAAGTACTTTTTAATCACAAAAATTTTCTTTTAGCCTCAGTTTTTTTCATTTTCACATGGGCAACAGTATAAATTGGATCCTAAAATTTGTTGGGCAATTTCTCCTGAGTACACAGATACCTCATATGTGGTCATAAACCCACTGTTTGGGCGCACGGCAGGGCTCAGAAGGGAAGGAGCGCCATTTGACTTTTTGAATGGAAAATATGCTGGAATATTTAGCGGTTGCCATGTCGCATTTGGAGAGTCCCTGTGTGCCTAAACATTGGAGCTCCCCCACAAGTGACCTCATTTTGGAAACTAGACCCCCTAAGGAACTTATCTAGATGCATAGTGAGCACTTTGAACCTCCAGGTGCTTCACAAATTGATCCGTAAAAAAAAGAAAGTACTTTTTTTTCACAAAAATTTTCTTTTAGCCTCAGTTTTTTTCATTTTCACATGGGCAACAGTATAAATTGGATCCTAAAATTTGTTGGGCAATTTCTCCTGAGTACATAGATACCTCATATGTGGTCATAAACCACTGTTTGGGCGCACGGCAGGGCTCAGAAGGGAAGGAGCGCCATTTGACTTTTTGAATGGAAAATATGCTGGAATATTTAGCGATTGCCATGTCGCATTTGGAGAGTCCCTGTGTGCCTAAACATTGGAGCTCCCCCACAAGTGACCCCATTTTGGAAACTAGACGCCCTAAGGAACTTATCTAGATGCATAGTGAGAACTTTGAACCCCCAGGTGCTTCACAGAAGTTTATAACGCAGAGCCGTGAAAATAAAAAATCATTTTTTTTCTCAAAAAATGATTTTTTAGCCCACTATTTTTTATTTTCACAATGGTTACAGGAGAAATTGGACCCCAAAAGTTGTTGTCCAGTTTGTCCTGAGTACGCTAGTACCCCATATGTGGGGGGAACCACTGTTTGGGCACACGTCAGGGCTCGGAAGGGATGTGGTGACGCTTTGAAATGCCGACTTGATGGAATGGTCTGCGGGCATCTTGTTACGTTTGCAGAGCCCCTGATGTGCCTAAACAGTAGAAACTCCCCACAAGTGACCCATTTTGGAAACTAGATCCCCCAAGGAACTCCTATAGATGTGTGATAAGCACTTTGAATCTCCAAGTCCTTCACAGAAGTTTATAACGCAGAGCCGTGAAAATATAAAATCATTTTTTTTCCACAAAAATAATTTTTAGTCCCCAATTTTTTCCCAATGTTAACAGGAGAAATTAGAACCCCCAAAGTTGTTGTGCAATTTTTCCCGAGTACGCTGATACCTCATATGTGGGGATAAACCACTGTTTGGGCATACGTCGGGGCTTGGAATAAAGGGAGCACTGTTTGACTTTTTGAACGCAAAATTTGCAGGAATCAATGGTGGCGCCATGTCGCGTATGGAGACCCCCTGATGTGCCTAAATAGTGGAAACCCCTCAATTCTAACTCCAACACTAACCCCAACACACCCCTAACCCCAACCCTAACCCCTACACACACCTAACCCTAATACAAACCCTAATCATAACCCTAACCCCAACACACCCCTAACCCTAATCCCAACTCTAACCATAAACCTAACTACAAGCCTAACCCTAATTCCAACCCTAACCCTAATTCCAACCCTAACTCAAATTCCAACCCTAACCGTAATTCTAACCTTAACCCTAATGCTAACCCTAACCCTAGTTCTAACCCTAAGGCTGGGTTCATATTGCGTTTTACCAGCCCGTTCAACACGTAGCGTTGACCGGCTGGTAACGGTATAGCATAACGCGATCACGTTATGCTATACCCGCTAGCGCAGATGAATCAGCAGATAATCAGCCGCGGATCCGCAGCAAAATCAGTCGCGGATCAGCAGCAAAATCCGCCGCGGATCAGCAGCAAAATCCGCCGCGGATCAGCAGCAAAATCCGCCGCGGATCAGCAGCGAAATCAGCTGCGGATCAGCGGCGAAATCCGCCGCGGATCAGCGGCGAAATCCGCCGCGGATCAGCAGCGAATCCGCAGTGGATCAGCAGCGAAATCCGCCGCGGATCAGCAGCGAAATCAGCCGCGGATCAGTAGCGAAATCAGCCGCGATCAGCAGCGAAATCAGCCACGGATCAGCAGCGAAATCAGCCGCGGATCAGCAGCGAAATCAGTAGCGGATCCGCAGCGAAATCCGCCGCGGATCAGCAGCGAAATCCGCCGCGGATCAGCAGCGAAATCCGCCGCGGATCAGCAGCGAAATCCGCCGCGGATCCGCCGCGAATCAGCAGCAAAATCAGTTGCGGATCAGCAGCGAAATCCGCCGCGGATCAGCAGCGAAATCAGCCGCGGATCCGCAGCGAAATCAGTCGCGGATCCGCAGCGAAATCAGTAGCGGATCCGCAGCGAAATCAGTAGCGGATCCGCAGCGAAATCCGCCACGGATCAGCAGTGAAATCCGCCGCGGATCAGCAGCGAAATCCGCCGCGGATCAGCAGCGAAATCCACCGCGGATCCGCCGCGAATCAGCAGCAAAATCAGTTGCGAATTAGCAGCGAAATCCGCCGCGGATCAGCAGCGAAATCAGCCGCGGATCCGCAGCGAAATCCGCCGCGGATCCGCAGCGAAATCCGACGCGGATCCGCAGCGAAATCCGCCGCAGATCAGCAGCGAAATCAGCCGCGGATCAGCAGCGAATCCGCCGCGGATCAGCAGCGAAATCCGCCGCGGATCAGCAGCGAAATCCGCCGCGGATCAGCAGCGAAATCCGCCGCGGATCAGCAGCGAAATCAGCTGCGGATCAGCAGCAAAATCCGCTAGGAAAAAAAAAAAATTTCTTTTTTTTATTATTTGTCCCTACCTATGACGGGGGGGGGTTCATTTACTTTTTTTTTTATTTTGATCACTGTGACAGTTTATCACAGTGATCAAAATAATTTTTTTTACAATGGAGGGCGCACTGCGCATGCGCCGGCCGGCGCACTGCGCATGCGCCCGCCATTTTCCAAGATGGCGGCGCCCATGAAGAATCCCGGGCAGCCGTCGGGACGGATCCAGGGACATCGGTGGACCGGGAGAGGTGAGTAGGGGACGTCGGAAGGTGAGGGGGGGGATCGGAAGGTGAGGAGGGGTGATCGCAGGAGCAGGGGAGCAGACAGCGACGGCGGTGACCAATCGCTGCCATCTTTCGATGGCGGCGGCCGATCGCCGCCGTGACTACGTGTGGGGGGGTTTGATCGCGGTCTCCAGCCATGGCAGATGCTATTGCAGCATCAGCCATGGCTGGATTGTAATATTTCACCAGTTTCATTGGTGAAATATTACAAATCGCTCTGATTGGCAGTTTCACTTTTAACAGCCAATCAGAGCGATCGTGGCCACGTGGGGGTTAAGCCAACCCCCCTGTGGTGATGCAGTAAGGGTCCTGTTACTGCGGGTCGGGTGACCTTTCAGTGACCCCGGACCCCCGACCCGCAGTAACATGATTTATAGCATGACGCCTACGTCGGCGTCATGGGTCGGGATGGCACAGGTTTTCATGACGCCGACGTCGGCGTCATGGGTCGGAAGGGGTTAAAATGTTGTATTTTTATTACATCTACTTGTCACACATGGGGTCATGGGAGTACCAGCTATCATAGGTGTTCCATCATCGGGAAAAAATTAAATGAAAAAAATATCAAAAATTAACATTTTTTTTAAGGCCCCTGGTCACACTACGCTAAAACCTTATACTAAAAATAATACACCACACCTGCGTAGATTAATGTAAAATATAAAATATATATTAATGTCATATATATATATTTTTTTTTTAAATAAAAATATAAAATTTAAATAAAAACAAACTACAAAATAATTAACAAAGAAAATAAATTACTGAGGGTCCCGGAGACCAGAAGATACCCTCTCCAGCATCACCCCGTGGTGATGCAGAGCTCCCATCGTTCTTTGCAGCGCTGCGACCGCAGTATTAATGGCTGCCACAGCGCTGCTCAATTCCGCCATCAGCCGGCGGTGGGACACCAACAGGTCCTGGGCAGTCGGGATTTCTGTGGAGGTAAAGGTAACAGTTAATAGTGAATTCTGTTGCAACATCAACATGTACATGTTATGTTAATTAACACTTACGGCTTTCCTCAGAGGAACCGCTGACTGCCCACCCAGAACCTGATGCTCCGCCGGCTAGGGAAACACAGAAAAAAAAATAATATCACAACAGCCATTACACACATAAGACCTTACAAAGTTCTCAAACATGTCTGAAGCTTATATAATGTGCGTTAATTACCTGATGGGGAGCCTGCATCCGTGTGACGGGATGATGCTGGAGAGAAGGCAACGTCGGGGGAAGGGCTGGAACCCACAGAGTCATGAGGGGGGGTTGCTGGCGGTGAAGGGGTGGAGAGATGAGGTGATGCTGGTGGTGGAGGGGTAGCTGGGGACGGTGGAGCAGCTGGTGCTGGTGAAGGTGGTGCTGTAAATGAAATATACAATTCAGAATCCCCATTATCACTGGCGGTACTCCCATCGCTGCCTGCAACATGCAACATCACTGGCGGTACTCCCATCGCTGCCTGCAACATGCAACATCACTGGCGGTACTCCCATCGCTGCCTGCAACATGCAACATCACTGGCGGTACTCCCATCGCTGCCTGCAACATACAACATCACTGTCGGTACTCCCATCGCTGCCTGCAACATCACTGGCGGTACTCCCATCGCTGCCTGCAACATGCAACATCACTGGCGGTACTCCCATCGCTGCCTGCAACATGCAACATCACTAGCGGTACTCCCATCGCTGCCTGCAACATCACTGGCGGTACTCCCATCGCTGCCTGCAACATGCAACATCACTGGCGGTACTCCCATCGCTGCCTGCAACATGCAACATCACTGGCGGTACTCCCATCGCTGCCTGCAACATGCAACATCACTGGCGGTACTCCCATCGCTGCCTGCAACATCACTGGCGGTACTCCCATCGCTGCCTGCAACATCACTGGCGGTACTCCCATCGCTGCCTGCAACATCACTGGCGGTACTCCCACGGCGGGCGCGCTTGCACGCGTTCATGTGCGTTTGTCGTGCGCTGCGCTCTCCAGATATCCTCATGAATACTCACTCAGAGGCCTGCGGAGCTGGGCCCGGATGCTGGCGACCCTATCGCGTGAGCGGTATCGCAGGTCCGCCAGCTTCTTCCTGATTTGCGCTTTTGTGCGCAGCACATTAAACCTCCTCTGCAGGCCCCGCTGGATCCTCTGCAGGCATACCCTTTTGTGGCGCATTGGATGCGCCACAGGTAGCCTGCAGTGGTAGTCCCAGAGGTCCGTCTTCTTAATGAGAAAACGGACCTCCTCATCGGACCATTTAGGCCCGCGCTGTCTCGTCGCCGCCATTGCCGCCATTAAAAACAACAGCGTATTGGGCGACGCCAGCGCCATGACGTCACAGCGTGCGCACGTTACGTGCGGCCGCACCGCGACGCAAAACGGTTTTGTGATTGAAAAGTGACCGCAGCAGCCATGCGGCAGCCAAGCACACATATGAGATGCTGTTGCAATCGCAATACCACTGTTCCAAGGTAGGCGATCACAATGGCGTGTTATGTCTTTATGGCTGGGGCTCGTGACAATCTTCACCTTGCAAATCACAAATGGCTTTTTGCATATCTGTTTGCATATCTGTGTAGCTGCAGTGTGTGAGTAGTCACATTGCGATCATAATGACGTCGCATATCTTTTGGCTGGGGCTCGCTAATCCCCTTGCAAGTCACAATGGCTTTTTGCATAGCATGAGTAGTCACATTGCGATCACAATAACGTCGCATATCTTGATGGCTGGGGCTCGCTAATCCCCTTGCAAATCACAATGGCTTTTTGCATATCTGTATGCATATCTGTGTAGCTGTGTGTGAGTAGTCACATTGCGATCACAATGACGTTGCATATCTGTGAATAGCTGATTCCCTGGTGAATGTTGACCTTTACCTCCCAAGAATTTTCAAATATATGTATAACAATTTTTTAATCTTTCATATATGACTATAATATATATATTATATATTTAAACTTTATATATGCAGCTGTGGTGTATTATCTGTTATATATAATTATAATGTTTGAACGCTAGTGAGACCATAGGCCCTTAAAATAATTGAAAATATTTGAAACTTTTTTCTTTTTTTTAACAATTAACTCTTATGACTGATGGTACTCCCATGAGCACGTGTGTGACAAGTAGATACAATGTAAAACAAAAAATAGACAACAAAAAAGCCTTTGAAAAGATTTTAAAAACTACAGCAGCTGGTAACATGTCTCGTTGCCATCCCCATTACTCCCTCCCCACATCTCACCCATCATTAGCCCTTCTCCCATATTGGTAAAATAATTGAAAAAAACACGAATGCATTTTTAAAATAAAAATATTTTATTATCAAAACATTGTTAAAAAAAAAGGGTGAAGTCAAACATTCTCAAAATCAAACTAGACTTGATGCTGCCAACTCACTGCACCAGGCCCATTAAAGTATTGGCAGTACTTGTCTCTGCTGGCCTTCGCATTGTCCTTGCTCCTGCCTTGATTGACAGGTTGAAGGCCTGCAATAGCGGGATCATTGTCATGCCATTCTCCGAGCACCACGTCACCATTGTTGTCCGAGTCCATGAAGCCTGGCGGACTGTAAGTACCAGCATCGCGTTTTCGTAGAAAATTGTGCAGCACACAACAGGCCAACACCACTGAGTCTATAGATTCCAGCTTCATGTTGATTGGAGTGTGGAAAACCCTGAAGCGGTTGGCCATTATGCCGAAGGCATTCTCCACAACGCGCCGTGCCCTAGAGAGTCTGTAGTTAAAAATCCGCCTTTCCCCTGTCAAAGTCTTTTGTGGATATGGTTTAACAAGATGCTCATGAAGGGGGAAGGCTTCATCGCCCACAAACACAAAGTTTAGGTTGGCGGTGGTGTCCATGTTGGTTGGCAAGTTAAGTTTATTATTAAACAACCGTTCACCAAAACTTGTGTGCTCCAAAACGCCACCGTCAGAAACCCTTCCATTAATGCCAACATTAACGTCAATAAATTCATAATTGGCATTAACAAGGGCCATGAGGATCATGCTGAAGTAGCCCTTGTAATTATGAAAAAAGGATCCGCTGTTGGCTGGTTGCGTGATCCGCACATGTTTGCCATCCAAGGCACCACCACAGTTTGGGAACTGCCAAATCCGTTCAAAATCAGAGGCAATAATTTGCCATTCCGCCACTGATTTTGGAAAAGGCATGTAGCTCCGTAAACTGCGGACGATGGCGTTGCATGTCTCCGGAATTAGTTCTCCAAGCAGCGACCGAGAAATTGCAGCAGAATATTGCAAATCCTTCATTGAACGTCCGGTTGCCAGAAATCGCAGCGTTACTGCCAAACGTTCCTCTGCTGAAACAGCTGCACGCATCCGGGTATCCTGCCGTTCAATGAGTGGCCTCACAGCTTCCAGTAGGAGCTTGAATGAATCCTCCGACATCCGTAGATAATTCCGGAAATCCTGCGGATTCTTCTCCTGCAACTCCCTCTCTAGATGCATGTGTGAGAATTTGGACCTCTGCTCCAGCCATTCTCTGGTCCACATGCGACGCTCTTTCTGACGATCTGCCTCCATTGACAGTGCAACTGCCACAATCACACGCTCCGCGGTGGACAGGTTCATTATGTGTAACCTGTACGGTAAAGAAGAGAAAAGTTAATTACTAATTAATTACTATTAATAAAGTGTTTAAACAAAATAAAATAAAGAATAGAATAAAAAATATAAAAAAAAAATAAAACTTTTCTGTTAACATTTAATATACAGTTTACAAGTGTCTACAATGGTGGGGGGTGTAAACTAAATAAAGCAGACGAAAAAAAAAAAAATAAGGTCAGGGGTGTTAAATATATAAAGCAGACGAAAAAAAAAAATAAAAATAAGGTCAGGGGTGTTAAATATATAAAGCAGACGAAAAAAAAAAAAAAGGTCAGGGATGTAAAATAAATAAAGCAGACAAAAAAAAAAATAAGGTTAAAAAACATTATCAAACAACATCACAAATAATATGTACCTTGAATCAAAATATCCCGAAGATCCAAATGAGGATGGATGGTGCTCTAGCGACTCAGACAGGATCGCAAAAACCCACCACTGCGCCACAACAGGATCGCAAAACTCCGACACGCGATACTATCCTCGCAACAACGCAAAAAGAGACCCATAAAGTGCTCTGGAAACAATGGATGGGGGCGCAGTTATTATAGCTGAGGTGATGTTGTGGTCACCAATCAGAGCTGTAGGGCGTTAACAAAAGAAAACAAAGTCCCGCCTGCGCCGCTGACTAATACGTCGTTAACGAGGTCGCACATCGTTCACAAAAGGTGCCAGACACAGCGATATAGCGTCACCAGCGGGACGCCAACGATCAAAATACAGTCCAGAACTCTAGTGAACGATCAGCGAGATCACAGCAGGGGCCACGTCGTTACTACATGCCACACACAACTACGTCGCTAACGAGATCGCTAAATAGTGACGTATTTTAGCGATCTTGTTAACAACCTTGTTTAGTGTGGCATACCCTTTATCTACAGCATTACAGAATGCTGTAGATAATCCCCTAATGGCGGTGGCCTTATCTTATATACAGAAAAGAAGGTGACAGGTTTCCTTTAACCCCTCTCTGCCATCAGACGTACTATTCCGTCCATGTGACCCTGGACCTTATTCCCATGGACGGAATAGTACGTCATGGGCGATCAGCTGCGCTCCCGGGGGGAGCGCAGCTGATCGCCGCCGGGTGTCAGCTGATTATCACAGCTGACACCCGTGACTGTGTGTCAGGAGCGGTCACGGACCGCTCCCGGCACATTAACCCCTGGCACAACGCGATCAAACATGATCGCGGTGTACCCGGGGCACAGGGGAGGATCGCGCAGGCAGGGGGCTCCCTGCGCGCTCCCCTGAGACCCTCAGAGCAGCGCGATGTGATCGCGCTGTTCTGAGGGCTTCCTCCCTCCCAGGACCCGGATCCAAGATGGCGCCGGGGTCCTGCAGGGAGGCGGCTTCCTCAGTGCCTGCTGACAGCAGGCGCTGGGGAAGCCTGCAGCACTGCCAGAGCGATCGCTGGTGTGACAGAGTGCTGTGCACACTGTCACACCAGCGATCTGCTAAAATACAGTGATGTCCCACCCTGGGACAAAGTATAAAAGTAAAAAAAATAAAAATAAAAGTGGTAAAAAAAAATCATAAAAAAAAAAAAATATATTCCCAATAAATTCCTTCTTTCCTGTAAATAAAAAAACCAAAACAATAAAAGTACACATATTTGGTATCGCCGCGTCCGTAACGACCCCCCTATAAAACTGTCCCACTAGTTAACCCCTTCAATGAACCCCTTAAAAAAAAAACGAAGCAAAAAAATCAATGCTTTATCATCATACCGCTGAACAAAAAGTGGAATAACACGCGATCAAAAAGACCGAGATAAATAACCATGGTACCGCTGAAAACGTCATCTTGTCCCGCAAAAAACGAGCCATCACACAGCATCATCAGCGAAAAAATAAAAAAGTTATAGCTCGCAGAATAAAGCGATGCAAAAATAATAATTTTTTATATAAAATTGTTTTCATGCTATAAAAGCACCAAAACATAAAAAAATGATATAAATAAGGTATCGCCGTAATCGTACTGACCCGAAGAATAAAACTGCTTTATCAATTTTACCACACGCGGAACGGTACAAACGCCTCCCCCAAAAGAAATTCATGAATTGCTGATTTTTGTTCATTCTAACCTCCCAAAAATCGAAATAAAAAGCGATCAAAAAAATGTCACGTGCTCAAAAATGGTACCAATAAAAACGTCACCTCGTCCCGCAAAAAATAAGACCTCACATGACTCTGTGGGCCAAAATATGCAAAAATTATAGCTCTCAAAATGTGGTGATGCAAAAAACTATTTTTTGCAATAAAAAGCGTCTTTTAGCGTGACAGCTGCCAATCATAAAAACCCGCTATAAATAGTAAATCAAACCCCCCTTTATCACCCCCTTAGTTAGGGAAAAATAATAAAATTAAAAAAATGTATTTATTTCCATTTTCCCGTTAGGGTTAGGGTTGCGGCTAAAGTTAGGGTTAGGGTTGGCGCTAACGTTAGTATTAGGGTTATGGTTGGGATTAGGGTTAGGGGTTTGTTAGGGTTAGGTTTGTGGTTAGGGTTGGGACTTGGGTTAGGGGTGTGTTGGGGTTAGGGTTGGAGTTAGAATTGGGGGGTTTCCGCTGTTTAGGCACATCAGGGGCTCTCCAAATGTGACATGGCGTCTGATCTCAATTCCAGCCAATTCTGCGTTGAAAAAGTCAAACGGTGCTCCTTCACTTCTGAGCTCTGCCATGCGTCCAAACAGTAGTTTACTCCCGCATATGGGGTATCAGCGTACTCTGGACCACAAGAGTTATTGTGCAATTTGTCCTATTTCTTCTGTTACCCTTGGGAAAATAAAAAACTGGGGGCGAAAATATAATTTTTGTAAAAAAAAAATGATTTTTTTGTTTTTACGGCTGTATGTTATAAAACTTCTGTGAAGCACTTGGAGCTTCATAGCGCTCACCACACTTCTAGATAAGTTCCTTGTGGGTCTATTTTCCAAAATGGGGTCACTTGTGGGGGGTTTCCACTGTTTAGACGCATCAGGGGCTCTCCAAATGCGACATGACTCCCCCAGACCATTCCATCAAAGTCTGCAATCCAAAACGTCACTACTTCCCTTCCGAGCCCCGACGTGCGCCCATACAGTAGTTTACTCCCACATATTGGGTATCAGCGTACTCAGGACAAATTGGACAACAACTTTTGCGGTCCAATTTCTCCTGTTACCCTTGTGAAAATAAAATATTGAGGGCGAAAAAATCATTTTTGTAAAAAAAAAAAAAAGGATTTTTTATTTTACGGCTGTACGTTATAAACTTCTGTGAAGCACTTTGGGGTTCAAAGTGCTCACCACACATCTAGATAAGTTCCTTGAGGGGTCTAGTTTCCAAAATGGTGTCATTTGTGGGGGGTTTCCACTGTTTAGGCATATCAGGAGCTCTCCAAACACGACATGGCATCCAGCCAATTCTGCGTTGAAAAAGTCAAACGGCGCTCCTTCCCTTCCAAACTCTGCCATGCACCCAAACAGTGGTTTACTCCCACATATGGGGTATCAGCGCACTCAGGACAAATTGCACAATAACTTTTGGAGTCTTGTTACCCTTGGGAAAATAAAAATTGGGGTGAAAAAATCAATTTTGTGGAAAAAAATATGATTTTTTAATTTTACGGCTCTACATTATAAACTTGTGTGAAGCACTTGGGGGTTCAAATTGCTCACCAAAGATCTAGATAAGTTCCTTAGGGGTCTAGTTTCCCAAATGGGGCACTTGTGGGGGGTTTCCACTGTTTAGGCACAGCAGGGGCTCTCCAAATGCAACATGGCGTCCAATCTCAATTCCAGCCAATTTTGGTTGGAAAAAGTCAAATGGTGCTCCTTCCATTCCGAGCTCTGCCATGCGCCCAAACAGTGGTTCCCCCCCACATATGGGGTATCAGCGTACTCAGGACAAATTGGACAACAAATTTTGTGGTCCAATTTCTCCTGTTACCCTTGTGAAAATAAAAAATTAGTGACTAAGAGATTTTTGTGGGAAAAAAATAGGATTTTTTATTTTCATGCTCGGGCATTATAAACTTGTGTGAAGCACTTGGGGGTTCAAAGTGCTCACCAAAGATCTAGATAAGTTCCTTAGGGGGTCTAGCTTCCAAAATGGGGTCACTTGTGGGGGGTTTCCACTGTTTAGGCTCATCTGGGGCACTACAAATGGAACATGACCCCCATCAATGTTTGCATTCCAAAACGTTACTGCTTCCTTTCCAAGCCCTGCCGTGCGCCCAAACAGTTTCCCCCCCCCCACATATGGGGTATCAGCGTACTCAGGACAAATTGGAAAACAACTTTTGGGGTCCAATTTCCTTGGGAAAAATCAAAATTTGGGACTAAAAAATCATTTTTGTGGAAAATTGTTTTTTTTTTTTTTCACACCCAGGCATTATAACTTTTGTGAAACACTTTGGGGTTCAAAGTGCTCACAACAGATCTAGATAAGTTCCTTAGGGGGTCTAGTTTACAAAATGGTGTCACTTGTGGGGGGTTTCCACTGTTTAGGCATATCAGGGGCTCTCCAAACACGACATGGCGTCCAATCTCAATTCCAGCCAATTTTAGTTTGAAAAAGTCAAACGGCGCTCCTTCCCTTACGAGCTCTGCCGTGTGCCCAAACAGTGGTTTTCCCCCACATATGGGGTATTGGCGTACTCAGGAGAAATTGCACAACAACTTTATCTGCCCATTTTCTCCTTTTACCCTTGTGAAAATAAAAAAACGTTTGTAAAAGATCATTTTTGTGGCTAAAAAGTTAAATATTAATTTTTTCCTTCCACATTGCTTCAGCTCCTGTGAAGCACCTGAAGGGTTATTAAACTTCTTGAATGTGGTTTTGAGTACCTTGAGGGGTGCAGTTTTTAGAATGGTGTCACTTTTGGGTATTTTCTGCCATATAGACCCCTCAAAGTGACTTCAAATGTGAGGTGGTCCCTAAAAAAATGGCTTTGTAAATTTTGTTGTAAAAATGAGAAATCACTGGTCAACTTTTAACCCTTATAATTTCCTAACAAAAAAAAATTTTGTTTCCAAAATTGTGCTGATGTAAAGTAGACATGTGGGAAATGTTATTTATTAACTATTTTGTGTGACATATCTCTCTGTTTTAAGGGAAAAAAAAATTCAAAGTTTGAAAATTGCAAAATTTTCAAAATTTTCGCCATATTTGCGTTTTTTTCAAAAATAAACGCAAGGTATATCGAAGAAATTTTACTTCTAACGTGAAGTACAATATGTCACGAGAAAACAATCTCAGAATCGCGAAGATCCGTTGAAGCGTTCCAGAGTTATAACCTCATAAAGAGACAGTGGTCAGAATTGTAAAAATTGGCCCGGTCATTAACGTGCAAACCACCCTTGGGGGTGAAGGGGTTAAAGTGTATGTGAAAAGCAGACATCAGATGTATGCCTAAGGCGTATGCTGAAATCAGGTGACCAAAGTGCAAAAGAGACCATCATAGGTTTGTAACGAACCTCCTGCGTCCCATTCAGATTTCTGTAACAAAATCAACATCGTCACACATAAATTTCAATCTGTAATACTTAGTCTAATATGAAGCTCCATCTCCAAAGTCCGAGTCTTCCAATGGAGAATTTTTGATACGATCATATTTGTATACAGATGCAATGTTGATCTGTGAGGTTATTAACGCGGGCGTATAAAATATGCGCATATCTTATATATCTTACTATAACGGCTAACGGATATTTGCATATAGCTGTAGGGTGGGCCCCTAGGGCCAATTCTCCCTGTGGGCCCCAGACACCCCAGTCCGATACTGATGGTAGCGCTTCTTTATCATGCCAGATCTTATGCTCTCCAGTATATGAAGCATCAGAGATTTGGCAGCCTCCATTGGCTATAAATGTGCACTCTCATCATTGCGTCTGTGATTTTGTGAGATTTGTAGATGAGTTTTAGTACCAACTTTTTTTTTCTGTAGCACGCCCCACATCACTGTCTAGAGCCCCAAATCTAAATCTCAGTATGTGAATAGAAAGCACATAAGTGCTCTGCCAGGGTATGTTTAATCACATGCTTTAAAGGGGTTGTCCAGCGCTATTTAATTTTTTACTATGGGCCTAAAAATGAATAGGTAGGGTGGTGCTAACATATGCAACTACCTGCCTGATCTACCCGGCACTGGCTAAGAGCAGTAACCGGCCTCTCCTGCAGGCAATTCAGCTGCTCCATGTTAATAGAGCAGCTCTTCTTCCGTACTGCTCTGTTGACAGGACGTGAATGGCGGCATCATACTGATTGACAGCCGGCTCCCCGCAGTTAGCCATCAGGAAGTTGGCTGTCAATCAGTATGACGCTGGCAGTCATGCCATCAACAAAGTGCAAGAGAAGCCCGTGTTCTGTTGACTTGACATCAATGGAAGCAGCAGAATCGCTGGCAGGAGCGGTCTGTGACCGGCAGAGATCTGCACTGAGCACAATAGGCAGGTAGTCAGCAACTACCTGCCTGTTAGTTCTTAGGCCTTTAGCAAAAAAATAAATAGTCCTGGATAACCCCTCTAAAGAGGACCTGTCACTTGTCAGAAATATGTCATTTTCTTACTCTTTGTAAACGCCGCTGTTCTCATGAATCTGGCGCTGTTTTTCTTTTGTTCCTCCTCCTCTCTGCTCTTGAGATGTTTCCTCTGTTCTCTATATGTAAGTTAAGTCTTGTTAGCCAAGTGGATGCGATATGAAGCACGTCTCTGCATCTTTTAGAGGACTACGCCCACATGGCTAACAAGACTAGACTTACGTACAGGAAAGAGGAGGCTATATCTCAGGTACATAGAGGGCCAGGAACAAAAGAAAAACAATGCCGGATTCAAGAGAACAGCAGCATTTACACCAGGTTAAAGAAAAAAATTACATATTTATGGCACATTCTCTTTAATGGATGCTACATGCATGAAACAAAACCTGGCCAGTAATGTTTTCTTGGAAAAATGATCCCAGAGACAGACATTGAAGTGATTTATTAGTAACAAGCTGTATAGTCCCCAGCACTCACTGGATGGCGAGTACGGAGGATCTGTACGCAGCAGATGACTGCCATCAATCTTCTCCATGGTTTGAGATTACATTCTGGCTATTATACAGCGTGAGGCAGTTTCATCAGAACCTCAGCGTCAGTGATTTTTCACAAGGAATGTCCTGCAAATAAAAATAAAATCACTTATAGTGAACATGTCGGCAGGATTGTGCTCAGTAACCCACAGACAGTGTCAGGTCGGCGCCGTTATACTGATTAGGCCGGTGTCACACTTACGTGCGTGATGCGAAAATCTCGTGCGAGTCTCTCGCATCATCACCTGGCACTGCCGCTGGCACTCGGAACGCAGTGTGTGGCTACATGTATTTCTATGCAGCCGCACACTCCGGTCCAAGTGTCGGCGGTAGCGCCGGGTGTTGATGCGAGAGACTCGCACGAGATTCTCGCATCACGCACGTAAGTGTGACACTGGCCTTACAATGGTACCTGGTGATGAAATCCGTCTTGTGGTTGCTGTTTAATCTTTATTTTCAGTTTTGTGTTAATGAGCACAACAACCACAAGATGGATTTCATCACCATGTATCATTGTAATTAGTACAACGGCGCCGACCTGACACTGTCTGTAGGCTACGGTGCACAATCCTGCTGACAGGTTCCCTTTAAAGGGATATTCCCATCTCCACGATCCTATCCCAACATGTAGTAGGTGCAATAATAATAATAATATTAGCCAATACCTCCAATTAGAAATGTAGTATAGTTTTTCTGATTCGCTATGTCTCTTTCCTCATGTGCAGGCATTGCAGGACCTTAGGTATCCATGGTTACGACCACTGATATAGTGACAGTAAGTTGCTAGTGGTCATAACCATGGAAACCTAAGGTCCTGCAATGCCTGCACATGAGGAATGAGCTTCATATACATTTTTGTGACAGGCTGATAAGGGCTGTAGGAAGGAGGCTCCAGTGCTGATCTTGCTTCATACAAGGCCGATGCCGGCTGGGTCACATAGTCGGCATCTGCCTGTATCTGCAGCAACTGGAGCTCGCTGCAATCACTGCAGTTTAACCATTTATCAATCAGTAACATTAATATGATGCCCCCGCAACACTTTATTTGGGGAACTTTAAGACCAGTTGTGTAGCCCAGCTGCGCTTGGTGCCACATGTTACCCTGGAGGATGCATGAAAGGTAATTCACAATCACCCAATATTCATTCACACTCCACATTTTCCTTAGAGCCACCAGAGGGAGCCCTTTTGAATACGCAGGTATATAAGGGTGTGGAGATGGGATTAGTGGGAAGTGAAGAGAGAGAGAGAAGAGAGAGAAGGAAGGAGTTGTTGTTAGGAGAGGAGAAGGCAGTCATCTAGTCATCTCAGAGAGCTCAGAGAGTCTGCAGTCCGCAGTCTAGGAGCAGCAGAGCTGAAGAGCAGCAGAACTGAGAGAAACTGCTATCTCATTGTGCTTATGTTAAAGGTGTGAGTAGGGCGACAGGCAAGTGGCGAAGAAGAAGGAGAGAGCGACAGAGGTCGACAGCATTAATAGCTTACCTCAGCTCTGCACTACCGGATACCGGGTCCGAGCTTGCTAGAACCTTCACGGCTAGTGGGAAAAAACCGGAGACCCTGCTGGACTAGAGGTCACAGAGGGGCCCAACAGTGCTGATACGTAACCGGGGTTAGGAAGAACAGGAGTCTAGCAGGACGCTGCACTCAGAGACTTAGTTCTGTCCGCAAGAAGGCTCCACCACAAGGTCAGCCGGGCGTAGCAAAGAGAACGGAGTTAAACTTTGTTTCATGCAAGTTAGAAACCCACACACATAAAGACGTAAGGAGGCCCTACACCTACTCAGTGGATTACTGGACGTGCATCCTCCACCCTGAGCAGCTTCCCGGGACGTGCCTGAAGTTACTACCAGTAAAAGGTACAGAAAGAGACTGTCTTGTGTGTGTCTGGATTATTGCCTCTGCACCTTTACACCGCCATATACCTGAGGGATCAGTCTCACCTCTGGGAGACTTAACACCTTGCTGCCCAATAACAACCCCTCAGAGGATTCACCCTGCAGCGCTGGTCACCCTGATCAGGAACCACAGGTGGCGTCACGAACATTCTATCATCCCCTGTAAATATCCCCCTTTAGTGAGCGCCCAGGGCAACGAACCAAGCCGCGCTACCCGTGACATCCCCCAGTGAAGTGAACGGGCTCGGTGCCGAGTACCCCAAAGCCCTGGTACGTGCGACTCACAGTCAAAGTAGCATGGTCTAAAGTTTAGACAGCGCCCTACTGTTTCATCCAAAATGCTCGCCATATATCAGCTTCCTAGACCGGTTATGTGAAGAGAGGAATTTCCATTGTACATTAGACATTACTGCTGGAACAGCCGGGTCTACTGCAGATATTGCTCCACAATGAGATACTCAGGGCTGCAACCTGGATGATCCCACGCCATCGTCGGCGTATTCTGTATACCGTACACAGCGACCAATAAAATTGTTGTCTTTCATTGTCGATCTTTTCAAAAGCTGAAGAGAGAAAAAATACAATTTCATGAAATTTGACAAACAGTCCTGGAATCCTAACGATTTCTCTGCAGCTGGCACCCAAACATTTCTGGGTTTCCGGTGTCAGGGCCGTGTGCTATATCAGGCAGTGTGACAGAATAGAAGCTGTGAGTTTGCAGCTCCATCTTGGCAGACTGCGGTCCGGCATGTGAATTATGGGCTACAGGTCATACCGCTTATGTGGAAATTCAACCCGCCCCGGCATAACTGAGTCAGGACATAGAGCAACCCTCGCAGATACACTGAGCACGGACTGATCATCACATCACCATACACTATGTTTGCAAATATAACTCAACTACAAGACAACTGGAAGGGTCTATGGTTTTAGCATTTCGCTTATCAATTTACAAAAAAGTTTAAAGGGAACCTGTCACCAGAAAAATGCTATTAACCTGTAGATATGGGGTCACTCTGCTGGTTAATAGCCTGGCGCCCGCATGTAGCCGAACACTGCAGGGATAAAATGAACTTTATTCCCCCGGCAGCGTTTCAGCCACGGGGGCGGCGCCGGTCATGGGTCATGGTATCTGAAGCCAAATCCTGAGCTTCAGATATCCTCGCTCAGCTAAGTTCTCTACGAGAGAGCCGCTGCCAGATACGTCTGCCAGCTACTTGAATGAAAGGATCGGCGTCCCAAAATCAGACATGAAGGATCCTTACTTCCCCCAACAATCACTTGTTCGGAGCTCCAATACACAGTAAACTGTCAGTCAAACCTGTGGCTATTACGTCCAGTGTGTAAGGGGGCTTAATTGTGCAGCTTGTTCATAAAGACAGTCATGTAAGGAAAAACATATTTACCAAGTTGTTTAAAGGGTTGTCCACTACTTGGACAACCCCTTCTGAATCCATATGTTTCCCCTCAGTGAAATAACACCTAGACTCAACCCCGATGCCGGTGTCATTCCAATGGTGTCGGCACTGGCTGTTCCGGGGCTCCTTCAGACAAATCCAGACATCCAGAAAAAGTGTGAGGGCAGCCGCAGCTCTCACTTCCTCCAGATGTCTGTTATGTCCGCAGTAGAGGAGAGTTACACCTGATGTGTCACGCAATCCCTGTGGCCAATGTCACACGATCCCCAGGCGAGCCAGTGTCGACACCACAGGAACAGCGCAGGCACCGGAAATAAGTAAAGCTGTTGTTATTTTACTGGGGGGGGAATAGGAATTCAGAAGGGGTTGTCCGAGTAGTGGACGACCCCTTTAAGGCTGATTTCTGATAAATAATGTTGGGATTTGCTGCCATAAAACAGTCTTAATTACAATTCACCTGTAACTGATTTTGCTTCTCTCCATTCACAAGAACACGGCTTGGCTGAGTGTGCAAGTGTTCACCCTTGGGAGAGGGATGTAACTTTCTAACTTTTTGCTAAACGCTTATAGCAGAAGCTGATCTCTGCAGGAATGCAGGATCGGGCATGTTAAATATCCAGCATGCCTCTTCAACATCTGTCTTCATGGGAGAGACACAAAGACACTATGGAGCAAAATGAAAATAGCAAGATTGTGGAATATGAAATACAGACTTATTTGCATAACAATTGCAGAAATTATTATTGATTTACTAAAATTATCATTATTATCATTATCTTTTTTTTGGATGACTGTTTTGTCCGATTGGCCCTTATGACAACAAGTTATAGCACGGTAAGGCATGACGTACAGATGCCACGAAGGGGCTGACACATCCTCTACAAGGTTATAAGGATAAGTGTACACTGTGTCCATACCTCCCAACCGTCCCGGTTTGAGCGGGACAGTCCCGATTTTGACCCCCCCCCCGTCCCGCTGAGGACACTATGTGTCCCGCACTGAGATGAGCCGCCACGCCCCCATGCACCCCTTGCTGCCCTCCTTGTCTCTACAGTTCAGCGGCTCACAGCTAGCAGTGACGCTGCTATGATGTTCTCTTCTGAGTGTGCCCACAGGACCTGTGATGAGGTCACAGGAGGGGAGGAGTCAGGGGTCACATGATCAGTGTCCTCTTGTGTGCAGGACTGAGGACTCTGCGCTGTGATGGTTGTCATGGTGCTGGATGAGGGTAAGTTTGTGTGTTGGGGTGGGGACTGTGGATGTAGCAGTGCTGTAGTGTGTACAAGTTGGAGTCGTGTGTGTATGAGGTGTACGGAGCGGAGACGTGTGTGTATGAGGTGTACGGAGCGGAGACGTGTGTGTACGGAGCGGAGCCGTGAGTGTACGGAGCGGAGCCGTGTGTGTACGAGGTGTACGGAGCGGAGCCGTGTGTGTACGAGGTGTACGGACGGAGCCGTGTGTGTACGAGTGTACGGAGCGGAGCCGTGTGTGTACGAGGTGTACGGAGCGGAGCCGTGTGTGTACGAGGTGTACGGAGCGGAGCCGTGTGTGTACGAGGTGCACGGGTCGAGGTGTGTACGAGGTGCACGGAGCGGAGCCGTGGTGTACGATGGTGCACGGAGCGGAGCCGTGTGTGTACGAGGTGCACGGAGCGGAGCCGTGTGTGTACGGACGAGGAGCTGTACGAGACGTGGTACAGGTCCGAGCGGAGCGTGTGTACGAGGTGTACGGAGCGAGCCGTGTATGTACGAGCTAAGCCGCACATGTACAAGTGAGCGGAGCTGCGCGTGTACGAGGTGGACACAGGAGTACATGCCGGAGCCCCGAAGAGCACTTTAAAACTCGCACGTGATGTTCCACCAGAAGTGACGTGCTGGAAGATGACCGGAAATGAGGTAATTTCGGGAGGAGATTGTGACGGAACCATGGAGGCACTTCAGGGAATGCTTCAGATCCATCACCGTGTCCTCGCCTTGGAATCAGGGATGTCGGCCGTGTGAGCGGATCATGATATGTCCTGCATCGGTAGGCTTTTGTGGGCACTACAATGGGAGCTGGGCTGCTATAGTATCTTTATAGAATCTTTATTTCTTTCTCTCTCTCTGTTCTTTCTTTCTCTCTCTGTGTTCTTTCTTTCTCTTTCTTTCTCTCTCTCTGTTCTTTCTTTCCCATCTTTCTTTCTCTCTATCTCTGTTCTTTCTTTCTCTCTTTGTTCTTTCTTTCCCTTCTTTCTCTCTCTCCCTCTGTTGTTTCTTTCTTTACCCTCTTTCTTTTTTTCTCTCTGTTCTTTTTTTCTGTCCCTCTTTCTTTCGCTCTCTGTTTCTTTCTTTCTCTCTCTGTTCTTTCCCCTTTCTTTCTTTCTTTCTGTTCTTTTTTCTTTCTCTCTCTCTGTTCTTTCTTTCCCCCTCTTTCTTTCTTTCTCTCTGTTCTTGCTTTCCCTCTTTCTTTCTCTCTCTATTCTTTCTTTTTCTCTCTGTTCTTTCTTTCCCCCTCTGTCTTTCTCTGTTCTTTATTTCCCCTCTTTCTTTCTCTCTCCTCTCCGTTCTTTCTTTCTCTCTCTGTTCTTTCTTTCCCCTCTTTCTTTTTCTCTTTCTGTTCTTTCCCCTCTTTCTTTCTTTTTCTTTCTCTCTGTTCTTTCTTTCTTTCTCTCTCTCTGTTCTTTCTTTCTTTTCCCTCTTTCTTTCTGTTCTTCCTTTCCCTTTCTTTCTTTCTTTCTTCTCTCTCTATTCTTTCTTTCTTTTTCTGTCTGTTCTTTCTTTCCCCCTCTGTCTTTCTTTCTCTGTTCTTTCTTTCCCTCTTTTTCTCTCCCTCTCTGTTCTTTCTTTCTCTCTCCCTCTCTGTTCTTTCTTTCTCTCTCTGTTCTTTCTTTCCCCTCTTTCTTTTTCTCTTTCTGTTCTTTCCCCTCTTTTCTTTCTTTCTTTCTTTCTCTCTGTTCTTTCTTCTTTTCCCTCTTTCTTTCTTTTTCTTTCTTTCTTTTATTTCTTTCTTTCTTTCTTTTCTTTCTGTTCTTCCTTTCCCCTTTCTTTCTTTCTTTCTCTCTCTATTCTTTCTTTCTTTTTCTGTCTGTTCTTTCTTTCCCCCTCTGTCTTTCTTTCTCTGTTCTTTCTTTCCCCTCTTTCTCTCTCCTCTCTGTTCTTCTTTCTCTCTCTGTTTTCTTCCTCTCTTTCTTTCTTTCTTTTCTTTCTTTCTTTCTTTCTTTCTTTCTTTCTCTGTTCTTTCTTTCCCCTCTGTCTTTCTCTCTCTGTTCTTTCTTACCCCTCTTTCTTTCTCTCTCCCTCTGTTCTTTCTTTCCCCTCTTTCTTTCTCTCTCCCTCTCTGTTCTTTCTTTCCCCTCTTTCTTTTTTTCTCTCTGTTCTTTTTTTCTGTCCCCTCTTTCTTTCTTTCTCTGTTCTTTCTTTCTTTCTCTCTCTGTTCTTTCTTTCCCCCTCTTTCTTTTCTTTCTTTCTTTCTCTGTTCTTTCTTTCCCCTCTTTCTTTCTTTCTCTGTTCTTTCTTTCCCCTCTTTCATTCTTTCTCTCTCTGTTCTTTCTTTCCCCTCTTTCTTTCTTTCTCTCTCTGTTCTTTCTTTCCCCTCTTTCATTCTTTCTCTCTCTGTTCTTTCTTTCCCCTCTTTCTTTCTTTCTCTCTCTGTTCTTTCTTTCCCCTCTTTCATTCTTTCTCTCTGTTCTTTCTTTCCCCTCTTTGTTTTTTTTCTCTCTGTTCTTTCTCTTCCCTTTCTTTATTTCTTTCTCTCTCTACTTTCTCTCTGTTCTTTGTTGCTTTCCCCTCTTTCTTTCTCTATCTCCTTTCTTTCTGTTTTTTTTCTCTCTCTGTTCTTTCTTTTACTCAGTACCAGTGTGCCCTCAGTACCAGTCAGTGTGATCACCAGTGCTAAATGGGTTTGGTCGGGGCGTGGACATGGGTGTGACTAGTTGTGAAATGGGTGTGGTCGGGCGTGGCCTACAATTTGCCGCGGCGCGCTGTGCACGCCGCAACCTTTGTCCCTCTTTCCCATCTTCAAAAGTTGGGAGGTATGCTGTGTCTGTGCACGCAGCTGAACGTATACGCTGGGAAATCCCTGAAAGTTTCCATACGCCATTAATTACCAGATGGAGGTCAATAGAGGCTTCTTTCAGCTCCCATCAACCCTGCCAGTCAGCATTATTTACCCAGACTGGGGTAACAATCAAATATTGTGGGTGATCCTAAGTATAGGATATGAATATTAAAGCACCAGAAACCCCCTATAATCCCTTAACAAACCATATATTTTCATCACAGCAACGTACAATTCATACCGGGCAGATGTTGGCTGTGCTGCGTAGTCGGCTCCTGCTTGTGACTGTAGCAAGTTCTTATCGCTTCTGTTCCACCAATTATATGCCGCTGTCTATCACTGACAGCGACTTTTATATGGCCTCCTTCTGAGTGCACTCATGCACCGGCTCCCATTAACCTCCTGCAATGCAATCACAAAGTGCCAATGGGTCACTGTCACCCGTGGACATTCTGAAGACACCCATTGCTGCCATCTTTGTGCTCCTATGAAGCCCAGGCTCTAAGGAAACATCAATTACACCATATAATATAAAAATATCGTATTACAGTACATAGTACCAGTGATGAAATGATGGCAGGTTCAAGTCTCCTAAGAGGACTAAAAAAAATGAAAGTAAAAATTACAAAAAAATAAGTTAAAGAACAAAGACATTAAAAATGTAAAAGATAAACGTATTTGGTATTGACATGTCCATCAAAAGTCCGATCTATCAAAATATATTAATATTTAATCCATACACTACAAAGATATAAAAATTGACTGCCAGAATTACTGTCTTTTGGTCGCCGCACTTCTTCCCAAAAAAACCCAGGATGAATAAAAACTACATCTCGGCGCAGAAAAAACCCTAACCCTAATCCTAACCCTCATACAACTCCACTAATGGAAAAATAAAAAGTTACCGCACTCAAGAAACGGCTAGACAAACCCAAATTTTTTTGGGAAAAGTTCTGATTTTTTTAACAACTACAAATAAGTAAAAAAAAGTATATGTTTGGTATCGACATAAATGTACTGACCTGGACCTGGAGGATCAGATCTCCAGGTCATTTTTACTGTACAATGAAAATCGCAAGAGCAAATACAAAAAAAAAACAATCATGGAATTAAGAGGTTTTTTTTTACCATTTTACCCCACTTGTAATTTTTGTAATTGTTTTTCAGTACTTTCTATTGTAAAATGAATGGTGTCATTCAAAACGTCAGCTCATCCTGCAAAACAGCAAGCTCCGATACTGCCGGGTCAACAGGCGAAAGAAAAGACACGGCTCTTGGAAAAAGGGAAGGAAAAAACAAAAGAGAAAAAAAACGGAAAAGAAATAAAAACAAAAAAATGCCAGATCACGAAGGGGTTAATAAGCTGGAATCTGCTTTTTTTTACCGGTATGCCCCTTTTTTAGACACTGGATTACCGATTGTTTTCCTTTTCCAAACATGTTTTACTTCTACTTTAAAAAAAAAAAAAAGCCTCTTCTGTTTATATGAGTACAGAAAAAGTATGACAGGGAGCGGGACTGCTGCCGGTGATGGCTGTGTCAGGACGGAGGTGACGGCCATTACTCTAATCCTGTGTAACCGCTTACTGAGCTTGTGATGGCAGAGACAACAATGACAGCACATAAACACACGCAGTTCTGTGCCGGATCCCTTGTCCAGGTGTGATAACACCGACTGGACGGCACCGGCAGGGATGACAAGCCACATAGCTAAAAATCCCAGAAAGGCAACATCATTACAAATACTCCCCTTAACACTGGCATTGCAACACTGAGGAAAAGTCTTGGAATTCTAGAAATGACAGGATCAGAGGTGTATCTAGGTTTTCGGGTACCCGGGGCAAGAATTCAGTTTGGGCACATATGCGATTTGCATACTTAGCTCTTCGTAATTCTCTCAATGTTCAGTGAAAAACTGAATCAGGAAGAAAAGCTCGATGTCACCCGACCGTATGAAAATCGCATGTGAGTGACACGGTCATGTGATGACTGGAGGAATCTGCAAGCAGAGTTGAATCCTGACAGTGAGGGTATTACATGCTGTTAGGATTGGCTGCAGGGCCTCATTTTATAATTAAAGGGCGCGTCTAGGTTTGAGATGAAAAATCTGCAGTCACTGTAGGTGGCTTCTGAATGCACTGTGGATTTTCCCTTTCACAAGTATATGATTTGTATACTTCTGGACTGGCAACATTACAACTAGACGTGCCCGGCATCACTCAATTCATTTTCATTGACTGAGGCCGCGCATGTCTAGTCAGCATGTGACCACATGTATGCAAATCGCTGGCATGGGAGAATCCTGACAGCTTACAGTGCACAGTGTGAGAACTCAGAATTCTGCAGTCACATAGATAGATAGATTCTATCTATCTATCTATCTGTCTGATATCTATCTTTCTATTATCTATCTATCCATGTAAACAGGCTGATCTATTATCCATTGTGAGACAGTGAGAGTATGTGTGTTGAATGGGGTGTACATTTCACCTAGATACTTTGCTGACTGGTATAAGGGAAATGTATGGCTTTGTAAACCTAGTGGTAGAGAAAGGTCACTACACCTTACATTCAGTACACACTTGCAGCTCAGGCCTGAAACCACTCAGCTGTTAATTAGGAGACCAGAAGTAGGTGTCTGCGAACACAGACAGAGAGCTCGCTTAGTCTGGACAAGGAGTCCAGGCACAAGAAGGAGTCTCCAGGAGTATGAGCTGTCTCAGTCTGGGTGCTCGATGTACCCCGGACACAGGAGTAGTCTCTGTGAGAATCCATGCGGATAGCTGCTGAATAGAAGGGGAGCTCTCTCAAGTCTGGACGTTGAAGGTGCCTTCAGACACAAGGAGGAGACTCTGTGAAACTCCATGCTGGTAAATGCTGAACATATGTGTTGTTTTGGCCCAGGCTGTTAGAGTCTGGTCCCGGATAGATAGGGAAATCTATCTAAGTGTAGTAAGTGGCTGGACAAGCCCAGGTCTTATGTTTATGATTTGGTTTTGATTATGTTCTGTTTGCTGTAGACCTTAATAAAACTGGTTGCGGCCAGTTTTTACCAGAACTGCTGTCTGTGAATGAACTGTTTCCGTGCCACTCCGTCTACCCGGATGGCGATCCCAGAGCTATATCCCCTGAAAAGCTTACAATTGGTGCTGGAATGTGCGTGCAGCACAGTGGCTTAGAGACAGCAATAAAGGAGAGAAGTCTGTTGAAGCAGCAGCAGAGAAAAAAAAAGTGTGTCAGCAAAAAACGTCTGATTGGAGCAGTCTTAAAGAGACAGTAGCCCTAATAGACTTTGCAAAGAAAAAAAAAAGTGTCTGCACAGCAAGGCTGAATTTTCTGTGGAAAAGACTGTGGAGTGTGTATGTCTTGAGTGAAGACTGCCGTTGTTGAGACAGAGAAGTCTGACAGCATGGATGACAGCATGGAGGCGCTGTTTGAACAAATGGCGCAAGTTAATGTGCAACATAAGACTGCCGTGGTTGAGACAGATAAGTCCGGCAGTATGGAGGAGCTCGTTGAGTACCTGGTCCAGGCCCAGCGGAGCATGCAGCAGAGCATGGAGCGGCAGCGCCTGCAGCACCAGCAGCGCATGCAGCAGGCCCAGCAGCAATTCCTGCAGCAGCAGCAGGAGAATAACCGGTTGTTTTTTGAGCAGGTTGCAGCACTACAAAAGACTTGCAGCGCATCGTCCCAAAGTAATGTTGCAAAGTCACCTGCATTGTCCGCTGTAAAGAAGGCGGTAAGACGGTCCCTGAAAAAGATGACACCTCGTGACAATGTGGAGGTATATCTCACTAGGTTTGAGGGACTGGCAGAGAAGGAGAATCTGCCCCTATCTGAATGGGCCATGATGGTCGCACCCTATCTGATTGGAGAACCCCAAAGGGCCTATGCTGACCTGAGCGAGCAGGACAGCCAAGACTATGCCAAGCTGAAAGCGGAGATTCTTACCCGGCTGGGTGTTACGGTGACAGCCCGTGCCAGGGGAGTTCATGACTGGAGATGCAGTTGGAGTCTGCAGTCAGCAAACCTGATTATGGAGTTGAAAAGGTGATAGTGGACCGCTACACCCAAGCACGTCCTCCTGAGGTACAGCCAGAGGTCGGACAATGAGACCACCAGGACGCCAATCGTCTGGTCAGCCTGATGGAGAGGGCCTTCGCCACCAAAGACTGCCTCCGTGACCAGCCGTCTGAGAGGTCGTCACTTCAGAGTTCCTGGACGCCAAACTCTCCCGGTAAGAGCGTTCCAGCTGTTGGGGTCGTGTGGGTGGGAGAGTGTGATGGACAGTGTTGGAGATGTCGTGAAATTGCAGCCAACTGTCCAATAGAGGGGGAGCCTATGTGTTGTGATGTTGGCGGATCCCTCTCTCCCTGCGCAGAGCCTGTGTGTGTGTCCACCTCAGCCGAAGAGACTGGACCACAGGG
Organism: Oophaga sylvatica; assembly: GCA_033576555.1. Lineage (NCBI taxonomy): Eukaryota > Metazoa > Chordata > Amphibia > Anura > Dendrobatidae > Oophaga > Oophaga sylvatica. The sequence goes on along the minus strand of JARQOD010000006.1, from coordinate 403,423,168 downwards.
GTCCCCGGTGGTTGTAAATGACTGCCCAGCACAGGCCCTCTTGGACTCAGAGAGTCCAGTGACTTCCGTATGGGACAGCCTGATTGATAGGGACTTTATCCCTGATAAACACCTGAGTGTGTCCATGGAGACACCAAAGTCTACCCAGAGACTGTCGTGGACTTGATCCCCAAACGCGGGGAGGTTTCATGTGAAGTGGGGGTAGTGAAGAACCTGGTGCCCCCCGTCATATTGGGTAATGACTTTCCCCGGTCTAAGGATCTCTGGGGGAAAAATGTTTCTGATGGACAGTGTGATGAAGCTCCTATTGAGGGTGCGCAGTCCCGAGGGGCGGAACACAATGCTAGTGGGCCGTTAAACTTATGTGATAATCATGATGATGATGATGATAATGATAATGATGATGATGATCATGATAATGATGATGACCATGATAATGATGCTGATGCTGATAATGATAATGATGATGATCATGATAGTGATGATGATACTGATCATAATCATGATAATGATATTGATAATGATGACTGTGATAGTGATGAAATTCCTTTGCAGGTGATGTTGGGAGACGAGGATGGTGGTTCTCGGGAACCGAGTGTCCCTGACTTACCTGTGTCCTGTGACAATTTTGAGAGTGAGCAGTGGCGAGACCCCTCTCTTAAAACGGCCCAGGAAAATATAAATGTTCTAAATGAGGTTTCCCAAGAGCCTGGCTCTGAGGAGAGGTTTCCTCATGTTGCCATAAACACTCACCTGTTGTATAGGGACACTGAACTCCAGGGAGAGGTCGTGAGCCAGCTCCTAGTACCTGAGCTATATGGAAGTATAGTGCTGGGTTGTCACATAGTCACATACTTGAGGGACCACCTGAGGGAAAACAGGGACCAGATGGTGAAGTTAATGTTGTGGATGACATGTTAACTAAGGTTCCAGATCAAGATGTGAATGAGAATGAATTGTATAACCCTGACAGTGAGCAGGATGTGAATGAAAATGAAGTGTATAACCCTGAAAGTGAGCAGGATGTGAATGAGAATGAATTGTATAACCCGGACAGAGAGCAGGATGTGAATGAAAATAAAGTGTATAACCCTGAAAGTGAGCCAGATGTGGCTGAGAAAAAGGGGTCAGACAGGGATAGTGGTAGTGATAGTGAATCATCTGATGACAATCAAGCAACCAGTGCAAATGAGGAAGGCATGGTAGCAGAGGAGGTTGAGAGTCCTGAGAGGAAGGCTGATGCTGACCTTGCAGTCGGACAGAAGATGGCATCTGAAGATGTTTTACAGTTGGCCGGTTCCCTGGCGAAGACTAAGGTGAAAGGAGGAGAGCTGAGCTTTAAAGGCAGGACTCTGAAACTGAACACAGCCCAAGTAGATGCTGTTGGAAATGTGAAGTTACCAAGGTATGGTGTGGATCTGTATCGTGCCAAGGACTCTGAGGGAGATGCTGCAGAGGTGGAAAAAGCCATAGAAGTGGTAGTCACCAAGCCAGATGCCTCATCAGAAGCTGAGGTCTCAAGTGAAGCTGTGAGGAACAAGACTGAAGATATGGGGACTGACTCTGTCCAGGAATCTGTTTCTGCCGAAGACAGCGGCGTGGACGGGTTGCGGTTCGGATCAGTAGCTGCAACTCGTGAAGCTCAGGCTGGAAGTTCGGCGCCCGGAGCCCCAGCGGTGTTCCCGAGTGACACCAAGGATCTGGATAAGTCACAAGATGAGATTTTGAGACATCAGGCTGGCGTTGGTGAGCTCAAGCGCACTTTCATGGAGTCTACATCGGAGCCACGTCCCAACAAATGGGAAAAGCGATGTGTCACTCCGTTGCCGCTGCAGACACACGGGAGCTCAGATGGGATGCAGAACGTGGTGGAAGAGAAGAATCCGGCGGGTTCTGAGTATACAGATGCAGCTATCAAGGAGAACTTGAAAGCCGGAATAAATGGAAATATTGGAGACCATAATGATGTGACTGAAGAGGTAGAATGTAAGACTGACGGTAGGGCTTCTGAGCATGTTCTACCAGAAGAGCCTGAAGAAGGGGCCGAAGACATAAAAGACGTCCAACAGGTACCAGATGAATTGATGACTTCTCAGAAAAAAATCCAAACTGTGATGAAGGAGTGTGATGAAAGCCATGAGCATCTTCGTGAGAACGTCAATGAAGTAAAAGGAAGGATACAGGGAATCTTTTCGTTGCAAGAGCAAATGCTGCTCAATAAGTCTAAGGCTCTATATAAGAATGCTGTTGTTACGGTAGAACATTACAATTCAGCTGGAGACTTAGCGGATGAATTATGTGTACTGCAAAAGAAAAACGATCAGCTCCTTCTACAGTCCCAATCATTTGAACAGTGTAGCTTAAAATGGTCAGAGACCATGGCAGAGGAGCTTAAGGTCTGTGAAATAGACTTTATGAGTCAACCGATATTCAAGAAAATAGATGTGCTAAAGAGGGTTCAAGGGGAACTAGAGAAAAGTGAAAAACCCCCTATACCTTTTGTGATAGTTGGTGACACATGGTCAGTGCACCAGGGACAGGAGGTACGTGAGTTTCTGAGGAAGAGTCAGCAGAAGTGTTCTGATGTGCCGGGTCGTACTTCTCTGGCCAGGCACTATATCGAAACTGAGCCCGGCCCTAAGGTCAAGATGAAACCGTGCAGGATACCCGAGGCCCGCAGAGAGCATAGGCCTGGGAGGGTACAGGGTAGTGCGGATGCTTCAGATGAAGAGAAAGCTGATGTTGGCTATGGCTCAGGTGAAGATACAGATGACAGTAGTGAAGATGAAGCTGATGAGGGCCATGACTGGTCCAGAGTTCACTGTCTCTTTTGGATTGTTGACCAGCCCTCCGGTCTGGATGACCAGCCCTCCGGTCTGGAGAAGAGGGGGGGGATATGTGAGACAGTGAGAGTATGTGTGTTGAATGGGGTGTACATTTCACCTAGATACTTTGCTGACTGGTATAAGGGAAATGTATGGCTTTGTAAACCTAGTGGTAGAGAAAGGTCACTACACCTTACATTCAGTACACACTTGCAGCTCAGGCCTGAAACCACTCAGCTGTTAATTAGGAGACCAGAAGTAGGTGTCTGCGAACACAGACAGAGAGCTCGCTTAGTCTGGACAAGGAGTCCAGGCACAAGAAGGAGTCTCCAGGAGTATGAGCTGTCTCAGTCTGGGTGCTCGATGTACCCCGGACACAGGAGTAGTCTCTGTGAGAATCCATGTGGATAGCTGCTGAATAGGAGGGGAGCTCTCTCAAGTCTGGACGTTGAAGGTGCCTTCAGACACAAGGAGGAGACTCTGTGAAACTCCATGCTGGTAAATGCTGAACATATGTGTTGTTTTGGCCCAGGCTGTTAGAGTCTGGTCCCGGATAGATAGGGAAATCTATCTAAGTTTAGTAAGTGGCTGGACAAGCCCAGGTCTTATGTTTATGATTTGGTTTTGATTATGTTCTGTTTGCTGTAGACTTTAATAAAACTGGTTGCGGCCAGTTTTTACCAGAACTGCTGTCTGTGAATGAACTGTTTCCTTGCCACTCCGTCTACCCGGACGGCGATCCCAGAGCTATATCCCCTGAAAAGCTTACACCATCCATTGAATATCTTTATATTTAATTTCTATCACATTTCTATACAATCCATCTATACTACATTTTCTATGCATGCAGAATTTAGATATAATTACATTCTCTCTATGGAAATTACCTATAAATATAAAAAGAGTAGAAGATAAGTCAGAGGTCGGTTTGCAGAAGCGTTGGGTAACCTGCCCCCTTGTTATATAGGAGTGTTTCATCTCGATGTGACCTGGCATTACAGTTCGGTGTGGATTTCGGCTCAGTAAGTGGAGTGCCTAACATGCTTTCCTGGAAAGTTGTTTCCACCTATATCCCTTCCATGAAACTAAAGGCCATTAACCCCTTATCAGAGATTTCCAAGTAAACAAGCAACATTAGTGTGCAGTGCCCGTGCTCCAGCCTTTACATGGGATCATATCCTTGTCACTGGGTGTTGGGGTGCGGTGGGGGTTTGTTTCCATGCAGAACCAGGCGCATGACTTGTCTACTTGACACGCTCTACTATTTTATACATTTATCACATTACTTACCTCCATCAATTCCTTACCGCGCACTTGTCCTTTTACACAAACCCTGTAGAAAGGCAGAGTCTTGCTTTTTTTATGCCTCCACATCAAGTTAAAACTGCTTTTGGTGCTTATGCCAGTCTGATATGCATAGGAACTGTCCCAATACCCATGATTGATAAATTGCCATCATTTCTTCTTAAGTGGCTGGTCCCTCTTCATTGACATTCTGCCAGCATTATAGGAGCTGGAACTTCTTCCCTTTGTTTCCTAGCATGTCTTGCACCTATTAATGTTTAATAACTTGCCTGCTTTGAACTGAAAGTGCACTTCTTTCCTGTATCTGTGTACAGTTTGACGTACAGAAGAGATGAGGACAGAGACAAAAAACCCGCCCCCACTTCTTGTACAGGGGAAAGACCTACCACTACCATCACTTCCTGTAGAGTGGCAAAGACCCAACTCCGCTTCCTGTAATCCGGCGTGAGTTACACTGAAGAAAGACACATAGTAACCAGGACTTTGGAATGATTTTTTGGGGTTAAAGGGGTGGCCTAAAACACAAATTAATTTTCATCCAAAATCCCTATCTATTTAATCCAATAATCTCATCTACATGTACTTCTCACAAAATTAGAATATCATCACAAAGTTAATTTATTTCAGTTCTGCAATACAAAAAGTGAATCTCATATATTCTATAGAGTCATTACAAGCAGAGAGATCTATTTCACGTGTTTATTTCTGTTAATGTTGATGATTATTGTTATGATCTGCTACAAGCACTAAGGAAAGAAGGGAGGTCTGTCCCTACAATAGAACTAAGCTAGATCCCTACGATGTAACGGGAACCTGATCCTACGATCAGACCCGCTAAAGTCCTCAGCTAGTCTGAACGAAGACCTATAGATGTGAGGGAGGGATCCCTACAAGGACTAGGGACTGGGAGAAAAGATGGACACCTCCTAACAGAAGTTGTAGCAGCAAAAGGCAAAACAAAGAACATAGAACATAGAGGTCAGAAGACCAAGCAAAAAACTGTCTGAGTTAGGTAACAAAGCACCTGGCTAGCTTAAGAGTATAAGTTACAATGAAGTCCAGCAAAGCCAGAAGGGTGGAGCCGGATTAAATAGGCCACAAAAGTCATGTGACCAGCAAGATAGAAAAAACCTAACAGGAGAGTTCTAACAATTATAGCTTACAGCCAATGAAAACCCAAAAGTCATCATCTCAGTAAATTAGAATACTTTATAACACTAGCTTGAAAAATGATTTTAAAATCCGAAATGTTGGCCTACTGAAATGTATGATCAGTAAATGCACTCAATACTTGGTCGGGCTCCTTTTGTATCAATTACTGCATCAATGCGGCATGGCATGGAGCCGATCAGCCTGTGGCACTGCTGAGGGGTTATGGAAGCCCAGGTTGCTTTGATTGCAGCCTTCAGCTCGTTTGCATTGTTGTGTCTGGTGTCTCATCTTCCTCTTGACAATACCCCATAGATTCTCTATGGAGTTAAGGTCAGGCGAGTTTTCTGGCCAATCAAGCACAGTGATACTGTTTGTAAACCAGGTATTGGTAATTTTGGCAGTGTGGACAGGTGCCAAGTCCTGCTGGAGAATGACATTTCCATCTCCAAAAAGCTTGTCGGCAGAGGGAAGCATGAAATGCTCTAAAATTTCCTGGTAGATGGCTGCACTGACTTTGGTCTTGATAAAACACAGTGGACCTACACCAGCAGATGACATGGCTCCCCAAACCATCACTGATTGTGGAAACTTCACACTAGACCTCCAGCAGCTTGGATTGTGGCCTCTCCACTCTTCCTCCAGACTCTGGGACCTTGATTTCCAAATGAAATGCAAAGTTTTCTTTCAACTGAAAACAACACCTTGGAGCACTGACAACAGTCCAGTTCTTTTTCTCCTTGGCCCAGGCAAGACGCTTCTGGAGTTGTCTATTGGTCATGAGTGGCTGACACAAGGAATGCGACACTTGTAGTCCATGTCCTGGATATGTCTGTGTGTGGTGGCTCTTGAAGCAATGACTCCAGCAGCAGTCCACTCCTTGTGAATCTCCCCCAAATTTTTGAATGGCCTTTTCTTAACAATCCTTTCACGGCTGCGGTTATCCCTGTTGCTTGTGCACCTTTTTCTACCACACTTTTTCCTTCCACTCAACTTTCCATTAATATGCTTGGATACAGCACTCTGTGAACAGCCAGCTTCTTTACCAATGACCTTTTGTGGCTTACCCTCCTTGTGGAGTGTGTCAGTGACTGCCTTCTGGACATCTGTCAAGTCAGCAGTCTTCCCCATGATTGTGGAGCTACTGAAACAGACTAAGGGCCTTTTTAAACTTAGGAAGCCTTTGCAGGTGTTTTTTGTTAATTATTCCAATTTACTGAGATAATGACTTCTGGGTTTTCATTGGCTGTAAGCCATAATCATCAACAATAACAAAAATAAACACGTGAAATAGATCACTCTGTAATGACTCTGTATAATATATGAGTTTCACTTTTTGTATTGAAGAACTGAAATAAACTAACTTTTTGATGATATTCTAATTTTGCGAGAAGCACCCGTGCTTTCTAATCTACTTTAATTAAAAAGTATTTTAGAAAATAGATTAGATTATAGAATTAAATAGATTTTTTTTTGATGAAAATGAATTTGGGTTTCGGACCGTCCATTTCAACCAGTCAATTTTCTTTTTTTTCCTTTTTGTTTTTTCTTCCAAGAGTCATAACTTTTTTATTTTTCTGTACCCATAGCTGTTTGAGGGCTTGTTTTTTGCAGGATGAGTTGTACTTTTCAATGACACCTTTCATTTTATCTTGTGAAGCAGGAAAAAAATTCCAAGTGTATTGAAATTGAAAAAAAAAATGTGATATTTCACAAAAGTTTTTTGCGTCCTAAATTTACCATGTTCACTGTATGGTAAAACTGACCCGGCAATATTATTCTACAAGTCATTACGAGTTCGCAGATACTAAACATATGTAGGTTATTCTATTTATATGGTGAAAAACAATTCAGAAATTTGCAAAAAAAAATAATTTTTGCTTGTGTCGCCATTTTCCGAGCCCCATAACATTTTCAATTTCATGATCTGGGGCTGGGTGATGGCACGTTTTTTGCACCCTGAATTGATGTTTTTAATGATACAATTGTGGGATTAATACCTTATTTTGATCACCTCTTATTACATTTTATTGTAATGTTGCGACAACCAAAAAAACCTTAATTCTAGCGTTTCTCATTTTTTTCTCATTACACTGTATACTGTATCATGGGCGTACCCACCGTGGGGCAGAGGGGGCAACTGCCCCCCTCTAGAAGCAGTGTCAGGCCGCTGTCTCAGAAGTCGGGTGCCAGCACTGTTCTTTTAAATAATGTGTATACGTGCCGGCAGCCCCATCCCAGCACCGCAGACACGCCCACACTGTGTGCATGTGCAGTCAGCGTCTGCCTGCTGAACTAACCTCACCAGCTCCCGGGCTGCTTCTGGCTGGACAGGAGTGAGGTCTGAGGAGCAGGATGGAGATCATGAGGCGGAGGAGAAGCAGGACTCAGAGAGAAGAATGAGGAGGTGACAGGAGGATGTCTATCTGCAGTCCCGCTGTCTGTGGCTGATTTATTGCAGCAGCCTGAACTTTCACCCCATCTTTATAGAAGTTCAGTCTGCAGTAATAAATCACTGAGGGGTCAGATAGAGACTGCAGGCCCTGTATACTGCACCCTGCTCTGACTGATCCTAGGCCTACAGGACATCATATAGTATTTATAGGACCATATATTATAGCATGTGAGGTTCTGTAGGCTGAGGATCAGTCAGTGCATATTATAATGCATATCTGTACACAGTATAACACCCAATATTGTTATATATCATCTGATATCTGTAGCCCAGTATATTATATACTAATCTGTATACTGTCTGTGCTGTACTTTGTGCACAGACGTCAGATGAAAAGTGACATAACTAGAATCCTATGGGCCCAGGTGCAAAATTTTGACCAATGCCCCTACTAGTATGTTGGTTGGAACTATGGGCCCTGTAATAACGTCCCCGTCCTGTAATAACGTCCCCCATCCTGTAATAACATCCCCCGTCCCGTAACAAAATGACCCCTTCCCGGAATATCGTCTCCTGTTCTGCAATAACGTGCCTGGTCCTGTAATATCGTCCACGGATCTGTAATAACGTCCCCAGTACTGTAATAACGTCCTCAAACCTGTAATAACATCCCCCATCCTGTAATAACATCCCCCGTCCTGTAATAACATCCCCCGTCCTGTAATAACGTCCCAGTCCTGTAATAACGTCCTCAAACCTGTTATAAAATCCCCCGTCCTGTAATAACGTCCCCAGTCCTGTAATAACGTCCTCAAACCTGTAATAACATCCCCCGTCCTGTAATAACGTCCCAGTCCTGTAATAACGTCCTCAAACCTGTTATAAAATCACCCGTCCTGTAATAACGTCCCCAGTCCTGTAATAACGTCCTCAAACCTGTAATAACATCCCCCATCCTGTAATAACATCCCCGTCCTGTAATAACGTCCCAGTCCTGTAATAACGTCCTCAAACCTGTTATAAAATCCCCCGTCCTGTAATAACGTCCCCAGTCCTGTAATAACGTCCTCAAACCTGTAATAACATCCCCCGTCCTGTAATAACGTCCCAGTCCTGTAATAACGTCCTCAAACCTGTTATAAAATCACCCGTCCTGTAATAACGTCCCCAGTCCTGTAATAATGTCCTCAAACCTGTAATAACATCCCCGTCTTGTAATAATGTCCTCAAACCTGTTATAACATCCTCTGTCCTGTAATAACGTACCCAGTCCTGTAATATCGTCCCCTGACCTGTAATAACTTCCCCTGTCACGTAAAAAGTCCCCCATCCTGTAATAATAGTCTTCCATCCTGTAATAACATCCCTCATCCTATAATAACATCACTCATCCTACAGTATAAGAACATCCCTTGTCCTGCAATAACATTCCTCGTCTTGTAATAATATCCCTTGTCCTGTAATAACATCCCTCATCCTGTAATTACATCCCCCTTCCTGTAATAACATCCCCTGTCCTGTAATAATTGCCTCCTGTTCTGTAATAACAGTCTTGTAAGCGGGATCACAGGAGGCCGGGTCCCTTCCTCAGGAAGTCTGCAGTGGCAGAAGTGGGGCAATGCTGCGGGCGTGAGAGGGATGAGGGGGTGTCCCAGTGGTGCAATGCTGTGGGTCAGGTGTTGGCGGTGAGCAAAGCGGAGTGCATTGCTTTCCTGGCGGCCATGTTCCTGAAGCCGTGGGCCACCGAAGATTTGGATTTTGGTCCAGCAAAGATCTAAGTCTGCTCATGCGCCGCCTATGGCATTCATCTTCCTGAAGCCCTCCGCCAGGAAAGCAATGCACTCGCTCTGCTGATGTATACAGGTTCTGGCTGGGCTGAAGTATACAGGTTCTGGCTGGGCTGAAGTATACAGAGGCTGGCTGAGCTGAAGTATACAGGGGCTGGCTGGGCTGAAGTATACAGATTCTGGCTGGGCTGAAGTATACAGGGTCTGGCTGGGCTGAAGTATACAGTGTCTGGCTGAGATGAAGTATACAGATTCTGGCTGGGCTGAAGTATACAGGGTCTGGCTGGGCTGAAGTATACAGGGCTGGCTGGGCTGACGTATACAGGGGCTGGCTGGGCTGACGTATACAGGGCTGGCTGGGCTGACGTATACAGGGGCTGGGGGCTGATGTATATACAATGGCTGGCTGGGCTGATGTATACAGGGGCTGGCTGGGCTGATGTATACAGGGGCTGGCTGGGCTGATGTATACAGGGGCTGGCTGGGCTGATGTATATACAGAGGGCTGGCTGTGGCTGATGTATATACAGGGGCTGGCTGGGTTGATGTATATACAGGGGCTGGCTGAGTTGATGTATATATAGGTGCTGGGCTTAGTGGGCTGTTGATGTATATACAGGTGCTGGGCTTAGTGGGCTGGTGATGTATATACAGGTGCTGGGCTCAGTGGGCTGGTAATGATATATACAGGTGTTGCTGGGCTCAGTGGGATGGGGCTGGTGATGATGTATATACAGGTGCTGGGCTTAGTGGGCTGGTGCTGGTGAGGATGTATATACAGGTGCTAGTCTTAGTGGGCTGGTGCTGGTGAAGATGTATATACAGGTGTTGGGCTTAGTGGGCTGGTAATGATATATACAGGTGGTGCTGGGCTCAGTGGGCTGGTGCTGGTGAGGATGTATATACAGGTGCTGGGCTCTGGATGGGATGATGTATATACAGGTGCTGGGCTCAGTCGGTGGGGGCTGGTGATGATGTATATACAGGTATGGGGCTCATTATACTGTATAGAGCAGTTTCATTCCCTTTTTCGTTCTAAAATTTTACAACCTGAACAACCACCATGGCTTGCCCCCCCTAGTTTTGATCCTGGGTACACCCATGTACTGTATGGATTCATTTACGAATGCAGCAATACCAAATGCATGCAAATTTTTTGATTGCTTTATTTTTAACCCCTTGACGACCTCCACCGTACGGCGGAGGTCTCTTCCCTCTTTTTGATGTGGGTTGTGGCGCTGAGCCCACATCTTTCCCGGGACAAGTCAGCTGTTTTGAACAGCCGACATATGCACGGAACAGCCGCGGGTGGAATCGGGCTGGAAATCCGCGCAGTGGTGGCCCCCGTCACGTGATCGCGGGTCACCGGTTCATTGGCATGACAACCAGAGGTCTCCTGGAGACCTCTATGGTTGTCAGTGCCGAATTGCTATGATTGTCCGCCCAGTGGTCGATGCTCATAGCAAGTGATATAGTAAAGATGTGTATCTTCGTACCGTGTTAGCCAGTAGATAGAAAAATATTTAGAATTGAGAGTCCTCAGTGGTTGATACCTTTTAATGGCTAACTGAAAAGATGGTAACAAATTGCAATCTTCCGAGACTACTCAGGTCTCTTCATCAGGCGAAGACTAATACAAAATCTGAAGAATCACATATTTATACACAACACAGCATAGAAACAATGCAATAGGTAAGACAAGTGGCGTGAAGCAGAACTGTCATTATGGGAGATAGAGATGAACATAAATATTGGAACAGTTATAGATAAGGAGTGTGAAAGTTTTATTGCCCTCTGATTGGGGTCTGGTAATGTGTTGTTTTTTCCCCAGAAGGTCTTAGGAGCAAATTGCTTAATTGATGTAAAAAGATATAAATCCATGCGACACATTCATTCCAGCACTGAGTGTATCAAAGGTCATCATGAGTCTATATTCCCAATCTTTTCTGTCTCTCTCAGATTTAAATTTTGCTTTTAATACAAGTAATTTCATGTCCATCATACTATGACCGGGGATACAAAAGTGTTTGGCCACAGGTAGATCCATTCTTTTTTCTCTTATTGTGTGGTGATGAGAATTCATCCTTGTTCTCAGTTTTTGCCCGGTCTCCCCCACATACAGACCCCCAGTTGGACATTTCGTACAAATAATTAAGTACACCACATTAGATGAGATGCAGCTGAAAGTACCTGGGATCTTGTAGTCCTGATGGGAGCTGGGGATCTTTATCTTGTCCGTGGTCATTATAAATGAAACAAGTTTTACATTTTTTCTGGTTGCAAGGAAAGGTTCCTGCCGCTGATAGAGAGGCAGGGAGCTTCAGACAATGATGCTTCTTAGATTTGGGGGCTGCCTAAAACACAGTAGTGGGGGGTCTGGAAATATGGATTGTAATCGGGCATCTTTTTGTAGTAGAGGTTGTAGTTTCCGTGCAGCTCCCCTTAGCACCTCCAGATTTGGATTGTAGGTGACCACTAGAGGCATCCGGTTATTTTCTTCTTTAGCTTTGTAATGTAGCAGGTGATTCCTTGATATTCTGGTGGCTCTTGTAATTTGGTTTTCAATTGTTCTTGGATGGTAGTCCTGATTCAAAAAGGTCTTTCTGAGGCGACCAAGGTGTTCATCTCTATACATGGGGTTGGAACATATACGATTGTATCTGATGGCTTGGCTGTAGACAATAGAGTTTTTTATGTGTTTTGGATGGAAACTGTCCCATTTAAGGTATGTTGGACGGTCGATTGGCTTCTGATACAGGGATGTCTCTATTTCTTTGTTCTTTAGCTTAATGATGGTGTCTAAAAAGTTAATTTCAGTGCTGGAGTAGTTGAGTGTTAAGTTGATGGTGGGATGAAATTGATTAAACTGTTCATGGAACGTCTTTAGCTGTTGCTCAGACTCCGTCCAGATGATTAAAATATCATCAATGTAGCGGTAGTAGGGCAGAGGCCTGATGGGACATGAGGACAGAAAGTCGCTTTCAAGCTTGGCCATGAAAAGATTTGCATACTGTGGAGCCATTTTACTTCCCATAGCTGTGCCAGTCTCCTGTAAATAGATCTTGTTGTAAAATTCAAAGTAATTGTGGGTGAGGATGAATTTTGTGAGTTTCACCACAGAATCAGCATCATTCCCGGTGTTTTCCATGAAGACTTTGCAGGCATTTAATCCATCCTGGTGTGGTATATTAGAGTACAAAGATTCCACATCCATGGTGTCCAGGATGGTTCCTTCTGGTAGAGGGACCTATTGCTGCCAGTTTATTCAATAGGTCAGTTGTGTCCTTCAGATTTTGTTTTAGTCCTTGCCTGATGAAGAGACCTGAGTAGTCTCGAAAGCTTGCAATTTGTTACCATCTTTTCAGTTAGCCATTAAAAGGTATCAACCACTGAAGACTCTCAATTCTAAATATTTATCATAGCAAGTGAGCAATTCTACTTCATAGAGGCGATGTGATCATCGCCTGTATGTAGCAGAGCCGATGAGTTATGGCAGCTTCTAGTCTCCCATGGAGGCTATTGAAGCATGTCAAAAGTAAAAAAAATGTTTTTAAAAATATTAAAAAAATAAGAAAAATATAAAAGTTTAAATCACCCCGCTTTTATCCCCATTCAAAATAAAACAATAAAAAAAATCAAACATACACATATTTGGTATCGCCACTTTCAGAATCACCCGATCTATCAATAAAAAAAGGATTAACCCGATCGCTAAACGGCATAGCGAGAAAAAAGTAAAACGCCAGAATTACATTTTTTTGATCGCCGCGACATTGCATTACAATGCAATAATGGGCTATCAAAAGATCGTATCTGCACCAAAATGGTATAATTAAAAATGACAGCTTGTGCGCAAGAAAATAAGCCTCACCCTCCCCGAGATCACGAAAAATGGAGACGCTACCAGTATCGCAAAATGGCCCAATTTTTTTTTTTTAACAAACTTTGGATTTTTTTTACCACTTAGATAAAAAAGAACCTAGACATGTTTGATGTCTATGAACTCGTAATGACCTGGAGAATCATAATGGCAGGTCAGTTTTATGGCAGGTCATTTAGTGAACATGGTAAAAAAAAATCCAAAAGAACCTTGTTGAATTGCACTTTTTTTGCAATTTCACCGCACTTGGAATTTTTTTCCCATTTTTGAGTACATGATATGGTAAAACCAATGGTGTCGTTCAAAAGTACAACTCGTCCCGCAGAAAACAAGCTCTCACGTGGCCATATTGATGGAAAAATAAAAAGTTATGGCTCTGGGAAGAAGGGGAGCAAAAACAGAAACACAAAAAAACGAAAAAGGGCAGGGTCTTGAAGGGTTAATGAGGCAAAAGGGGTGATTTGAACTTTTTAGTTTTTTTCTTATTTTTAAAAACTTTTTTCTTTACTTTTTACTGTTTTGTATTGTCCACTTAAGGGACTTAAAGCTGCGATTGCTGGTCCTTTGTGTTATACACAGCAGGGCTTCAGCGCTGCTAAGTACAGCTATAATGATGATCTAAGAACCCCGGCTAAACGCTGGTTTTTACAAGAGGATCATCATGACAAGCACAGGGGTCTTCCGCAGCCCTCCGGCTGTCATGGCAGCCGATCGCCGCTCTGCGATCACGTCATGGGTGTGCTGATGGGCATGTGGAATGACGCGCCCCCCTGCTGGCATGTGTTTAGTGGCGCTGTTAGAGTTTGAGAGCGGCATTTAACAAGTTAACAGCTGCGGGAAGACGAAGACCTCCACTACACCTGCGGCTGTTAGAGGCTCATGATAGTTGATTAAGTCAACCATCATCTGCCAGGAAAGACGCGGGTTCTACGTTCGAGCCCGCATCAAAGAGTCCTGACATCTTACGTACATTTACATCATATGTCGGGACCCTGACTTTGATGTGGGCTCACATGCCGAGCCCGCGTCTTTCCTGGCAGATGAAGGCTAACTTGATCAGCCATGATGTGCTTCTAATAGCCGCAAGTGAAGGGTTAAGACAGCATAATTTTTGTATAAAGCTTATTGCAGAGTGTCTATTACATTTTCTAACAAATGGGATCACATTGTTTTTAAGTACAAATAAAAGACGATAGAGACAGAAACATTGAAGATTTTCAAAAATATTGTTGTAATTCAACATACACTGCCTCCACCTGCCAGATGGTATATTGGCCAATGTGGAGCCGGGCCAGCACCATGAAGCTGAACGCCCCACAGCTTTCCTGTACCAGCAATGGACCACGCCAGCTGTGAGATCCAGAGCCGCCCCGGCATGTGATATCACTACCCCAGGCTCATATCTATCTATCTAGTTTCTCTCTATCTATCTATCTATCTATCTATCTATCTCTATCTATCTATCTATCTATAATCTACCTACCTATCTATTATCTATCTATCTATCTATCTCTATTATCTATCGTCTATCTATCTATCTATCTACATATCTATATCTATTATCTATCTATCTATCTATCTATCTATACTATCTATTATCATATATCTATTATCTATCTATCTCTATTATCTATCTATCTATCTCCTATCTATCTATCTATCTATTATCTATCCTCTATCTATAATCTATCTATCTATTATCTATCTCTATTATCTATCTATCGTCTATCTATCTATCTATCTCTATTATCTATCTATCTATTATCTATCTCTATATTTATCTATCTATCTATCTATCATATCTATCTATCTCTATTATCTCTATCTTATTATCTATCTATCTATCTATCGTCTCTCTATATATCTATTATCTATCTCCTATCGATCTATTTATCTATCATCTATCTATCTCTCGCTCTATCTATCATTCTATCTATTATCTATATATCTATAGATCTATCTATTATCTATCTATCTAGTTTCTCTCTATCTATCCTATCTATCTCCTATCTATCTATCTATCTATCTATCTATCTATCTATCTATCTATCTATCTATCTATCTATCGTCTGCCTACAGTATCTATCTATTATCTATCTATAATCTATCTATCTATTATCTATATATGTATATTATCTATCTATTATCTATCTATCCATATATCTATGTGCCTATCTATCTCTCGATCTATCATCTATTATCTATATAGCTATAGATCTATCTATTTATTTATCTATCTATCTATTATTATCTATCTATCTATCTATCTTCTATATCTATCTATCTATCTATCTATCTATCTATATCTATCTATTATCTATCATCTATCCCATCTATTATATCTATTCTATCTATCTAATCTATCTATATCTATCTATCTATCTATCTATCTATCGTCTGTCTATATATCTATTATCTATCTCCTATCTATCTATTTATCTATCATCTATCTCTCACTCTATCTATCAATCTATCTATTATCTATTTATCTATAGATCTATCTATTATCTATCTATCTAGTTTCTCTCTATCTATCCTATCTATCTCCTATCTATCTATCTATCTATTTCTATCTATTATCTATCTATTATCTATCTATCTATCTATCTTTATCTATCTATCTCTACTACATTATCTATCTATCTATCTATCTTCTATTATCGTTTAAATCTAATTACTATCTATATAATCTATTATATATGTATATTATCTATCTATTATCTATCTATCCATATATCTATGTGCCTATCTCTCGATCTATCATCTATTATCTATATAGCTATAGATCTATCTATTTATTTATCTATCTATCATCTATCTATTATCTGTCTATCAGGTAAACTTTCATTGACGCCTCTGTGCCGCATTTACATGGATCAGTGATCCAGTGATCCGGTGATCCGGAATGAACATACTTTTCTATGCATATTCCGCCAATAACAGAGGCTTTACACACAGCACAGCAATTCTCCAGGAGAAGCAGAGAACATTGCAGTGCTGGTGTCAGTGACACCTCTGAGCTCTGACCTTGTAATTCTATCCCTGGAAGCTCAGTGGAATATCCTGTTTTTAAAAACAGAAATGCTGATCACAATAGTAAAGCGGGGACATGTATTTACTCCGCGCTCCGTCCACATCAGCAGACAGCGATCGCTTACAGCGTGAGATCAGCGTCTGATGGAGGACGCTTACACATTGACGATTCTTTGCTATTCCCCTGGGCTAACACTTGGGTACATCCTAAAATAATATTTCCCATTTGCTGATTATTTTATGGACCTGTGTTCCTGTATTGGTTAGAGGACAACAGGAAGAAGTGATGATATCTGGCAGGAGATGATGTCACCCTGGCCCCGCTGTGTGATCCCCGGAGGGGCAGCGGTAATGGCAGTGTCGCCTGTCCAGTCATTTACTTGACATGTAATCAGCGTCCTCTGTAGAGATCCTGAGCTGAACACCCACCACAATGCATATTCACCAACATTGTGGGGACGTTAGTATTCATAGTCATTTTAAAGATAAAGACTAATGATCGGGCCTACAATTATTTATTTGTTATGCTTTGCTTACCAGGCACCATCATATACCGCAGCACTTTACAGGCATCATCACTGTCCCCGATGGGGCTCACAATCTAAATTCCCTATCAGGATGTCTTTGGAGAGTGGGAGGAATCTGGAGAACCCGGAGGAAACCCACGCAAACACGGGGAGAACATTCAAACTGCTTGCAGATGTTGTCCTTGGTGGGATTTGAACCCTACAAAGAAGCAGAGCTACCCACTGAGCCACCGTGCTGCCCCTACCCAATCATTGTCCATTTATGTTCATTTGCCTAGCAATCTTCATCTTTTATGCAGGCAGAAAAATCATAGTGTATGGACTGCAGCATGGGGGAGTCAGGAGAAATACTCTGTATGGCCGGCTTTAGATCAATGTAGTTAAATGCAATTATGTAAACTAAGTTCACTGCCATTGAGACGCTAAACAATAGACTTGGTTTGCACTAGACAAATCGGCTTTGTGTTGCTTATACATTGTGTTCCTAAATTTTTTACAAAAGCTAATGTTCAATTTGCATTTTAGTCCAGAGCTGTATTCACAATTCTGCCAGTTGCTAATGATGTTGGACTGGCCCACCCCAGTATAACGAAGGATAATCTGGGAGTGCCAAGTTGTGATACAAGTGGACAACTATAGTCTGTAGACAATTATTAGCCTTTAGGATCTACTGTCTTTTTTTCATCTGTTGCATCACAAAATCTTATCGCTGATCGTTTTCATCGCAAAAAACCTGGACCTGTGCATCTTCCGCGTAGGTCTGCGATGGACCATCAGAATCCAAAAACGAGCAGCAGCTGTTGGTCAGTGAAGTGTTTGGAAAGGATGGAGCATCGCGTTGTGTGACACCGAACATTCCTGGTTCTAGGAAATTCCCGTTATCAAAATAAGCATAGCTGTGACAAAGATCTATACCAGTGTTCCCCAACTCCAGTCCTCAAGGCCCACCAACAGGTCATGTTTTCAGGATTTCCTTTGTATTGCACAGTTGATGCAATTATCACCTGGGCAATACTAAGGAAATCCTGAAAACATGACCTGTTGGTGGGCCTTGAGGACTGGAGTTGGGGAACCCTGATCTATACGATCGAAACGCGTCGCTAGAATTGCAGTTGCCTTAGTGCACGTCCACGTTTACCGAGGATTTGGCCGTACAATATGTTTTAAAAGAAAGTTTCAATAAAAGACTGATTTTAGGAGCTGAAACGCCCATCTTTCCTTTTTCTCTATCTTCTCATAACGCACAATTTCACGTGTTTTGGAAGTGGTAGTGGCCCCCTTACCTGTTGGGCCCCTGTTGCACCAATGACATCTATGGATCTTTTATAAGCAGCAGTGCAGCCAATTTTGCTCCTGCAAGAAATTCACTGCATCCTCATACAGTCTATGGCTCTGTTGTTCACACCTGCTGTGAGGAACTCAGCCGGCCGCCACACGGTAGCCCGGGTATCACAGCTTCTGATACCACCGCCGCTACCAAATGTGACGGACGATCCCTTTCCTCCCACGTCACCAATGGGACGTAACTCCACAGGTACAGCTCTCCGGCGCCCCCCTTTGTCTCTCAGGTCAGTAAGAGAACTGCACCTAGAGCAAATGGCCGCCGGGAAGGTGTCCTGTTACCCACTGGGTATTCTAAGATTCGTGATCAGAGTAAAAGCGTCAGCCCAAGATTAATTTTATGGTTTAATTTGCCTTAAGGGCACACTAGATAATTACAGAAATATACAGTAAAGCTATACAACATAATTACAATGGATTTGCAGTCAGAGTAAGAATACAACAATAATGTACAAGGCTTAAAGGTATAAGCTATAGATCAATATTACCGGGTTGTATGGTCATGGGGAGGCATGGAGCTCTGCGTTCCCCAGGTGAAAGTCTTCAGTTGCTGGACAGCCCCCCAATGCATGTGCTGCAGCTCCATTTGGCAAGTCTGTCCCTGGTGCTTCTGTGTGTGAAAATGGAATGAGAGGCCAGCCTCTTCTTGGCTACAGCTTTAAACCTGCTAGGCCCTTCCCCATTT
>JARQOD010000006.1:403371971-403404141 GCA_033576555.1 Oophaga sylvatica | reverse complement strand
TATTTTTTTGGGGACATCAAAGTGGCCGTACGGGAATATGCTAATAGGCCCTGTGTAGTTAAAAAGTTTTGGGGCTGTGTGAAATGACAAATTGGAGGCTGGTACAGGCCCTATAAAAATGGCGACACCTTTTCTTACACCTGCGTTTTGGGTTTGTTTTCTTTTATGTGAAATATTAAACTGAAGCAGAAGTGCCCATTGATGGTTTAAGTTTTTTTTAGATACAAGGCAGGCAGAAATGTTGGGATTTAGGACAGGGGCTATATTTAGGGGCTTTGTCTCCTTTAATCCTTTAAAATGAGAGATGTAATTAAATAAGTACTGTCTGCATTGAATACATTAGTTTCTGCAGAGTCATAGCAAGTAAAATTATCTCATTAAAATTAAGAAACAATGCAAAGGTGTCAGAATAAATGAGAAAAGGGAAACTAACATAAGAGGCAAAAAGGAGTGACGACAGGGTGACCCAAAGAAAAAAAACTATGGTTAATAAATAGCTCTCAGGTTCCTGGCGCATATTACCCCATATCAAAACACCGACGGGGAGGAAGGCTTGTTTTTGTAAAAATGTGGCTGCAGGGTTTCCGTGCTGAGAACAACAACATCTCTAATCAGTCATTGTGATGGGATCTAGTATGGGGTGATTTTGTTCTACAATGTAAAGCACTGGGCAAAACAGAAAATCCTAACGGAGCTGCTGGAAATTCTGTCACTTAACTTTGTCAAGGAAAAGCGAAAAATTATTACAAAAAATAAAAAGAAAGACATCCCCTCTTAATGTATGCTTCACTTTTCATAGTAGCTGGACTTGCCAAAATACTTACACTATTAGTCGCGCGACTCTCTGTGGCACATGATGCACTGAGGAAGGGACGCCCGAGCTAGGAAGCTCCCGCTTGAGGTCCAATGGACCCCAAACAACTAATTAATGGTTAAAGAGGACATGTCACCAGATCAGAAGTGGACATTTTCTGCTCTTACTTTATTCCTACTGCTCCCCAGAGTATTCTGTTTTCTTTTTTGTTTTTGTTAAATCTGCCATACAGTTCTAGAGATATAAGGCCTTTTTATTTAGGCCTCTTTCACACTTCAGTCGTGCGACGTCAGTCAAAATCCGTCAAAGCGTCATTGACTTGCATTAGTGACGGATTTTGACGGATGGTCGTCCGTTAGATCCGACAAATGACGGATCCGCCATTATTTTGGCATCTGTCGGTTTCTGAAAACGTCCACTGCAACGTTTTTTGTGTGCGTCGAAAAGGCGGACCATGACGGATCCGCCATGTCCGCCGATTTGCATAATGGACGCCTATGGGTGGCGGATCCGTCTTGATCCATTTTTGGCGGAATCCGCCAGCGGAACCGTTCTTCTCTGCCAAAAATGAGAAAATCCATTCTGGAGTCTCTCTCTCTATCTCTCTCCCGTGCCAGACATGCGTACATGCATTTTCTGGGTTCAAAAGTTCATAAAGGATCCGCCTTAAAATCTGATCCGTTGCATCCATTTTTGCACTTTTCTGGCGGATCCGCTTTTTTCACCCTTTGGCGTATTTTAACCCCTCTCTGACATTAGACGTACTATCCCGTCCATAAAACCCGTGCCATTCTGCCCATGGACGGGATAGTACGTCATAGGCGATCAGCTGCGCTCCTGAGGGGAGTGCAGCTAATCGCCGCCGGGTGTCAGCTAATTATCACAGCTGACACCCGTGACTGTGTGTCAGGAGCGGTCACGGACCGCTCCCGGCACATTAACCCCTAGCACACCGCGATCAAACATGATCGCGGTGTACTGGGGGCACAGGGGAGGATCGCGCAGGGTGGGGGCTCCCTGCGCGCCCCCCTGAGACCCTCAGACCAGCGCGATGTGATCGCGCTGTTCTGAGGGCTTCCTCCCTCCCAGGACCCGGATCCAAGATGGCGCCGGGGTCCTGGAGGGAGGCGGCTTCCTCAGTGCCTGCTGAGAGCAGGCACTGAGAAGCCTGCATCTATGCCTGAGCGATCGCTGGTGTGACAGTGTGCTGTGCACACTGTCACACCAGCGATTTGATAAAATACAGTGATGTCCCACCCTGGGACAAAGTAAAAAAGTTAAAAAAATAAAAATAAACATGTTATAAAAAAAAATCCAAAATAAATTAAAAAAAAAAAAAAATATTCCCCAATAAATTCATTTCTTCCTGTAAATAAAAAAAACAAAACAATAAAAGTACACATATTTGGTATCGCCACGTCCGTAACGACCCCCCCTATAAAACTGTCCCACTAGTTAACCCCTTTAGTGAACCCTTTAAAAAAAAAAAAAAAAAAAAACGAAGTAAAAAATCAATTCTTTATCATCATACCGCCGAACAAAAAGTGGAATAACGCGCGATCAAAAAGACCGATATAAATAAACATGGTACCACTAAAAACGTCATCTTGTCCCGCAAAAAACGAGCCACCATACAGCATCATCAGCGAAAAAATAAAAAAGTTATAGCTCGCAGAATAAAGCAATGCAAAAATAATTATTTTTTATATAAAATTGTTGTTATTGTATAAAAGCGCCAAAACATAAAAAAATGATATAAATGAGGTATCACCGTAATCGTATTGACCCGAAGAATAAAACTGCTTTATCAATTTTACCACACGCGGAACAATAAAAACGCCTCCCCCAAAAGAAATTCATGAATTGCTGATTTTTGTTCATTCTAACCTCCCAAAAATCGAAATAAAAAGCGATCAAAAAATGTCACGTGCTCAAAAATGGTACAAATAAAAACGTCAACTCGTACCGCAAAAAATAAGACCTTACATGATTCTGTGGGCCAAAATATGCAAAAATTATAGCTCTCAAAATGTGACGATGCAAAAAACTATTTTTGCAATAAAAAGCGTCTTTTAGCGTGACAGCTGCCAATCATAAAAACCCGCTATAAATAGTAAATCAAACCCCCCTTTATCACCCCCTTAGTTAGGGAAAAATAATAAAATTAAAAAAATGTATTTATTTCCATTTTCCCATTAGGGTTAGGGTTAGGGTTGCGGCTAAAGTTAGGGTTAGGGTTGGCGCTAAAGTTAGGATTAGGGTTAGGGTTGGGATTAGGAGTGTGTTAGGGTTAGGTTTGTGGTTAGGGTTGGGACTAGGGTTAGGGGTGTGTTGGGGTTAGGGTTGGAGTTAGAATTGGGGGGTTTCCGCTGTTTAGGCACATCAGGGGCTCTCCAAATGTGACATGGCGTCTGATCTCAATTCCAGCCAATTCTGCGTTGAAAAAGTCAAACGGTGCTCCTTCACTTCTGAACTCTGCCATGCGTCCAAACAGTAGTTTATCCCCACATATGGGGTATCAGCGTACTCTGGACCCAAGAGTTATTGTGCAATTTGTCCTATTTCTTCTGTTACCCTTGGGAAAATAAAAAACTGGGGGCGAAAATATCATTTTTGTACAAAAAAAATTATTTTTTTGTTTTACGGCTGTACATTATAAACTTCTGTGAAGCACTTGGGGCTTCATAGCGCTCACCACACACCTAGATAAGTTCCTTGTGGGGTCTATTTTCCAAAATGGGGTCACTTGTTGGGGATTTCCACTGTTTAGGTGCATCAGGGGCTCTCCAAATGCGACATGACGCCCCCAGACCATTCCATCAAAGTCTGCAATCCAAAACGTCACTACTTCCCTTCCGAGCCCCAACGTGTACCCATACAGTAGTTTTCTCCCACATATTGGGTATCAGCGTACTCAGGACAAATTGGGCAACAACTTTTGGGGTCCAATTTCTCCTGTTACCCTTGTAAAAATAAAATATTGGGGCGAAAAAATCATTTTTGCAAAAAAAAAAAAGGATTTTTTATTTTTACGGCTGTGCGTTATAAACTTCTGTGAAGCACTTCGGGGTTCAAAGTGCTCACCACACATCTAGATAAGTTCCTTGTGGGGTCTATTTTCCAAAATGGGGTCACTTGTGGGGGGTTTCCACTGTTTAGGCGCATCAGGGGCTCTCCAAATGCGACATGACGCACCCAGACCATTCCATCAAAGTCTGCAATCCAAAACGTCACTACTTCCCTTCCGAGCCCTGACGTGCGCCCATACAGTAGTTTTCTCCCACATATTGGGTATCAGCGTACTCAGGACAAATTGGACAACAACTTTTGGGGTCCAATTTCTCCTGTTACCCTTGTGAAAATAAAATATTGGGGGCGAAAAAATCATTTTTGTAAAAAAAAAAAGATTTTTTATTTTTACGGCTGTGCGTTATAAACTTCTGTGAAGCACTTCGGGGTTCAAAGTGCTCACCACACATCTAGATAAGTTCCTTGTGGGGTCTATTTGCCAAAATGGGGTCACTTGTGGGGGGTTTCCACTGTTTAGGTGCTTCAGGGGCTCTCCAAATGTGACATGACGCCCCCAGACCATTCCATCAAAGTCTGCAATCCAAAACGTCACTACTTCCCTTCCGAGCCCTGACATGCGCCCATACAGTAGTTTTCTCCCACATATTGGGTATCAGCGTACTCAGGACAAATTGGACAACAACTTTTGGGTTCCAATTTCTTCTGTTACCCTTGTGAAAATAAAATATTGGGGGCGAAAAAATCATTTTTGTAAAAAAAAAAAAAGATTTTTTATTTTACGGCTGCACGTTATAAACTTTAGTGAAACACCTGGGGGTTCAAAGTTCTCACCACACATCTAGATAAGTTCCTTGAGGGGTCTAGTTTCCAAAATGGTGTCATTTATGGGGGTCTCCACTGTTTAGGCAGATCAGGAGCTCTCCAAACACGACATGGCGTCCAGCCAATTCTGCGTTGAAAAAGTCAGACGGCGCTCCTTCCCTTCCAAACTCTGCCATGCACCCAAACAGTGGTTTACCCCCACATATGGGGTATCAGCGCACTCAGGACAAATTGCACAATAACTTTTGGAGTCTTGTTACCCTTGGAAAAATAAAAATTGGGGTGAAAAGATCATTTTTGTGGAAAAAATATGATTTTTAAATTTTACGGCTCTACGTTATAAACTTGTGTGAAGCACTTGGGGGTTCAAATTGCTCATCAAAAATCTAGATAAGTTCCTTAGGGGGTCTAGTTTCCCAAATGGGGTCATTTGTGGGGGGTTTCCACTGTTTAGGCACATCAGGAGCTCTCCAAATGCAACATGGCATCCAAACTCAATTCCAGCCAATTTTGGTTGGAAAAAGTCAAATGGTGCTCCTTCCATTCCGAGCTCTGCCGTGCGCCCAAACAGTGGTTCCCCCCCACATATGGGGTATCAGCGTACTCAGGACAAATTGTACAACAACTTATGTGGTCCAATTTCTCCTGTTACCCTTGGGAAAATAAAAAATCCGTGACTAAAAGATAATTTTTGTGGGAAAAAAATAGGATTTTTTATTTTCATGCCCGGGCATTATAAACTTGTGTGAAGCACTTGGGGTTCAAAGTGCTCACCAAAGATCTAGATAAGTTCCTTAGGGGGTCTAGTTTCCAAAATATCCATTTTCTCCTTTTACCCTTGTGAAAATAAAAAAAAAGTTTGTAAAAGATCATTTTTGTGGCTAAAAAGTAAAATATTCATTTTTTCCTTCCACGTTGCTTTAGTTACTGTGAAGCACCTGAAGGGTTAATAAACTTCTTGAATGTGGTTTTGAGTACCTTGAGGGGTGCAGTTTTTAGAATAGTGTCACTTTTGGGTATTTTCTGCCATATAGACCCCTCAAAGTGACTTCAAATGTGAGGTGGTCCCTAAAAAAAATGGCTTTGTAAATTTTGTTGTAAAAATGAGAAATCGCTGGTCAACTTTTAACCCTTATAACTTCCTAACAAAAAAAAATTTTGGTTCCAAAATTGTGCTGATGTAAAGTAGACATGTGGGAAATGTTATTTATTAACTATTTTGTGTGATATATTTCTCTGTTTTAAGGGAATAAAAATTCAAAGTTTGAAAATTGCAAAATTTTAAAAATTTTCACCATATTTGCGTTTTTTTCAAAATAAACGTAAGTTATATCGAAGAAATTTTACCACTAACATGAAGTACAATATGTCACGAGAAAACAATCTCAGAATCGCGAAGATCCGTTGAAGCGTTCCAGAGTTATAACCTCATAAAGAGACAGTGGTCAGAATTGTAAAAATTGGCCCGGTCATTAACGTGCAAACCACCCTTGGGGGTGAAGGGGTTAACTGACGCCAAACGACTGAAGTGTGAAAGAGGCCTTAGTTCTACTTTTACGTTGTTTTCTAAGGGGGTGTCTCACAAGTTGATAGCAGCAGAACAGCCTAAAGACACGCCCTAGAGGAGCATGTGAGCCAGGCACTTTGATAAAACCTATAAAAAATTACCACCAAATAAAAAGTCCCCATAACTCTGGAACCGTATGGTGGAGTTTAAAAAAACAAACAAACAAAAGATTGAATACTCACTGGAGAAGTGAGAATGAAATCAGAGCAAAACAATGGACACTTTTGACTTGGTGACAGGTGCTCTTTGAAGAAGTGTCCATCCAGGGTAGAGATGAGCAAATAACTTCAAGTGGAATTGAATTCTCCTGGAAGTTTATAAAAATCCTCATTGGCAAAAATGGGAATATTTTGTAATTCACTTCTGCGCAGATTCAAAAATCAAAATGTGAAAAAAAAACCTTATAATCACCTTACCGCTCACCTCAACGGCCCCTTCATCACATGTCTGGTCCTCAGATTGCCACCACTAACACTGAAGTGAGTCAAGGTGCCTGCCCAGAATCCCCAGTATGAGCGGCAATCTGAAGAAGCTGTGAGAGGACCAGAGCAGTAAGGTGAGTATAGTGATTTTTTTTATTTTTTACATCTTACATTTATTATGTTCTGGGGTCTGAAGAGATCCTAGAGCATAGTAGGGGACATTAAATTTGCAGAGAATAACTTCTTCGCAAATCAAATTTTCTGGGAAAATCCATGCAAACAATTGAATTTGAATTTTGCCTGATCAGCTCATCTCTAGTCCAGGGCTTGCAAAACTATACCAGAGGACCAGAAGTTCTTTACCTTTTTTTAGTCTTAATACATCAGGAAAGGGATCCTGTGTCAAGAAGTCACAAAAGTGTTCCGACCACGCACCACAATTGTGGATACCAGGGCATATGGGGTACTCGGAGCCGAGCCCATGGAAATCTATGGGAGTTGTCACTGGTAGCGGTGGCTCGGTCCGTGGCCCTGGCGGTCGTGCAATGGGGGAGTATTTACAGGGGATTTTAAGGATAGGTAGTTCGTGACGCCACCTGTGGTATCTGGTTAATTGAACCAGCGCTGCTCTAAGGACTTTCACAGGGGATGTTATGGGGCAGCTTGGTAGTAAGTCTCCCACAGGCGAGACGGGTCCCTGGAAGTCTATGGTGGAGATGATGCAGGGTGTAGTAATAATTCAGTCGCACACAAGGTAGCTCCTTTTCATACCTTTTACTGATGATGGTTCAAGCAGATCCCAGGGAGCTGGTCGGGGTGGAGAGTGCACTTTCCGGTAACAGCTGAGCAGGTTAGAGGCCTCCTTAACTTCCAATGTGTAGGTGAGTCCAACTTGCCTGAAGCAAAGTTAACTCTGAATCTCCAGCTTTCTCAATAGCTGTACTGCCCGGCCAACGTTGTGGTGGAGCCTTCTATGTGATGAAACTAAGTCCTTACTTTTGCATGGCCTTGCTCAAAGTCCCTGTTCCACCTGACTCCGGTTACGTATTGACACTTAGGGCTGCTCTCTGCGACCTGTAGTCCAGATGCCTCCGGTTTTCTTGTTACTATGCCTGAAACAGTAGCAACGCTTCGGACCCCGGTGTCCGGCAATTCAGTGCAGGCAATCCAATACCTGTAGCACTTCTCTATCTTCTCCACTGTGCCCTTCGCCCTGCTTCCCGCTTTTAACAGAAGCACTTGTGGCAGTTGTGGAATAATGTCAGCTTTATCCAGAGCTCGCTGCACAGCTCTCAGTTTCCTCCAAAGTCCACACAGGACCGAGACTGAATGGCTGCTCTGTCCTTGAGACAGAAGCTAACCGGCTGAACTCCACTGAACACTAAGCTCCACTCAGACTGATCTTATCTCAGACAGATAACTATCCAGGGAATGACTCACTCCTAAGCCTCCCGGAGCTAACTATCTGACTATCTCAGACAGGAAACTATCCAAGGGATGACTCACTCCTGAGCCTCCCGGAGCTAACTGACTGAAATCACTCCTCTCTCCTACTCTCCCTCCTGACTACACCCTCCTGCCACGTGTCACTCCCCTTATATCTCAGATGGGTGTGTCTGCAAGTGTGAGTGACAGTGAATGCATATCAAGCGTTGCTGTTACCTTCTAGTGCACTCTCCTGGACTTTTATGTGTGCCTGCGTAGCTGGGCTACACAAAAGCATGTGACCCATAGTTCTTCATCCCCCTCGCCAGCACTCTTAATTAAGGTGAGGCAGTCCTCATCGCATTATTCTTCTTCTATCCCCGGCTTGCCACATCAAATATTCTACATCAAGACCTGGTACTTCATTCATTCCATGTATATGTGATCACGACACTACTGAATTTGTATAGGACTGCCCCAGCAGAGTGAAGATTGACAGTTAGGGGGGGGCTGAGATCTCTGGGGGCCAGATCACATGCTACTGTCATGTGTCGATCTGTTTCCTTCTG
This sequence comes from Oophaga sylvatica, assembly GCA_033576555.1. Lineage (NCBI taxonomy): Eukaryota > Metazoa > Chordata > Amphibia > Anura > Dendrobatidae > Oophaga > Oophaga sylvatica. The sequence continues at coordinate 403,395,492 of JARQOD010000006.1, read as the reverse complement.
TGTCGAGACGACCAATAAAGGTAAATCACTAAAATGTACTTGCTGTTATTTTTAAAAAATGTGTTCCGTGGACACCCTTTTAAACTATTTCTAGCTCATGCGTTTCTCATTAAGGGCATAAAAATGAAAAGGACCAGTCAGCTCTCCTTTTATGTCCATTGTCATGGTGGTAACTCGCATGCCTCCTCAGTGCCGCTCTACTTAACATAGCTCGGCTTCTGCTCATGTCAGGCCATCTCGCTGAGTTTGCCTCTTGCAGCACTCCTCAGCACTGCTGCATCTGCATGTTGTTTCCATTTGATTTTAGGAGGGCATGGCCGGTCTCTGCAGGAATTTAACCCAGCTGTGTCCTGCAGAGATTAGGTCTCCTGGCCTATCCCGTGCTAGCAGGGTCTATTTTAGGCAGCCCTTTCCACCATTTGTGCCGGAACTTTGGTGCCTAGCCCGCTAGCATCTGTTTATGCATATCTCCATATTCTGTCTCCTGGTATTAATTTGTCCTGTTTACCCGATCAGTTTGACGTCTACGTTCCTGACTCTGACTTTGCATTGTGAGTATGTGCTGTCTGGCCCAACCTCAGACTGTCTCAGTACGCTTCTGTTTCACCCTCCTGTACTTCGTGCCTGTGCCTCTGACCCTCCGGTCAGCTGCTGCAGTCCCGGGGACTGCTCTTGAGTGGTAGCTGGTTGTCTATCGGCAGCCCAGCCTATCCTCACCATCAGAGGCCCCAGTGAAAACTCGGTCGACACTTAGCCACATCCTCCAGGGTAAGTCCAGCCTGTAGAGCAGTGGGTCCACACCCACCAGTGTTACATCCATTTTATTAAGAGCATTTTTCACTAGTTTGGACATGTTAAACTGGTCACATCATGAAATAGAGGCTGCAGAGCTGAATAAAACATCTTACAGTGCTGTCAGCTCTGAGCCTACCCCCACACTGACTGCCGAGTGTTGAGATCTGAAAGTGTTTGTAATTGCACAGAACTGGTATCTGCTGTATCTAAACACAGTAGCTGCAGAGATCAGAGGAGAGAGGAGTGCATATTCTTATCTCCAATGAAGCTACATATTTATGATTGGTGAGCATCATGCAGGGGAAGAAGCACATACCGCCATAGGCAAATCTCTGGTAACAGCCAATTAAAATTTACATACATTATAACCGAAACTTTACCAGCTTATCTCTCCGCATAGGAGAGGAGAAATGAAAAAACAAACAAACTAGGTTTTATTAAGCTCTGCAGGCACTATTCCATGATATGGCCACGTTAACATACTCAAAATGGGGGAAGGTCCTTTTTAAACATTCTTAAAACTCTGCATTGTGCTGTATATCAGTTATTCTTCCTGGAAATGTATGAATAAATTATCTACTGGGCGTTACCATTGTTCTTGTGCATAGGTTCTGTCTGTCGGGGATGACAGTGTTGAACTGTGCAGAAACATTTTGAAAAAGGAAATGGTTACACCCAGTTGCCAAGTTATTCATATATCTTCAGGAGGAATAACATTTGTAATGTGTTTTTCAAGGCTTCTCTCTTAAGGAAAAAGGCCTAACATTTATTTTTCCACTGTCAATATATAGGTTATAAAATATAACTCTGAACATTACCAGAGTTTTGCCAATGGGGGCATGTACTTTTTCCCGTACATGACGGTGACCAATCATGAGCAGGCAGCGTAATGGGAGAAAAGAATATGGCTTCCTCTCCTCTCTGATCTCTGCTGCTACTATGTAGAGGTAAAGCAGATCTGAGTTACAGGTGCTTCTCACAAAATTAGAATATCATCAAAAAGTTAATTTATTTCAGTTCTTCAATACAAAAAGTGAAACTCCTATATTATATAAAGTCAATACAAACAGAGTGATCTATGTCAAGTGTTTATTTCTGCTAGTGTTGATGATTATGGCTTACAGCCAATGAAAAGCCAAAAATCATTATCTCAGTAAATTAGAATAATTAACAAAAAACACCTGCAAAGGCTTCCTAAGCATTTAAAAATGTTCCTTAGTCTGTTTCAGTAGGCTCCACAATCATGGGGAAGACTGCTGACTTGACAGATGTCCAGAAGGCAGTCATTGACACACTCCACAAGGAGGGTAAGCCACAAAAGGTCATTGCTAAAGAAGCTGGCTGTTCAGAGTGCTGTATCCAAGCATATTAATGGAAAGTTGAGTGGAAGGGATAAGTGTGGTAGAAAAAGGAGCACAAGCAACCGGGATAACCGCAGCCTTGAAAGGATTGTTAAGAAAAGACCGTTCAAAAGTTTGGGGGAGATTCACAAGGAGTGGACTGCTGCTGGAGTCATTGCTTCAAGAGCCACCACACACAGACATATCCAGGACACAGGCTACAAGTGTTGCATTCCTTGTGTCAAGCCACTAATGACCAATAGACAACGCCAGAAGCATCTTAGGCCTCTTTCACACATCCGTCTTTTTGTATCAGGCATGATCCGTCGAACACCTGAAGGGACGGATCCGGCACTGAAATAAAAAAAACTGATGCAACGGATCCGTTTTTTTGCTGGATCCGACCTGAACTTTTGAACTCAGAAAAAGAGGGTTTCTGATGCCCGGAGACACTGGAAAATGTAGTAGTAGTAGTAGTAGTAGACGACCTTGATTTCCAGAATCCGGATCAGACTTTTGCCGGATTGCACAAAAGTCTGATCTGGTTCAATTGACTTCTATTGTTTCCGGCCGCCTGATGCGCCACTTCAGGCACATCAGGCGGCTCCGGCAAAAAAAAAAAACGTTACATGCTCCGTTTTGTCCGGCCGCCGGAATGTACATTTCCGCCGGATCCGGACAAAAACGGATACAACGCAATGACATCAGGCACGATCCGGCGCTAATGAAAGTCAATGGTAAAAAAACGCATCCGGTACCGGATCCGTTTTTTTACCAACACGCCAGATCATGCCTGATACAAAAAGACGGATGTGTGAAAGAGGCCTTACCTGGGCCAAGGAGAAAAGAACTGGACTGTTGTCAGTGGTCAAAGGTGTTGTTTTCAGATGAAAGTAAATTTTGCATTTCATTTGGAAATCAAGGTCCCAGAGTCTGGAGGAAGAGTGGAGAGGCCACAATCCAAGCTGCTGGAGGTCTAGTGTGAAGTTTCCACAATCAGTGATGGTTTGGGGAGCCATGTCATCTGCTGGTGTAGGTCCACTGTGTTTTATCAAGACCAAAGTCAGTGCAGCCGTCTATCAGGAAATTTTAGAGCACTTCATGCTTCCCTCTGCCGACAAGTTTTTTGGAGATGGAAATTTCATTTCCAGCAGGACTTGGCTCCTGTCCACACTGCCAAAAGTACCAATACCTGATTTACAAACAACAGTATCACTGTGCTTGATTGGCCAGCAAACTCGCCTGACCTTAACCCCATAGAGAATCTATGGGGTATTGTCAAGAGGAAGAGGAGAGACACCAGACTCAACAATGCAGACGAGCTGAAGGCTGCTATCAAAGCAACCTTGGCTTCTATAACACCTCAGCAGTGCCACAGGCTGATTGCCTCCATGCCACGCCGCATTGATGCAGTAATTGATGCAAAAGGAGCCCGACCAAGTATTGAGTGCATTTACTGAACATACTTTTCAGCAGACCAACATTTCGGATTTTAAAATAATTTTCAAGCTGGTGTTATAAGGTATTCTAATTTACTGAGATAATGACCTTTGGGTTTTCATTGGCTGTAAGCCATAATCATCAACATTAACAGAAATAAACACGTGAAATAGATCACTCTGTTTGTAATGACTTTATAATATATGAGATTCACTTTTTGTAATTTTGTAATAAATTAACTTTTTGATGATATTCTAATTTTCTGAGAAGCACCTGTATGTACCATTAAAAACTTCTGTATCACTCTTCTTTGAATTTTTCTTGACCATGATACCTGCCAAGCTATTTCCTGTGAATGTGATGGATGATTTATTTTTTCCTTGTTTGTTTTCCACTGTTTTGTTCAAATCCCCTTCCTGTGTGCTTCCTTTTATTATTTGTATCTAATCATTTTCATGGCCCAGTTTGAAAAAAAAGAATTTACTGATATCTATATGAATAATGAATATTGAAAATAAATAATCAATGAAAAAAAATGCTTAGAAAGAGGAAAATAAGTACAGGACCATGCAGTCTAAGCCTCGATAAAATTAATGTTATCCTTTTAAAGATGACTTGTCACCAGGTCAAAAGTGGCCAGTATTTGCCTTTAGTTTATTAGCATCTCTGGAACTTTATGGCAAACAAAAAAAACGGAATACTGAAGGGAACAGCAGGAATAAAATAAGAACAAAAGCTGGTCACTCTTGACATGTCCTCTTTAAAACATGTCATATCAGACTTAAAGGGAACCTGTCATGTAAAACAATGGTATTAACCTGTAGATGTCGGGTTCATCTGCAGGTTAATAGTGTTCTGACACTGTGTGGCCACCACACTGAGAGCCCCACTGCCAGGAGGAAATTAACTTTATTCCCCCTGGCAGCTTTCCTTTTTCAGCCATAGGGGCGGCGCTGGCGCGGCTTAAGTCATCTCTCTGTATGTAGAGTGCTGCGAGTGTAACCGTGTCACTGGCACTTACTGACAGCCGGCCCTAATGGTGAACCATCTAATGTGGTCGGCAGCCTTTCCTGAGTGGCGGCAGGTAGATATTCTTAAGGTTGGCGCTAAATTCATACAGAAAGTATAATGGAAAATTGTATGATTCTATTTTACAATGAAAATTCTTTGCTTGTTTACTTTGTTTGTCATCCATAGGAACCGGAAGTGTTGTAACCTTTTATTGGGCGAGTGGAATCTTTACTCTCCTCTGACAATAAAAGAGTGATATAAGTGCGTTTTCGGAGTAAGCCATGTATCAGATGTAAGAAGAATGAGTCAATAGGAAGCATGATACAATAGGAAAACAATCAGTATTGGGATGTAGAAAGGAAACGTGATCTTTGAACCAGAAGATTATGAATTTCCAGGGTTAATATATAACCGACATATCAAGTCTATCACAGCCGCGACTATAGTCAGTGCTTCATAAATGATTTCCATCCAAACATAAAACGTTAATATGATAGATGCCATGCTGTATTGACACTTTGCTGTAATTTGACCGTCCCACCATAGTTCCAGAAGCCAACCCTACAAACGTGACTCTTGATACCTTGTAACAGACACATGGTTCTTGAGGTGCCCGTACATCTTAGATTCCAGTTGGTTGATCACTTGTTTGACCTACAGGTATCTCTACCGACTTCCTCATACACATGCACACTCCGTTTTGTTGAGTATGCATGTGTTTGTAGTAGGGATAGTATAGTTAGACATTTCCAGACACCAATGTTGTCTGTCCGGGGAGTCTGGAGGCCAATATAGATATTTTATGCTGAGCCCATCCCTGCAATATTAACGGCCTTTACTCAGGTGCCAATTGCAATTGTCAACAGTTGGAAGAGACAATGGGCACAAAAGTCACATGTGATTCTCGTTGAGTTAGAGGTGAGTAGGTGACAAACTTTTATTTCAGGTGGTCGAGAGAGAGCCTTGGATCGCCTTCAGGTCCCAAAACCTGGTCACATAAGCGTTATTATAAAAAAGCAATAAATGGTGCAAAAGTAACAATTGTACCTCTGTCTACTCTCCAGATTACGGGGGGTCTTGTGTCCCTTCTGCTACTTAAAAAAGGCTACAAGACAATTGACATTCAATAGTTAGTGGGCACTGGTAAAGATTCTACATTGCAGCCCAGAGTTACACCTATGACTCTCGCGTAGTACCTCTATTTTACTCATGGTTTGCATCTATTGTAAGTTTACTTTACAGTCAGAAATATATCAGATAAGACTAAAAAATGATTGGTTGTTAGGAAAATGTAACAGGCATGTTGTATATTGGGTTGTCCAGGACTTTAACACTGATGGCCTATCTTTAGGAAAGGTCATCAATATCTAATCGGTGACAACGGGCAACCTGCCGATCAGCTGTCCCCATGTTGGTGGCGACCGGAACTGCTTAGTTGGAGAGCTGCACAGCACAGCTCCTTCGACCGTACAGTGGCCGCGGCCGGGTACTGCACATCTGTCCGCTATTGAAATCAATAGGGGGTGGATGTGCAGTACCTGTCCATGGCCATTATTCCGTCAATAGGCCTGTGCTGTGTATGTAAGAGGTTGTGCCGTAGAAGATAGGATTCCCCAGCGCTGTGTGTTATTTATGACCGGAGACTGCCACCTACTTCCCAAGCAGAATCCTGCTAAACCAACAGAAAGTAGAAGAGTTTAGGGAGGGACAAGTCTAGACTGGAGCACGGGGTTCCCTGATATAAGAGGTCAGAGTGGAAACGTTGGAAGAGATTTGGCGTCAACCAGTGAGATGAGTATGACATGTGCTAAGAGAAACTCTGAGGCCGAGACACTGGAACGTGCCATGAGACCGGAACCTGTGGGTTGTTGTGCCACAGTAGAAGAGTCAAGACGACTCCAGTCAAGTTCTGTGGACCAGGCCACGCCAGTCAAGACCTAAAGCACAGCCATCGTTCGTCCAAACCCAATAGACTACCATCCCAGATGTGGACGTCCGCAGGTGTGAGCTGGGCCGTCACCTCCAGCACTGACGTACAGTACAGGATTCAGTCTGATGTAGTGCAGCCGACGGGATGAGGACTGGCCAGTGTAAGAAAGGCTCAGAGAGCATTGCTTAACTTTGTGAGAAGGACTTCCGGCCTAGCGTAAAGAACCGGAGACGCCAGGGAAGGCTATATTGACACCCTTATGAGTATGAATACTGCTCTCATCAGGAATTAGCCATATATCATAGAGAGCTTGCTGTAAGAGTCATAGTGTGCTTGATAACAACACTGTAAGTTGTATATTGTAAACCCTCTGTTTTCATACTATTTTCTTTTTGTTGAAACCACCTCTCCGTATACCCTCATTAGTAAAATAACCAGTTACGTTGGTTAATTCTGCCTTGTCCTTGTTACATGTAGATCTGCAACTGAGCAGTTCCGGCCACCACCGACACCGGGAACAGCTGATCAGCGGGGGTGCCGGGTGTCACACCCCCACCAATCAGACATTGATGATCTATCCTAAGGATAAGCCATAATGTTGAAGTCCCGAACAACCCCTTTAATACTCCTTCTTTCAGCAACAGCTTATTTATGATAGACTCATTGCTATATGGAAATAATCTATTTCAAGATTTGCCAAAATGTGGCCCCCTGGATTAACTACCTCAAGTGTAAACTGCACTTTTTAACAACCTTTTGCATGTCATAAAGACGCACCGAAAATATTGATAATAGGGGGTGTGGATTATGATAAACCCCAAGCAGAAGACATCAGCAGATGGCTGATCTCCTCCAAATGATGATGGACTTTATTATGACAATATCTTCAGTCTGGGATGAGAGCAGCGCCCAGTTTCTGCTTTTGACTTACATCACTCTTCAGCATAATTTATCCTCTGCGGTCCCTCTTCCATGAGCCGTATTCTTTTGTAGCCTTCATATGTTATAAAACCCAAAGAAATTTGATTTGAAACTAAAATTTTTCCAAAACTAATTATCAACTTTTGAAGTTTTTTCACTAATTTGCTAAACGGTTTCAGCAGCTGTTCAAGAAGTTATTATCGCTTAGGTTTCACGTGTTTCCACCGGCCGCGGGCGAATCTCCCAACCTGAACTCAACAGCCTCATATTCACCTATGTGGCTGTTCTAGTTGGGTCCAAAGACTCACGGCACAAGGTGTAACTTTTAAGCTAAAAGAATGAAAGGGCTTGTGTTCCCTTGTCGTCAGGATTGGCCATAGTCCCAGAAGTCAGACATCCACAGATCAAAATGTTTTGCTGTATCCTAGTGACGCGTCATAACATTCTAAAGTGAGAATGCTCCTTTAAAGAAAGGTTAAGACTCAGCTCATAAAACATGTCAGGTCATCATCATACCACATGCCTAAGTGAGCCTGGCCTCTCCAATCCTTAGGAGTCCTCGTTTGTGTGAGAACCTGCTGCGTCTTAAGACTGCGAATGATGTGATCCGCGGATCGCTGACGCTAAACATTAAGGAAGTGATGCAAGTGTCAATCATATATAATAAATAGCAACATCGCCTGCGTAAAATAAACACGATATAATAAAAATTATCAATATCTAAAAAAAAGTATGAGGAAAGGAAACACAAGATACAAAGTACATTTTTGTTTAAAGCGTAAAAGTATTTCTTCTTCAAAATTCTTTTTCTTTGCCCCCAGAATTGTCAATATCTATTAATTCTAGATCTAGAAAGGTACAAAACCTGAGATCTCAGAAGGCTGCTCTCTGATCGTGTGTCACATGACAGGGCTGTGTGATTACATCAGCACATTACGAGACATGTGAGGCTTGAACATGTAGAGAGGAGCACACACATACTGAAAGTGTTGTCCTTGTGCAGAAACGACCATAATCTGCTACTGCAAGGAGCGTCGGGAAATGTCGCACAGCAATGAGGAAGACCCTGGCAGGGCAGTACCAAGATATTTCCTATTTACCATGTCTGCAGTAACTAGCAGAAAAAAATCACAAGTTACACACCTTTTTTCTCTAACATAGTACCTAATAAATAGTAGTATATACAAAGTAGCATACACCCTAATTTTGGAACATCTGTGCAACAATGCCGCCCTATGACATTGTCTTACCCATCATAAATCAACGCAGAACAGCATCCTTAGGCCTCTTTCACACATCCGTTTTTTTGTATCAGGCATGATCCGTCGAACACCTGAAGGGACGGATCCGGCACTGAAATAAAAAAACTGATGCAACGGATCCGTTTTTTTGCTGGATCCGACCTGAACTTTTGAACCAGAAAAAGAGGGTTTTGGATGCCCGGAGACACTGGAAAAGTAGTAGTAGTAGTAGTGGTAGTAGTAGTAGTAGACGACCTTGGTTTCCAGAATCCGGATCAGACTTTTGATGGATTGCACAAAAATCTGATCCGGTTCCATTGACTTCTATTGTTTCCGGCGCCTGATGCGCCGCTTCAGGCACTATCAGGCGGCTCCGGCAAACAAAAAAACGTTACATGCACCGTTTTGTCCGGCCGCCGGAATGTACATTTCCGCCGGATCCGGACAAAAACGGATACAACGCAATGACATCAGGCGCAATCCGGCGCTAATGAAAGTCAATGGTAAAAAAACCGCATCCGGTACCGGATCCGTTTTTTTACCAACACGCCGGATCATGCCTGATACAAAAAAACGGATGTGTCAAAGAGGCCTAAGAGATCTAGTTTTAAGGGAAGACAGCCACCTTTTCTAATCGGTCATGTGACTATTGGATAATTTTTGTTTTTTGAGGTCAGTAATTTGGAATATGAATCAGTACAGTGAAGATAGATTATAGGGGTCAAATGCCCTCATGGCCTCCACTATAACGAGGCCTCTTCTTTTTTCCCTTTCCATTCAGACATCTGTAGACTGCTTTAGCTTAATTAGTGCCACTTCACCCCTCCCGTCACGATATTAGGAATTAAATTACCTATTGATGTGCCTGTGATTCATGAAATACAGTATGGATGAAATATGATTAATCAGATGAACACTTTTTAAAAAAGGCAGGACTGTATGGCTTTAATCCATAAAAAAAGGCAAAGAAATGCATACATTGGTATACGTGCAAGGTATAAGGACACGTTCGCACTGTGACCATTTCACAAACAAAACCCAAGAAAAAAACATTATGAGCATATACCCTGTAATCAGTAAATAGTAAGGTGAAGTTTTATTACTAGAGACAGGTTAGGACTGTCCCAATTGGGTACACCTCTTCACAGTAGGATGACTTTTACGTTTTTTGATCAAAATAATATTAACTAAATACCCTATGTGTCGTCGAGAAAAATTGTAAAGTCCAGAAAGGCAGGACATATCAACCTCATAATGAAAATATGGGATTAATTATAACTGGGGAAGTGAAAAGCGCTGACACTTCACTCTCCATTGAAGTAGGACCCCTCTGCCATGAACAGGTAATTACAGCAGAGGTCTGCTCTGAGAGCCAGCCAACAAGTCTAGGATTCATGTACTCTGAGGTGGAGAAATACAGGAGCTTCCTCTCTTCATAGGAATCAGCTTCCTCTGTTCAAAGGATTTGTCTCAGATGCTCGGGAGCCAGTGGTCATTGATGAATATTGAGGTTTGCATCAATCCGATATTTCTGAGAGATGTATTTTCGGCGTCATAACAAAGGGACAAATATAACACATTCATTCTCGTCACCATTAGGTCAGCCGAAAACCTCCAACTTAATATCGACAGATGGGTGATGCTATCCATGCCATGTTTCATCTCTATAGAAAGGTAAAATTGGAATAGGAAACATGACAACAATATATTCCATCTGGGACTTCCTGGGGAAAAAATATCCTGAAAGTTGGGGATTTCATAAAATTCTAAAACACCTAGCAAATATCATGACCAGCCCCCATATGAGCTCACCAAGGGGAGCTATTTGGGCCTAACCTTGATCTAATAAGAATCAGAATTTGGATTTTGGTAATTTGTCATTCATGTAAGATACAGCTTGATGTAGTTATGTCCATTTTCCTAAAGAGAACTCTAGCCATATCTGTGACACAGGTTTACTACCGTATTGTTTTGTTCCCATTTTGTAACATCAATGTATATTTTTTATAAACATTGCCTATCTTTCCGGATTAAATTTATAAAATTGAATAGCTCTGTTCCTCTTGTTCCGTAAACCGCACCTCTGAAAACATACTCTACATGTAACAGGTGTCCAATCCGCTTGTACAAACCATTGGTGTTGGCAGCTAGTAGTTCCTTTTGTTATTGTGGAATTGGCAGTGATCATATCGGGGTATATATCGGAGGTTTATATACTATACGCTCATTGAGTTCCCCAGTAGTGGAAACAGCCGAGGCCTCATCCATCACTCGTCAGTCAATTGCGTAATTGTCCTGATGATTTGAGGCAGCCGAGTTGCGTTCCCTGACAAACTGGTGGCAGCGGTCGGATCTGTGTGACTTCCATGGTATTCTCCTTGATAAAGTGGTGGGATCTGCGCGATTCCCCCTGCCGTCCGTTCACCCTGACACTATGGAAGACTGGAAGTAAGCGGATACAAATCCGCTCTGCCATGGGTCCAAGATGTATTAGGAGACCAAAAAGGTTTGAATGCGTTTTTAATTCAACGCTTTCAACGTATTTCGAAGTACACATACTTCTTCATGAAGACAAACCACAAACAGTTTTTATTTATTCGTGTCTGCCTGACACTATGTTATTAAGGCTAGGTTCACATTAGCGTTCGTGTGCACAGCGTATCATCTGCATACGCAAACGCATGCAAAAACGCATGCAAACGCATGTTTACGCAGGTTTTTTATCCGCATCATCTTACAGTTACTATTACTATTTACTTACTACATGGTATATGTTCATTTTGTTTTTCTTTTGTTTTTTTTTCTGTGAAATGGCACAGTGTGAGTATGCTCTGACATATACCAACTTATGCTCCGGCTCTTTTTTGGTTTTGCTGTAGTTTCTTGTACTCTGTACACACAGGGGTGTTGCCTCCCTTCCTGACCTGGGCATTTCATCTACATAGCTTCCCATGGGCAGGTGCCTGAACAGTCGGGCCCTTGTCCTCGAATGCTCTTATCTATATCGAGGTTGGCTGACATGTAAGGAGGAAGACCGGGCTGCCGGTACCTGTACTGAGCCGGGTCTGGAACTGTCGAGGCTGCGTCCCATGTTGCCCGGGGGAAGGAATAGGGGACCAGACAGGTCCCATGACCCTGAAGGAGGAGACCAGGGTGAACCGGAAGCTAAGGGGAAGCTCACGAAGTGAGACAGAGTTTCCTGCCGTCGGAGTGCAGGAAGGAGAGCAGCGCGCTCCGCACCCCGAGTTGTTGTGAATGGGTTTGAGATGAGTTCTGAGCAGAGGCTCCCTCTGGTGGTTACAAGCGGTACTAGTGAGGATTGTGAGGACTGGGAATCAGGTGTTACTGATTGGTCTTATTTAAGGGAATCATTTTCCCATCAGGCTTGCCGGTGATCAATTGTTCTGGTCTGAATTCTTCTTTCCAGTTTCCCTTGTAGCCTGCTGTGTCGTGTCTGCATCTCCTGCTATCAGATAAGACAATTTCTTATTTTGTGTTTTTGCTATATTTTTGCATTTGGTCCTGCACTTCTGTGGGGGCCTTCTGGGTCCCCTCCGGGGGCTTTTGCCCTCTCAGTTTAGTTCAGCCACTGTGTTTTGTACTTTTGCTTTTTCCAGTTTTTTCAGTGGCTGCTGTTTTTGTTACACCAGAGAACTAATTTAGGTGGTAGAGGTCGTGTGATCTCAGGTGATTTTGAAATTAGTAGAGTTGGTGTTTTTCAGGGTTTTCTGGGATTGCAGTAAGTACCCTTCCTGTCCTTTTCTATTTAGATAGTTTGGGCCCCAGCGTTTGCTCATACTATTTTTTTCTGTGTCAGTATTTCCTCTTGTCTAACCGCCATTACATGTTTGGGGGCTTTCTATTATCTTTGGGGTTCTGCTCCGGGGCAGATAGCTTTCCTATTTCTATCTTTAGGTGTAGTTAGTTTCTCAGGCTGTGACGAGGCGTCTAGGACCAACGTAGGAACGCTCCACGGCTGCCTCTAGTTGCGGTGGTTAGTCAGGGTACTGCAATCTCATAGATTCCAACTGCTCTGGTGTATTTCCTTTTTTGCCTGCACTCCTCAGCTACCGTAACATAACAGTATCACCGGCCCTAAAAATTGTATGGTACTCACAGAAGGGAAAAAATATTTTGAAGGAAGAAAAGTTGTCAGAGATATTTTTCTGTTTGTTGCATTTTTTTTTTTCCCTCTGTATCTCTGGGTGCTGGGGAGGATCTTTTCTCCCAATGGAGTTTGCACAGTTGTCTGGCCGTGTGGATCAGCTTGCCACTGAGGTTCAGAGTATTGCTGCATATCTTGCTAGGTTGCCTGTTGTGGAACCTAGGATCCCCATGCCAGATTTGTTTTTAGGGGATCGAGCTAAGTTTCAGAATTTCAAAAATAATTGTAAATTGTTTCTTGCCTTAAAATCTAAGTCCTCAGGAAACGCAGCGCAGCAGGTTCAAATTATCATCTCTCTCCTGCGCGGCGATCCTCAGGATTGGGCTTTTTCCCTGATACCTGGGGATCCTGTTTTGAGTGATGTTGATGCATTTTTTCAGGCTTTGGGGTTATTGTACGATGAGCCTAATGTCACTGATCAAGCTGAAAAAGCCTTGTTGGCATTAAATCAGGGGCTTGATGACGCTGAGTTATACTGTCAGAGATTCCGTAGGTGGGCAGTCCTGACCAAATGGAATGACGACGCTTTGGCGGCCCTTTTCCGGAAGGGTCTGTCGGATAATGTAAAGGATGTTATGGTGGGATTCCCTGTCCCCTCTGGTCTCAATGATTCTATGTCATTAGCGATTCAAATTGACAGACGTTTGCGTGAGCGGAGAAGTATGCGTGGAGTGGTGTTGCCTTGTGAGCCAGCTGCTGAGCCCATGCAGTGTGATGGAGTGGTGTCTGGGGCACAGCGTCATGAGTTTCGAAAGCGCAATGGGTTATGTTTCTACTGTGGTGATGCCTCTCATGCTATTTCAGTCTGCCCTAAGCGGGGAAGACATTTTGCACGCTCAGTTGTCTTGGGTAGTGTTCAGACTAAGTTTTTATTAACTGTCACTCTGATATGCTCTCTGTCCTCATTTTCTGCTCAGGCTTTCGTTGATTCTGGAGCAGCTATTAACCTGATGGATTATGATTTTGCTAAACGTTGTGGGTTTCCCTTGATACCCCTACAGAAGTCTATTCCTTTACTGGGGATCGATTCTACCCCTTTGGCTGAGAATAAACCCCAGTTTTCTACTCAGGTGATAATGAGGGTTGAACCTGATCACCAGGAGTGCTGCAAATTTTTGGTTCTATATAATCTGCATGACATTATAGTACTGGGTTTCCCTTGGTTGCAGTCTCATAATCCTGTTTTGGATTGGAAATCTGTGTCTGTAACCAGTTGGGGCTGCCAATGTGTTAATACCAACACTCCTGTTTTTTCTGCCTCCCCCCAGGCTGAGGATGTTCCTGACTTTTTGTTTGATTTTTCTGATGTGTTTAGCGAAAGTAAATCTGCATCCTTACCTCCCCATAGGAGCTATGACTGCGCTATTGAATTAGTGCCAGGTAGTAAATTCCCTAAAGGTCGCCTTTTTAACTTGTCTGTACCTGAACATGACGCTATGCGGTCTTATATCAAGGAATCATTGGAGAAGGGTCATATCAGACCATCCTCTTCACCCTTAGGTGCCGGTTTTTTCTTTGTGGCCAAAAAAGATGGTTCATTAAGACCGTGTATTGATTATCGTCTCTTGAACAATATTACTGTGAAATATCAATATCCGTTACCCTTGATTTCTGACCTGTTTTCCAGGGTGAAAAACGCTACTTGGTTTACCAAGCTTGACCTCAGGGGGGCGTATAACCTTATTCGCATTAAGCACGGGGATGAATGGAAGACGGCATTTAACACCCCTGAAGGGCATTTTGAGTACCTTGTGATGCCCTTTGGGCTCACTAATGCTCCTTCCGTCTTCCAGTCCTTCATGAATGACATTTTCAGGGATTTTGTGGACAAGTTTCTGATTGTTTATTTGGATGATATCTTGATTTTTTCTAATGACTGGGACTCTCATGTGAAACATGTTCGAACTGTATTCCAGATTTTGAGAGAGAATGCTCTGTATGTGAAGGGATCAAAGTGTCTTTTTGGCGTACAGAAGATCTCATTTCTGGGATTCATTTTGTCCCCATCTGTTATTGAAATGGACCGGTCAAGGTTCAGGCCATCTGTGATTGGGTCCAACCTACTTCATTAAAGGCTCTTCAGAGATTTTTGGGTTTTGCCAATTTTTATCTTAAATTTATTGGTAATTTCTCGGTTATTGTTAAACCATTAACTGATTTGACCAGAAAGGGTTCTGATGTGGTGAATTGGCCTCCTGAGGCAGTCTCTGCGTTTCAGGAACTTAAGCAGAGATTCACTTCTGCTCCTGTTCTACGGCAGCCTGATGTTTCTCTGCCATTTCAGGTGGAGGTTGATGCCTCTGAAATTGGGGCAGGTGCGTTTTGTCCCAAAGAGATCCAGAGACCTCTAAAAGTAACCCTTGTGCCTTTTTCTCTCGAAAATTTTCTCCTACTGAACGTAATTATGACGTGGGTAATCGGGAGTTATTGGCCATGAAGTGGGCTTTTGAAGAGTGGAGACATTGGCTGGAGGGAGCCAAACATCAGGTGGTGGTCCTTACGGACCATAAGAATCTGGTCTATCTGGAATCTGCCAAGCGACTCAATCCTAGACAGGCCAGGTGGGCCTTGTTTTTCACACGTTTTAATTTTGTGGTTTCCTTTCTTCCTGGCACTAAGAATGTTAAGGCGGATGCCCTCTCGAGGAGTTTCCTTGCGGACTCTCCTGAGCTATCTGATCCCTCTGTTATTTTGAAGGAGGGTGTAGTTCTTTCCGCCATCTCGCCCAATTTGAGACTTGCTCTGGAGGGGTGTCAGGAGGATAGGCCCGAGCGCTGCCCTGTTGGAAAATTGTTTGTCCCGGACCAATGGAAAAAGAGTGTGATGTCTGAGATTCATTGTTCCGCATTGGCTGGGCATCCCGGAATTTTTGGTACCAGAGACTTGGTTAGTCGGTCCTTTTGGTGGTCTACCTTGTCTCGCGATGTCAGGGAATTTGTGCAGTCCTGCGGGACTTGCTCTCGCTCCAAGCCTTGCTCTCGCTCTAGTGGTTTGTTGATGCCATTGCCTGTGCCCAAGAGACCATGGACCCATATCTCTATGGATTTCATTTCCGATCTTCCTGTTTCTCAGAGAATGACCACCATCTGGGTAATTTGTGATAGGTTTTCCAAAATGATACATCTTGTGCCATTACCTAAGTTGCCTTCCTCCTCTGAATTGGTGCCGTTGTTCCTTCAGCACGTGGTTCGTTTACACGGCATTCCTGAGAACATTGTGTCTGACAGAGGAGTCCAGTTTGTTTCCAGATTTTGGAGGACTTTTTGTTCTAAACTGGGTGTTCAATTGTCTTTCTCCTCGGCATTTCATCCTCAGACCAATGGTCAAACTGAGAGAACAAACCAGACATTGGAGACTTATCTAAGATGCTTTGTGTCTGCTGATCAGGATGACTGGGTCTCTTTTTTGCCTTTGGCTGAGTTTGCTCTTAATAATAGGGCTAGCTCTGCCACTTTGATGTCTCCGTTTTTCTGTAATTCTGGGTTTCACCCTCGATTTTCTTCAGGACAGACGGAGGCTTCTGTCTGTCCAGGTGTTGACTCTGTTGTTGAGCGTATGCAGCAGATTTGGGACCAGGTAGTGGAGAGGTTGTCCCTCTCTCAGGAGAAGGCCCAGCGGTTTGCTAACCGGCATAGGACTGATGGTCCTCGGTTTAAAGTGGGGGACTTGGTCTGGTTGTCCTCAAAGAATATTCCTATGAGAGTAGCATCTCCTAAATTTAAGCCTAGGTTCATTGGACCTTATAAGATCATGGAGATTATTAATCCTGTTTCTTTTCGTTTGCTTCTTCCAGGGACATTTAAGATCCATAACGTGTTCCACAAGTCCTTGTTGAAGAGGTTTGTTGAGCCAGTGGTTCCTGCTGCTGTGCCTCCTGACCCTGTTTTGGTTGAGGGCAATCTGGAGTATGTGGTTGAGAAAATATTGGATTCTCGTTTTTTTTAGACGAAGACTCCAGTATTTGGTTAAATGGAGAGGTTATGGTCAGGAAGACAATTCTTGGGTGTTTGCTTCGGACATCCATGCTAGGAGACTTATCCGTGCGTATCATAGAACTCATCCTGACCGACCTGGTTGCTCAAATGAGGGTTCGGTGACCCCTCCTCAAGGGGGGGTACTGTTGTGAATGGGTTTGAGATGAGTTCTGAGCAGAGGCTCCCTCTGGTGGTTACAAGCGGTACTAGTGAGGATTGTGAGGACTGGGAATCAGGTGTTACTGATTGGTCTTATATAAGGGAGTCATTTTCCCATCAGGGTTGCCGGTGATCAATTGTTCTGGTCTGAATCCTTCTTTCCAGTTTCCCTTGTAGCCTGCTGTGTCGTGTCTGCATCTCCTGCTATCAGATAAGACAATTTCTTATTTTGTGTTTTTGCTATATTTTTGCATTTTGTCCTGCACTTCTGTGGGGGCCTTCAGGGTCCCCTCCGGGGGCTTTTGCCCTCTCAGTTTAGTCCAGCCACTGTGTTTTGTACTTTTGCTTTTTCCAGTTTTTTTTTCAGTGGCTGCTGTTTTGATTTTTTTACACCAGAGAACTAATTTAGGTGGTGGAGGTCGTGTGATCTCAGGTGATTTTGAAATTAGTAGAGTTGGTGTTTTTTCAGGGTTTTCTGAGATTGCAGTAAGTACCCTTCCTGTCCTTTTCTATTTAGATAGTTTGGGCCCCAGCGTTTGCTCATACTATTTTCTTTCTGTGTCAGTATTTCCTCTTGTCTAACCGCCATTACATGTTTGGGGGCTTTCTATTATCTTTGGGGTTCTGCTCCGGGGCAGATAGCTTTCCTATTTCTATCTTTAGGTGTAGTTAGTTTCTCAGGCTGTGACGAGGCGTCTAGGACCAACGTAGGAACGCTCCACGGCTGCCTCTAGTTGCGGTGGTTAGTCAGGGTACTGCAATCTCATAGATTCCAACTGCTCTGGTGTATTTCCTTTTTTACCTGCACTCCTCAGCTACCGTAACATAACACCGAGTGCCGGCGCTGCAACGGACTGCAGTTGAATGCTCCCAGTACCGCTAGCAGGACAGTGAGCATAAAGAGTGCTGTGCGCCCAGTGACAGTTAATACCGCGCACATGCAGAGAAGCGAGGGCCGGTTACAGGACAGTAGATTGCGGTACTCTCTGCCGCATGGTGCACATCAGCCCACATTTAACCCCGGGATTGCTGCAGCCCTCTTTGCTTTGGCTGCACAGGCTCATGGACTAGGGGCTCAATGTGTAAAACCAGAGACCGCCCGTTGCCGCCAGAAGTCAGACCGTCATCTGTGGGACCCAATCTGTGGACACCATCCCGGCCATTGCTACAATCCCCAAAGGATCATCAGCAGTGGAGGAACATAAGAATACGATAAGTTTGATAATTGGACTGCTTTTATTTTTGCAATTTCTCTTTACCATTTACCTGTTTATCTCCCTGCAAGGAGTTTCTTTATTCTGTTAATTAAATTGTTAAATTGTTAACCCTTACTCTGCTTCCCTTGCGTTACTGCATTTTGCTTTGCTTTAATCCATACATAAAACTCAACTTTCATCAATGGAGCCCTGAGCAGCTGCCTGTTCTGCCTACCCCTTGCCCTGCTCTTTGTATAAGATGGTTAATAGTCATTGCTACTGATCTGTTTTCATCTTTCATAGAAAGCATTAAATTGTCCTCTAAGTTCAAGTGAATCAAAATGTGTCCCAGAAGACTTTAGTGGCCCATAAAGTCCACCGCGTCTTACTCAATTTTGAAAACTGTCCCTTATATGAGCCTGGACTGCAAACAATGTCCTACGAGTTACGGTTAAAGGATCTGGGAATGTTTAGCTTGCAAAAAAGAAGAGAAGACTTAATAGCTGTCTACAAATACCTGAAGGATGTCACAGTGTGGAGGGATCATCATTCTCATTTGCACATGGAAACACAAGAAGCAATAAAATGAAACTGAAAGGGAGAAGTTACAGATTAGATATTAGAAAAAATAATTTGACATTGAGAGTCATCAATGAGTGGAACAGGCTGCCAGGAGAGGTGGTGAGTTTTCCTTCAATTGAAGTCTTCAAACAGAGGCTGGACAGACATCTGTCTGAGATGGTTTAGTGAATCCTGCATTGAGCAGAGGGTTGGAGACGACGACGCTGGAGGTCCCGTCCTAACACTCTATGATTCTAGCCTCAAAATCAACTGTAAGTTCCAGTAGAACATGGACTGATGCGATGAATCAGCGCTCTTTGTAGTCATAGATGTTCTCGTATTTTCATTATATAAATAAATGGTAATATAATAATGATTTGTCATGCGATATGTGCAATGTCCATGACTCATACGATATCTGTAACAGGATGACACAGTGCAAATGACATTGTGACTAAAATTAGTATTGACATTCATATGAAGGCCAGATCTACAACCGATGGTGGACGGATGACTGTGACCTAGTTACGGTCTTTTCTAGTGTTGGACGGGTTAGGTAATACCTGATCTATGTAAGAACAGAAGTTGCCGGCTGGGAACGTTGGCTGCCGGGCAGTGCGCTGAACATGTTTGCAAACAGAAGGAACAGAGACAGGAGCAAGCATGTTAATCCAGGATTATGACACCACATTACATATTTGCTTTAACTCCTACAGCTTCAGAGGATAATGATAACATATCATACATTACATGACTGTGCTGATCCCAGCTGCTAGAACTTTCTCCATGGTGCATTGTGAAGGTGCCCTCGAATATCAAAGTCACTCACTGAGTCTCATTGATGGCAAGTGCTTCGGGCAAGTTGGATTTCAACATCTCCGATTTGCATAATGGGGATAAAACTTCCATGTAGGGACACAAATTCCCTGGTGCAGGTCCCAGCATTGGCACAACCACTGACCAGCAAGTGGTCACCTATCCTGCCAATAGCCAATAATTTGTTCTTATTGGAAGACCCTTTTTGCTTCCATCCAAAACTCTGACCTACTGATATGCCATGTGTGGGAGGCTCTTACCACTCACCGATAAACTTTCACATCATGGTGATGTGTAGCCCTGGTGTGAAGGCACACGCAGTACCCTGGAGGATGTGTGGAGAGATAGCAGTTTAATGCTAAATGAACATTCATTCCAACATGCACTTTGACACGCCCACAGGTACATAAGCTAGTGACATCAGCAGGGAGTGGTCAGTTGGTCAGTCAGACAGTTAGTGTTCAGTCAGAGTGTGAAGACTGTGCAGGAGGAGAGGAGTGAGCTGCAGAGAATTCAGACGCCTGTCTAGAGGACGGTAGAGGTTCAGAGACGTGCTCCTGCCTAAAAGTATTACTGGTATTCTGCTAGCAAGCTCTGGAAGGAACTAAGAAGGAACTGACTGCTATATATATCTGTGAAGTGAGGGATGCTTATGCTACCAGCACGGGCAAGGCGAAAGGCACAGTGGTAGATATTGTGAGTGCTTTAGGATTGGAAGTCCTGCACTGTTAACCGGTTACTGGGACCGAAGCATCACCATAGCTTCATGCATGGTGGTAGAAGAACCAGATTTATTGGAGGGAACTACGCTTCATGCTAGTTGGACTCGTCATATTGGAAGTAAAGGAGGCCCTAACTTGCCCAGCTGCTATCTCGAAATACATCCTCCTTGGATCAGCCTCCCTGGGACCTGCTTGAACATCTTACAAGTAAAGGTATGGAAAGACGCTGACCGTGTGAGACTGTGTTCTTTATCTGCACCCGACTTCACAAATCCCATAGACTTTGAGGGACCAGTCCCACCTGTAGGGGACCCGACATCTAGCTGCATCACCATCCCCTCAGAGATCTACAGCAGCGCTGGTACTAATTACCAGAAGACTACAGGTGGCGTCACGAACTGTACATACATCAATCCCCTGTAAATATATCCCCAACATACGCCAGACCGCCAGGGCCACAGACCGAGCCACAGCTACCTGTGACAACATCCCCATAGACTTCCATGGGCTCGGCTCTGAGTACCCCATTGCCCTGGTAATCCACAATTGTGGTGGCGGGTCGACACAAATTTGGCGTCACGAACAGGATGCGAAACCCGCAAAATTGCGAGCCCTGCGTGCCTATGGAATTGTTTTAGTGAAAAAGACTGTTGCTATTTTTGGCGCTAAAATCCGCCATTTTGCCGCCATATTCGCGCCCTCAGGCGCTGGAGAAGAAGGTGGGCGTACCTGTAAAAGCGCGCTGTTGCCTGGCTCCGCCCCCAGCTCTGACTCAGCGGCAGGTCCTGCGACTGGAAGTGAACGCTCTGACATCAGAGCGCCTGCGACGAAGGTCCTGTCCCCACGAAAAGGAATGAAGGAGACAGAGAGACGCTGGCGTGCCCTGAAACAGCGGCTGCTGAGGGACGCAGTGTTCTCTCCTACAAGCATAATGCCGTCTCCTGAATCCCCAAGTTCCCTGCTGAGGAAGGCTGAAGAGAAACCGGAGGCTGCCCCCAAAAGTACCGATCCTGATCCCACCGATGGAGCGGTGGAGGCAAAGGAGGTTGAGGAGGTACCGCCAGTTCCGGAACGCCCGCCCGGCCAGGAGGCCGCAGCAGATGATCAATCCCTGGTAGGGACACCGGCGGGGACCCAGCCGTCAATGATGGAGAGCGACTGGGAAGAGATGGAGCAGCGACAGCAGCAGGTTAGTGCGTCCTCAATTGAGCCATTGCGCACACCTGCTTCCTGCTCTGCATCACACCAGCATTGTGCGTCCTATTCCGCATCGCCCCCTGCGTACACCTCAGTATCGCAATCGGCGACCTACTCTGCATCGCAATCGGCGACCCAATCTACATCGCAAACTGCGGTTACAGCTGAATCGCCCCCTGCAACGCAAATTGAGACGCAGTCGGCGTCTCACGAGAAAGAGATACCCGTTGCGCCCCTGATGGTTCATACAAAGACTGTTGCGACCCAGACTCTGATCGCAGCACATGATCTGTTCGTCATGAGATCTAGGGATCATCGCATTGTTCCAGCCCCCGGGATGGAAAGTGTAACAGAAATTAATAAAGAGATGTGAAGAACGGTAGGACCCAGACAGGGTTTACCGCAGCTGAGAAGATGTATATAAGTTTTTATAAAAGTGAAAGTAGTTGTACCGTTAATATGAAAAATGTCTATTTGATACTTTGTGTATTTTTCTATGTTTAATGCAACGTTCAAGATATTCGTACCTCCCGGATGGGAAGAAGTTAATGTTTGTTGTTATGCATAAACAAAATTTTCTGTCTTCTTGTATTTCACAGCCCGGGAGTGCTGTCTTTTACCATGGGGAATGTGTAGCCCTGGTGTGAAGGCACACGCAGTACCCTGGAGGATGTGTGGAGAGATAGCAGTTTAATGCTAAATGAACATTCATTCCAACATGCACTTTGACACGCCCACAGGTACATAAGCTAGTGACATCAGCAGGGAGTGGTCAGTTGGTCAGTCAGACAGTTAGTGTTCAGTCAGAGTGTGAAGACTGTGCAGGAGGAGAGGAGTGAGCTGCAGAGAATTCAGACGCCTGTCTAGAGGACGGTAGAGGTTCAGAGACGTGCTCCTGCCTAAAAGTATTACTGGTATTCTGCTAGCAAGCTCTGGAAGGAACTAAGAAGGAACTGACTGCTATATATATCTGTGAAGTGAGGGATGCTTATGCTACCAGCACGGGCAAGGCGAAAGGCACAGTGGTAGATATTGTGAGTGCTTTAGGATTGGAAGTCCTGCACTGTTAACCGGTTACTGGGACCGAAGCATCACCATAGCTTCATGCATGGTGGTAGAAGAACCAGATTTATTGGAGGGAACTACGCTTCATGCTAGTTGGACTCGTCATATTGGAAGTAAAGGAGGCCCCTAACTTGCCCAGCTGCTATCTCGAAATACATCCTCCTTGGATCAGCCTCCCTGGGACCTGCTTGAACATCTTACAAGTAAAGGTATGGAAAGACGCTGACCGTGTGAGACTGTGTTCTTTATCTGCACCCGACTTCACAAATCCCATAGACTTTGAGGGACCAGTCCCACCTGTAGGGGACCCGACATCTAGCTGCATCACCATCCCCTCAGAGATCTACAGCAGCGCTGGTACTAATTACCAGAAGACTACAGGTGGCGTCACGAACTGTACATACATCAATCCCCTGTAAATATATCCCCAACATACGCCAGACCGCCAGGGCCACAGACCGAGCCACAGCTACCTGTGACAACATCCCCATAGACTTCCATGGGCTCGGCTCTGAGTACCCCATTGCCCTGGTAATCCACAATTGTGGTGGCGGGTCGACACAGTGATGGCACAGGAGTAGGAGATGTGCCCACACCATAACCAGTGGGTGCCGGCTATAACAGTCAACATTCCCCTGTAACCCAAAAAATCTGTGATAACACTGATCCCGGCTCTATCATAGTTAAAGGATTATTCGTTCTTAGAATACAAGTCTGCAGTCACTCTGTGTAGCTACAGACTTGTGAATCCTCACATCACGCAAACTGTGCAATGTAAGGATCCTCCAGTGCTGACGCCGGGAGTGTTCAGTCATGTGATCACAAGTATGCGATTTGCATATTTCCGGCCACATTCCGACTAGACATGTCTGGTCTTGCACAATACAGTTGCATTGAATGAGGCCGTCCACGTCTAGTCGGCACATGACCGCATGTATTCAAATCACATTTATGCAGTCACACGTCCGCCCGCTCCCATCATCGAAGA
>JARQOD010000006.1:403306073-403371871 GCA_033576555.1 Oophaga sylvatica | reverse complement strand
CGCCCCCGTTTTTTTTTTTCCCCAAGGGCAGAAGGTGGAAAATTTGGGGCCAAAATACACTTTGGCCCCAGAGAAGGTGACCCCCTTGCGGGATACCCTCTTTTTGGGGGAGCCAGAATTTTGGGAGAGCCCTTTTGCTTTTTCAACGCGAAGGGGAAGGAAAACCCTTTCACAAAACCCCCCCACCAAACACAAACCCCCCCAATTCAACTCCAACCCTAACCCCCAACACACCCCAAACCCAAGTCCCAACCCACCCCAAACAACCCTAACAAACCCCCTAACCCTAATCCCAACCAAAAACCCCAATTACTAACGTTTGGCCAACCCAAACCCTAATTTTTAGCGAACCCCAAAACCTAAGGGGAAAATGGAAAAAATACTTTTTTTTTAATTTTATTTTTTTCCCCTAACAAAGGGGGTGTTTAAAAAGGGGGGTTTGATTTATATTTATACGGGTTTTTTTATGATTGGCACTGTCACGCTAAAAGACGTTTTTTTATTGCAAAAAATATTTTTTTTTTTTGCTCACCACATTTTGAGGGGGATAATTTTTGCTTTTTTGGCCACAGAGTCATGTAGGTTTATTTTTTGCGGGACGAGGTGATTTTTTTTTAAAATTGGGTTTTTTTTTCCATTTTGAGCCGTTTTTTTTTGAGCTTTTTTTTTTCGATTTTTGGGGGGTTGAAATGAAAAAAATCAGAAATTTCTAAAATTTTTTTTTGGGGGGGTTTGTTTTTACCGTTCCGGTGTGGAAAAATTGAAAAAGCTTTTATTTTCGGGTCAGTCGATTACGGCGATAACCTTATTTATATCTTTTTTTTATGTTTGGTGCTTTTATAGCATGAAAACAATTTTATATAAAAAATTATTATTTTTGCATCGCTTTATTCTGCGAGCTATAACTTTTTTATTTTTTCGCTGATGATGCTGTATGATGGCTCGTTTTTTGCGGGACAAGATGACGTTTTCAGCGGTACCATGGTTATTTATCTCGGTCTTTTTGATCGCGTGTTATTCCACTTTTTGTTCAGCGGTATGATGATAAAGCATTGATTTTTTTGCTTCGTTTTTTTTTTAAGGGGTTCATTGAAGGGGTTAACTAGTGGGACAGTTTTATAGGGGGGGTCGTTACGGACGCGGCGATACCAAATATGTGTACTTTTATTGTTTTGGTTTTTTTTTTACAGGAAAGAAGGAATTTATTGGGGAATATATTTTTTTTTTTTATGATTTTTTTTACCACTTTTATTTTTATTTTTTTTACCTTTGTATTACAACACATTTTAATGTACATGCCAAAGTGGACTTAAATTTAAAAAATATTATTGTGAAATGTAGATAAAATGGCAGAATATATCCCTTCATGTACTGATAATTTATCTAGCTCAACGGCTGAGGCCTTTCCATTAAAAAGTGTCGTTTTCACATTTTTGCTGTATATGGGTGTTATAGTGTGAAGATTAATTTCTTTGTCTTTGTGATTTACCATTTGTTTTTTGTTCATGCAGGACACAGAAGAGGCGGTCTCCACACCTCCAACTGAACAAGACAGCATGGCGGATCACATAGACGAAGTAGTCGAGCCACCATCATCTGTGCGGAGGCGGCTTTCACTTTCAGGAACGAAAAGGAAGGCTCCCACCTCGGCTCCCACCTCGGCTACTCCTGAATTGGTGGAAATTGCAAAAAAAGTTCTTACGGCAGAAAAAGAAACAAAAATAACTGGCTTTGCATATTTTGCGAATGAGAGGCTACCTACTCTGGATCCTGTTCAGCGGCTTCATGCTGAGAGACTGATGTTTGAGGTACTGAATCAAGCGTCTTTTGGAAACCTGGACAACAGATATGTCGTCATGCCAAGACCGCAGTACCCGGACTACTCATGGCCGCACAATCCTGTGCCAAACCCAGTTGGGATAAACCCAAACGCTGGTGCTCCCCCTTATTTTTATTCACCGCAGAGGCAGCGTGGTAATGGCAATGATCCATCTTACCAGCAGTTGTAGTTTTTAAAATGTTTTACTAAAGTTTTTTTTGGCTGTTTTTATATTTTTACATTGATACCTTTTTTAATAAAAAACTTATTTATCTAATGAATTGTGGTCTTTTCTTATGTGATGTCAACTATTAACCCCTTCATGACCCAGCCTATTTTGACCTTAAAGACCTTGCCATTTTTTGCAATTCTGACCAGTGTCCCTTTATGAGGTAATAACTCAGGAACGCTTCAACGGATCCTAGCGATTCTGAGACTGTTTTTTCATGACATATTGGGCTTCATGTTAGTGGTAAATTTAAGTCGATAATTTTTGCGTTTATTTGTGAAAAAAATGGAAATTTGGCGAAAATTTTGAAAATTTTGCAATTTTCAAATTTTTAATTTTTATTCTGTTAAACTAGAGAGTTATGTGACACAAAATAGTTAATAAATAACATTTCCCACATGTCTACTTTACATCAGCACAATTTTGGGAACAACATTTTTTTTGTTAGGAAGTTATAAGGGTTAAAAGTTGACCAGCGATTTCTCATTTTTACAGCAAAATTTACAAAACCATTTTTTTTAGGGACCACCTCACATTTGAAGTCACTTTGAGGGGTCTATATGGCAGAAAATACCCAAAAGTTACACCTTTATAAAAACTGCACCCCTCAAGCTACTCAAAACTACATTCAAGAAGATTATTAACCCTTCAGGTGCTTCACAGGAACTAAAGCAACGTGGAAGGAAAAAATGGACATTTTAATTTTTCCAACAAAAATTTTCTTTTAGCATCAATTTTTTCATTTTTACATGGGCATCAGGATAAAATGGATCGTAAAATTTGTTGGGCAATTTCTCCTGAGTACACAGATACCTCATATGTGGTCATAAACCACTGTATGGGCGCACAGCAGGGCTCAGAAGGGAAGGAGCGCCATTTGACTTTTTGAATAGAAAATATGCTGGAATATTTAGCGGTTGCCATGTCGCATTTGGAGAGTCCCTGTGTGCCTAAACATTGGAGCTCCCCCACAAGTGACCCCATTTTGGAAACTAGACCCCTAAGGAACTTATCTAGATGCATAGTGAGCACTTTGAATCCCCAGTTGCTTCACAAATTGATCCGTAAAAAAAAGAAAGTACTTTTTTTTCACAAAAATTTTCTTTTAGCCTCAGTTTTTTTCATTTTCACATGGGCAACAGTATAAATTGGATCCTAAAATTTGTTGGGCAATTTCTCCTGAGTACACAGATACCTCATATGTGGTCATAAACCACTGTTTGGGCGCACGGCAGGGCTCAGAAGGGAAGGAGCGCCATTTGACTTTTTGAATGGAAAATATGCTGGAATATTTAGCGGTTGCCATGTCGCATTTGGAGAGTCCCTGTGTGCCTAAACATTGGAGCTCCCCCACAAGTGACCCCATTTTGGAAACTAGACCCCCTAAGGAACTTATCTAGATGCATAGTGAGCACTTTGAACCCCCAGGTGCTTCACAAATTGATCCGTAAAAAAAAGAAAGTACTTTTTTTTCACAAAAATTTTCTTTTAGCCTCAGTTTTTTTCATTTTCACATGGGCAACAGTATAAATTGGATTCTAAAATTTGTTGGGCAATTTCTCCAGAGTACACAGATACCTCATTTGTGATCATAAACCACTGTTTGGGCGCACGGCAGGGCTCAGAAGGGAAGGAGCGCCATTTGACTTTTTGAAAAGAAAATATGCTGGAATATTTAGCGGTTGCCATGTCGCATTTGGAGAGTTCCTGTGTGCCTAAACATTGGAGCTCCCCCACAAGTGACCCCATTTTGGAAACTAGACGCCCTAAGGAACTTATCTAGATGCATAGTGAGCACTTTGAACCCCTCAGGTGCTTTACAGAAGTTTATAACGCAGAGCCGTGAAAATAAAATATCATTTTTTTTTCTCAAAAAATGATTTTTTAGCCCACTATTTTTTATTTTCACAATGGTTACAGGAGAAATTGGACCCCGAAAGTTGTTGTCCAATTTGTCCTGAGTATGCTGATATCCCATATGTGGGAGAAAACTACTGTATGGGCACACGTCGGGGCTCGGATGGGAAGTAGTGACCTTTTGAAATGCCCACTTGATGGAATGGTCTTCGGGCGTCATGTTACGTTTGCAGAGTCACTGATGTGCCTAAACAGTAGAAACTCCCCACAAGTGACCCCATTTTGGAAACTAGATTCCCCAAGGAACTCCTCTAGATGTGTGGTGAGCACTTTGAATCTCCAAGTCCTTCACAGAAGTTTATAACGCAGAGCCGTGAAAATATAAAATCATTTTTTTTTCCACAAAAATAATTTTTAGTCCCCAATTTTTTTTCCCAATGTTAACAGGAGAAATTAGAACCCCCAAAGTTGTTGTGCAATTTTTCCCGAGTACGCTGATACCTCATATGTGGGGATAAACCACTGTTTGGGCATACGTCGGGGCTTGGAATAAAGGGAGCACTGTTTGACTTTTTGAACGCAAAATTTGCAGGAATCAATGGTGGCGCCATGTCGCGTATGGAGACCCCCTGATGTGCCTAAATAGTGGAAACCCCTCAATTCTAACTCCAACCCTAACCCCAACACACCCCTAACGCCTACACACACCTAACCCTAATACAAACCCTAATCATAACCCTAACCCCAACACACCCCTAACCCTAATCCCAACTCTAACCATAAACCTAACTACAAGCCTAACCCTAATTCCAAACCTAACCCTAATTCCAACCCTAACCCAAATTCCAACCCTAACCGTAATTCTAACCTTAGCCCTAATGCTAACCCTAACCCTAGTTCTAACCCTAAGGCTGGGTTCATATTGCGTTTTACCAGCCCCTTCAACACGTAGCGTTGACCGGCTGGTAACGGTATAGCATAACGCGATCGCGTTATGCTATACCCGCTAGCGCAGATGAATCAGCAGATAATCAGCCGCGGATCAGCAGCAAAATCAGCCGCGGATCAGCAGCAAAATCAGTCGCGGATCAGCAGCGAAATCCGCCGCGGATCAGCAGCGAAATCCGCCGCGGATCAGCAGCGAAATCCGCCGCGGATCAGCAGCGAAATCCGCCGCGGATCAGCAGCGAAATCCGCAGCGGATCTGCAGCGAAATCCGCCGCGGATCAGCAGCGATGTCAACACGTAGCGTTGACCGCCTGGTAACGGTATAGCATAACGCGATCGCGTTATGCTATACCCGCTAGCGCAGATGAATCAGCAGATAATCAGCCGCGGATCAGCAGCAAAATCAGCCGCGGATCAGCAGCAAAATCCGCCGCGGATCAGCAGCGAAATCCGCCGCGGATCCGCAGCGAAATCAGTCGCGGATCCGCAGCGAAATCAGTCGCGGATCCGCAGCGAAATCCGCTGCCGATCAGCAGCGAAATCCACTGCGGATCAGCAGCGAAATCCGCCGCCGATCAGCAGCGAAATCCGCCGCGGATCAGCAGCGAAATCCGCCGCCGATCAGCAGCGAAATCCGCAGCGGATCAGCAGCGAAATCCGCTGCCAATCAGCAGCGAAATCCGCTGCGGATCAGCAGCGAAATCCGCCGCCGATCAGCAGCGAAATCCGCCGCCGATCAGCAGCGAAATCCGCAGCGGATCCGCAGCGAAATCCGCCGCCGATCAGCAGCGATGTCCGTCGCGGATCAGCAGCGAAGTCCGCCGCGGATCAGCAGCGAAATCCGCCGCGGATCAGCAGCGAAATCCGCCGCGGATCAGCAGCGAAATCCGCCGCGGATCAGCAGCGAAATCCGCCGCGGATAAGCAGCGATATCCGCCGCGGATCCGCAGCAAAATCAGCTGCGGATCAGCAGCAAAATCCGCTAGGAAAAAAAAAAAAAATTCTTTATTTTTTTTATTTGTCCCTACCTATGATAAAGGGGGGGTTCATTTACTTTTTTTTATTTTGATCACTGTGACAGTTTATCACAGTGATCAAAATAAATTTTTGAACATTGGGGGGCGCACTGCGCATGCGCCGGCCGGCGGGCGCACTGCGCATGCGCCCACCATTTTCCAATATGGCGGCGCCCATGAAGAGGCCCGGTGGATCGGGAGAGGTGAGTAGGGGGGTCGGAAGGCTGGGGGGGGGGGATAGGAAGTGGGGGCAGTGGACCAAAAGAGGAGGGGAGCTGTAAGTGACGGCGGTGACCGATCGCTGCCATCTTTCGGTGACGGCGGCCGATCACCGCCGTGATTCGGTGTGGGGGGGGTCAGGGCTCGGTCTCCAGCCATGGCAGATGCTATTGCAGCATCGGCCATGGCTGGATTGTAATATTTCACCAATTAAATTGGTGAAATATTACACATTGCTCTGATTGGCTGTTTCACTTTTAACAGCCAATCAGAGCGATCGTGGCCACGGGGGGGTTAAGCCAACCCCCCTGTGGTGAAGCACAAAGGGTCCTGTAACTGCGGGTCGGGTGACCTTTGAGTGACCCCGGTCTCCCGGCCCGCAGGGACGAGATCCTTTCATGACGCCACATAGGCGTCATGGGTCGGATTGGCACTGATTTTCATGACGCCTACGTGGCGTCATCGGTCGGGAAGGGGTTAAGAAGGCTGTCCCACATTATTAAGCAGCCTACATTTTCTGCCAAAATGGGAAAGAAAAAGGATGTGTCGGCTGCTGAGAAGCAACAAATTGTGGAGTGTTTAGGTCAAGGCATGACTACAATCAACACTGCCAAGACACTTCATCGTGATCATCGCACAATCAAGAAGTATGTAGCTGATTCACAGTACACACGTGTGCGTGCTGATAAGGGAAAATTGAGGACTCTTTCCTACAGGCAATTACGTCAGGTTAAAAGAGCAGCGGCAAAAAAACCCTTATCATAGCAGCAGACAAGTTTTTGAAGCTGCTGGTGCCTCCAACGTCCCCCGAACAACAAGATGCAGGGTCCTTCAGAGGTTTGCAGCTGTGCGTAAGCCATCCTGTCGACCTCCTCTATCCACTGCACACAAGCAGAAATGGCTCCAGTGAGCCAAACAATACATGAAGATGTGTGGCCCAGCTGCGCTTGGTACACATGTTCCAGGAGGATGCACAGGAAGGTAATTGTAAAAACCTGATATTCATTCACGCACACTTCCCAACACTTCCGCCAGAGGGCATCTTAGACTATTTAAGTTAAGGTACTGCCACACTACACGATCCCGCTAACGATCTCATTAGCGTCGCATACTAATGAGATCGCTAGCGGGATCATTATAATATCGCTAGTAGCGGCTTTATTTAGCGATGTCGTTAAGGACGCTATCGCGGTTAGCGATCTCCTTAACGACTTTAGCGGTACAAAATACCGCTAAATCGCTAAATAAAAGGTGCCACACTCAGCGACATATACTTACCAGCGGGACGCCGACGATAAAAATAGCGTCCGGAACGATGTCAGCGACGAACGAATCACAGCAGGATCTCAGCAGGGGCCACGTCGTCGCTAGATGCCGCACAGAACAACGTCACTAACGAGATCGCTAAATAGTGACGTTTTTTAGCGATCTCGTTAGCGACGCTGTTTAGTGTGGCATACCCTTTAGTGTGACGTAGCAGTTGAAGAGTGAGTTAGTTCTGTTCTGGTCTTGGAGGGAGAGGAGAGAAGACTGATTCCTGACAGAGCTTAGGTTGCTCATCTCGAACTGAAGTGGAGGCTAGTACGAGTAGAAAGGAAATTACTCTAGCCTAGTCAGAGCTATAACCGAATCTGCTATCTCAGAACAAGCTGCCTGTGTTCTCTAGAACGTGGAAAGTGACTCTCGGAGCTACAGCGTGTATACAGTCTGACGAAACGTCCTGTGAGCTGCTCTGGACAGAGTTTTTGAAGGGAAAGAAGGAAGGGGACTACAGTTGTTAAGAACATCGAGCTAACTGAGATCAGGTCAGTGAGCTTGGAAGAAAAGCTGACTACTACACCTACTGCTACCCGTGCTTATGTTAAGGGTGAGAGCAGGGCGACAGGCGAGTGGAGAAAGAAGGAAGAGTGTTTTCGGTGACAGATCACCTTCATTCGACTTAACCGGACACCGGGTCCGAAGCATTGCTAGTACTTCACGGCTAGTGATAGAAAAAACGGAATTCTTGCTGGACTTCAAGTCACAGAAGGTAGCCCTAAGTGTTGATACGTAACTGGAGTCAGGGAGGACAGGAACTTTGAGCAGGACGCTGCAATAGAAGGACTTTGTTCTTGCCAACATCTGATTATCAGAGACAGAAAAGGCTCTACCACAATGTCGACCGGGCGTAGCTGTTGCATCTGGAGTTGAACTTGACTTTATGCAGGTTAAGACTCATACACATAAAGGTAAAGGAGGCCTCAAACCTGCTCAGCGATTACCTGTATGTGCATTCTCCACCCTGACCAGCTTCCCGGGACATACTTGCAACCATCTACAGTAAAGGTATGGAAAGAGAACAACTTGTGTGTGACTGACTTA
Organism: Oophaga sylvatica; assembly: GCA_033576555.1. Taxonomy (NCBI): domain Eukaryota; kingdom Metazoa; phylum Chordata; class Amphibia; order Anura; family Dendrobatidae; genus Oophaga; species Oophaga sylvatica. The sequence continues at coordinate 403,363,422 of JARQOD010000006.1, read as the reverse complement.
TTGCCTGCACCACCATAGACTTTGAGGGAACAGTCCCACCTGTGGGGGACTTAACATCTAGCTGCCTAATAACATCCCCTCAGAAGATTCACCCTGCAGCGCTGGTCTACTTGATCAGAAACCACAGGTGGCGTCACGAACTATTCCTAAAATCCCCTGTAAATATCCCCCATTGAATGAGCGCCCAGGGCAACGGACCGAGCTGTGCTGCTTGTGACATTCCCCATAGACTTCCATGGGCTCGGTGCCGAGTACCCCATAACCCTGGTACCGTGTGTAGTGCGACTCATCCTTTGGCGTCACGAACAGTATACGAAGCTTACATTGTGAGTCCTGTGTGCTTTGAATTGGACTGTTTTTGTGAAAAAGACTGTGTGCAGTTTCTGTGATTTTTGGCGCCATTTTCCGCCATTTTGCCGCCATATTCGCGCCCTGAGGCGCTGGTGAAGAAGGTGGGCATGCATTCGTGGGCGTACCCCCCCTGTGGCGCGAAAGTGATGGGCGCCTTATCCAAATGCTATTACAATACCAGAGCCTGCCCTACAGCAAGGGAGATCCGCCTCCTCTTCATCCTCTATGCCAAGAAGAGGAAGCGCAAGTCCCGCCTCCACGGAAGAGACCAGTGTTGTGAATGGGTTTGAGATGAGTTCTGAGCAGAGGCTCCCTCTGGTGGTTACAAGCGGTACTAGTGAGGATTGTGAGGACTGGGAATCAGGTGTTACTGATTGGTCTTATATAAGGGAGTCATTTTCCATCAGGGTTGCCGGTGATCAATTGTTCTGGTCTGAATCCTTCTTTCCAGTTTCCCTTGTAGCCTGCTGTGTCGTGTCTGCATCTCCTGCTATCAGATAAGACAATTTCTTATTTTGTGTTTTTGCTATATTTTTGCATTTTGTCCTGCACTTCTGTGGGGGCCTTCAGGGTCCCCTCCGGGGGCTTTTGCCCTCTCAGTTTAGTCCAGCCACTGTGTTTTGTACTTTTGCTTTTTCCAGTTTTTTTCAGTGGCTGCTGTTTTGTTTTTGTTACACCAGAGAACTAATTTAGGTGGTAGAGGTCGTGTGATCTCAGGTGATTTTGAAATTAGTAGAGTTGGTGTTTTTTCAGGGTTTTCTGAGATTGCAGTAAGTACCCTTCCTATCCTTTTCTATTTAGATAGTTTGGGCCCCAGCGTTTGCTCATACTATTTTCTTTCTGTGTCAGTATTTCCTCTTGTCTAACCGCCATTACATGTTTGGGGGCTTTCTATTATCTTTGGGTTCTGCTCCGGGGCAGATAGCTTTCCTATTTCTATCTTTAGGTGTAGTTAGTTTCTCAGGCTGTGACGAGGCGTCTAGGACCAACGTAGGAACGCTCCACGGCTGCCTCTAGTTGCGGTGGTTAGTCAGGGTACTGCAATCTCATAGATTCCAACTGCTCTGGTGTATTTCCTTTTTTACCTGCACTCCTCAGCTACCGTAACATAACAGTATCACCGACCATAAAAATTGTATGGTACTCACAGAAGGGAAAAAATATTTTGAAGGAAGAAAAGTTGTCAGAGATATTTTTCTGTTTGTTGCATTTTTTTTTTTTTTTTTTTCCCTCTGTATCTCTGGGTGCTGGGGAGGATCTTTTCTCCCAATGGAGTTTGCACAGTTGTCTGGCCGTGTGGATCAGCTTGCCACTGAGGTTCAGAGTATTGCTGCATATCTTGCTGGGTTGCCTGTTGTGGAACCTAGGATCCCCATGCCAGATTTGTTTTTAGGGGATCGAGCTAAGTTTCAGAATTTCAAAAATAATTGTAAATTGTTTCTTGCCTTAAAATCTAAGTCCTCAGGAAACGCAGCGCAGCAGGTTCAAATTATCATCTCTCTCCTGCGCGGCGATCCTCAGGATTTGGCTTTTTCCCTGATACCTGGGGATCCTGTTTTGAGTGATGTTGATGCATTTTTTCAGGCTTTGGGCTTATTGTACGATGAGCCTAATGTCACTGATCAAGCTGAAAAAGCCTTGTTGGCATTAAATCAGGGGCTTGATGACGCTGAGTTATACTGTCAGAGATTCCGTAGGTGGGCAGTCCTGACCAAGTGGAATGACGACACTTTGGCGGCCCTTTTCCGGAAGGGTCTGTCGGATAATGTAAAGGATGTTATGGTGGGATTCCCTGTCCCCTCTGGTCTCAATGATTCTATGTCATTAGCGATTCAAATTGACAGACATTTGCGTGAGCGGAGAAGTATGCGTGGAGTGGTGTTGCCTTGTGAGCCAGCTGCTGAGCCCATGCAGTGTGATGGAGTGGTGTCTGGGGCACAGCGTCATGAGTTTCGAAAGCGCAATGGGTTATGTTTCTACTGTGGTGATGCCTCTCATGCTATTTCAGTCTGCCCTAAGCGGGGAAGACATTTTGCACGCTCAGTTGTCTTGGGTAGTGTTCAGACTAAGTTTTTATTAACTGTCACTCTGATATGCTCTCTGTCCTCATTTTCTGCTCAGGCTTTCGTTGATTCTGGAGCAGCTATTAACCTGATGGATTATGATTTTGCTAAACGTTGTGGGTTTCCCTTGATACCCTACAGAAGTCTATTCCTTTACTGGGGATCGATTCTACCCCTTTGGCTGAGAATAAACCCCAGTTTTCTACTCAGGTGATAATGAGGGTTGAACCTGATCACCAGGAGTGCTGCAAATTTTTGGTTCTATATAATCTGCATGACATTATCGTGCTGGGTTTTCCTTGGTTACAGTCTCATAATCCTGTTTTGGATTGGAAATCTGTGTCTGTAACCAGTTGGGGCTGCCAATGTGTTAATACCATCACTCCTGTTTTTTCTGCCTCCCCCCAAGCTCAGGATGTTCCTGAATTTTTGTTTGATTTTTCTGATGTGTTTAGCGAAAGTAAATCTGCATCCTTACCTCCCCATAGGAGCTATGACTGCGCTATTGAATTAGTGCCGGGTAGTAAATTCCCTAAAGGTCGCCTTTTTAACTTGTCTGTACCTGAACATGACGCTATGTGGTCTTATATCAAGGAATCATTGGAGAAGGGTCATATCAGACCATCCTCTTCACCCTTAGGTGCCGGTTTTTTCTTTGTGGCCAAAAAAGATGGTTCATTAAGGCCGTGTATTGATTATCGTCTCTTGAACAATATTACTGTGAAATATCAATACCCGTTACCCTTGATTTCTGACCTGTTTTCCAGGGTGAAAAACGCTACTTGGTTTACCAAGCTTGACCTCAGGGGGGCGTATAACCTTATTCGCATTAAGCACGGGGATGAATGGAAGACGGCATTTAACACCCCTGAAGGGCATTTTGAGTACCTTGTGATGCCCTTTGGGCTCACTAATGCTCCTTCCGTCTTCCAGTCCTTCATGAATGACATTTTCAGGGATTTTGTGGACAAGTTTCTGATTGTTTATTTGGATGATATCTTGATTTTTTCTAATGACTGGGACTCTCATGTGAAACATGTTCGAACTGTATTCCAGATTTTGAGAGAGAATGCTCTGTATGTGAAGGGATCAATGTGTCTTTTTGGCGTACAGAAGATCTCATTTCTGGGATTCATTTTGTCCCCATCTGTTATTGAAATGGACCCGGTCAAGGTTCAGGCCATCTGTGATTGGGTCCAACCTACTTCATTAAAGGCTCTTCAGAGATTTTTGGGTTTTGCCAATTTTTATCGTAAATTTATTGGTAATTTCTCGGTTATTGTTAAACCATTAACTGATTTGACCAGAAAGGGTTCTGATGTGGTGAATTGGCCTCCTGAGGCAGTCTCTGCGTTTCAGGAACTTAAGCAGAGATTCACTTCTGCTCCTGTTCTACGGCAGCCTGATGTTTCTCTGCCATTTCAGGTGGAGGTTGATGCCTCTGAAATTGGGGCAGGTGCCGTTTTGTCCCAAAAAGATCCAGAGACCTCTAAAAGTAACCCTTGTGCCTTTTTCTCTCGAAAATTTTCTCCTACTGAACGTAATTATGACGTGGGTAATCGGGAGTTATTGGCCATGAAGTGGGCTTTTGAAGAGTGGAGACATTGGCTGGAGGGAGCCAAACATCAGGTGGTGGTCCTTACGGACCATAAGAATCTGGTCTATCTGGAATCTGCCAAGCGACTCAATCCTAGACAGGCCAGGTGGGCCTTGTTTTTCACACGTTTTAATTTTGTGGTTTCCTTTCTTCCTGGCACTAAGAATGTTAAGGCGGATGCCCTCTCGAGGAGTTTCCTTGCGGACTCTCCTGAGCTATCTGATCCCTCTGTTATTTTGAAGGAGGGTGTAGTTCTTTCCGCCATCTCGCCCAATTTGAGACTTGCTCTGGAGGGGTGTCAGGAGGATAGGCCCGAGCGCTGCCCTGTTGGAAAATTGTTTGTCCCGGACCAATGGAAAAAGAGTGTGATGTCTGAGATTCATTGTTCCGCATTGGCTGGGCATCCCGGAATTTTTGGTACCAGAGACTTGGTTAGTCGGTCCTTTTGGTGGCCTACCTTGTCTCGCGATGTCAGGGAATTTGTGCAGTCCTGCGGGACTTGCTCTCGCTCCAAGCCTTGCTCTCGCTCTAGTGGTTTGTTGATGCCATTGCCTGTGCCCAAGAGACCATGGACCCATATCTCTATGGATTTCATTTCCGATCTTCCTGTTTCTCAGAGAATGACCACCATCTGGGTAATTTGTGATAGGTTTTCCAAAATGATACATCTTGTGCCATTACCTAAGTTGCCTTCCTCCTCTGAATTGGTGCCGTTGTTCCTTCAGCACGTGGTTCGTTTACACGGCATTCCTGAGAACATTGTGTCTGACAGAGGAGTCCAGTTTGTTTCCAGATTTTGGAGGACTTTTTGTTCTAAACTGGGTGTTCAATTGTCTTTCTCCTCGGCATTTCATCCTCAGACCAATGGTCAAACTGAGAGAACAAACCAGACATTGGAGACTTATCTAAGATGCTTTGTGTCTGCTGATCAGGATGACTGGGTCTCTTTTTTGCCTTTGGCTGAGTTTGCTCTTAATAATAGGGCTAGCTCTGCCACTTTGATGTCTCCGTTTTTCTGTAATTCTGGGTTTCACCCTCGATTTTCTTCAGGACAGACGGAGGCTTCTGTCTGTCCAGGTGTTGACTCTGTTGTTGAGCGTATGCAGCAGATTTGGGACCAGGTAGTGGAGAGGTTGTCCCTCTCTCAGGAGAAGGCCCAGCGGTTTGCTAACCGGCATAGGACTGATGGTCCTCGGTTTAAAGTGGGGGACTTGGTCTGGTTGTCCTCAAAGAATATTCCTATGAGAGTAGCATCTCCTAAATTTAAGCCTAGGTTCATTGGACCTTATAAGATCATGGAGATTATTAATCCTGTTTCTTTTCGTTTGCTTCTTCCAGGGACATTTAAGATCCATAACGTGTTCCACAAGTCCTTGTTGAAGAGGTTTGTTGAGCCAGTGGTTCCTGCTGCTGTGCCTCCTGACCCTGTTTTTGTTGAGGGCAATCTGGAGTATGTGGTTGAGAAAATATTGGATTCTCGTTTTTCTAGACGAAGACTCCAGTATTTGGTTAAATGGAGAGGTTATGGTCAGGAAGACAATTCTTGGGTGTTTGCTTCGGACATCCATGCTAGGAGACTTATCCGTGCGTATCATAGAACTCATCCTGACCGACCTGGTTGCTCAAATGAGGGTTCGGTGACCCCTCCTCAAGGGGGGGGTACTGTTGTGAATGGGTTTGAGATGAGTTCTGAGCAGAGGCTCCCTCTGGTGGTTACAAGCGGTACTAGTGAGGATTGTGAGGACTGGGAATCAGGTGTTACTGATTGGTCTTATATAAGGGAGTCATTTTCCCATCAGGGTTGCCGGTGATCAATTGTTCTGGTCTGAATCCTTCTTTCCAGTTTCCCTTGTAGCCTGCTGTGTCGTGTCTGCATCTCCTGCTATCAGATAAGACAATTTCTTATTTTGTGTTTTTGCTATATTTTTGCATTTTGTCCTGCACTTCTGTGGGGGCCTTCAGGGTCCCCTCCGGGGGCTTTTGCCCTCTCAGTTTAGTCCAGCCACTGTGTTTTGTACTTTTGCTTTTTCCAGGTTTTTTTCAGTGGCTGCTGTTTTGTTTTTGTTACACCAGAGAACTAATTTAGGTGGTAGAGGTCGTGTGATCTCAGGTGATTTTGAAATTAGTAGAGTTGGTGTTTTTTCAGGGTTTTCTGAGATTGCAGTAAGTACCCTTCCTATCCTTTTCTATTTAGATAGTTTGGGCCCAGCGTTTGCTCATACTATTTTCTTTCTGTGTCAGTATTTCCTCTTGTCTAACCGCCATTACATGTTTGGGGGCTTTCTATTATCTTTGGGGTTCTGCTCCGGGGCAGATAGCTTTCCTATTTCTATCTTTAGGTGTAGTTAGTTTCTCAGGCTGTGACGAGGCGTCTAGGACCAACGTAGGAACGCTCCACGGCTGCCTCTAGTTGCGGTGGTTAGTCAGGGTACTGCAATCTCATAGATTCCAACTGCTCTGGTGTATTTCCTTTTTTACCTGCACTCCTCAGCTACCGTAACATAACAGACCAGATTGTTCCAGATGGAAAACACAGTCTGGCCTGGAGTGAGATGGCGGAAGGACAGGAGGTGTTGTGTGGAGGAGCGGCGGCGCGCAGGCCCCGTTCCCCAGAAGAACTGCCGTCTGTGCCCGAGCCGTCCCCAGGTCGGGACACCGACCAAATTATGTTGGAATTGGAGGAGGTGAATGCGGTGCTCAGGGACATGGTCCAGCGCCGTGAAGAGATGGACGAGACAGAGAGAAGCTGGCGTGCCCGGAAACAGCGGCTGCTGTGGGACGCAATGCTCTCTCCCCCAAGAACAAAGCCATTACCTGTGCTCCCTGTGCCACGACAGCCAGCGGCTGATGAGAAACCGGAGGCCGGCCCCGAAAGTGCTGATCCCGACTCCACCGATGATGCGGCGGGAGAGAAGGAGGCTGAGGAGGCCCTGCTCGTTCCGGAGTGCCAGCCAGGCCAGGAGGCCACAGCGGAATGCAGTCCCCCGGTAGGGACACCGGAGGGGACCCAGCCGTCCATGATGGAGGCCGACTGGGACGATATGGAGTACCTGGACGACATAGAATATGCCGCCCAGGTGGAGAACGAGTGGCGACGCCGGGAACACGAGCGGCGATGGCAGCAGGAGCAGAGGGAAGTGCAGCAGTTTCGCCAGAGGTACCAGGAGGAGACTCTCGCTGAAAAGGAAAACATCAGGCGAGACAAAGTTACGCTCCGGGAACCGCGGCGCCAGGGGACGGTGTGTGCCTCTAAGGCCCGAGGAGTTTGGGGTTACATATGCGAGCCCGGGTTCTCTCCAAAGATCTATGTTCACTGCTGCGATGCGGGGTTCCACCTGTTAAAAGGGGACGTTGTCACCTACACCCGACACTGTAGTCGTCAGGGGTGGTTTGCCCTGAATGTCTCCCGTGCCTCAGTGTCCCAAGCCTCAGCAGCGTCAGCACCAGGCCGCGCACCAGCATCGTGCCCTGCTTCATATACTGCACCTTACTCTGCATCATATCCTGAGTTCTGCTCCACATCGCAAAAGCCTGATGCGACCTCAATTGAGCCACTGCGCAAGCCTGCATCGTATACAGCATCTTATATTGCAACGCAACCGGATGGTGCGTCCTCAGTGAAATCACTGCACAAATGTGCGTCATCAATGCAAGACCTATATTTAGGAGAGGTACCCGTTGGGACCCAAGTGAATCGCTTAAGTATGACAAGGACTGTAGCTACGCAAACACAGATCGCAGGACATGATGTATTTGTAATGCGTTCTAGAGAGCATCGCACACTTCCAGCCCCAGGAGTGGAAGATGTCACTACCATCTGTAAAGAAGAAAACCAGTAGGACCCAGACAGGGTTTACTGCACCTGTATAAAGTTTGAAGAAGTTGGATGAAGAAGATTTGCACTTTATTGAAAAATGTTTAATAAATGTTTGCATAATTAACATAATTTTGCATAGTATGTTTGCATAGAATACCCCAGTTGGGTAATGAGTAACGCAGTATTCTTATAATGTGATTTTTCTACTTGAAATGTTCATGCAAGGACTGCGTGGCTGAGGACTGTGCCAGCCCAAAAACTTTCATTGTAAATAGTTCGCACTTCGGTGCCCCATCTTGGTTTTACATAAAGCCTTACTACCTCTGAAGAAAAACCCGTATGGTGTGGCCTTGAGTGAGGTCTGCAGCAATGAAGTCCTGCAGCCCACCCAGGACCTACGTGGGAGGTTTTTGGTGCGGGTCCTCCACAAGAATCTAATATTGTATTTATTGATGTGAAAAGTACTTTGATATTTTTCTACTGGCCTATATATACATTGTAACGTTAAAGAGTCCTTACCTCCCGCAAGGGATGAGTTATGTTGATGTTATATTATAAAAATTGTTTTTTCTATTTCAGCCCGGGAGTGCTGATGATAACTAGGGGGGGATGTGTGGCCCAGCTGCGCTTGGTACACATGTTCCAGGAGGATGCACAGGAAGTTAATTGTAAAAACCTGATATTCATTCACGCACACTTCCCAACACTTCCACCAGAGGGCATCTTAGACAATTTAAGTTAGTGTGACGTAGCAGTTGAAGAGTTAGTTCTGTTCTGGTCTTGGAGGGAGAGGAGAGAAGACTGATTCCTGACAGAGCTTAGGTAGCTCATCTCGAACTGAAGTGGAGGCTAGTACGAGTAGAAAGGAAATTACTCTAGCCTAGTCAGAGCTATAACCGAATCTGCTATCTCAGAACAAGCTGCCTGTGTTCTCTAGAACGTGGAAAGTGACTCTCGGAGCTACAGCGTGTATACAGTCTGACGAAACGTCCTGTGAGCTGCTCTGGACAGAGTTTTTGAAGGGAAAGAAGGAAGGGGACTACAGTTGTTAAGAACATCGAGCTAACTGAGATCAGGTCAGTGAGCTTGGAAGAAAAGCTGACTACTACACCTACTGCTACCCGTGCTTATGTTAAGGGTGAGAGCAGGGCGACAGGCGAGTGGAGAAAGAAGGAAGAGTGTTTTCGGTGACAGATCACCTTCACTCGACTTAACCGGACACCGGGTCCGAAGCACTGCTAGTACTTCACGGCTAGTGATAGAAAAAACGGATTCCTTGCTGGACTTCAAGTCACAGAAGGTAGCCCTAAGTGTTGATACGTAACTGGAGTCAGGGAGGACAGGAACTTTGAGCAGGACGCTGCAATAGAAGGACTTTGTTCTGGAGTTGAACTTGACTTTATGCAGGTTAAGACTCATACACATAAAGGTAAAGGAGGCCTCAAACCTGCTCAGCGATTACCTGTATGTGCATTCTCCACCCTGACCAGCTTCCCGGGACATACCTGCAACCATCTACAGTAAAGGTATGGAAAGAGAACAACTTGTGTGTGACTGACTTATTGCCTGCACCACCATAGACTTTGAGGGAACAGTCCCACCTGTGGGGGACTTAACATCTAGCTGCCTAATAACATCCCTCAGAAGATTCACCCTGCAGCGCTGGTCTACTTGATCAGAAACCACAGGTGGCGTCACAAACTATTCCTAAAATCCCCTGTAAATATCCCCCATTGAATGAGCGCCCAGGGCAACGGACCGAGCTGTGCTGCTTGTGACATTCCCCATAGACTTCCATGGGCTCGGTGCCGAGTACCCCATAACCCTGGTACCGTGTGTAGTGCGACTCAAAGACTGACTTCAAAACTGTTTTGTTCACCGATGAGTGCCGTGCAACGCTCGATGGTCCAGATGGATGGAGTGGAGGATGGCTGGGTGATGGACACCCCATGCAAACACGGCTACGGCGCCAACAATGAGGAGGTGGAGTAATGTTTTGGGCTGGAATCATGGGGAGAGAGATTGTCGACCCCTTTAGGATCCCTGAACGGGTAAAGATGAACTCCATAGCGTATGTTGAGTTTCTCAAACAGCACTTCCTGCCATGGTTCAAGAATAAGAACCGTGCATTCCGCAGCAAGATCATTTTCATGCATGATAATGCACCATCTCATGCTGCACATAACACATCTGCATCTCTGGCTGCTATGGGCATAAAGGGGACAAACTTATGGTGTGGCCCCCATGCTCCCCTGACCTCAACCCCATTGAGAACCTCTGGAGCATCATAAGGAGTGTCTATGATGGCGGGAGGCAGTTCACATCTAAGCAACAGCTCTGGGAGGGTATTCTGTCCTCATGCAAAACAATTGAAGCAGAAACCATCCAAAACCTGACAAAAGAGTTCAGAAGCTCCTTTCGAACAAGGGGTCCTATGTGCAAATGTAACATCACCTAGAATAAAGTTTTGAGTTGAAAACTGTTTGATTTCAGTTTGTAATAACCTGCTAATGCTTATAATTTCAAAAATTACCATTTTCTTGTTCTTTATTAAACAAAAGGTTGAAAACTCTGCTGTACATAATAATTTGGAACATGCATTTTGAGTGCAGTTTGTGTTTTATTTTTAAAAAAATATACTGTTATCATAGGCAGTTTGTACAAAAACCTTTCAATTGTACTCTAATAGTTATTTGACTGGAAAATTACAATGACTGAAATTCATATACAGTGCCTACAAGTAGTATTCAACCCCCTGCAGATTTAGCTGGTTTGATAAGATGCAAATAAGTTAGAGCCTTCAAACTGCAAACGAGAGTAGGATTTATTAACAGAAGCATAAATCTTACAAACCAAAAAGTTATGTTGCTCAGTTGAATTTTAATAAATTTTAAACATAAAAGTGTGGGTCAATTATTATACAACCCCTATGTTTAATATTTCGTGGAATAACCCTTGTTTGCAATTACAGCTAATCGTCTTTTATAAGACCTGATCAGGCCGGCACAGGTCTGTGGAGTTATCTTGGCCCACTCCTCCATGCAGATCTTCTCCAAGTTATCTAGGTTCTTTGGGTGTCTCATGTGGACTTTAATCTTGAGCTCCTTCCACAAGTTTTCAATTGGGTTAAGGTCAGGAGACTGACTAGGCCACTCCAACACCTTGACTTTTTCCCTCTTGAACCAGGCCTTGGTTTTCTTGGCTGTGTGCTTTGGGTCGTTGTCTTGTTGGAAGATGAAATTACGACCCATCTTAAGATCCTTGATGGAGGAGCGGAGGTTCTTGGCCAAAATCTCCAGGTAGGCCGTGCTATCCATCCTCCCATGGATGCGGACCAGATGGCCAGACCCCTTGGCTGAGAAACAGCCCCACAGCATGATGCTGCCACCACCATGCTTGACTGTAGGGATGGTATTCTTGGGGTCGTATGCAGTGCCATCCAGTCTCCAAACGTCACGTGTGTGGTTGGCACCAAAGATCTCGATCTTGGTCTCATCAGACCATAGAACCTTGAACCAGTCTGTCTCAGAGTCCTCCAAGTGATCATGAGCAAACTGTAGACGAACCTTGACATGACGCTTTGAAAGTAAAGGTACCTTACGGGCTCGTCTGGAACGGAGACCATTGCGGTGGAGTACGTTACTTATGGTATTGACTGAAACCAATGTCCCCACTGCCATGAGATCTTCCCGGAGCTCCTTCCTTGTTGTCCTTGGGTTAGCCTTGACTCTTCGGACAAGCCTGGCCTCAGCACGGGAGGAAACTTTCAAAGGCTGTCCAGGCCGTGGAAGGCTAACAGTAGTTCCATAAGCCTTCCACTTACGGATGATGCTCCCAACAGTGGAGACAGGTAGGCCCAACTCCTTGGAAAGGGTTTTGTACCCTTGCCAGCCTTGTGACCCTCCACAATCTTGTCTCTGATGGCATTGGAATGCTCCTTTGTCTTTCCCATGTTGACCATGCATGAGTGCTGTTCACAAGTTTGGGGAGGGTCTTAAATAGTCAGAAAAGGCTGGCAAAAGAGATCATTAATCCACACATGTGAAGCTCATTATTCTTGGTGCCTGAACTACTTCTTAATACTTTAGGGGGACCAAACAGAATTCTTGTGGTTTGAGGCGTTGAATAATAAATGACACTCTGAATTAACTTTTAGGCTAAGTGCACACGATCAGGAATAGTTGCGTTTTTTTCGCGGTTTTTTCCGCTATTTTCCGCGGTTAAACGCGAAAAAAACGCGAGCATTAAGCATTCTATACGTTTTAATTGATTCCGCATGTTTTGTACACATGTTGCGTTTTTTTCCGCGAAAAAAAACGGTTCGCGGAAAAAATAGCAACATGTTCATTAATTTCGCGTAATGACAGCGATTTCGCCGCCATACACTTGTATTGGAACGCATGAAATCCGGAAATATTCAAAATGTTTCCGGATTTCAAGCGCTTTAGCTGCGGTGTAGCTGCGGTGAAATGGGAAGTGACATCATGTCCATCCCATCATGCCATCCCATGAGCATCCCATAATCCAGGAAGACAATAATCTCGTCTCCCTGGATGATGGCTGCCAACATGGAGTGGTATGACAGGATGGACCTGGATGTCGCGCAGATGATTAGTGTGGTAAGTATCTATGTGTGTGTCGTGTGTGTGTGTCCGTGTCTGTGTCCGTGTGTGTGTGTCTATGTGTGTGGTGTATATGCGTTGTATATGGGCTGTATGTGAGTCGTCAGACATAGGCCGATGAGACTACTACTCTCATCGGCCTATGTCTGCTCCCCCTCAGTGGCTGCAGCAGGCTCAGCTCGATGGGAGCTGTAGTTCCCATCGAACTGTTCCTGCTGTGAAACAAATGTGTCCAAAAAAAAACATTCTTTTTAAAAAAATCTGTGACCCTCGCCCCCCTTTCCCCCATAAAGTTGCTCCTTTTTTTTTTAATACCCATGGCCCTTTATTTTTGTTTATGTCATACCCCAACTTAATTAATTTTTGTAAAATTGCCCAAAATTATCATTGGTGACCAGTGGTTTATATTTTTTTACAATTTTATTATCCCCCCCCCATCACTTATTTTCAGTGGTGGTCAGTGTTTGCCCCTTTATTTTTATTTTTTTTTTACAATTTTTTATTCCCAATATTTATTTTCATTGGTGGCCAGTGGTAACCTGTGGAAATAAATTATACTTACCAGTCCCTGCCGATCTCCACCTAAAATAAAAGTAAAAAAAAAAACCATATACTCACCTAGACACCTAATTCCACGATTCCCTTGTTCAATATAAAATAACAAACCACAAAATATACCTACCCCCCGCAGAATCCCATAAAAAAACGAGTGTCCCACGATGATCTAAAGTTTAGAGCAGCCACACAACATGTGGCTGCTCTAAACCACCGCCGCCGATACAATGAACGGGGCGTAAAGCCGCACCGATCATTGTATAACGAGTTCACCCGAATGCAGGTCGGGTGAACTCGTTATCAGCCGAAGACTCCAGCGGGACTCACTGCGCCTGCGCAGAGTCCCCTTCTGACTGGAGGTGATATGACAGCGTGGGAAAGTTTCCCACGTGATCATTTCATCTCCAGTGAGCAGGGGAGGTGACAGGACTCAGTTTACAATGGGGCTAGTAGCATTAGCACTGGTCCCTGTTGTAAACTTGTTAACCCCTTGTGATGGATTACAACGTGGGACCTGACTGAACAGCGGATATGTATGTATTTTTTTTTTTATTATTTTATTTTTCAATGGTATTTTTTTGGATTACCAGAAAAATAAAATCTTGTCAAAAACTTTTTGTCTTTATTTAATTAAAAATATTTTTCAAAAATGTGTATGTTTTTTTTTTCACACTTTAAAATTGTAGCATTAATAATGGATAGTTGTCTTACTGACAGCTCTCCATTATTAAAGCGGCTTAATGTAACCTTTCGATAGCAAGGTTACATTAACCCCTTATTACCCCATATCCCACCGCTACTCGGGAGTGGGAAGAGAGAGGCTAAGTGCCAGAAAGGGCACATCTATAAGATGCGCCTTTTCTGGGGTGGGTGCTGGCAGATAGTTTTTAGCCTTGGGGGGCCAAAAAAGCCATGGACCCTCTGTAGGCTATTATTATCTGCCTTCACTCACTGGCTTTCCCACTCTAGCGGAGAAAATTGCGCGGGAGCCCACGCAAATTTTTTCTTGATTTATTGACACAAATAAACCATACAGTCAAAATATTTAACCGTTAATGGTTAGGTTTATGCTTAGGATCAGCACCGGGCAAGTGCAGGGGCCATGAGCAGGTGGGGGGGCCCACTTGACATCAGACACACTGGCGTGCTATGAGGGGCCCTGTGCCAGTGCCGTTCAAAAGAAAAGAGATGTTCCAGCTCCTTAAAATTCCAAAGTTTTATTCGTCCATTCGATATAAAATATAAAGTGGTATATGCTCCATAGAGGAAGCCGCATACAGCAACGCGTTTCGATCAGTCGATCTTCATCAAGGCCTTGATGAAGATCGACTGATCGAAACGCGTTGCTGTATGCGGCTTCCTCTATGGAGCATATACCACTTTGTATTTTATATCGAATGGACGAATAAAACTTTGGAATTTTAAGGAGCTGGAAACATCTCTTTTCTTTTGGACTTCTCTGGACGTTCGTCAGACGTCGTTCCGTGCACCTGCCGTGGTAGTTGGTGAGCTGGTTTGCCTTTTCTTCTGCCAGTGCCGTTGACCACAGTGGGCCCCCCTGCTTGCTCAGGGCCCCAGCACTTGCAATACTTACCTCTCCCTGCTCCACGCTGTGACGTCTTACGCGTTTCCTGACAGTGACATTCAGGTCATAGGGCGCAATGACGTCACGTCTCTGCGCCCTCTGCCTGAACAGTCACAGTGCAGAGAGCTGGAAGATGTCGACGCTGAGGAGTCCAGAGTAGATCAGTGCCCAGCGAGGAGAGGTAGTTCATTTTTTTTTAGCAATATATGGGGCTCATCATACACTGGAGAATCATATATGTCGCCCATTATACACAGGAGCATCATATGGGGTTCATGGGGCATTTCATGTGAAATTATGAAATTGTTAAAAAAAATAAGGATCAACTGCCATATAAATCTTTTATTTCTGTGTTGTGTCCGCCCGTCATGTTTGCATATGTTTATTACTTTCAACAGAATGTGTATACAATATCAGCATGAATTTGAAAGAGGCATGTAGGGAGGGTTGTGTGTTTTAGTGCGCACACGTCTACATGGATGAACTGTTTTGCATGTGTGTATGTGTGTGTATATATATATATATTTTTTATTTTTTGGATAATTATTCCTCAATGCTTGTGATAATGTTTCTGAAATTTAAATATTTACATTGTAGATTGAAAAATATCCAGTTATTTGGGACCGCGCCTGTGAGGAGTACAAAGGCTCGCTTTCCAAAAGGGATGCATGGACATCAATTGTCACTGAACTATATCCAGTGTGGCCAAAGCTATCAAAAGATGCCCAAAAAATGATTTGTAAGTATTTAGTAATAAGTTGTGTCCTTTTTTTAACTGTTCATTTTGAAAATACATAATTTTTTTTGTTTCATATTTCAGTGGAAGATGTAAAAAAAGGTGGCGATCTGTGACGGACCGATTCATAAAGTCACAGAGGACAGTGAGTGGGAGCTCGCCAGCTAGGAGGGTGCCTTTTTCAGACCAGCTCCAGTTTATATTAACTAGTAGGACTTTACGGAGGTAAATGATACATACTTTTGTGTTTAATTCCACATTTCACATTGTCTTTGAATAACACGCCTTTTTTATTCCTTCCACAGAAGTGGCGGCAATATCAGGCCAGAAACGCCAACAGTAGAAGAAGGCCACAGCCAAGAGCAGGGTCTGGAAGAAGAGGTGGAGGAACTTCCTTTATGCAACTCCCCAGATCCTCAGGGTGACCGGCCTTCCTCCGCGGTCTCAGCTTTGGTCTGTGACCCTGGGACATCATTCTCGGCGGTGGAGGTAGCATCCATGAGTAGTGATGCTGTTCCTGCCTCTGGCGCTGCGTCAAGCAGTGCTGGTGCTGTGCGAAGGCCCACTGGTATGGGGCCTGTTTCTGCCCGTCCCGTGCCATTGAGAAGGGCGGCACCCAAGAAGGCAACACAACCCGAGACTTCGACTAGTGTGATTCAAGCACTCACTAGTCGAACCCTCGGTATGATTGACAATTCTTCAAACCAGGATGATCTTGACAAATACGGCTCTTTTCTAGCCGACCGTCTAAGATCCATGACACGGGAGAGGCAGCACATTATAATGTCAGCATTTAATTTGTTGCTAATGTCTATTGACGTCCCATACAATATACCCCCGTCATCAGCTATAATGACGGCGATTCTTCAAGTTTTCAATGGACCAAGTGGCCCTTCACCAGCACCAGCACCTGCATCGCAGCGTTTTGGGCAGGCGACCCCATCCTATAGGCCCAACACAGGTGAAGGCTATAATTATGCCCGCACAGCAGCACCTGAAAATACTGGCCAGCATGCTGCTTCCACCTCTACTACCATGGTGTCCCAGGAATTGTTTCCCCGGTTTGGGTACGATCCTGAGTACCACAATTTATGAACAGTTCCACCAGGCTGGCCCTCCCCAAACAACCACCCTCCCCTGTCCTGTTGACAGTTTGTTAAAAAATGCACTTTTCTTGTGTTTTATTGGACAATGTTTGTCCGAATATGTTTATAATGTTTGATATATGTTTATAATGTTTATTATAATAAAAGTTTTGTTTTCACAACTGTGTCCGTGCTTACTATATAGTGCATAAGATACACAACAGAGAAACATTAAAAAAATAATGGAGACAGTATTATACATAAAAGTAATTATTTATTAAAATTTTTTTACTTTATAACCTCCCCTTCATTGGATGTTTATGTTATGGTGGTCTGATCATAGGTGGGTTACTGCCGGCTATGGCATGTCAGGGTCACATGCTTGTGATTCTCAGTGATACTGTTAACGGTGGACGCAGCTACTTCCCTTGGACTCACGGTACTCCAGAGATAAAATAAAACATGGACAGGAGTAAAGCGTTGAGGGAGGGAAGGGGCAATGCCCGGGTG
Source organism: Oophaga sylvatica (assembly GCA_033576555.1). NCBI lineage: Eukaryota > Metazoa > Chordata > Amphibia > Anura > Dendrobatidae > Oophaga > Oophaga sylvatica. Next base: position 403,346,501 of record JARQOD010000006.1, on the reverse strand, counting down.
AACTTAGCAGACCATACAACTGTAGCATCTCGATGACGCCACCAAGTCTCTCTTTATTGTAAATATCTGGTCCAGTAAAACGGGTCTTGCTTTCCGTTAGGCATCAGATCTTCTCTGCTGTTCAGGCTGCTCAACACCGGCACTGGAGTATTGCCAGTGCACGGCACCTTCAGGACTCATGAAGTAGTCAGTGAAGATTTCTCGCACACGCTTACCCGAGTTGGACTGCCTTCCTTGACCCAAGTAGTCAATTCCAATTAATTCTGACATCTCGGACTCCACATCTACGTCCGTGGTGTAATCACGAGCGTAGTTGTGGAGTACGCAGCATGCCTTTATTACAGTGTCAACTGTCTCCGTATCTAACTGTATGGCAGTGTGAAATATCCTCCACTGACTACACATGATCCCGAAGGTGCATTCCACATATCTTCGTGCACGGGTCAGCCGATAATTAAAAATCCTCCGCCGGTCATCCAGTGCCCTTTTTGGGTATGGGCGCATCAGGTTGCTCTTTAAGGGAAAAGCCTCATCCGATACCATCACAAAGGGCACTGGATGTGTGGAACCTGGCAAAGGTCTTGGGGCTGGGAGCGTTCGGCCATCTTGAAGAAGTTGCAGTCCAATCTGTGATGATTGCAACACCCGAGAATCCCCAGTACTGCCATAAGCACCAACGTCGATGGCAACAAATTTGTAACGTGCATCAGCCACCGCCATCAGGACCACAGAAAAATACTTCTTATAATTAAAGAAGCGTGATCCTGAATGTGGTGGCTTCAGCACTCTCACATGTTTGCCGTCGACAGCACCTATGCAGTTGGGGAAATTGGCCACAGTTTGAAAGCCTGCTGCGACCTGCAGCCAAGTCTCCTCGGTTGGTGTAGGCATCACGATGGGCTGCAACTTCTGCCAGATGACGGTACATGTGCACCTCACAATTTCAGAGATGGTGGATTTACCAACCCTAAATTGGAGATGCAGTGATGTGTAGCTCTCTCCTGTGGCTAAAAACCTGAAATGAGAAAAAAAAATATTATTAGAAAATAACAAAAAACAAAAGGCTAACTTTCAATTGAACATTATACATTTATATGGAAACATGTATGGTGTTTTCAATGAATACAATTAAAGAAATCCATTTGTTTTTTTCACTGTGTCTGTCAGTATTATGGGCCACTGTGGCATTATATTTAGGGGGCACGCTGGCAGTATTATGGGTGCACTGTTGCTGCAAGTATTATGGGGGCACTGTTGATGGCAGTATGTGTGCAAAATGTTTTTTTGGCAAATAAAAACAAAGGACACTCACCGCAAGGTGATGAGCAGCCTTTCCTCAGCAGAGATGGCTCTTCGCATGACTGTGTCCGTATACGTTAAATCTTGAGACACAAGGGCGAGTAGTCGATCAAATGCTTCTATTGTGAGCCTGCAAAACTGGACAAATTTTTCGGGATAACTGTAAAAAAAAAAAAAAATGGACATGTATTACAATTCTACATAACAACCAAGAAAACATCAATGGAAAAAATAATTTATGTGCACACGGATGACCATATACCTTTATGCCCGAATTTATCTTACCTCCTTAAATCTTGATAAAGAAGCCAGAAGTGACCCTTTTCTGTCCGCTCCTGAACAATGGGGTGCACCCACATTCTTCTTCGCCTCATCCTCCTCTTCCTCTGAGAGCGCTCCTATGGGAGAATATATTGTTTATTACAAATTAATAAAAAAAAAATGTGCACACATTGGAGCTTGCAGCGTAAAATACGCATTAGATTGGTATTCGTATTCCCGCCAAACAAAAGTTCAAAGCATCATTTGCGTGCAGAATGCTTCAGTTTTCCATGCGATCTGTAGCATCGCTTGGAAAAATCATTGACAGGTTGGTCACACAAGTCAAACATAGTGTTTGACAAGTGTGACCAAATTTTTCACTGGGAACAGGAGTTGCCGTTACCATCGCTGACGAGCAGGAAGGCTGCGGGGTCCGCCGCTAGGTGACAATATCACAAAATTTTGTTGGCATTATTGTTTTCCCAGGGATATGGCACCCAGGTCAGAGTCTCCTCTCCTCCAGACCCTGGGTACCATCCACACATGAACCTCACTTGGCGCATGGTGGGCATAGCCACATGCGTAAAAAAAGCGGTTCAATGCATTCCTATGATGATAGAGACAGATATAATAGACACATAAATGATAGAGACACAGATTATAGAGCCACAGATGATAGAGACAAATATGATAGAAACAGAGATGATAGAAATTTTACACGTAGAAAACACGTGAGCCAAAAAAAAAAAAAAAACAGCGAAACCGCTTGAAAATGCGCACGCTGATGAAACAAACATTTGCAGCACAAACGATTGCACACGGTTTTATTATACATTTATGTGCAAAAGAAACACAGATAAAAAAGGCGAAATAAAGTATACGAAACAAATTTATTTTTAATATTACCTGCTCGATGTGGTAGTGCAGCAAAATAAGTGATGTCAGCAGCAAAATGTTCATGTTTGCTCGGCTGAGACACCGCTGTGGCTGCAGTTGTGGCATCTTGATTCCAACAAGAAAAAAAAATGGAGAACAGGAGGGGTTGGAGTAGGAAATGACCTCATTTTCTTTTTTTTTTGTTCCCAACTTTATTTGTTCTCCAAAACGCTAAAAAACCGCTAAAAAAACGCATTTAAAAACGCATAAAAATATAAAACGCTATAAAACGCGTCAAATCCGCACAAAAAACGCGCGTTTTTACCGCTGAAAAATTCAGGTTTTGCTCAGGAAAATTCTGCAACAATTCCTGATCGTGTGCACTTAGCCTTAACGTTTTTAAAAAAAAAAAAAAAATTATAAAATTTTTTTTTGCTGCAGTGCATTTCCCACTTCCAGGCTGATCTACAGTACAAATGTCACAATGCCAAGTTAATTCCGCATGTGTCAACCAGCTAAATCTGCAGGGGGTTGAATACTACTTGTAGGCACTGTAGGTAATTTGGGAAAATCTGAGAAAATATTATTTGCATAATAATTTGGAACACAGTGTAGTTATATCTTACCTTCTCATTTAGTCATAGGGGTGTGCTTCATTTTGTTTGGTCACGGCTGTCATGGCCCACGCAATTTGATTGATGTTCCTGGGGTTGAGTCACTCAAATTTGCTTTGAAAAAACCTGCGCTGCGTGTGCACCGTGGAGCCGCGCTTGCACTGTGTGCACCTTGGAGCCGCACTTGCGCAGTGTGCATCATGGAGCCGCGTAGTGTCGATTGGGGAGCCGTGCATACGCTGTGACCAGCGGTTCCCCATGCGTGCACACTGAAGCTGTGTGTAGTACCCAGCTTCACTGACTGTATACAGCTGGAGCATGTGCGGCTCCACAATCGACACTGCGCAAGTGCAGAATTTTTTTAAAGTGAACCTGTCATCTCCTTTTCGGATATAAGCTGCGGCCACTGCCTTTAGGGGCTTATCTACAGCATTCTGGAATGCTGTAGATAAGCCCCCAATGTAACCTGAAAGATAAGAAAAACAAGTTATTTTATACTCACCCGAGGGTGGTCTGGTCCGATGGGCGTCGCAAGTCCGGGTCCTCCCATCTTTTGCGATGTCGTAATCTTCCTTGCTTCCTGTTGCGCTCCTGCACAGGCGCACTGATTTGCCCTGTTGAGGGCAGAGCAAAGTACTGCAGTGCGCAGGTGCTGGGAAAGGTCAGAGAGGCCCAGCGCCTGCTCACTGCAGTACTTTGCTCAAATCAGTACGCCTGCGCAGGAGCCGCGACATGAAGCAAGGAGGAGGTCATCACATGAAGGCGGGAGGCGCCGGACCCGGACCTGCGATGCCCATCGGAATGTATCGCTCCCACAGGTGAGTATAATCTAACTTGTTTTTCTATCTTTCAGGTTACATCGGGGGCTTATCTACAGCATTCCTGAATGCTGTAGATAAGCCCCTAAAGACGGTGGCGGCAGCTTATATCTGAAAAACGAGGTGACAGGTTCCCTTTAAGCAAATTTGAGTGATGTAGAATCAACCGCAGGAACATTATTATTATTATACATTTATATAACGCCATTTGTTCCATGGCGCTTTACATGTGAAAAAGGGAAATATAGACAAGTACAATAAACATGTGCAAGACAAGGGGCACACAAGTACAGAAGTAGAGAGGACCCTGCCCGCGAGGGCTCACAGTCTACAGGGATGGGTGAGGATACACTAGGAGAGGGTAGAGCTGACCGTGCGGTGGTTCAGTAGACTGAGGATCACTGCAGGTTGTAGGCTTGACGGAACAGGTGGGTCTTCAGGTTCTTCTTGAAGGTCTCCGTTGTTGGTGAGAGTCTGATGTGGTGCGGCAGGGAGTTCCAGAGTATGGGGGAAGCCCGGGAGAAGTCTTGTATGCGGTTGTAGGAAGAAGAGATGAGGGGGGGAGTAGAGGAGATCTTGAGAGAAACATCATTTAAACTGCGTGGGCAGTGACAACCGGGACTGAATGAAAGTAAGCCCACCCCTATGACTGAATGAGCAGGTACGATCTAACTACAGTTGAAACCAGAAGTTTCCATACACTATATAAAGACACATCTGCATGTTGTTCTCAATATCTGACATGAAATCAGAATAAATTCCGTTTCAGGTCAATTAGGATTACCATAATTATTAATATTTGCCAAATGCCAGAATAATGAGAAAGACTGTTGAGGCATTTTTATTACTGCAAAGTCAAAAGTTTACATACATTTCATTAGTATTTTGTACCATTGCCCTTAAACTGAATGATTTGGGTCAAACGTTAGGGATATCCTTCCCCAAGATTCTCACAATAGTTGGTCGGAATTTGGGCCCGTTCCTCCAGACAGAACTGGTGTAACTGATCCAGGTTTGTAGTTCGCCTTGCTCGCACCGGCCTTTTCAGCTTTGCCCATAAATTTTCAATAGGATTGAGATTAGGACTTTGTGATGGCCGCTCCAAAACATTGACTTTGTTATCCTTAAGCCACTTTGTTACCATTTTGGCAGTATGCTTCGGGTCATTGTCCATTTGGAAGACCCATGTCCACCCAAGCTTTAACTTCCTGGCTATGTTACGAGATCGGACCGATGATGGCGGAGCACAATTCTTGAACTGTCCGGTGCAGATGTGTGATCAGTAAGTGCATTGTGCTCCGAGATTGGACCGATAATGGCGGACTACAATGCTCGGACCGGCCAGCGCTTGGTTCAGGAGATGTGTGATCAGTTTGTGCATTGTGCTCCGAAATCAGACAGATAATGGCGGACCACAATGCTCGGACCGGCCGGTACTGTTCAGATGTGATCAGTCCGTGCATTATGCTCTGAGATTGGACAGATGATGGTGGACCACATGCTCGGACCGGCCAGCGCTCGGTTCAGGAGATGTGTGATTAGTCCGTGCATTGTGCTCGGAGATCGGACAGATGATGGTGGACCACATGCTCGGACCTGCCGGTACTAGGTTCCGATCAGTCCATGCATTGTGCTCTGAGATCGGACAGATGATGGTGGACCACATGCTCGGACCGGCCGGTAGGTACTAGGTTCGGATCAGTCCGTGCATTGTGCTCTGAGATCGAAATGATGATGGCTGGGCGCCTCAGTGTAATATCTCAGCGTTTCTGCCCTAAACAAACCACAGTAAAAAAAAGTTTTACATCTGCACCAAAACCAGAAAATGCAAAAAAAAAACCTGCAGCAAGAATTCAATAAATTCCTTTCCAGACTGTCATGCGTTTATTTTTTTCCTTCGCTCATGTGAACAGGGCTTCAAACCCCCATTTGTATACAAGGAACAGTTGTCTCTGGAGTTGGCGCAGTGATGAGGCAGATATCGCGATATTTGACTCTTTCATGCGGCTCCTCTCATCCTGCTCTGTGTCAGGCAGCTTCCCGCTGCCTCGTGTGCCGTCCTGGACGATTTATACGCGGTTTTCTGACGCAAACATGGAGGCCGCCACGGTCCCTCCGCTCGCATCGCCGTCCGCGCGGTTGTGTCGTCGCCGGGTTACAGGCGGGTCACACGCGCAGCCGCCCCGCCCCCCGCCGTGTTGTGACTGACGCTTTGTGTCTGTGTGAATCAAACTCCTGGCCACGCCCCCTCACTTCTAACTGACAGACGAACCAAAACACGGTGACGTCACTAACGTACGAGTAGCTTAAAAAAAAAAAAACACTAGAGGCGGAGCCACAAGCTGTAAAAGACAAAGAGGGGGAACCACCAATGGTGTCGTCCGCCTGCTTATAGATGTAGGTAAGCGACGAATGTAAATGACTCGCAGCGATACTGCGTGGAGAACAAAATTCAATTTTCCAGAGGAGTGATGGAACAGGCTGCAGGTGCGGCTCGTGGATATTAATGTAGAAAATATTGCCTCCCTTTGGAACAAAAGTGGTACGCTCCGAGCAGAGATCTACGTCAGCCATTGTTTACAAACCCAGCCGTGCTGGTAGGAGCCGGGCGGAGGTGACTGCGCTCTACTGTCCACCATGCCGTGCCGCAAGGAGAGCTTCCTGCTGCTGGAGCAGTCGGTCACCGTGGACTCCAAGGAGGTGGACTCCCTGGTCGCCCGCATAGGAGAAGCCCTGCAGCTCAATGGCCACCGAGCCTCGAGCTCCTGCAGCATGGCTCTGAAAGCCCCAGCCCGGAGCCGAGCGCCGGCCGCCATGTGCTCGTGTGTGCGGGGCAGGACTACGCCGTACCGGGTGTGCACCCCCAGGGGAGCGGGGCGCTGCCAGCAGCAGCCGCCACACCCGGGGGGCGCCAGGCAGAGCCTCGGGGGCAGCAAGCAGCTGTGCGGCCGCGGCTGGGTACGAGGGAGCTGCAGGAAGCATGGAGGAGACGAGGAGGACGGAGACCCGCACCAGCTGCTGCAGGAGCTGCTGCTCTCCGGGAACCTCATCAAAGAGGCGGTGAGGAGGCTGCAGCTGAGTGGGGAGGGCTCCGGCGCTGCGCCCTGCAAGGTGGCCGAGGCGCCCGAGACCCTGGTGCAGTGAGACCGGGCCCTCTACATGTACCGGCTGACCCCACATCACCAGCGACAGTGCTCAGGACGCGGAATAGGGGGACCGTGCCACCCAGCCGGGGTCTAGGGTCACCCATCCTTCATATCGGGACTTTACTGACTCACATGATATTGGGAAGGAAGATGACAACACCGCAAGACTAATGGCACCATGTGTGACCCCACTGTGGTCCCCCCAACGTGTGTACCCAGACCCCACTGTGGTCCCCCCAATGTGTGCGCCCTGACCCCACTGTGGAGTATGAGAAGACTTCTGGGGTCACCCATCCTTTATATCGGGACTTTACTGCCTCACATCGATATTGGGAAGGAAGATGACAACACCGCAAGACTAATGGCATCATGTGTGACCCCACTGTGGTCCCCTACTGTGGTCCCCCAACGTGTGCGCCCTGACCCTACTGTGGCGCATGAGAAGACCTCTAGGGTGACCCATCCTTTATATCGGACTTTACTGCCTCACATCGATATTGGGAAGAAGATGACAACATCGCAAGACTAATGGCACCATGTGTGACCCCACTATGGTCCCCCCCAACGTGTGCGCCCTGACCCTACTGTGGCGCATGAGAAGACCTCTAGGGTGACCCATCCTTTATATCGGGACTTTACTGCCTCACATCGATATTGGGAAGGAAGATGACAACACCGCAAGACTAATGGCACCATGTGTGACCCCACTGTGATCCCCCCCAACGTGTGCGCCCTGACCCCACTGTGGTACCCCCAACGTGTGCGCCCTGACCCCACTGTGGCGTATGAGAAGACTTCTAGGGTGACCCATCATCTTCTTGTTTCTGCTAAACCTTTTTTTATTGGGACTTTTCTGCCCCCTATTGACATTGGGATGGAAGACAACGCCATGAGACTATTGGTGCCATACGTGACCACCCAACTCTCTCACCCTGACCCTACTATCTATGGATCCTGAGAGACTTCTAGGGTGACTTCTCTTTTGATACTTTTTTTTTTTTCCCCCCTTTTTTTTAAGAGAACTTTTCTGCCTCCCATTGACATTGGGGTGAAAATCAAACCCTACATGTCCTATATGAATTAAAGCTTGTCTTCTGCCAATAGGGGCACCACCTCCAGAAGAGCAGCCGTTCCCCGGAGCCGGCATCACCAAGGATTTACCATCTCGGGTGTCCAGGTCTGCTCTTCGCACCAGCCGGTCACACGTTCCGGCCCACCACCCTTCCTTTAGTTATTTTTTTGTATGCCCCCTTGAATCTGGAGACGAGACGGATTATTACTGACCCTCTAAGACGATTACAAGCAATTGGACAATGAGCAGGAGGCCGCTGTGAAGTTTGGCCCTTATTAATTACTTTGTTTACAAGATACATGGAGGAGTCACAGACTCTAGTGAAGCCCTCAGCATTGATCGGTTACTGTGTATTCTCTCTGTATCGGGATCTGTTCACACACAGGTTGCTGCGCTGCCACATTCATTTTGACTGATCCCAAAGGATCCTGGGAGGGGGGATGTAAATTCCCTTGTTTTCCTTATTCGGTGTTACGTAATTGTTCTCTGCTTCTTGTTTACAGTTTTTCCAAGAGGAACACTGACGCGCTCCTATCCCGCCCGGTATTTTTGTTGTTTTGCCTGGCACAGCTTCTTGGCATTGGCTGCTGAAGGTCAATTTTTTAGGCTAGATCAGTGGCACAGCCCAAGAACTTTTTCAATATGAGGAGCTAATGTGAATATTGCCACTTGTGTGCTGCAGCCAAATAGGAGAATATTTAATTTAGTGGGTTTTTTTTTTTTTGTATGTTTTCTGGGTTCACGGCCCAACCTTATATTGGGGGATGTCTGTGGTTTTACTCCAGGTCAGGATACATCAGGATTATCTGTAATGATGTGAAATGTGATTGTGTCCTCACAGGCAATAAACTGGAAAATATAATTTTTTTTATTTTTATATATTACAAGAAGCCCCATGGTTCTTCAATGGTGATACATAAGGCTCTGTTCACATCATTTCCATTGTGTAGATCCTTCGGATGGCAGATACTATTTGCACCCGAGTGCCCCCCATGGGTCTCCCTGTCATTTTACTGGACAATATTATTGCACCATGCTGCACTATTTTTTTTTTTTTTTTGGGCCATTATTTGTTTGCCGGAAATGTGAACACAGCCTAACACCACATGCAACCATGTTTTATAGGCTGTGTTTTCTATGTGCGCTACATTTTGAAATCCTTTTTTTGGGGATGGCCATTTTCTTGATCATGGCTTTGTTTTGGAGGGATATGCTTATTTTTACGCTTAACCCTGTTTGTATGAATGGCATCATGGATGTGAGTATATACATACACCGACAGGGTTACTTCTCTGAGCCCACACTTGGTGCGAAGAAGGCGAAGGTCAACACCCCAAAAGTGTATGGGACTTTTTTTTTTTTTTTCTTGATCTCTATAATCTTTACAGGATGACTGGCCATAATGTGTATAGTTGTAGAGTTGGTGCAAATCGATTCACACGTCCCAGACCATCGGTCACGACTGGGAGATGGGAGTGGGACAACTGGTTCTTGCCTAACGCAGCTCTTCTGATTAGCCGGCCTGGTGTGATGTCATAACGATGATGTCACACCAAACCAGATGCAATCCTGTAAGAGGCAGTTCTCCTGCTTACGCCACTGACTCTTGAATCAATTCGCGCCAACCAGTTTCAGTGGTACACCCAAACCTGGTCCGATGGATGTCAGTATTTAATATAGCCATAAAGAATTGATCCAGATGGCTGGAGCTAGCTGTGCAGCCTCCGTGATACATATCCACAGAATACATTCTCTGGAGGTTCACTCCTTCATTTTTATTACCAATGTCTAAAAAATGTGAAAGGAATGGATGTTGGTTCCTAATGGACGGATGGTGCTTGTTCCTATGGTCCTATAAATCCGGATGCATCAAACCTAGAAATCATCTTGCTTAGATCTGAGCGTTTTTTTTTTTCTCCTTGAAGGGTCATCTGTTGTGTGTTGTGCAGGAAGCTTTATGTTTTGTGCTCTGTACAGATTTTTTTTTTTTTTTTGGGTGGGGGGGTGGCATGCATTTAAGCTAATGAATTCTAAAACTTGAACCAATGGCCGTCCGTGGTTTTGCGACGACTGTTGGAAAGTGTACCCTTCGTACCGAAGTGACGATGATTGTGTTCCTGGAATTTCAGGATTTATGAATTAAAAATGTGTACAATAAACTTTCCTTTTATATACAAGCCTCTGTGTGTATCCAGATTAAGTTTTCCTTGTAATTCAATTTTTTTGTTTCTTAATTGTGAGCAGAATGAAACGATTCCACCCTAAAATCTGTAATACTGGGATCACACATGGTAGAAACTCACACGATTCTCTCACATAAACACTCGGACCGGAGCGTGCGGCTGCATAGAATTACATGCAGCTGCGCGCTCCGGTCCGAGTGCCGCCGGCAGTGCTGGGTGTTCATGTGCGAGAATCGTGCGAGTTTCTCGCATGTGATCCTGGCCTAAGATTTATTTGTTTAATTTTGGGACTGCCTCCCAAACATCTTGAAAAGAGCAGCTTCACCCAGGTGAGAGATGAATGGAGAAGAGCCTGTCAGTGTGTGGATCTCTTCATTGTAGTCACGGCTGCCATCTGGGCATTACTGCCCTTACTAGTTTATGGGGCCCAGAGAGCAGAAGCAAAGGGGGGAAGGGGCCCGGACGCACTGGCAACCTGCCCCCCTCCCCCACCTTTGCTTTCGTTCATCGTGCCCCAGGGGCAACAGTACTCGGGTGCGGCACGCCAGTGGAATAACAGTATTAGGCTGGAGTCACACACACCCAGTAAAAAATCTGACCGTTTTAGTCGGTCGATAATCGGATTAAAATTTCATGAACATTGATGCGACTGGCATCCGATTTTTTGTAGTTGATGCGATTTAGTCGCATCTGACCGTAGTTGTCACATCCGATTTACATCCGACTTGCGAGAATTTCTGGCAGGCTTGCAAAACTGACATATAATGGATCCAAAAGAATAGTATTTAAATCACAATAGAAAGAATAGATATATACACATAGAACACTATTATATATATTATTAATATATATATATATTTATTTATGTTCCTAGACTTCTACATACTGTAATAGCCGCTAATTCAATTGCCGGCTTTTGTGAAATCACAGAAGCCGACATGAAATGATACATTGTTTAGACACAGTTAACCATGTGATTTCCTGTATTTTGATATTTGTTTAGAACTTACAATTACATAAGTGTATGTGTACAAAATTTCAGACATGTAGGGGTTAATTAAAGGTGTAAATTCGTTGTAAAAAAAAATGTGTCAAATCTCTAATTAGATTTGCCCTTTCTGGGGTGTCTGGGGGCAGATGTCAGTATCCAGAGGGGGCACAAAAAAAATGTACCCTCCCTAGGCTATTATTATGTGCCCCCACTCGCTTGCTTTGTCTGTCTGGTGGAGAAAATACAGCGGGAGCCCACGCATTTTTTTTACAAAGAATTTACACCTTTAATTAACCCCTACATGTCTGAAATTTTGTACACATACACTTATGTAATTGTAAGTTCAAACCATATATCAAAATACAGGAAATTACATGGTTAACTGTGTGGAAACAATGTATCATTTCATGTCGGCTTCTGTGATTTCACAAAAGCCGGCAATTGAATTAGCGGCTATTACAGTATGTAGAAGTCTAGGAACTATAAATATATGTATATATATGTCACAATGACACAGAATACATATATATATATATATGTGTGTGTATATGTATTGATTCTATTCTTTAATAAAGCTGTCAGTGTGTTTTTACAGTATAGCCGGGGATGAATTGCCGGCTTTTCTAAAGGACACCGATGCGATTTCATCGCAAGTCACACATGCGGTTCGTTTGTAATCAGATTTTTCATCGCTCCCATAGACTTGCATTGGCGATAGTCGACCCACAATCGGTGACAATCGCAGCATGCTGCGATTGCACTCGGACGTTTAAAACGGACCACAAAAAATCTGATACTAGGAGCTGCTCCATAGATTAACATTGGTCCGACTGCAATGCGATATTTCATCGCATTGCAGTCGTCCGATTTTGTCGCTAGTGTGACTCCAGCCTTACAGCTACAGTGTTAGGGCTCATACTCACTTGCTGGGAAAAAAACGGTCAGTTTTCAGGATGGTCCAATTATGTGCAATTGTCATGCGATTTGCATGTGATTTTTTTTTTTTTTTCTCACCGATTTTGGCTGAGAAAAAAAATCGCAAATGAGATGTCACCTATTGAATAACATTGGTCCGATTTGAATCAGATTTTTTATCGGCTGAAAATCATCCGTTTTTGGCTCAAGTGTGTATGAGCCCTTAGTGCGAACACAGGAGAATGCCGAGTATAAATGGTTCAAATATTTAACTTTTATTAATACAATAATTAACAATTTTATAAAACAAAAAAGAAAAGTTTATAAAAGACAAACAAATGACCACCAGGAGTTCTTTACGAGTGGTGATTAGAGACAAATACTGAACATCTATTCAGTACATGCAGCGTGTACTACAAAGTATCTGAAAGCAAGTGGACATTATATATATTAGGAGAGGTGCATCTTACCTATATATGCACAGGATCTCTGGTTGTCATCAAAAAACAAATGGTAAGGTCTAATGTCTTTAATTGCCATTCTTTAAGATCTCATGGTTATTTTGTTTTCTACACTTTTTTTTTTTTAATACTGTATTGATAAAAATGGAGTTTTTGAACCATTTATACTTTGCATTCTCTTGTGTTTGTATTTCTGCTTGGAGTGTTTTTTTTATTTCCCTGTGATTCACTACACCAATTTTTGAGTTCAGCTTCACAATTAATATGCAACTGGGTGCCTTGTTGCTAATAAGGCTCTCCATGCGTGTGCTGTGACTCGCACAGCTGTGGAGCTGATCAGCCAGCGCCATCCAGGAAGCCGGGTTCCCGCTGCAGCTTATTCTGTAAGCGCTATAGCTTGCCGCATAAGAGGGAACCCGAACACATTCACTCAACTCTACTTGTGACAAACAATAGAAAATCCAACACTTTTGGAAACCTGTAACTCTGTGTTGCAGGTTGCTATCATGAGACCATAGGAAGTCATTACATGCAATGTTGTGACGCCCTAGCCTAATGTGGCGACTCTCCATTCTCCTAATTGGACCTATCAGGCATCAAGGACCTATACTGTGGATACATCTGTAATGCTTAAAGGGGTAGACTAAAGCAAATTAATTTTGAATCTAAATCCCTATCTATTTATTATTATACATTTTATATAGTGCCATTTATTCCATGGCGCTTTACATGTGAAAAGGGGAAATATAGAGAAGTACAATAAACGTGCGAGACAAGGCCCACACAAGTACAGGAGAGAGCACCCTGCCCGCGAGGGCTCACAGTCTACAATGTTAATGCCATAATCCAATCTATTTTCTAATATACATAAATTAAAATCTCCCTATTCTTCCCTAGCTACACTAACTGCTTTTATTTATTTTCACTACTTCTTTTTGGATGACGCTTTGAGAATCCTGGTGCATGTTGGGATATTCAAATGAGGCATCCTTAGGGAGGGTTCACTGCCGCAGCCTCTGCTCCCTGAAATGAAGCGCTACTGAGCATGTGTCGTCGATTCTGATGTATGATCAGTAGATTCCGGTCATTATGCGATGTGCACAATGACAGTGCGCTCCATCACTGGTTCTGATAAAAAAAAATAAAGCCAGCAAGAGAGCGCACTGTCAGTGTGCATTCTAAGAGTATTGCCTGCGATGAAGAAACCGGTACAAGTGCTGCTTACGGTGGGTGGGAGCTCTGATCTTTGCACATTGGGTATTCCTCTTACAATGCTTACTGGCATTGCGCTCTTTTGCTGGATCATTACTTTTCATCAGAGCCGGTGAGAGAGCGAACTGTCATCGTCCACATTGCAGAATGACAGGAATCTACTCAGTGATGGTGCGGCGTACCTCTGCCATTGGTGTTATTCTGGCTGCAATTAACCTTCAACTGTCAAAGTAACTATGGAGGTGCAGGCAGCAGTCATAGAGATTAGTGATCTCTGACCACCACTTATTACTGGCTGCTCATAAGTACTTTATCTGCAAGTCCAATAATTTCTGCAATCAGCAGAAAGACCTGACCTCGAAATAACCCTGTACGTAGATCATTGTGTACTTCCATGCTGGCTGCCATTACCGTGAATCTGTAATTTCCTGCTAATGACCTAAACTGCATGGTTAAGTGAACAGATTTAGCCGACAACATTTGCTCCTGGGTTTTTCTGCTCGGAGCACCAGTGGGATAAAGCTGTGCACTAAATGGGAGTGCGGAGCCATTCCCTTTATTGATTGTTATTTATGGCCTCCATTATAATACATATCTTGTTAGCAGCAGATGCTGTGAGTGAAGTCAAGCAGGTTTATGTCCGCACGGGTGATAATATTCTCATCAAGGACTGGAGATCCAGCTCTGGTGTCAGATCAGTGGATTCAGGGATTTATCCTATTTCTCAATGGAAATAACATGTGACGTCTAAAGGCGCATCACGACATAAATGTCATCCAGAGCCGCCAGTGTCTGCAAGAGCATGGCCCATTTAATGTATGGCCTTCAGAGGTTTAACTCAAAATTTAGAATTTACGGATGCTCAAAATTGCCAAGTGTGCATGGTAAAATACGGCACTTTTTTTTGCCCTTCTCATAAAAAAGAATTTAAGGCGTCTGTGATTTTTTTTTTTTTTTTTTGACACTGAAGAAACTTATAGAATTTTTTTTGCCTGTAATTATCATCATTTTACAGTGGTTGCAGATAATGACTCGTATCAGAATTATGGGCTTTAGACCTGGATCACTTACAGTATAATGATCATCCGTTATTGTGGTTTTCAAATGTGTCCGTAAAAAATATTGTCTGTCCATGATTTTTCAGTGAGCTATCCAGAAAAAAAAAAAGTCAGCAAACCTGGAAAGGAGCTAAACCTTTTCTCAAAAAAAATATAATAAATATATACAGTATATATATGAAATTTGAACTGCGTTGCTGCTATATGTATAAAAATGAACATACTTAGCGCATAAATTGGCCAGTGAACGTGCTCGGATAAGGTGTTATCTGAGCATGCTCGGGTGCTAACAGAATGTCTGCGGCGTGCTCGAAATATTAGAGTGCCTGCGGCTGCCTGTCTTGTGGATGTCGAACACATGCGGGGATTACCTGTTTGTTAGGAAATCCCTGCATGTGTTTCAGTTGTCAAACAGCCATGAGACATGCAGTCACGGGGACTAGAACATATTTTTCGAGCACACCGCAGACATTCGGTTAGCACCTTATCCGATCACCTTCGCTCATCTCTATTCATTAATGAAAGTACAAGGACTATGACAACATGTGACAGAAATAGGTCAGGAAGGCAGCAGGATGGGATCACAAAATAAAAGATGATATGGCAACACTAAGAATTCAGTCAGTAAGAGCATGTCCCGCTCCATGTAATATCAGGCTGTCGTTCAATTCCTACATCATATAAACCCCCGTAAAGAAAGCCTGGGGGCGCTCTGTGGTGTGTGCGGAGAGCAGGCCTGCCATGACAGAGCATAATGCATGTCACAATGGCATCCCTGAGCTTTACACACACTGCAGCCATTAATCCCAGGACAAGGAATGTGCAGCTACAGTGGTAAGAAGAGTGAGAAAAGGGCTGAGGCCTTTAGTCTCCCGTCCATCCCCCCCACAATCAAGACAGCCAGATGTTGTCAAATGAGTGTGGAGGACGTGACAGTCCGCACCGCCCGTCCTCAATACTAGAGGCTGCGGCCTGGGGCTGCCCAGTGTGGCCTCCGATTAGCTATATTATACCTTTAAAAAAAATTACCGGTCTTATGCTCCTCACATCTCGTGCACTGGACGCTGTGGATTCTCTGGTGCTGGGAGCGGGGGTCATGCAGCCACAAGTATGGGATATGCATCCTCCCGGCCACATTCCGACTAGACTGTTTTCGGCATCACTTTATACACTTGTGTTGAGCGAGGTTGAGCCCATCTAGTCGGTATGTGGCCGGGAGGATGCATATCGCAGTAACATGACCGACGCTCCCGGGGCCAGCACTGGAGAGTTACATACAAGTTGTTTGGAGCACTCATGCCATCTTAGGTCGACGACTAGTGATGGGACACGTATGACAGCTAGTACGATCATTCTTGCCCCAATTACAGTACCAGTTATTGCCAGCACATACCGTTCACACGGAGCGACGTACTGCCCATCACCCGATAAATAAGCGTTGGGCTCCTTCATCATTAGCATGTTTGCATCAGCAGATAATTGGGAACAAGGATTCGCCAATTATCTAAACGTGGGCACGAGCGAGTGCAATGCAAAGATACATACTCAAATTTTGGAAAAACTCAACAACTAACATCACTATAGCTTATCTTAAGCTGTGTTCTCCTCTACATCAGCGAGCGACTGTATAATGGAAGCCGCAGCGCTGCGCCCCATCCATTATACAACAGATGCCACCGTTGATTTACAATGGGATCTGTCAGATTTGGTCACTTTGACGGGAAGAATATTGCAGTATCTCCAACACAAGCGTAGGTAGACACCGCTCTACTCGTAACCCAAGAGCTTACCAGTGCCCCCAAAAAAGCACCATAATGACATCTCCATGCAGTGCCATGATCACAAGATGGCATCATGCTAAGCTTACTACATACATACATGGGATAACCAGGATAAATCCATCACCTGACCACATGGACATTTTTTATTTTTATGCCAGATGGCATACTCCCTTGAGTACTAAGAGAACTAAGTAATGTAATAGACAAACCATTATTTCTTATATTTAGGGACTCTATAGTGAAGGGGTCTGCTCCACAGGACTGGCGCCTAGCAAACGTGGTAACAATATTCAAAAGTGAACCTGGAAATTATAGGCCAGTAAGTCTAACCTCTATTGTTGGTAAAATATGTGAAGGGTTTCTGAGGGATGTTATTCTGGATTATCTCAATGAGAATAACTGTGTAACTCCATATCAGCATGGGTTTATGAGGAATCGCTCCTGTCAAACCAAATTAATCAGTTTTTATGAAGAGGTAAGCTATAGACTGGACCAAGGTGAGTCATTTGAGGTGATATATTTTGAGGTCAGTACACAAAATGAGAATGCTGTGTCTGGGGGAAATGTATGTAAATGGGTAAGTAACTGGCTTAGTGATAGAAAGCAGAGGGAGGTTATAAATGGTAAATTCTCTAACTGGGTCGCTGTGACTAGTGGGGTACCGCAGGGGTCGGTGTTGGGACCTATTCTCTTCAACATATTTATTAACGATCTGGTAGAAGGTTTACACAGTAAAATATCGATATTTTCAGATGATACAAAACTATGTAAAGCAGTCAATACAAGAGAAGATAGTATTCTGCTACAGATGGATCTGGATAAGTTGGAAACTTGGGCCGAAAGGTGGCACATGCGGTTTATCAATGATAAATGTAAGGTTATACACATGGGAAGAAGGAATCAATATCACCATTACACACTGAACGGGAAACCACTGGGTAAATCTGACATGGAGAAGGACTTGGGGATCCTAGTTGATGATAAACTTACCTGGAGCAGCCAGTGCCAGGCAGCGTCTGCCAAGGCAAACAGGATCTTGGGGTGCATTAAAAGAGGTCTGGATACACATGATGAGAGCATTATACTGCCTCTGTACAAATCCCTGGTTAGACTGCACATGGAGTACTGTGTACAGTTTTGGACACCGATGCTCAGGAAGGATGTAATGGAACTAGAGCGAGTACAAAGTAGGACAACAAAATTAATAAAGGGGATGGGGAACTACAATACCCAGAGAGATTAGCAAAATTAGGAATCTTTAGTCTAGAGAAAAGACGACTGAGGGGCGATCAAATAACCATGTATAAGTATATAAGGGGACAATACAAATATCTCTCTGAGGGTCTGTTTATACCAAGGAAGGTGACGGTCACAAGGGGGCATTCTCTGCATCTGGAGGAGAGAAAGTTTTTCCACCAACATAGAAGAGGATTCTTTACTGTTAGGGCAGTGAGAATCTGGAATTCCTCGCCTGAGGAGGTGGTGATGGCGAACTCAGTTGAGGGGTTCAAGAGAGGCCTGGATGTCTTCCTGGAGCGTAACAATATTGTATTTTACAGTTATTAGTTCTTTACAAGGACGTAGATCTGGGGATTTATTCTGACGGAATGTAGGCTGAACTGGATGGACAAATGTATTTTTTCGGAGAGCTAACTATGTTGCTAACTATGTCTGGTTGACTGTAAACAAAGAGGCAGCCAGTCATGTGCATGGTGGACTACAATCAGGGCTGCCACCAGGAATTTCAGGGCCCCATACTGGAAAAATTTTGAGACTCTGCCCAGGCTGTACCCCAGCTACGCCTCCACCCTTCAAACAGTCCCACCACCCACCCATGAAAAAACTCCACTTTGGCACCACATCTCCCATCACCATATCACATACATAGACATCAGTTTTTGTTTTGGTGAAAAGATTTTTTTAAGCCACCACCACAAGGTAGACGCTTCTGGCCGGACCCTACTCTACTCTGACCTATTAAACATTTCTTAAAATATCTAATACTCTTAGGTATATTTTTCTTTAAGGGAATGTGTCACATACATTTTTTAAACTAATTGAAACCAGATTGTGATAATTTTTGTATAATCTGTATTTCTGATCGCAGGTTATTGTATTCTGTTTTCTGGACATTTATGGAAGCTGCTCTCTTGCCTGTTTGGAGATATGAACATTGGACATATGCTTGTACATATATCACAAGGCATTATAAGGGACTCTATTTCATTGGGAAAGTTTTCTATATATGTTCTCATGTTTAGTGCAGATGTCATTGTGCAGGAAGTGGGAAAAGGTAATCTGTGCCACTGCCTAATGTGAATGGTGGATTCTGTTATCTCTCAATGTAATCCTGCTTGTTATGATAATAAGGCAAAATGCAGGCTCCTGGCCAGAATCCGACTAGAGGAGCGCGGCCTCGCTCAATGCAAGTATATCAAGTGAGGCTGCGCCATAGTAGTTGGATTCTGGCCGGGGGTCTGCATTTTGCTTGCTTGCAGCCAAGTGACCACCGTTCTTGGCTCTGACACCGGTAAAACCTCACAACACACAGTGTGTACGTTGTCATCCGAGTGCAGTCCAATTTCCCTGAACACAAACAATGGACAAGATGGAGAAATTAAGTTCTCCGTCTTCACACCCGTGATACAATTCTCTCACGCAAGAGAATCAGATAACAGTGAACTGGCAGAGTTTGATCCGAGTGTCATTAACATAAGCGGCATGACTCTCTTGCATGAGAGAATCAACTCACGTGTGACCCCGTCCTCAGGGTGCCCCTACACAAACCATTTTTTTGCCACACGGCCAGAATTGCTGCTATTTTGCAACAAAGATTTGGGCTGCAAATCTTGGAAAGGTGAAGCACATAAAAGTCTGGATCGGCGTAGTTCCCACATAGAAGTCTGGATCGGGGTAGTTCCCACATAAAAGTCTAGATTGGGGTAGTTCCCGTAGAAGTCTGGATTGGGGTAGTTGCCACATAGAAGTCTGGATCGGGGTAGTTCCCACATAAAGTTAGTTTGGGTGTCCCGTAGAAGTCTGGATCAGGTAGTTCCCCGTAGAAGTCTGGATTGGGGTAGTTGCCCATAGAAGTCTGGATCAGGGTAGTTCCCACATAGAAATTTCTGGATTCGGGGTAGTTCCCACATAGAAGTCTGGATCGGGGTAGTTCCCACAAGAGTTAGAATAGTCTGGATCGGGGTAGTTCCCACATAGAAGTCTGGATCGGGGTAGTTCCCACATAGAAGTCTGGATCGGGGTAGTTCCCACATAGAAGTCTGGATCGGGGTAGTTCCCACATGATCGATCGGTAGTCCACAAAGTCTGGATCGGGTGTTCCATAGTCTGATCGGATTCCCACATAGAAGTCTGGATCGGGGTAGTTCCCACATAGAAGTCTGGATCGGGGTAGTTCCCCTAGATGTCTGGATCGGGGTAGTTCCCCAATAAAACCTGTTAACATTGTAAATGGGTACCCATTAACGGGGTATTTAGGTGGACCCATAAAACATTAGAATAATTATGATCCTCAAGACTAATAGCGGGGGGAATGTCTGTGACCAACAGCTTGACATGCATACCAAAATCTATAGCAATTGATAAAATGATGGACTCTCAATTTTCGGCATGTTTATCTGCTGTATATAATATTCAGTGACTTCCATTATCAAAATAATTTTTGTTGATGGTTTGTAGAGGACGTGCTTTGCTCCTGAAGAAATGAAAGACCGTGTTTGTTCCTCGTGCTTCCAGAACTAATCCAGAGAGTAAATATTTGTGATCGTGGCTCGGCGTAACATGGAAGTTAATGATTGCATTTCGGTTACTATTTGGAGATTACTTGTTTTCAACCTCTTCAAGGTGAAAGTCAAACACTTCCTGTATGGGCTGATAAAGGACACGTTCATGGGAATGTACTCCTATGCCGAGAGAGTCATTTGGCTGACACAACCAATCGGAGTAAGGAAACTTTTTGACATGTATGATTCGCTGTCATATCCATCACAAAAAAAACGGTCCTATATCGTCCAGTAAGCGGAACGATTGTCGTTCGATTTTATTGCAAGTACAGTCAGATTTTTATCACCTAGCATCCGAATGACATCCAATTTACATGCGAATACGATCCGATTGCAATGTGATTTTAACATGCGCTTTTACATAGAGTAATTCTCTATGTCATTTACACATAGTTTTACAGGGAAATATTCTTCAAGATAGATACAGTGTCTTGCGAAAGTATTCGGCCCCCTGGAACTTTTCAACCTTTTCCCACATATCATGCTTCAAACATAAAGATACCAAAGGTTAATTTTTGGTGAAGAATCAACAACAAGTGGGACACAGTTGTGAAGTTGAACGAAATTTTTTTAATTTTTGTGGAAATACAAAAACTGAAAACTGGGGCGTGCAAAACTATTTGGCCCCTTTAACTTAATACTTTGTTGCGCCACCTTTTGCTGCGACTACAGCTGCAAGTTTCTTGGGGTATGTCTCTATCAGTTTTGTACATCGAGAGACTGAAATTCTTGCCCATTCTTCCTTGGCAAACAGCTCGAGCTCAGTGAGGTTGGATGGAGATCGTTTGTGAACAGCAGTTTTCAGCTCTTTCCACAGATTCTCGATTGGATTCAGGTCTGGACTTTGACTTGGCCATTCTAACACCTGGATACGTTTATTTGTGAACCATTCCATTGTAGATTTTGCTTTATATTTGGGATCATTGTCTTGTTGGAAGACAAATCTCCGTCCCAATCTCAGGTCTTTTACAGACTCCAACAGGTTTTCATCAAGAATGGTCCTGTATTTGGCTCCATCCTTCTTCCCATCAATTTTAACCAGCTTACCTGTCCCTGCTGAAGAAAAGCAGGCCCACACCATGATGCTGCCGCCGCCATGTTTGACAGTGGGGATGGTGTGTTCAGGGTGATGAGCTGTGTTGGCTTTATGCCAAACATATCATTTGGCATTGTTGCCAAAAAGTTCGATTTTGGTTTCATCTGACCAGAGCACCTTCTTCCACATGTTTGGTGTGTCTCCCAGGTGGCTTGTTGCAAACTTTAAATGACACATTTTATGGATATCTTTGAGAAATGAAATTCTTCGCACCACTCTTCCATAAAGGCCAGATTTGTGCAGTGTACGACTGATTGTTGTCCTATGGACCGACTGTCCCACCTCAGCTGTAGATCTCTGCAGTTCATCCAGAGTGATCATGGGCCTCTTGGCTGCATCTCTGATCAGTCTTCTCCTTGTTTGAGATAAAAGTTTAGAGGGACGGCCGGGTCTTGGTAGATTTGCAGTGGCATGATACTCCTTCCATTTCAATATGATCGCTTGCACAGTGCTCCTTGGAATGTTTAAAGTTTTGGAAACCTTTTTGTATCCAAATCCGGCTTTAAACTTCTCCACAACAGTATCACGGACCTGCCTGTTGTGTTCCTTGGTTTTCATGATGCTCTCTGTGCTTCAAACAGAACCCTGATACTATCACAGAGCAGGTGCATTTATACGAGAGTTGATTACACACAGGTGGATTATATTTGTCATCAGTAGTCATTTAGGACAACATTGGATCATTCAGAGATCCATAATGAACTTCTGGAGTGAGTTTGCTGCACTGAAAGTAAAGGGGCTGAATAATATTGCACGCCCCACTTTTCAGCTTTTGTATTTCCACAAAAATTTAAAATAATCAATAAATTTCGTTCAACTTCACAATTGTGTCCCACTTGTTGTTGATTCTTCACCAAAAATTAACATGTTTGAAGCATGATATGTGGGAAAAGGTTGAAAAGTTCCAGGGGGCGCCGATAACTTTCGCAAGGCACTGTATATAGATTAGATACATAGATACATGTTTACAGCCTGGGAAGGGGGTAATAACCATGGAGCTTCCCAGGCTATTAAAAGCAGCTCACAGCTGTATACTTAACCTTTACTGGTTATTAAATGGGAACCCCGTCCACCCCAAAAAATGACGTGGGGTCCCCCTATAATTAATAACCAGCAAAGGTTATTCAGACAGCTGAGGGCTGATATTAATAGCCTAGGACGGAGACATGGATATGGGCCCTGTCCCAGACTAAAGACATTAGCTCTCAGCCATACCAGAAATGGCGTATCCATAAGATGCGCAAAATCTGGTGCTTAGCCACGCTCTGTCCACTTGCCCTGGTGTGGTGGTAAGTGGGGTGATAGTATTGGGGTTAATTTAGCCTTTGTATTGTCAGGTTACATCAAGCCGAGGGGTTAGTAATGGAGAAGCATCTATAAGACGCCCATTGTTATGATTTGGTAGCTGAGGAGAGCAGGCAAAAACGGCAATACACCATAGTGGTTGGAATCTACTGGATTGCAGTACCCTGACTAACCACCACAACTAAAGGCAGCCGTGGAGCGTTCCTACGTTGGTCCTAGACGCCTCGTCACAGCCTGAGAGGTTAACTACACCTAAAGATAGAAAGAGGAAAGCTATCTGCCCCGGAGCAGATCCCCAAAGAACATAGGAAGCCCCCAAACATGTAATGGCGGTTAGACAAGAGGAAATACAGACAGAAAATAGTATGAGCAAAAGTTGGGGCCCAATCTACCTGGACAGAAAAGGATAGGAAGGACACTTACTGCAATCCAAAAAACCCTAAAAAATACCAACTCTACTAATTGCAAAAACACCTGAGATCACACGACCTCTACCACCTAAATTAGTTCTCTGGTGTCGCAAAACTAAGCCGCAGCCACTGAAAAAACTGGAAAAGGCAAATGAACAAATAACAGTGGCTCAGATAAACTGAGAGGAGCACAAGCCCCCGGAGGGGACCTGGCTGACCTCCACAGAAGTGCAGGGAACAATGCAAAAAGCAAGCACAAAAATAAAAGCAGAAAATATCTTATCTGATAGCAGAAGATGCAGACAAGACTCAGCAAGCTTCCAAGTGAACCAGGAACCACAGTTGAGACAAGAACAATTGATCACCGGCAACCATGATGGGAGGGAACCTCCCTTATATAAGACCAGTCTGTAATTCCTGATTACCAATCCTCATTGAATGGTTCAGTACTGTTTGTAACCACCAGAGGGAGCTTCTGCTCAGAATTCATTTCTAACACATTCACAACAGTACCCCCCCCCTTGAGGAGGGGTCACCGAACCCTCATTTGGGCAACCAGGTCGGTCAGGATGAGCTCTGTGATACGCACGGATCAGTCTCCTAGCATGGATGTCCGAAGCAAACACCCAAGAATTGTCCTCCTGACCATAACCTCTCCACTTAACCAAATACTGGAGTTTCCGTCTAGAAAAACGAGAATCCAATATTTTCTCAACCACATACTCCAGATTGCCCTCAACCAAAACAGGGTCAGGAGGCGCAGCCATAGGAACCACTGGCTAACAAACCTCTTCAATAAGGACTTGTGGAACACGTTATGGATTTTAAATGTCCCTGGAAGAAGTAAACGAAAGGAAACAGAATTAAGAATCTCCATGATCTTATAAGGTCCAATGAACCTAGGCTTAAACTTAGGAGATGCAACTCTCATAGGGATATTTCTTGAGGACAACCAGACCAAGTCCCCCACTTCAAACCGAGGACCATCAGTCCTATGCCGGTTGGCAAACCGCTGGGCCCTCTCCTGAGAGAGGGACAACCTCTCCACTACCTGGTCCCAAATCTGCTGCATACGCTCCACAACAGAGTCAACACCTGGACAGACAGAAGCCTCCGTCTGTCCCGAAGTAAATCGAGGGTGAAACCCAAAATTGCAGAAAAATGGAGACATCAAAGTGGCAGAGCTAGCCCTATTATAAGAGCAAACTCAGCCAAAGGCAAAAAAGAGACCCAGTCATCTTGATCAGCAGACACAAAGCATCTCAGATAAGTCTCCAATGTCTGGATTGTTCTCCCAGTTTGTCCATTGGTCTGAGGATGAAAAGCCGAGGAGAAAGACAATTGAACACCAAGTTTAGAACAAAAAGTCCTCCAAAATCTGGAAATAAACTGGACTCCTCTGTCAGACACAATGTTCTCAGGAATGCCGTGTAACCGAACCACGTGCTGAAGGAACAAAGGCACCAATTCGGAGGGAGGAAGGCAACTTATGTAATGGCACAAGATGTATCATTTTGGAAAACCTATCACAAATCACCCAGATAACGGTCATTCTCTGAGAAACAGGGAGGTCGGAAATGAAATCCATAGAGATATGGGTCCATGGTCTCTTGGGCACAGGCAATGGCATCAACAAACCACTAGAGAGAGAGCAAGGCTTGGAGCGAGAGCAAGTCCCGCAGGACTGCACAAATTCCCTGACGTCACGAGACAAAGTAGGCCACCAAAAGGACCAACTAACCAAGTCTCTGGTACCAAAAATTCCGGGATGACCGGCCAACGCGGAACAATGAATCTCAGACATCACACTCTTTTTCCACCGGTCTGGGACAAACAATTTCCCAATAGGGCAGCGCTCGGGTTTATCCTCCTGACACCCTTCCAGAGCCAGTCTCAAATTGGGCGAGATGGCGGAAAGAACTACACCCTCTTTCAAAATAACAGCAGGATCAGATAACTCAGGAGAGTCCGCAAGGAAACTCCTCGAGAGGGCATCCGCCTTAACATTCTTAGTGCCAGGAAGAAAGGAAACCACAAAATTAAAACGTGTGAAAAACAAGGCCCACCTGGCCTGTCTAGGATTAAGTCGCTTGGCTGATTCCAGATAAACCAGATTCTTATGGTCCGTGAGGACCACCACCTGATGTTTGGCTCCCTCCAGCCAATGTCTCCACTCTTCAAAAGCCACTTCATGGCCAATAACTCCCGATTACCCACGTCATAATTACGTTCAGTTGGAGAAAATTTTCGAGAGAAAAAGGCACAAGGGTTACTTTTAGAGGTCTCTGGATCTCTTTGGGACAAAACGGCACCTGCCCCAATTTCAGAGGCATCAACCTCCACCTGAAATGGCAGAGAAACATCAGGCTGCCGTAGAACAGGAGCAGAAGTGAATCTCTGCTTAAGTTCCTGAAACGCAGAGACTGCCTCAGGAGGCCAATTCACACATCAGAACCTTTTTGGTCAAATCAGTCAATGGTTTAACAATAACAGATAAATTACCAATAAATTTACGATAAAAATTGGCAAAACCCAAGAATCTCTGAAGAGCCTTTAATGAAGTAGGTTGGACCCAATCACAGATGGCCTGAACCTTGACCGGGTCCATTTCAATAACAGACGGAGACAAAATGAATCCCAGAAATGAGATCCTCTGTACGCCAAAAAGACACTTTGATCCCTTCACATACAGAGCATTCTCTCTCAAAATCTGGAACACAGTCGAACATGTTTCACATGAGAGTCCCAGTCATTGGAAAAAATCAAGATATCATCCAAAAAAAACAATCAGAAATTTATCCACAAAATCCTGAAAATGTCATTCATGAAGGACTGGAAGACAGAAGGAGCATTAGTGAGCCCAAAGGGCATCACTAGGTACTCAAAATGCCCCTCTGGGGTATTAAACGCCGTCTTCCATTCATCCCCGTGCTTAATGCGAATAAGGTTATACGCCCCCCTGAGGTCAAGCTTGGTAAACCAAGTAGCACTTTTCACCCGGGAAAACAGGTCAGAAATCAAGGGTAACGGATATTGATATTTCACAGTGATATTGTTCAAGAGACGATAATCAATACACGGCCTTAATGAACCATCCTTTTTGGCCACAAAGAAAAAACCGGCACCCAAGGGTGAAGAGGATGGTCTGATATGACCCTTCTCCAATGACTCCTTGATATAAGACCGCATAGTGTCATGTTCAGGTACAGACAAGTTAAAAAGGCGACCTTTAGGGAATTTACTACCAGGCACTAATTCAATAGCGCAGTCATAGCTCCTATGGGGGGGCAAGGATGCAGATTACTTTCGCTAAACACATCAGAAAAATCATCAAAAAGTCAGGAACATCCTGAGCCTGGGGAGAGGCAGAAAAAACAGGAGTGTTGGCATTAACACATTGGCAGCCCCAACTGGTCACAGACACAGATTTCCAATCCAAAACAGGATTATGAGACTGTAACCAAGGGAAACCCAGTACAATAATGTCATGCAGATTATACAGCACCAAAAATTTGCAACTCTCCTGATGATCAGGTTCAACCCTCATTATCACCTGAGTAGAGAACTGGGGTTTATTCTCAGCCAAAGGGGTAGAATCAATCCCCAGTAGGGGAATAGACTTCCGTAGGGGTATCAAGGGAAACCCACAACGTTTAGCAAAATCAAAATCCATCAGGTTAATAGCTGCTCCCGAATCAACAAAAGCCTGAGCAGAAAATGTGGACAGGGAGCAAATCAGGGGTAACAGTCAACAGAAATTTAGTCTGAACACTACCCAAGACAACTGAGCGTGCAAAACGTCTTCCCCGCTTAGGGCAGACTGAAATAGCATGAGAGGCGTCACCACAGTAGAAACATAACCCATTGCGTTTTCGAAACTCATGACGCTGTGCCCCAGAAGCCACTCTATCACACTGCATGGACTCAGAAGCTGATTCACAAGGCAACACTATTCCACGCATACCTTTACGCTCACGCAAACGTCTGTCAATTGAATCGCTAATGACATAGAATCATTGAGACCAAGGGAGCAGGGAAACCCACCATAACATCTTTTACATTCTCTGACAGACCCTTCCGAAAAAGGGCTGCCAAAGCATCATCATTCCATTTGGTCAGGACTGCCCACTTTCGAATTTCTGACAGGACAACTCAGCGTCCTCAAGCCCCTGATTTAATGCCAACAAGGTTTTTTCAGCTTTATCAGTGACATTAGTTTCATCGTACAATAACCCCAGAGCCAGAAAAAATGCATCAACATTACTCAAAACAGGTCCCCGGTGTCAGGGAAAAAGCCCAAACCTGAGGATCGCCGCGCAGGAGAGAGATGACAATTTCAAACCCGCTGTGCTGCGTTCCCTGAGGACTTAGGTTTTAAGGCAAAAAACAACTTACAGTTATTTTTGAAATTCAGAAATTTAGCTCGATCCCCCAAAAATAAATCTGGCATGGGGATCCTAGGTTCCACAACCGGCAACCTAGCAAGATAGGTAGCAAAACTTCGAACTTCAGTGGCAAGCTGATCCCCACGGCCAGACAATTGTGCAAACCCATTGAGAGAAAAAAAATCCTCCTCAGCACCCAGAGAAAAAGAGGGAAAAAATGCAACAAACAGAAAAAAAAAAATTTCTGACAACTTCCTTTTTTCTTTTACTATTTTTCCCTTCTGTGAGTACCATATAATTTTCAGTTTGGCCGGTGATACTGTTATGATTTTTGGGAGCTGAGGAGAGCAGGCAAAACCATGAGCTTCCCAGGCTATTAAAAGCAGCTCACAGCTGTATACTTAACCTTTACTGGTTATTAAATGGGAACCCCGTCCACCCCAAAAAATTGAACGTGTGGTCCCCCTATAATTAATAACCAGCAAAGGTTATTCAGACAGCTGGGGCTGATATTAATAGCCTAGGACGGAGACATGGATATGGGCCCTGTCCCAGACTAAAGACATTAGCTCTCACCATACAGAAATGGCGTATCCATAAATGCGCAAAATCTGGTGCTTAGCCACGCTCTGTCCACTTGCCCTGGTTGGTGGTAAGTGGGGTATAGAATTGGGGTATAATTTAGCCTTTGTATTGTCAGGTTACATCAAGCCGAGGGTTAGTAATGGAAAGAAGCATCTATAAGACGCCCATGTTATATTTGGTAGCTGAGGAGAGCAGGCAAAACGGCAATACACAGAGAGTTTGGAATCTACTGGATTGCAGTACCCTGAGTAACCACCACAACAAAGGCAGACCGTGGAGCGTTCCTACTTGGTCCTAGACCCTCGTCACAGCCTGAGAGGTTAACTACACCTAAAGATAGAAAGAGGAAAGCTATCTGCCCCGGAGCAGATCCCCAAAAACACAGGAGCCCCCAAACATGTAATGGCGGTTTAGACAAGAGGAATACAGACACAGACAGAAAATATATGAGCAAAAGTTGGGGCCCCCAATCTACCTGGACAAAAAGGATAGGAAGACACTTACTGCAATCCAAAAAACCCTAAAAATACCAACTCTACTAATTGCAAAAACACCTGAGATCACACGACCTCACCACCTAAATTAGTTCTCTGGTGTCACAAAACTAAGCTGCAGCCACTGAAAAAACTGGAAAAGGCAAATGAACAAAAACAGTGGCTCAGATAAACTGAGAGGAGCACAAGCCCCGGAGGGACCTGGCTACCTCCACAGAAGTGCAGGGAACAAAGCAAAAAGAAGCACAAAAATAAAAAGCAGAAAATATCTTATCTTATAGCAGAAGATGCAGTAAGACTCAGCAAGCTTCCAAGTTGAACCAGGAACCACAGTTGAGACAAGAAAAATTGATCCCGGCAACCATGATGGGAGGGAACCTCCCTTATATAAGACCAGTCTGTAACTCCTGATTGCCATCCTCATTGAATGGTTCAGTACTGTTTTGTAACCACCAGAGGGAGCTCCTGCTCAGAATTCATTTCTAACACATTCACAACAGCCCATATAACTAATCCATAGTCAAAATTGTCAAAAAATAACACCCAGAATAAAAGTCCTTTATTTGAACAAATTAATATTGACTCGAAATTACCAAAAACATTTATGCTCACCTTACGCCCAATCCACTGAAGCCAATGTCCTCTGTAAAAGAATTAAAATAAAAAACCAACCTTATTGTTACCTGTCCGTCATGAAGATAATCCATTTGTCCGTGACGCGTCTAGCTCTGCTACATCTAGATGGCAGGCTGCATGGTTGCATGATGTGACTATACAGCTTGCCATCCAGCAGAGAACACTGAGCTGCGCATGCTTGCGCAGCTCAGTGCCTCGCAAGGACGTGCTAAAGTTGAGCGGAGTTCATATCCAATGAATTTGTTTCACCTATCTAACGTCATTGCGCGCGGTGCCATCAGAAAGGTCTTCGGAGCTAGGCACTCACACTGATGTCATTGAGTTGAACTGAGTTCATTGACTCAATCCAATGACCTTTCTGACAGCACCGCGAGCATGAGAACTGACGTCAGTGATATTAATAGCCTGGGAAGATCCATGGGTATTACCCTCTTCCCAGGCTATAAACATGAGCCCCCCGCTGTTCGCTTTCCTTCTGCTGGTTAATAAAATTTTGGTGGACCCACAATATTTTTTTTGTAAAAAAATTTTAAGAATAAAATACATGTACAGAATCTACACAAGCACATAATAATGATATATGTGACTGACATCTTTATAACTATCTGTTCTATGTATTACACTGCTCAAAAAAATAAGGGGAACACTAAAATACCACATCCTAGATGTTACTGAATTAAATAGTCCGTTTGCAAATCTTGATTCATTACATAGTGGAATGCATTGAGAACAATAAAACATACAAATGATCAATTGAATTCAAAATTAATATCCCATGGAGGTCTGGATTTGGAATGATCTCAAATTCAAAGTGGAAAATCAAATCACAGGCTGATCTGACTTCAGTGGAAATGCCTCAAGATAAGAAATGATGCTCAGTAGTGTGTGTGGCTTCATGTACCTGTATGACCTCCCTTCAACACCTGGCATGGTCCTTATGAGGCAGCCGATGTTCTCCTGAGGGATCTCCTCCCTTACCTGGATTTAAGCAATCAGTCAACTCATGGATAGTCTATGGTGTGGTGGATCAAACGAAACATGATGACCCAGATGTGTTCAATTGGATTCAGCTCTGGGGAATGGGCAGGCCAGTCCATAGCATCAATGCCTTCATCATGCAGGAACTGCTGACACACTTCAGCAATATGAGGCCTAGCATTGTCATGCATCAGAAGGATCCCAGGGCCCAGTGTACCAGCATTGGTCTCACAATAGGTCTGAGGATATCACCCCAGTGCCTAATGGAAGTCAGGTTACCTCTGGCTAGCACATGGAGAGCTGTGTGGCCCTCCAAAGAAATGCCTCCCCACGCTATTGCTGACCCACTGCCAAACAGTCATGCTGAAGGATGTTGCAGGCAGCAGAATGTTCTCCACGGCATCTCCAGACTTTGTCATGTCTGTCACATGTGCTCAATGTGAACCTGCTCTCATCTGTGAAGAGCACAGGGCGCCAATGTCGAATCTGCCAATCTTGGTGTTCTCTGGCAAATGCCAATCACCCTGGACGTGGACGTCAGGTCCTCATACCACCCTCATGTAGTCTGTTTCTGACAGTTTAAGTAGACGCATGGATGTTAGTGGCCTGCTGGCGATCATGTCGCAGGGTTCTGGCACAGTTCCTCCTGTTCCTTCTTGCACAAAGAAGGAAGTAGTGGTCCTGCTGCTGGGTTGTAGCCATCCTATGGCCCCCTCCACATGCCTTGGTGTACTGGCCTGTCTCCTGGTATCTGCTCCATGCCTTGGACACTGTGCTGACAGACACAGCTACCCTTCTTTCCACAGCTCGCCATCCTGGATGAGTTGCACTATCTGAACAACTTCTGTAGGTTATACTGTAGACACCGTCTGATACTACTGTACTTCTAGGGTTGAGAGCAATGACAAATGCAAAAGTGACCAAAACAACAGCCAAAGAGGATGAGAGCAGAGAAAATGGTCTGTAGCCACCCCCTGCAGAACCACTCCTTTATAGGGGGTGTCTTGCTAATTGCCGATCATTTCCACCTGTTGTCTGATCCATTTGCACAACAGCAGGAGAAATTGATTCACAATCGCTGTTGCTTCATAACTGGACAGGTTGATTTCACAGAAGTGTGACTCACTTGGAGTTAGATTGTGTTGTTTAAAGTACTGCCACACTACACAATCCCGCTAGCGATCTCGTTAGCGTCGCATACTAATGAGATCGCTAGCGGGATTGTTTCTATATCGCTAGTGTCGGCCACATTTAGCGATATCGTTAAGGACGCTATCGCGGTTAGCGATCTCCTTAACGACTTTAGCGGTACAAAAGTACCGCTAAATCGCTAAAAAAGGTGCCACACTCAGCGATATATACTTACCCAGCGGGAGCGCCGACGATAAAATAGGGTCCGGAACGATTCCAGCGACGAGCGAGATCACAGCAGGAAGCTCGTCGCTGGCAGATGCCGCACACAACAACATCGCTAACGGGATCGCTAAATAGTGACGTTTTTTAGCGATCCCGTTAGCGATGTTGTTTAGTGTGGCATACCCTTAAGTGTTCCCTTTATTTTTTGAGCAGTGTAGTTTCGTGTGGTATAGTGTATTGTTTTCTGGACCTCTCCAGTCTTCATTCCAGGTATGCTAACAGTTCGGCATTACATTGATTTGGTTGTGGGGAACCAAGTAGTACGGCCATTTCTCCAAAGTGTCCCAGGAGCGCTTTTCAACATGGCAATGCCGTGCAATGTTGCTTGTGCTACTGTAAACAGTCTGTGTGGCTTAATTGTGCTACCATGGCCTGCATCATCTGTGGACTTGTCTTCCATTGAGCAGATCTGGAACCTCATTGTCTGCCAGTTACAAAGGCACTGCCAGCAGCGGATCTTGATGATTTGCCAAGTGTATTCAGTGTAGCAGAACATTCCACAGACACCCATTTATAACCAAGGCTGTAATAACAGGGATTTTTGCACACGGTTCTCATTACTGAAAATTTTGTTTCCATTGTTTCATCATTCACGTTTCATTAACATGTCTATCCATCCTGTGATGTCTATTACATCCATGACTTTTCCTTCTTGGTATTGCAGTTTTAATGTTGTGGGGTGTATAGCATTGATGTATAATGCCTCGGTCATTAAATAGTTAATTCCGCACATCAGATGAAAAAAAAAAAGCTCAGATTCAACTTGAATTGTGTGCGTGCATTATGAATAGACCGGCCATATATGACTTTTTTTCTATGAGATTTGCAGAGTAACATAATACTGCCTAATGCATATTGTCCTTGAAGCTTAAGGATCCTGCCTCCGTGTTTCCACTTATTGCGGGAGGAGGGGGCCGGCAGCTGTAACGTTGTGGTTGGTTGCAAACTTACTACTGTCTCTGGGCAGAGTGGTATATAAATGACAGCACGCAAGGCCAGAAGCATGGCTCGCATCTTCAAAGGGAATATTTATTAATAGGTTCATAATGTGCAAGAAATAGTGCCGCCATAGTCTGTCCGTCCATAACAATTTCATTTGGAAATTACTTTTTTTATTACATATCGTGTAAATTTTTACAGCACGAAAAAAAAATTATGGGGAAATCAATTAAAATTATGACAAAGGGAATTTTTCGAGGTAATATAATTCTATGAATTGTCCCCCATTGCATTGTGTACAGGTAGTGATGAGCGAACGTGCTGGGATAAGGTGTTATCCGAGCATGCGCGGGTGCTAACGAGTGTCTTCAGCGTACTTGAATAAAATGTTAAAATCCCCGCGGCTGAACGTCTCAGGGCTGTTCCACAGCTTTTCTTTATTTTTAATGAGAGGAAAGTAAAGTTATTCAAATTTTAGATATTTTTTTGTTTATATATTTGTAAAACTTTATTTGATTTTTTGAGTCCACTTAATGGACTTGAACTTGCAACCATCCCGTCACTTATGCAATATTGCAATATATTGCCGTACCACAATATTGGTCATGGCCTCCTATGAAGCTCACCCTTTAAGGAGTACCAAGATGGCAGCAACAGGGGGGTTTCAGGCCCCTGGCCCCCATGATAACCTACCATTGCCCCTCCATAACATCATGGGGGATGTTGGGGGCTGGTGTGTGTGAGCACTGTCGACTTATATTTGTAAAACACTGTCACAGATTTATAGCAGAATATAAATGGTTAACAGCAGCGATTGGAGATCAGCTCCATCTGCTGCTGTTAGATACAGATGTCGGTTATGTAATATAGCCTGCATCTACCAGTGTGGAGTGAGCTGAGAGAGCAGGTTGATATTGAACCTCTATCCTGTTTTTGGAAACTGTGTTGTAGGGCATGAAATTGTGGGAGGGCAGATAATATGGTGAATGTAAAATGGATCTGTCACCAGATTTCACAGTATAAATTGCATACAGTACTTAGCAGGCCTCTTAGACCTGATTAGGCAGGTGTACTTACTATGAAACTCTATATCATGATTGCTGTATAATTCTTTGTCAAAGTTTAACCTCAATCTCCATCCAAAAGCCTGCTTTACAGCTTCTTAGCATACTTCTCTCTGTTACTGCAGAATCTCTGCCCAACAGATGGATTTATATCTCCTCAGTGTTCCTCCTCCCTGCTGCAGCGGCTGAGATCTCACACTGCGCAGTACAAGCTGCAGCTGTCAGATACACAGGTAGACACTTGGACTCATAAGCTTTCGCACTCTTTAGCTGATCTCCAAAAAATGCTCATTTTAATATCATATTTAGAGTTGAGAGTCCTCAGTGGTTGATACCTTTTAATGTAACACGGTACAAAGATATACATCTTTACTGTATCATTTTAATATCAGTAATATACATCCATCTGACAAAGTAAGTACATTAACTTGATTAATTTCCAAAAGATCTACCGTGGTGCATGAAAGTTTGTGAATCTTTCAGAATTTTTCATAAAAAATGGAGACCCCCATACACATTAGAGGCCCCCATAAAAATTGTCTAATCTGTATCTCTATACATTCATCTATCTATTCCACATAGTGACGAAACAAAATCAGTCTTGTGGAAGTGTGCGCATGTTTAGTATAATGTCCGTCTATTGTGTCCCTGGTGCTAGGATCCATATTTTCTTGGTCAGATGTGTTTTAGAATCACATTGGAACATTTCTTTGTACCCAATTTTTGCTCAGAAGACAGCGAGCGTGAACCAGAGGGAGAGCAGATGTGCACTGAGAACATTGGGAGAAGCTATAACAAGAGGAGGCAGATGAGAGCATTGGCCGGGATTAGTGTAGCTCAGGGCTGTTTCCAGCTGTCACGTGTATTACACAGAATACTCACTATTTCACTGGATACAGGTCAGTTTATAGTCATTAAACTGCAGCTCATCCTCCACATTCCTCTAATAACTAGTAGAAAGCTCCGGTCATGGCCTAGGGCTCCTTTTTCCATTCTAGCTTTGTCCTTTGTGAGTGTGTGTAATACTGTATGCCAGGAGGAATACCTATTTTTTACTTTTTGTTATGCTGCTATGTTTTGTACTGTGTTATCTTTTGTGTTATGCTTTTATGCAGATGTACTGTGTGGTTTATATTCCTTTTTAAGCTTTCATGCAGTTGTACTGCATGTTTTTTGTTGGTTTTATGCTTTTATGCAGTTGTACCGTGTGATTTTTGTTCACTTTGTTTTTATACAGTTGTACTGTCTGTTTTTGTTCGTTTTTGTGCTTTAATGCAGTTGTACCATGTGACTTTTGTTCGTTTTGTGTTTTTATGCAGTTGTACTGTGTTATTTTGTTTGTCTTGCGCCTTTTTTTCCTCCTTGTTTTGTGCTTTTATGCAGCGGTATGTATGTTTTTTGTTCTTTTATGCAGTTGTACTGTGTGTTTTTTGTTTGTTTTGTGCTTTTATGCAGCTGTACGTTTGTTTTTGTTTGCTGTATGCTTTTATGCAGTTATGCAGTACTGTGTGATTTACTGTATGTTCCTTTTATTGTTATGTACCGCACTATTGGCATTTGCCGCACTTGTAGGGGGTCTAACTAGGTAAAGTTTGGGGAGCACCATACTGACTATACAGTAAACAAAAAAAAGGTTGCACTCTATCGTGCTAAAGCATGTCAATGTGAAATAAGAAATATGAATAGCAATATTGCATTTGAATATTAGGAAAAAATGAATGAGACGCTTTGCATCAAATAATGTCTGCCCATCAACCATCGTCAAGGTGGTCTCAAAAAACTGATGGGTCCCTGACCTGTCTGAATACCTCTCTTAGGCCGGGGTCACACTGATGAGTGTGATGCGAGAAACTCGCATCAATACCTGTACTGCCGCCGGCACTCAGACCGGAGTGTGCGTGACTCGCTCCACAATTGTGGATACCAGGGCTATGGGGTACTCGGAGCCGAGCCCATTGATTTCTATGGGAGTTGTCACTGGCAGCGGGACTCGGTCCGTGGCCCTGGCAGTCAAGCGATGGGGGATATTTACAGGGGAAATATAAGGATAGGTAGTTTGTGACGCCACCTGTGGTATCTGGTTAATTGGACCAGCGCTGCTATAATGATCTTCACAGGGGATGTTATGGGGCAGCTGGGTGGTAAGTCTCCCACAGGTGAGACTGGTCCCTGGAGTCTATGGTGGTGATGCAGGGTGTAGATAAGAATTCAGTCACACACAATGCAGCTTCTTTTCATACCTTTTACTGGTAGATGGTTCAAGCAGGTCCCGGGGAGCTGGTCGGGGTGGAGAGTGCACATTCGGGTAACCGCTGAGCAGGTTAGAGGCCTCCTTTACTTCAATATGTATGTGAGTCCAGCTTGCCTGAAGCGAAGTTAACTCTGTTATCTCCAGCTTTCTCAATAACTGACAAGCCCGGCCGACGTTTTTGGTGGAGCCTTCTGAGTGGTGAGAACAGAGTCCTTCTATGCAGGGCCCTGCTAAAAGTCCCTGTCCCCCTGACTCCGATTACGTATCGACACTTAGGGCTGCTCTCTGCGACCTGTAGTCCAGATGCCTCCGTTTTCTTGTTACTATGTTTGAAACACTAGCAACGCCTCGGACTCCGGTGTCCGGCAATTTAGTGCAGGCAATCCAATACCTGAAGCACTTCTCTCTGTCTTCTCCACTATGCCCTTCGCCCTGCTCTCGCTCTTAGCATAAGCACTTGTAGCTTAGATGGTAATGTCAGCTTTCTCCAGAGCTCGCTGAGCAGCTCTCAGTATCCTCCTTGTTTCAGCTTCTGTTGAGGTACTGATTAAGGGTAGCTCTGACTAGGCTAGGATGATTCACTTCCTCCGTACTAGCCTCCACTTCTTTGTCAGGTGAGCTACGCTGCTCTGCGAGGATTCAGTCCTCTCTCCTCTCCCTCCAAGTCCAGACTCAACTGGCACTGAACGCACTGTCTTAAGACAGGAAACTGACTGATCTGAGCTCTTCTCAGATAGGAAACAGACTGAGCTCTGCTACGTGTCACTACCTCCTATACCCTGGTGGGTGTGTCTGAAAGTGTGAGTGAAGTGAATGGATAACAAGCTTTTACGGTTACCTTCCTGTGCACTCTCCTGGATTTTAGTGTGCCTTACATAGCTGGGCCACACATCCCCCCTTGGTTAAACACAGCACTCCCGGCTGTAAAAGAGAAAAAGAAAAACATTTTTGTTTTGCATTAAACAACAACAGTTTAACTCTTCCCCTCCGGGAGGTAAGACTTTTTTAACGTTACAATTTGTACATTAGAAAAAATACAAAAGTAATCAAAACATCATCACATTTTCATAATACAAGACAATTTCTTTGTGGAGGACCCGCACCAAAAACCTCCCACGTGGGTCCTGGGTGGGCTGCAGGACTTTCTGACTGCAGACCTCACTCTAGGCCCACCATACGGTTTTTCTCAGAGGTGATAGTTGTGTAGTTAGGTTTCAGTAAAACCAAGATAAGCACCGTAGTGCAACTATTTACAAAGCAAGTTCTTGGGCTGGCACAGTCCACAGCCACGCATCCATGAGGGAAAAAGACACATAAATATATATATATTTCAAACTTTATACATTTTGTCAGTGACAATAAACCCTGTCTGGTCTTGCTAACCAGTGTACTAGAACTACTCCTGATAGCGAATAGGTAGTTTTCCCTTAGTGATACGTTCTGATCTACGTGGGGTTAGCGTCAGGTATAGTAGTCTCTAACCTTTCTGTTCTGCGTAACGGCAAACTATAGACACGACTCCACCTCTCTAGGGACCTGGCAAGCATGCTAGTGACTGGACAGGCGGTACTGCTTCACCAGCTTCACCAGGGGACCCACTTCTTGTGGTGCTGCTTCTTGAGGTTCCGCTGCTTGGGATCCCAATGGTTGAGGGTCTGCCGGAACAGGTCTTTCTGGAACTGGCTCCACTGGCACAATTGGTATGACTGGATGTAGAGACTCCTCTTGCGGTTGATAAAACTGCAGCACAGGAATAATTACAGCGTCTCCCAATCTGGGCCAATCCGCAGGTTAAATCTCCCAAATCCGTATGTATGACCGCTTCATCATCTTCTTTCTGAAGGACAACAGGTTCTTCCTCACGAAGCTTAATGGGCCAGGACACAACTTTAAATGATCTCTAGACACAGTTGCAGTCGTTTTTCCTCCATCCTTGCTGATGGTACAGACCTTTCTGTTATCAAAATTGGAATTTTGCACGACATATGGTCACCTGTTCCCACTGATACATCCAACTTGTGCTTTCTCTTTTTCTTTTTAGCACAGTTTCTCCAGGCATTAAAGGCTTAGCGGGGGCATTTTTGTTATAGTTCTTCTCTTGTTTTTCTCTTACTTGTTGAGACTGTCTTCCACGCAGGCTTGTACTCTCTTGTACTGTTCCTGTCGAGTTGTGTCCCAATCTTCAGCACTGTCATCAGCCTCTGGTTCTACCACACCCAGTTCCAAATCCATTGGCAATCTTCCTGGCCTTGCTCTCATAAGGTAGGCTGGAGTGCAGTTGGTGGAACTTACTGGTATGTGGTTGTACAAGTCAACCAGGTCAGGTAACAAGTCTGGCCACGATTTCTTTCTTCCAGTGGTACAGTTTTCAGTAAATCCATGACAATGTGATTCATCTTTTCACAAAGGCCGTTGGTCTGAGGTGGTATGGTGTTGTTCTGATCTTTTTTACATCCATACAATTGACAGAATTCCTGAAACAGTTCAGCTTCGAATGCAGGACCTCGATCAGTCAGCACCTGCTCTGGATATCCGTGTGGTCTGCAGAAACTTGCTTGGAAGACCTTGGCTGCTGTCTCTGCTGTCAGAATCTTTGACAGGGGCGACCACCAGAAATTTGGAATAGTGATCCACCATGGTCAGGGCATACGAGTATCCTGACCTGCTTGGGGACAACTTGACGTGATCCAATGCTACGATCTCCAGGGGACGAGTCGTCCGTGATAGGCTGCAAGGGTGCCCTCTGACTACAGTAGTCTTTCCGTCTGAGGCCACAGGGTCCACAGTTCCGGCACCACTTCTCGATGGAGCTGCGCATCCCTACCCAGTAGAACCGACACCTCAACAGGGTCTCCAGCTTTTTCAGCCAAAGTGTCCTGCTTGATCGTGGTAGGCTTCTAGCACCATTTGGATGTCTGCTCTGGGACCACTATCTGCCAAACCATTTCATGGGTCCCTTGGGTCGACGTATCTCCTGCACAACTTCTCACGGTATTGAACAACCGGCTTCTCTCATTCCACAGGAGCTTTGCTGGTATGGGGTGCGTCTTTCTCCAAGGAGGACCCTCCTGTTTTATCAACTCCTTGATACGGCTGACCACGGGATCGCTGTCCTGATTCCTTCCAGCTGTGATGAGGTAAAGGGTTTCAACATCTCACCACACTGCTTCTGTAGACTCGTTGCTCTTGGACCATCCCATTTCGGTGGAACGCAGGTAGCTCGATTTCTTCCAGATCATCTGATTCTTCCTCCATGTCGGATTCATGCGGCATTCTGGACAAGGCGTCCGCGTTAGCATTTTTACGGCCCGCTCTGTATTTGATGGTAAACTGATAGTTTGACAACCGAGCCATCCAAGTTGCTCCATGGCTCCCAGCTTGGCTGTTTCAAGGTGCGTCAAGGGGTTGTTGTCTGTGTATGCAGTGAACTTGTTGGAGGCAAGATAATGTTTAAATCTTTCAGTAATAGCCCAGACCAGCGCCAGAAACTCCAGTTTGAAGCTGCTATAGTTTTCCGGATTCCTCTCAGTTGGCCTGAGTTTTCTGCTGGCATATGCGATGACTTTTTCTTGGCCATTCTGCTTCTGACTGAGGACAGCTCCTAATCCTTCGTTACTGGCATCTGTGTATAGCAGGAACGGTTTGGCTGTAATCTGGGTAGGCTGATGTGTAGCCCAGCTTCGCAGGCACACATGAAAATCCAGGAAAGTGCACTGGATGGTAACAGCCAAAGCTTGATTATGCATTCACTCATGTCACTCACATTTAGACACACCCATAGGGGATATAAGTTTGGTGGTGTCAGCATAGAAACAGTTTAGTCTTCGCTTCCTGTCTTAGGACAGAGATTCAGTCAGTTAGCTCCGGGAGGCTCAGAGTGAGTCATCCCTTGGATAGTTGCCTGTCTGAGTTAGTCAGTCAGATCAGTTTCCTGCTGAGTTCAGAGCAGAGACTTCAGCCGCCTGTCCCAGGACAGTGAAGTCCAGTCGACAGAGGTCCTGGACTAGGAGAATACTGAGAGCTGCTCAGCGAGCCCAAACAGGAATCTGTGATTCGACTTCTATGCAGCAGTGCTTATGTTAAGAGCGGAAAGCAGGGCGAAGGGCGCAGTGGAGAAGACAAAAAGTGCTTTAGGTATTGGATTGCCTGCACTAAATCACCGGTCACTGGGGACCGAAGCGTTGCTATTGTTTCAGGCATAGTACAAGAAACCAGAGGCCTCTGGACTACAGGTCGCGGAGCAGCCCAAAGTGTCAATACGTAACGGAGTCAGGGGAACAGGGGCTTTGAGCTAGGCCAAGCAAAAGTAAGGACTTAGTTCCATTTACCTAGAAGGTTCACCACAAAGTTTGGGCCCGGGGATTTTGCTCAGGGAGAGTGGA
>JARQOD010000006.1:403261308-403305973 GCA_033576555.1 Oophaga sylvatica | reverse complement strand
AAAATTTAAAAAACCTTTATTGTCAAACAATGGTTATATGGTGGCACTGTAGAAGACTGGTGCCCACATAACAATAAAAAACAATTGTTAGTGTACATATGTATATACAACAGTGTATAAAAGGTATATTATAAAATCACCCCAAACGACACAGGAGGACACGGGTGATGAACCCACACGTCGCCATTGTCTCCCCACTTTCACCAAAGTTGACATTCCGCACTGCCTGAGGACACACAAGGTCAGCTTGGTACAGTTTTACACATACATTCGCTGTCCACTCGGGCCCAGGGAGGCATGGTAAGTGAGAGGATGTGCCCATGCAGTCATCGACGTGGCACCACACTCGCCCACAATCCTGACAGACTGAGAGGCCCCTTTCACTAGCACCAGTGAAACAGCGTTTGGTTAGCCAGGTAGGACTGCCATCAGTTAATCGTTAAATATAAGTCTTGTCTGTTAATGGGATTATATCAGGCCAGAAACCAGCCCCAGTAGCATGAAAACTTAAACCGTGAATACGGATCTGTGGATTCGTTTATTGAGATAAAAGAGCAGCCCAAGGTTAATTTATATATTTAATCGCCTTAAGGGCACACTAGACAATACACTACATACACAATGGTTAAACATATACAACAGTCAAATATGCTAATACGGTTGAAGTACAAAAGATATGAGCAGATGGATCATGTCAATTACCGGTTTGATGTTCCTAGTTCCTTCAGAGATGTTATTTGACGTGGCCCCCACTTTTGAAGTGAACAGCAAGCATAACAAAGATAGACCACATGACCTTTCACAAGCTTTCATCCCCTTAGTTGGTCAAACCCTTTTTCACCCCGGGAAGGTCCTTATCTCCCTCCTCTATTCCAAAATGCATGAAAGATCATAACTTTCCAACAAAAGGTCATAGAGTGGCGGTTCTGGCCAGGCCCAGTTACAATGGGTACCAAACACAGCACTGCTACCTGGCTTCTTCTAGCCATTTTACATATATCCCCACCATGGGGTGCTAAAACGGATCGAGGCCTTGTAAGGCGTTCGGTCTGTTCCAGAGATCTCAAAGATGTAACCGGTGTGTGGCTAGGACCCACGATAAGTCCATATTCTCCTTGTGAAATCATATCTGACTCAACAAAGCAGTTAGACTGCATGGTCTCAACAAGGGATCTTCCTGTAGGAGCTTGGAGACTGCTAGCTGGTGGGGGTGTGAATTTCTTCTCTGAAGCTGAGAAGACTGCCCCCCCCCTGCTGAGCCAGGTGTCCTGTTACAGCTACACTTCTATTTCATATGCAGCCATGTTTGGTACAATCATGCTAGATTGATTACTTCTCCTACCATACATGCAATTAGTGTTTTATCATCTGGTTGTATGCTTAATTATTAATCATGGTCAGTTTACAATCAGCATGTGCTCATAACTCTTGTTATATTTGATTATCAAATATCCACAGCTTCATTGATTAGCACTGTCCATAGCTCTTTTTATACTTGGTTATCATCTATACCCTATACCACCTGTGTGTGTTCTTGGTTCTTACTTATGTCCATGTTTATACCCTCTTGAGTTTTTGGCACATACGTGCTGTGAAGAATGGAGGGATTCAATGGCAGCTTACTATCCTCCTTTTTGGGCCTTGAAACCAAGGACTTTTGCTTCTTCCTTTACAATGAAAGTGCGAAACGGCATCCGTTTCCAGAATAAGCATGTATCATCCATGATGAAAACTTGTTCGATGATGTCTTTGAGCACGTTGTTCACGTACTTCTCGTCTGCTGCTTTATCCGCAGAGGCAGCCTCACCGTGCAAAGAAACGCTTGAGTCCAAAGCGTTTCTGAAATTTATCAAACCAGCCCTTACTGGCACTGAATGGGATTCATCTGGTTGGTCTGGTTGGAGAAGCGCTTGAAGGTCCTGCTTCAGCGTCATCGTCGTCGTCTTCTTCTTCAGTCTCATCTCCTTTGTGATCATCCCTTTTTGCTGCTAAATGATCACACAGTTGCTTGGCCTACGTCCGGATGTTGTTTGTATCCAGCGAGATATTCTTTTTTCTACAATCATTTATCCACACAGCTAATGCAGACTCCATCTTCACAATGATCTTATTGCGGGAAGTAACCACCCTCTCTGCTTTTTTATTGAAAGTCACTGATGCCGTAGACCTGATATTCTTCCCAGCCTTCTTTATAAAGTGAACCATAGACTCGTTGATCCCGTAATGGCAACCAACAGACGCA
This sequence comes from Oophaga sylvatica, assembly GCA_033576555.1. NCBI lineage: Eukaryota > Metazoa > Chordata > Amphibia > Anura > Dendrobatidae > Oophaga > Oophaga sylvatica. The sequence goes on along the minus strand of JARQOD010000006.1, from coordinate 403,303,731 downwards.
TAGCTTCACCCTTCCTTCAACATGTCGAGAAGTTCCACCTTCTCTTTTATGGTAAGCATCTTCCTGTGGCACCTGGGTTTACTGCCAGAATCCTTAGAAGAAGCAGAACGTTTGGGTGGCATCTTATGGCTTCAATAAATTTCAACAAACACAACACCGCAGAGCAAAACTACACACAGTGATCGGAGGTGCACGCAGTGTGGGATAGCAGACAGACTGATGCTACAGTTACTAAGCCAATCAATGCCCAATATAGAGTGACTGCAGACTTTCATCTGAAACCTGGACACACCCTTTAATTATAAAATGAAGATCTGTAGCATGCCAATCCTAACAGCGTGCAATATACTCACTATCAGAATTCAGCTCTGCTTTCTAGCTCTAGCAGTCATCACATGGCCACTTCACTCATATGCGATTTTCATACTTACGATCACGTTACAACAAGCTTTTCTTCCTGCTTCTCTCAGTTTTTCACTGAACATTGAGAAAATTAGGAAGAGCAGATCGTTGCAGTCAAATATGGTGGAGATTCAAAGATGTTTTGGGGTAGGTTTGCTGGCTCTGGCACTGGTTGCCTTGACAGTGTGTAAGGCATCTTGAAATCTGAAGATTAACAAAGGATTTTGGTTCACAAAGTAGTGCCCAGTGTCAGAAAGTTGGGTTTGCGTCCTAGGTCATCCAGAAGGACAATGACCCCAAACATACTTCAAGAAGCACCCAGAAATGGATAGAAACATTGCACTGGAGAGTTCTGAAGTGGCATCAATGAGTCCAGATCTAAATCCCATTGAACACCTTTGGAGAGATCTTTAAATTGCTGTTGGGAGAAGGTGCCTTCAAATATGAGAGACCTGGAGCAGTTTGCAAAAGAAGAGTGGCCCAAAATTCTAGTTGAGAGGTGTGAAAAGCTTGTTAATGGTTATAGGAAGCGACTGATTGCAGTTATTTCTTCTAAAGGGTGTGCAACCAAATATTATTAAGTTGAGGGTGCCAACTATTTTTTCTACTCCAATTTTGAGGTTTTCTGTGAAATGATGTCCAATTTGCCTTTTTTCTCGGTTTGTTTGTGTTGCTCCAATACACATAACGGAAATAAACATGTGTATAACAAAACATGTGTAATTACAATACTTTTCTGGGAGAAATACTTCATTTTCTAGAATAATTTTAATGGTTCCAACACTTTCGGCCATGGCGACTGTATGTGCAGGTTTGGGGTTTTCACATAAACCTACAATACCTACTGGCACCTGTAAAAAAAATTTTGTAGACTTCTTACATTATGATTGAGTCAATACATATAGATCAGAGATATACACCACAAAATAAATAAATATATATATTACTATATCTGTGTAGGTATTCACACAAGAGCCCCGGGGAGAGAGAGTGCCAACATTGCGGGGACGCCACCGGTACAGGAGGGGAGCATAAGCTTTATTATTTTATGGAGGCCAAACATTTTGATCAAAAAGGAGTTGTCCTGGCAGTGGACACCCCCTTTAATGGTTGGCGGGATGCTCTTTTCCTGACATATTGTGCCCTTTTTTCTCAACACAAACCTTTGATCATTGTGGCCAAAGAGTTCTATTTTAACCTCATCATTCCAAAGGACTTGTTTCCAAAATGCATCAGGCTTGTTTAGATGTTCTTTTGCATACCTCTGATGCTGAATTTTATGGTGAGGACGTAGGAGAGGTTTTCTTTTGTTGACTCTTTCATGGATGCCCTATTTGTGCAGGTGTCTCTGAACAGTAGAACAATGTACCACAACTCAGAATCTGCTAAATCTTTCTGAAGGTCTTTTTGAAGGCAAGCGGAGGTTCTGATTTGCCTCTCTAGCAATCCTATGAGCATCTCTTACTGACATTTTGCTTGGTCTTCAGACCTTATCTTGACCTCCACTGTTCCTGCTAACTGCCATTTCTTAATTACATTTTGAACTGAGGAAAGGGCAACTTGAAAACGCTTTGCTATCTTCTTAAAGCCTTCTTCTGTTTTGCGGGCTTCCACCATTTTCATTGTCAGAATGCTAGGAAGCTGGTTAGAAGAACCCATGGCTGCTGTTTTTACCACAAGGTTAGAGTAGGCTGGGTTTTTATAAAGCTGGGAAATTTGCATCACCTGACCTTTCCTAACTATAATAGTGAACAAGCCATAACCCTAACAGGAAAATTAACGCCTCAAACCTTGGTCAAAGTTATCTGAGCTCACAATTCTCCAAGAATGCATAAACTTTTGCCCATTTTCTTTTTTGTAATTTTTAAAATGTAAAAGATGAAGATATGTATGTGTCATCTTTAACGTTAGGCCTTTTAGAGATCATTTCATCTTCAACTTGCTTAACTGTTCACAATAATAGTAATTTTGACCAGGGTGTCCACATTTTTACATGACACTGTATATCATGCTCCCACATAGTCCTCCATACAGTATAATGGGTCCCACATTGCCTTGACAGTACTCCATGTAGTATTATGGGCCCTACATTTCCTTCCATACAGAATTATGGCCCCACATAGTTCTTCATAGAGTATAATAGGTCCCATATAATCCTCCATACAGTATACTGGGCCCCACATAGTCCTCCATAAATAATAATGGGCTCTGCATTGCCTTCCATATAGTATAAAGGGCCCACATAGTCGTCCTTACAATATAATGGCCCTATATATTCCTCAATACTCTCTAATGGCCCCTATAGTCTTCGATATAGTAAATGGGCCCCACTTAGTCCTCCATACAGTAAAATGGCCCTACATAGTTCTCATTACAGTATAATGGCCTTGCATAGTCCTCCATACAATATAATGGCCCATCAAAATCTTCCATACAGTGTAATGGGCCTCACATAGTCCTACTTACAGTATAATGGCACCACATAGTCCTCCATACACTATAATGGACCCCACATTAATATAATAAATACTCACCTCTCCTCATTCCTCCGCTGCTCTTGTCTCGGCAGCGAGCACTCTGATCCTCTTCATTGCTCGGCACAGGGGGCACTTTGTAATGACGTCATCGTGCCGCTGCGCTGAGACGTCAGAGGCAGAGGGAGAATGATGGAGGAAGGAGAATTAACTGACGGCTGCCTCTTCCATCATTGCTTTCTGTATTGGCATCCAAGGCAGGTGGGGAAGGGGGACGGTGCAGGCATCGAGGGCCAAATTCAATAATCTCTTTGCCAGAGTTTTATATATGTAATAAAGATGAAGTCTGTATGGTAGTTTTGTATGGCACCATAATATGTGGATGCTCACTTCTAGATGCAATGCTCCTTTTGTTAGTATTATGGATGGAAATATACACAGGGCTGTGTAATATTATTGTCTGTGCCTCTGGCCAGGCTCCTTTATGATATACAGTTTTGTGCTGACATTATGCAGTAATTTTACACTGGAAATTGCACTACCTGTCAGCAATTTTACTTCAAGATTTTATAGGGTCACGACCACAGTTTTTCAAGGTGCCTCACAGCATCATCTATTTTCCAAAGTCTTTGATGTGTGTGTAAATTTATCCTTAAGCCAGATTCCAGACACTGAGAGCTACTGTTATATATATATATATATAATATTACACACAGGGTTGTACATAGAACTAACTGGGTCCCAAAGCAGAAGTTCTAATTGAGGCCCCACAACAAAAAAAGTAATATTAGGCAGGGTCACAGAAGACCATATAACTTTGCAGCCTTTACAAAGTAATTTTCTTCCTACTAAAGCCCTTTCATTGCACTCATAATATATGATGCCAACAAAAGTGCCCCACAAACACAGTATGATACGTACACCCATAGTGAATTCCTCCACAATACCCTCCACACGCACAGTATGATGACCCTATGATAGCCCACCTAAACTCCCTCAGCAAAGTACGCTGACCCCAACACAGTATGATCCCCCAACTGTGACCCCCTCACTGCCCTCCATGCAGTATCATGGACCTACATACAGTATAATGGCCCCACACTGTATAATGGCCCACTTTAGCCCTCCAAATTGTAAAATGGACTCCACACAGTATGATGGTTCCCACACAAACCTTCATACTGTGTAATAGCTTGCATACAGCATAATGACCCCAATATAGGCCTCCTTAAAGTATAAAGGCTCTCACATAGGCCTCCAAATATTATAACGGTCCCCATATAGCCCTCCAAATATTATAATGGCCCCCACATAGCCCTCCAAATATTATAATAGCCCCCACATAGCCCACCAAATAGTAAAATGCACTCCCCATAGTCCTCCATATAGTATAATGTACTCCCCATAGTTCTCCATAGTCCATACAGTATAATGTACTTCCCATAGTTCTCCATGTAGTATAATGCACTTCTCATAGTCCATTCAGTATAATGCTCCCCATAGTCCCCCATACAGTATAATGCATTCCCCATAGTCCCCCATAGTCCATACAGTATAATGCACTCCCCATAGTTCTCCATATAGAATAATGCACTCTCCATAGTCCTCTATACAGTACAATAACCCCATAGTCCCCCATACAGTATAATGCCCCCATAGTCCACCATACAGTATAATGCAGTCCCCATAGTCCTCCATATAGTATATTGCACTCCCTATAGTCCTCCATACAGTATAATGCACCCCTCCATAGTCCTCCATACAGTATAATGCTCTCTCCATAGTCCATATAGTATAATGCACCCCCATAGTTCTCCATATAGTATAATGCACACCCATAGTCCTCCATGTAGTATAATGCACTCCCCATAGTCCTCCATAGTCCATGCAGTATAATACACTCCCCATAGTCCACCATACAGTATAATGGACACCCATAGTCCTCCATAGTTCATACAGTATAATGCACCCAATAGTCCTCTATACAGTATTATGGTCACCACAATGTACTCTTTGAGCTAAAAAAAAATAACAATACGCACCTCTCCTCGTTCCTGTGCTTCTCCTGTCTCTGCAGCGAGCATTCTGAAGCACTGGCCCCGCACATCTCAGAACAGCAGGTGCCATGTAGTGACGTCATCGTGTCCGCTCGACATATTAGCAATCAAAAGGAAGTGAGTGGCGAGCCGCAGCTCCTACTTATTGTATATTACTCTTTATTACTAGTGGGGACAGTGACAACAGCAGTGATTTGGCGCCAGGCTCATATATATATATAATATCTATATATCTATAATATAACGGTGGGAGCGTTACTCTGTCTGAAGCCTTTATAGACTGCGCAAGCATGACACGCCTGCGCAGTCTGGCTCCAGACAGAGTGAGGCATCCAGCGGTGAGGATTGTGTATGGCGCCAGAGATCGCGGTATGCGTACTGGATGCATACCGCGATCTCCGGCGCCATACTCACATACTTACCTGACCGGGAGGAGCGTTGCCATGGCGCTTCTCTTCTCCCGGGGCAGGAGACCAGGAGTGCGCGTCGGATCGCGCATGCGCAATAGCGCTATCCGGCGCCATTTTGCTGAAGACACATTTACAGTGTGTCTTCAGCAATATGGCGCCGGACAGCGCGGTATTGGCATGCGCGTACTCCGGCGCCGCTCTCCTCCCCCGGCGTCCAGCTGAACGGAACAGCGCTGGAGCACAGGGATGAAAGGTGAGTATAAATGTTTGTTTTTTTTGGGGTATCTGTGCAGTTTAATAGCGGTGAGGGGGCCATGCACATCAGGATTGGGGGGGTGAGGGGACATGCACATCAGGATTGGGGGGTGAGGGGACCATGCACATCAGGATTGGGGGGGTGAGGGGACATGCACATCAGGATTGGGGGGTGAGGGACCATGCACATCAGGATTGGGGGGTGAGGGGACCATGCACATCAGGATTGGGGGGTGAGGGGACCATGCACATCAGGATTGGGGGGTGAGGGGACCATGCACATCAGGATTGGGGGGTGAGGGGACCATGCACATCAGGATTGGGGGGTAAGGGGACCATGCACATCAGGGTTGGGGGTGAGAGGACCATGCACATCAGGATTGGGGGGTGAGGGACCATGCACATCAGGATTGGGGGGTGAGGGGACCATGCACATCAGGATTGGGGGTGAGGGGACCATGCACATCAGGATTGGGGGGTGAAAGGACCATGCACATTAGGATTGGGGGGTGAAGGGACCATGCACATCAGGATTGGGGGGTGAGGGGACCATGCACATCAGGATTGGGGGGTAGGGACCAGAATCAGGATGGGTGAGGGACCATGCACATCAGGATTGGGGGGTGAGGGGACCATGCACATCAGGATTGGGGGGTGAGGGGACCATGCACATCAGGATTGGGGGTGAGGGGACCATGCACATCAGGATTGGGTGGGACATGACATGATGGGTGAGGGGACCATGCACATCAGGATTGGGGGGTGAGGGGACCATGCACATCAGGATTGGGGGGTTGAGGGGACCATGCACATCAGGATTGGGGGGTGAGGGGACCATGCACATCAGGATTGGGGGGTGAGGGGACCATGCACATCAGGATTGGGGGGTGAGGGACCATGCACATCAGGATTGGGGGTAGGGACCATGCACATCAGGATTGGGGGGTGAGGGGACCATGCACATCAGGATTGGGGGGTGAGGGGACCATGCACATCAGGATTGGGGGTGAGGGGACCATGCACATCAGGATGGGGTGGGGTGAGGTTGAGGGACCATGCACATCAGGATTGGGGGTGAGGGACCATGCACATCAGGATTGGGGGGGTGAGGGGACCATGCACATCAGGATTGGGGGGTGAGGGACCATGCACATCAGGATTGGGGGGTGAGGGACCATGCACATCAGGATTGGGGGGTGAGGGGACCATGCACATCAGGATTGGGGGTGAGGGACCATGCCCAGGATTGGGGTAAGGGACCATGCACATCAGGATTGGGGGGTGAGGGGACCATGCACATCAGGATTGGGGGGGTGAGGGGACCATGCACATCAGGATTGGAGGGTGAGGGGACCATGCACATCAGGGTTGGGGGGGTGAGAGGACCATGCACATCAGGATTGGGGGTGAGGAGACCATGCACATCAGGATTGGGGGGTGAGGGGACCATGCACATCAGGATTGGGGGGGTGAGGGGACCATGCACATCAGGGTTGGGGGTGAGGGGACCATGCACATCAGGATTGGGGGGTGAGCGGACCATGCATATCAGGATTGGGGGTAAGGGGGCCATGCACATCAGGATTGGAGATGAGGGGACCATGCACATCAGGATTGGGGGTGAGCGGACCATGCACATCAGGATTGGGGGGTGAGAGGACCATGCACATCAGGATTGGGGGGTGAGGGGACCATGCACATCAGGATTGGGGGGTGAGGGGACCATGCACATCAGGATTGGGGGGTGAGCGGACCATGCACATCAGGATTGGGGGGTGAGCGGACCATGCACATCAGGATTGGCCGATGAGGGGACCATTCATACCAGGATTGGGGGGTGAGGGGACCATTCAAACCAGAATTGGGGGTGAGGGGACCATGCATTCCAGGATTGGGCGGGAGGTGACCATGGATACCAGGATTGGTGGGTGAGGGGACCGTGCATACCGGGATTGGGGGGTGAGGGGACCATGCATATCGGGATTGGGGGGTGAGGGGGCCATGCACATCAGGATTGGGGATGAGGGGACCATGCATATCAGGATTGGGGGTGAGCGGACCATGCACATCAGGGTTGGGGGGTGAGAGGACCATGCACATCAGGGTTGGGGGGTGAGGGGACCATGCACATCAGGATTGGGGGGTGAGGGGACCATGCACATCAGGATTGGGGGGTGAGGGGACCATGCACATCAGGATTGGGGGGTGAGGGGACCATGCACTTCAGGATTGGAGGGTGAGCGGACCATGCACATCAGGATTGGACGATGAGGGGACCATTCATACCAGGATTGGGGGTGAGGGGACCATTCATACCAGGATTGTGGGGTGAGGGGACCATTCATACCAGAATTGGGGGTGACGGGACCATTCATACCAGAATTGGGGTGTGAGGGGACCATGCATTACAGGATTGGGCAGGAGGTGACCTTGCATACCAGGATGAGGAATGGGGTGCCATGCATAGTAGATTTGGGTGGGGGTGAGGGACCATACATACCAGGATAGGGATGAGGGGTGCCATGCATACCAGAATAGGAGGGGGGAAGCACATACCAGAATGGGAGACCATGTACCTATAAAAATGCTTGCCACCCGGGCGTAGAACGGGTTCATCACTAGTATATATATATTGTGATGTTCCACATTGTGTGTGGACGGGGATCACTCGCTTTTCTGGTCTTCGAGGTAAACACTGGCATGCTCAGGGTTAAAACAATAGTCCATTTCGTTTATTACAGCAAACTCAACACAAAAATACAGTCTTTCTCTCAATAATACTTCTCACTGATCCCTACTAGCATAACACGGTTTTCAAGACCGTTACCTGTTGGCGTCAGCCACACAGGTTCCTGGAGACCTCCTGTCTCAGAGGTATCCAGCAAACACCAAACACAGTCCTTCTCTCACGAATACTTCTCTCTGATCCCGATCAGCATACCACGGTTTTCAAGACCGTTACCTGTTTGCATCGGCCACACAGGTTCCTTGAGACCTCTTAGTCTTCAGAGGTATCCCAACATCAAACACAGTCTCTTACCAATACTTCTCATGACTTGAACACCTTCTTCATGACCCTGGTCATCTCACCACAGACTCCTGTCTGTCACCTGTTGGCCACGCAGGTTCCCGGATCCCTCAATCTCAGAGGTATCCAATCCACACTTCTCACTTCACTCTGATCCCGATCAGTGTCACCACGGTTTTCAAGACTGTACATTCCGCTGGCTCAAGCTCGCCAGCCTTGCTTCCTCAGTCTGTGCGACATCCAGCCTGGATGTCAGGGAGCTCTGTCCAGGCTGACAGACTCCCAGCACACTCACAGACTCTTCATAGTCTCAGACTACCTACTCTCACCATGTGCCAAACACTTCCTTACATACCTATAGCCACTCCCCCAGCTGAGTTATGGAGCACATGTTCTGGTCACATGCACATGACCTCATCACAGGTCCTCAACAAACTCACAACCACCAGTGGGCTGTGTATGTGTGGTTACCAAGTCCCACCCAGCTCACCAGCTAACCCTGTAGGCCACCCTAGAAAATACACACAACTATTATGGGACTACAAGTCCCAGAACAACATTACTTTGGCTTACAATGCAGAGGAGCTCTGCAACACATACCTTCCATTCACAACCATGCCGGGGACTGTTTTACCATCCAAAACATGCCTCCATGCATATCCCGAGGAGCATACACAGCGCCCCCTAGCTGTAGCATGGGTGACTACACCACATACCTCCCCCTCTGTTCAAACTTGTGGGGTTGAACACTTATTCTAAACCGAGGGCCTCAAGACAGGGCACCCATGTCACCTTGCCCTACAAGTCGAGGGGACCGTCTCAGTCGATTTTGGGCATCATTCAACATCACCCCTTTGTTAGGCCTCCCCGCCCCCAGCGGTCAGTATGTCGGCCTTGTCTTTCTGTCTGTGTCACCAGACCCTTTTTACTCAACCCACTTTCCACGTGTGTCACTTCACAAAACCTTTCTTTCCATGGCCGCCTCCTACGGTCATGAGTCCATCGTCCAGTCGAACATACTGGTTGCTCTGAGTCTGACACTCTGTCCTTTCATTCACTATAGGATCTCCCACTTAGGTCACTCAGCCCTGAGCTAACAGAGAAGTCATCGCCTCTAACCCTCATTGCTTCAGATTGCCTACTGCCAGTCCTAAGAGAAGCCTCTTGTCTCTCCATATCTCGGGCTGGAAGCAGTCGCCCTCTTCGTTCCAACTCCTGTAGCTGTTCCTTCATCTGCTTTCTTTCCCAGATCAGCTGCTCTACCTCTCGTCGGTATGTCACTCGATATTCCAGGAGCATTCGAATGTTCTTAAGGCTCTCCACTGAGCCAATAACAACGAATGGAACCATCTCTTCTTCACCAGCCACCTTGATCTCGCCATCAGCTGGAATCCTCACTCTCTTCACCCCGGATCTATTCACCATCTCTTGCATCACTTTTCCAAGCTTCCAATGACTTTCCCCACCAGATTTCTGGGTACCGGAATTATGTCTTCTACAAAGCCCAGCCGACTTTGAGCTTCCCTCGCCAGCTCCAGGCGTCGAGCGGCTTTCATATTACCCAACATGATTATCTGTGTCGTACGGAGACATTGTAGATGCATATCCTTCAGGACAGCCACCCACTTCTTTGTGACTTCCCTATCCGCCAGTATCACAAACTGGTTCGTCTTTGGGGCCCAGTTCACACTATAGGCCTTTACTACCTTTTTAAAGGCCTTGGTGGCACAGGTTTTGCATCTTCGGTACCCTACAAGTGTAGAGCGAGACCTGCATTTTTCCTAAATTTTACTTCTTCAAGACCTTCCCAGTGGGTGTGTAGCTTTCACTTGAATGGGCAAGGTGTAAGTCTTCGACCACAGTGGACTTTATCATGTGGCCTTTCCGTCTTCCTTAGGACCGTATTACACTTTGGAGTTTAGGCCCGAGCTAGAGAGCTTCCCCAGCTCTATCACTCTAGCTCAGGGCCTGTTACGTGTTATATTTTCCTTAGACTTTAAATGCGCCTGATAAACTCACCTTGGCTTGCTAGAAATTTGCAAGTCCGCACTTCTGTCCTTCTCTAAAGTCAGTAACTGGAAATCGGATCCCGGTGGCAACTCCTCCAATGACGAATTTGGCACTTCTGTACTAACCTTGCAGAATTCTTGAGGCTACTCCCGTCATCTCAGGTACTCTCGATGCTTTGTACCCAGAGAGTACATCCAGCTTAGCAACAGTATTATTGATAGAGTGCATTTGATGGGTCCTGGCCATTCACGCTCCGTGACGCGAGGATCCTCTTGTGAGGCCTTAGTTACGAACCCATTTCGAAATTAGAGTCCGTCCACTCAAGTCTGAGTCACTCCCACATCTGGGTCGACTCAGTTAAACTTGGATCGTTCACGAGTCTATTACACAATCACTATCAGCAGGAGGTACACCAAAGACATAGGTCCGTAAGTTGGGCAGGCATTTCCTTGTAGTGAATGATCACACCAGCTCGGTCGCATCCTTGCTAAGTAAAGGGTAGCCCTCTACTTGTGCGAGCGCGTCACTGAATACCCACCCAACTAGAGAGCCTCCCTCCTGCCTGCAACATACTTTTAGACCGTAAATATGGACAAAGACATTGCTGAACAGTGTGCACCACTTTTAGTTATGCTCACCCCCTTTCAACTTCATGCTTGGGACCGCCCCCTTTAGGGCACCCCGCTTTAGTGACACCATCCCACTCTAGAGATCTATCACCTTAACAGAATTACCGTTTACTTACAGTTGCTCACGATAATAAAATCTAAATCCTCAGTAAATCATATATCCACCAACTTCTGCCAACACACAGGTCCCAACCCCATCATAAGGCCAAAATCCCCTATTAAACTCTACGGGCTACACTGTGAAGTAAACCATTTCCGGTGACTACCTCTTGGAAGCTCAACAAGAGAATAAATGTGAAAGCAGTCATCAACAAAGGGCTGCTGAAACCTAGAATTAAGACATAATCATTGCTACAAACTTTTTTTGTTAAGTAAAATCCACTGTTTGATCATATTTGATCCTTCATGTAATTTACCAATTTCGATAGGCATGAAAACAGAAGTCTATATGAGGCTGTGTACCAATTGGTCGTACTGTAATGTGGTCACCATCTTTGTAAATGCTAATGTATTTGTAAAACATCTTTTAATTGCTTAATGTATTTAAGACGAAGTTCTGTACTAAATTGTACATCTTGTGAGTAAAGCACGCAAACCATAGACCACGCAAAGATTTCCAATTGTCTTTTCCTTGCAGGAAGAAGAGAGAATCTTCTGGAACATCATGGAAGCAGGACGTGTGCAGCCGAGCAGGGAAGCGGAGGAAGGCAGGCCCCGTGCCCCAGCCAAGCTGCCACCAGCACCGGAGTTATCCGTGGTCCTGCACCTGCAGCAGGCGTTGCTAGAGATTCAAGAAGAAAATGCACGCCTGAAGAAGATGGTCCAGTACCAACCTGGCTTTGAAGAGATCGAGAGACGCCGGCGTACCCTGGAGCAGCGGAGGCTGTGGGACACGGTGATCTCCCCTCAACGACCCCCCACGATTCCAGTTACCGAAGATTCTGCTGCCCAAGGCGAAGGAGCAACCGGAGGCTGCCCCCGAAAGTACCAATCCTGATCCCACCGGTGAAGCGGTGGAGGCGAAGGAGGTTGAGGAGGTATCGCCAGTTCCGGAACGCCCGCCCGGCCAGGAGGCCACAGCAGATGATCGGTCCCCGGCAGGGACACCGGAGGGGTCCTGTCCGTCACTACCAGACGTGGACTGGGACGAGATGGCGCGCCTGGATGACGTCGCCTACACCGCCCAGTGGGAATATGAGTGGCAGCGTCGTGAGGAGAAGCAGAAACGCCAGCAGGAGGAAGAGCGGGAAGCTCAGCGGAACCGTCAGCGACAACATGCAGAGCTGATCGCGGACAAAGAGAGTGTCCGGAGAGAGAAAGGTACCCTGAGGGAACCGCGGCGGCAGGGGTGTGTGACTGAGTTCCAGCTCCGGAAGGGCTGGGCTTCATCCGTGAACCGGGCCTCTACCCAGGGGTCTTTGTCAGCAGGCGTGACGTAGAATCCCACCTGCCGCAAGGCCATCCCGGGAGGGACTTAGTAAATGGAGACCTTGTCACGTACACACGGCATTGGGGAATGAAGGGATGGTATGCCCTTAACGTCACCATCGTCCGTGACCCCGTCCCCGACGCAGGTAACGTCACCACTACCGCAGCGTCCCCGTCTCCAGCTCAAGCAGTATCCGGCCGTGCCCAGCATCGCCCCCTGCAAATTCATCGCAACTAGCGACCCAGATTTCATCGCAAAGGAAAGCCACCTCTACATCGCAACATGCGACCCAGTCTCAATCGCAATCCATGACACGGTCCATATCGTTAACTGTGATTGAAACGCAATCGGTGTCACGTGAGGAGAATGTACCCGTTGCGCCCCTAGAGGTTCGCACAAGAACTGTGGCGACTCAGACCCTAATCGCAGCGCATGATTTGTTAGTCCTGGGATCTAGGGCCCATTGCATTGTTCCAGCCCCGGGGTGGAAAGTGTATTTGAAAATGAATAAATAGTAAAGAAGAAACGGTGAGATCCATATCGGGTCTACCATAAGTAAAAGTTTGAGAATGTTTTATAAAGTTTTGCATATATATTGCTAACCGTAGAATGCCCGGCTGGGTAACCAGAAAAGTTTTGCACTTTAGTATAATAATGTGATATTATATCTATGTCTTTGGTTTTACAATGGACTTTGAGGTTGAGGACTGTGCTAACCCAGAACTTATTTGTACATAGTTGCGCTTCGGTGCCTTATCTTGGTTTTACATAAACCAGCACAACTACCTCTGAATACAAAAACCCGTGTGGTGTGGCACTGAGTGAGGTCTGCATTCGGATGTCCTGCAGCCCACCCAGGACCTACGTTGAAGGTTTGGTGCGGGTCCTTCACAAGAATACTGTATATTTATTGAATGCTATTTAATATTTGTATTTTTCTCTATATAATGTTTTTGTTTTGCAACGTTCAAGACATCCTTACCTCCCGGATGGGACGAACCCATGTTAATTGTTTAATGTTTTCATGCATAAACAAAACTGTCTCTCTTGTATTTTACAGCCCGGGAGTGCTGTCTTTTACCATGGGGGATATGTGTAGCCCTGGTGTTAGGCACACGCAGTACCCTGGAGAGTGTGTGGCGAGACAGCAGTTTAATGCTAAATATCCATTCACTCAACATATACTAGACACACCCTTAGGGTAGTGTAGTTTACTCTTGAGGGAGTGGTCAAGGTGTATGTGTTGGAGTGATTTTAGTCAGTGTGTTTCCTGTCTTCGGACAGAGAAGACGTCTGGAGTTTAGCTGGAGGGAGAAGCAGTCCAGCCTGCTCTATCATCAGTTCAGAACGTGGAGGCTGGTACAGGTGGTTTAATTCACCTTAGCCTAGTCAGAGCTGTACCTCATCAGACTACATTGAGAGAAAGAAGAAGATTAGTGCAGAAAGACTTCAGTCACCTGTCTAAAGGACAGTGAAAGGTTCAGAGACGTGCTCCTGCCTAGTGATAACTGAGCATCTGTAACTAACTTTGAAAAAAAGTGAATGAAGGAAGTAACTACCCGACTTTATGCTAGTGTGAGTGCTTATGCTACCAGCGAGGACAAGGCGAAAGGCACAGTGGATTATTGGAAAGGTGCGTTTGGGATTGAAGAAGTCCTGCACATTGCAACCGGTCACTGGGGACCGAAGGATCACTATTAGCTTCAAGCATAGTGGTAAGAAAACCAGGAATTTACCGGACCTTAGGTCGAGGCAAACAAGCCCCTTATAGTCAGTACGTAACTGGGGTCAGGGGGAGTGAAGACTTTGAGTCAGTGCACGACAAGATAAGAATTCAGCTCTCTCGCAGGAAGGCTCCTACCACAAAACTGACTGGGCAGTACAGCTATGGATTAGCTGGAGTTATTGAGGGAACTACGCTTCAGGCTGGTTGTACTCATTGTATTGGAAGTAAAGGAGGCCCCTAACTTGTCCAGCTGCTGTCTCAAGATACACTCTCCTTGGATCAGCCTCCCTGGGACCTGCCTGAACATCTTACAAGTAAAGGTATGGAAAGACGCTGACCGTGTGAGACTGTGTTATTTATCTGCACCCGACTTCACTAACTTCATAGACTTTGAGGGACCAGTCCCACCTGTAGGGGACCCGACATCTAGCTGCATCACCATCCCCTCAGAGATCTATAGCAGCGCTGGTACAAATTACCAGAATACTACAGGTGGCATCACGAACTGTATATAAATCTATCCCCTGTAAATATATCCCTAACATACGCCAGACCGCCAGGGCCACAGACCGAGCCACAGCTACCTGTGACAAATCCCATAGACTTCTACGGGCTCGGCTCTGAGTACCCCATTGCCCTGGTAATCCACAATTGTGGTGGCGGGTCGTCACAGCCTCATGCACACCCTCGCTGGCACAGGCTTCTTGCATGTCTTCGGGTACCTCCATCACACAATTAAAGAGCGAAGCCTCATTCTCTTCCTGAAATTTACCTTCTTCAAGACCCCTTCCCAAGATGGGCACTGGCAGCTCCACCTTGTTATCACTCGGGCACGGCCGCTGTAAGTCTTCGACCACCAACTTCTCCTCCTGCAGAAGACCTCTTACTGCTTCTCTGAGCACTTCCACGTCTTCCCTTAAGGCCGTATTCACACTTTGCCACGTTGATAGGTGACCTCTGAGCTCAGAGACTTCCTTTCCAGCTCATCCACTCTATGCTCAGGGCCTTTCTTGTTCGATATCCTCTTTCCTTAATCTTTAATATGGCCTGTAAATCTGCCACCTTGTGCTTTGCTCGAGACAACCTTTTAGCAAGGTCCTGGCACTTCTGTGCTTTCTCTCCAAACTCAGCCTTAACTGCCGCAAACTCGGACTCCAGGTGGCACACCCGCTCCAATTGCACGAAGTTGGCGACTTCCGTATCTGACCCCTTCAACCTTTCTTGAGGCTCTGCCCGGTCATCCTCAGGTACCTCTCGACTCTTTGTACCTTCAGAGAGCTCCACACTCTCCAGCTCTTCAGCAACAGGTTCTTCTTTGACCTCCTCAATGAGTGCAATTTGCTCTGGCTCTTTGCGCCCTTTACGTCTCCGTCGACGGGAGGACTTTCCCTCCTTGTGGGGGCCTTTCTTACTGTACTCCCTTTCTAACTTAGAGTCACAGTCACCCTCAGAGTCTGAGTCACCTCCCACAGTCTGGTGAACTCTCCAGTTACCCTCTAACTGGGTATCCGTTTCAGACGTCTTATCTACCACATCACTATCAGTCATTCTGTGGTACACGTCAAGAGACATCAGGTCCGTAAGTTGGGCAGACGCACCCTTTCCCCTTGCTTCACCGTCTGAATGGGAGTCACCACCACTCGGTCGGCCATCCTCTGCTAAGTCACCGAGTTGGTCAGACCCGTCTACTTTGGGAGGCGTCACTGTACCAATACCCGCCACCCCAACAGTAGAGAGGCCTCCCTCCTCCTGCAAGTCGGAGAACAGTTTAGAGTCCCGACCTATAACTACTGGACACACATAGTACATTTGCCCTGGCAACAGTTCGTCTGCACCACCCCTTTTAGGTTGGGATGCTCCACCCCCTTTTTGGCAACCATCCCTGCTTGGGTTACCGCCCCTTTTAGGCCACCACCCCTTTTAGGGAACACCCCACTCTGGGATACATTCTTAAAGTAATGATGGCCACTCGTTTTTCTTTACTTAGCTGCTTTTTTCTTGCCATAATACAAATTCTAACAGTCTATTCAGTAGGACTATCAGCTATGTATCCACCAGACTTCTGCACAACACAACTGATGGTCCCAACCCCATTCATAAGGCCAGAAATCCCACTTATTAAACCTGACAGGGCACACCTGTGAAGTGAAAACCATTTCCGGTGACTACCTCTTGAAGCTCAACAAGAGAATGCCAAGAGTGTGCAAAGCAGTCATCAAAGCAAAAGGTGGCTGCTTTGAAGAACCTAGAATATAAGACATAATTTCAATTGTTACACACTTTTTTTGTTAAGTATATAATTCCACATGTGTTAATTCATAGTTTTGATGCCTTCAGTGTGAATTTACAATTTTCATAGTCATGAAAATACAGAAAAATCTTTAAATGAGGTGTGTCCAAACTTTTGGTCTGTACTGTATGTGGATCACCATCTTTTGTAAATCCATATATGTATTTATAGGTAAAAATCTTTTATAATTGTTAAATGTATTTATAGACTGAATTTTGTACAAATAAAATTGTATCTTGTGATATACAGCACTGGCAAAAATTAAGAGACCACTGCAAAATTTTCAATTTGTCTGATTTTTCTCTTTATAGGTATATTTTTGAGTAAAATGTAAATTGCTCTTTTAATCTATAAACTACTGACAACATGTCTCCGAATTTCCACATAATACATTTTGTATTTATTTTCAGAAAATGAGAAATGTTCAAAATAACAAAAAAATGCAGTGCTTGCAGACCTCAAATAATGCTAAGAAAACAAGTTCATAATCACTTAGAAACAACAATACTAATGTTTTAACTCAGGAAGAGTTCAGAAATCATTATTTTGTGGAATAATCATGATTTTTAATCACAGCTTTCATGCGTCTTGGCATGCTTTCCACCAGTCTTTCACCCTGATTTTGGGTGACCATATGCCACTCCTGGTACAAAAATTTAAGCAGTTCTTCTTTGATGGCTTGTGACTATCCATCTTCCTCTTGATTACATGATTACATTCCAGAGGTTTTCAATGGGGTTCAGGTCTGGAGATTGGGCTGGCCATGACAGGGATTTGATGTGGTGGTCCTTCATCCACACATTGATTGACCTAGCTGTGTGGCATGGTGCATTGTCCTGCTGGATAAACCAGTCCTCAGAATTGGGGAACATTGTCTGAGCAGAAGGAATCAACTGTTTTTCCAGGATAATCTTGTATGGAGCTTGATTCATACGTCCTTCACAAAGATTAACCTGCCCAATTCCAGCCTTGCTGAAGCATCCCCAGATCATCACCAATCCTCCACCAAATTTCACAGTGGGTGCAAGACACTGTGGCTTGTACGCCTCTCCAGGTCTCCGTCTAACCATTAGAAGACCAGGTGTTGGGCAAAGCTGAAAATTAGACTCATCAGAGAAGATTACCTTACTCCAGTCCTCTATGGTCCAATCCTTATGGTCTTTGGCAAACTTCAGCCTGGCTCTCCTTTGCTTCTCATTGATGAAAGGCTTTTTTCTAGCTTTACATGACTTGAGCCCTGCCTTTAGGAGCCTGGTACGAACTGTTCTTGCTGTTCACTTCACCCCAGCTGCCATTTGCCATTCCTTTTGTAGGTCAGTTGATGTAATCCTGCGGTTGCTGAGTGACATTCGAATAAGTTGACGGTCATCCCAGTCAGTGGAGAGTCGTTTTTGCCCTCTGCCGGTCTGTAGCTTTGTTGTCCCCAATATCTGCTGCTTGACCTTGTTGTAATGGACTGCTGTCTTAGAAATTTTAAGGATGGAGGCAACATGACGCTCACTGTATCCCTCTGCTAGTAAAACGAGAATTGAGCCCTTCTTTTCCCTACTCAAGACTTTTCTTTTAAACTCCTTTGGCATGGTTAAAAGTTATTTTTTCATTCCTATTACTTTTGGGATATTACTAGCACTTGTTTGGCCATCCAGCTTGTCCTACTGCTAGAGGATTGTGAACACCATGGCAGTGTTTTTTATACTTTCCTTTGTTAAATAAGATTTGGTTCAGGTGATCACCTAATCGGAAGCCCATTAAGTAGAATGAGGTGTACTCTGGTTGGAATTCAACTGACACTGGAATGGAATAGCTGTCAGACATGTAGAGAAGCTGATTTTTATAAAACTGTGCAGTGGTCTCTTAATTTTTGCCAGAGCTGTATAGTGACTCAGGTTCTCCTTTTCATTAAATTGCGCAATGGAGTCAGTATATTGGTGGGTACTGCTATAGTTTGGGACTAGTAATTTCTGTTTCTTCTCCGGCTGGTGCAGACTAAGTTCCGAGAACTCCAACACCATGAAACGTTGCCTATTCGAGGAACAGCTCTATAGGTAGGAGATTGAGTGTTGATCTGAGACAAGTGGCCCCAGGGCAAGTTGGAGCATCGATGGGAGAAAATCCCATACAGAGTGAAACACCGAGTTGGGTCTGATAGGCCATTGTATGAAGTTCAACCCGAACGGGAAGAAAGAGTGCCTACCTGAATAGTCCACCGCAGCATGTTGCGTCCTTGCTTGTCACAGGGTCCTGAAGAAGGAGCGAGAGTGCCAGACACCACCGAAACGCTCACCCCAGCGTTTCTCGACTGTGATGAGGAAGAGACATTCGCCTCGTTCTCAGACTTGGATAGTCCGCCTTCCGCCAGTCCCAGGGAAATGCATAGGCCTGAAAGACGGCTGATTCCACGGATCAAGATATGCTCCCATTTTCTACCAGTCAACCTGAACTATGCTGTATGGATCGGACGACAGCTGGAATACATCCCACTTGTTATGAACAAGACCAGTTTATTTGGCAATGAATTATTTAAGAAATGAAAGAGTGTGAACGTCTGATGAATGAACTCTCGTCCGTACAATGGCGAGTTAAAGGAGGGTGGGAGTGTAAGGAGGAAGACCAGGCTGCGGGTACCTGAGTCATGCCGGGTCTGGAGCTGTCGAGGCTGCGTCCAGTGTTGCCGGGGGGAAAGAATAGGGGACCGGACAGGTCCCATGACCCACAGAGAGGGGGCGTGGCTAAGCCTGGCAGAGATCAGCAAGCGTGGGAAAGAGGTCTCAGTTTCCCGCCAGCAGTGAGAGCGGAGGCAGGTGTGCGACATGCGTGAGAGGCAGTGCGCAGTCATGCCTTGGCAGAGCTCAGGCGTACACTTCAGTAAGATAGTGAGTGTTCAGAGCACCGTGCTCCCGGCTAAGCAGAGTGCAGTGTCGGCCCGGAGGAGCGGGTGCCAAGTGCAGGACACTGAGGTGCGTCCCCCATTGCTGATAGACGTGCAGTGGCACACATGTTGGACAGAAACCCCTGCAGCGCTCCCTACGTTTGTTGCACAGATTTATGGACAAGGGGCTCAGCGGGCAGAACATGTGACCGCCCGTTGCCGCTAGAAGCTGGACTGAGATTTGTTGAATTGCATCTGAGGACACCACGCCGGCCGCTGCCAGTACTTCAACTCCCATCAGACTGTGTGTGGATGAGGACCAGAGCAAATCACGATAAGTTTCTGTTAAAATCACGGACTATTGCGTTAACCCTTTTTCTTCCATTGATCACTGTTTATTGTCGATTAACTCCCTGTGAGGAGACCATTTCCTTCCTATTTTGTTAGAATTAAATAACATTGTTATACAGCCTTGCATGGGCGTACTCACCGTGGGGCAGGGGGGGCAGGTGCCCCCCCCTAGAAGCAGGGGCACACAATGAAAGAGAGCGGAGAGAGCAGCACAATGCCGACTCCCTCTGCCCCAGGTTGCAGAGCCTGTCTGTGTGCGCAGTGCACAGAGCTGCTGTCTCACCAGAGGACCTTCTTCCTTCCTTCCTGGCTGGCAGCAGCTGTAGTTTCACTTTCTGCCCTGCAGGCTCTGGTTGTCTCAGGCACAGGGGGTCCTAGTGCCCTCTGTGTGCAGACACTGGACACTTCCTGCTCCTGCCTCAGCCACTGCCTGCAGCTTCATTGTAAGAGGGGATGGAATTTATTAAATTCATTCTGCTCAGGCATGTCATGGTCACTGTGGGGGAATGTGACAGGATGGGGGTATTGTGGGGGAGGGGGTACAGGGCACTGGGGTGAATGTAAGAGGATGGGGTATTGTGGGGGCTAATGCACTGGGGGGTTAATGTGAGAGGATGGGGGTATTGTGGGGGGTACAGGGCACTGGGGGTGAATGTAAGAGGATGGGGTATTGTGGGGGCTAGGGCACTGGGGGGGTTAATGTGAGAGGATGGGGGTATTGTGGGGGAGGGGTACAGGGCACTGGGGTGAATGTAAGAGTATGGGGTATTGTGGGGGCTAGGGCACTGGGGATTAATGTGAGAGGATGGGGTATTGTGGGGGCTAGGGCACTGGGGGGTTAATGTGAGAGGATGGGGGTATTGTGGGGGCTGAAGTGGGGGAGGGGCAACAGGGCACAGAGAGTGAATGTGAGAGGATGGGGTATATTGTGGGGGAGGGGATACAGGGCACTGGTTGGTGAATGTGAGAGGATGGGGATATTGTGGGGGCTGGCGCACAGGGGTTGATGTGAGAGGATGGGGTATTGTGAGGGAGGGTGGACAGGTCACTGGGGTTGAATGTAAGAGGATGGGGGTATTGTGGGGCTAGGGCACTGGGGGTTTACTGTGAGAGGATGGGGGTATTGTGGGGGCTGAAGTGGGGAGGGGCAACAGAGCACTGAGGAGTGCATGTGAGAGGATGGGGGTATTGTGGGGTCAGTGGGACAGAACACTAAGGGGTGCATGTGAGACGATGGGCTGTTGGGGTGTGGGTGGGGGACAGGGGAGGTAGGGGGCTCTTTTTTACTTGTGAGCTCCTTAATACTTTAATAATAGATTAATATTTCAGTATTATTATAACAAGGGTATAGACAGACGGCCGTATAACTCATGCGAGGATCGCACTGCAATCCTCGGACTTGCTGGTACCGCTCCTGACATGAGCGCGACTGCCATGTATAATATATGGTATATACAGCGTAGTGTCGCATACACTGCTGTATTATACAATATACAACAGTTCTAATGCTCCATACCTAATATGCAGTATAATGTACAGTGTATATGATGTTACCTGTATAAGATGCGACATTGGCTTGCCCCCCCCCTAGTTTTGATCCTGGGTACGCCCATGCAGCCTTGTTCTGCAATCCCTATGTTACTGCATTCCCGCACCTGCTTACATAATCATGGTAACAAGCTGGTCATTTTGCCGTAAATTTTTTCACTGGCTTCACCTTGGTTGAGCACCCCATACACATTGGATAGAGGATCTATCGTTCTCGAATGTCCCATACAATGGAGCGATATGGTGCTCTCTATGGGAGAGCTGATGCCACACTCATAAGGTAAGTGGCTTATCTCCTGGAGAAGCAAAGGATGGTCTGTCAGAACTCTGACATGACGGTGTCTCTTCCTTGTCATCTGTAAGGATGGTGGACCTCTGCGGTTGTACTCCTACCCCTGAAGACACCAGTGTGATGTAAAGTGCTATTTGAGTTGTGTCTTGCATCTTATGTAAATATTGTTAAATGCCGCTGTCAATCTCTGACAGCGGCATTTAACATGATCGCGCCAGAAGGGCATCATGAGCTCCTCCCATCGGAGCTTGTGTCACATGACCGCGGGTCGTCGATGGGTTGGCATGACAGCCCAGGGTCTGCAGGAGATCTCTGTGGTCTTCATTGCCAGATTGCTATGGGCTGAAACCCTGCTGTGTGTAGCATAGGCAATCGGATGATCGCAGCTTCTAGTCAACCATGGAAACTATTAAAGCCAGTAAAAAGTGAAGAAAATTTTTTTTTTAAAAAAAAATTAATGAAAAATAAAAAATATAAAAGTTAAAATCACCCCGCTTTTGCCCCATTCAAAATATAAGGATAAAAAATACACATATTTGGTATCGCCGCGTTCAGAATCGCACAATATATCAATATATAAAAAGAATTAATCCGATCAGTAAAAGGTGTAACAATAAAAAAATCAAAACGCCAGAATTTAGTTTTTTTGGTCGCTGCTACATTACAATAAAATGAAATGACGGGCGATCAAAAGATCGTATCGATGCCAAAATGGTATCAATAAAAACGTCAAAAAAATGAGACGCCACGTGTCTTGGAAAATAGCGCCATTTTTTTTTTTTACAAACTTTGAATTTTTTCCACCTCTTAAATAAAAAAGAACCTAGACATGTTTGGTATCTGCGAACTTGCAATGAGTTGGAGAGTTATAATGGCAGGTCAGTTTTAGCATTTAGTGAACATGGTAAAAATAAAAACAAAAAACAATTGTGGATATGCACTTTTTTGCAATTTCACAGCACTTTGAATGTTTTTCCCATTTTCCAGTACACTATATGGACAAACCAATGGTACAACTCGTTCTCCAAAAAGCAAGCCCTCACACGGCCATATTGATGGAAAAATGAAAAAAAAGTTATGGCATTGGGAAGAAGGAGAGCAAAAAACGAAAGCTCAAAAACAAAGAAAACCCAAGGTGGTGAAGGGGTTAAAATTATCTCTGGGTGCAGATTCTGAGGGGGATCTATGTCCAGCCCATAGATCTTAACAGCTCATTTACATATTAAGAAAAATGTGGCTTTCTGTGGAATAACACAATGGATCGCAGATATCAAGGTGTCATTTTAATCGACTCTCTATGACCTACATGCACATATAGACGGCTTAGGAGAGTGGATCCCACTGAGAGATTCCCTTTAATTCAGAGGAAAGCAACCCAAATATATTCAGATGGTGGGAAAGTGGTAGGAAAGAACCTGAGCCTATCGGATCCTCTTCCTCAGTTGTTTCCAGAATATGGTGCTTCTTTACCACATAAGAGGATTATAAATGATATATGGTAGGTGGCCCACAGCATGGAACAGAGTTTGCACTGGGGCCCAAAAGCTTCATTTTTTTGTGCCGGGCCCCATAGTAGCTGATGGACTGTGCACCAGGGTAGTTACATAATGCAGGGAATCTCAGATTTGCAGCATCTGAGGGAGTCACTGGGCCCAGATCTGGAGCACTTCACCCATGACAAACATGCCTCAAAGCCAAAACAGATAATAGTCCAGTAGCTGGATGTCAGTGCACTCTGAGCAGCACGTGGACTTTCCCCTCACATGATATAAATAGCTTGTTTTGCTTTGTTTAGTGTTGAATCCTGGAAAACACCGAGAAGGGTCATTTTTTTTTCAAAGGCAATTTGTGTTTGTTTTGCTGTTCCCCTGTAACAGATTGCAGGCAATAGTGCATTCAGTATATAAAGCCGCGTTCACACATGTAGGGAGCAAAGGAACAGCAGCATTGCCGCAGAACGAGCTGCAGGAGACCACATACTAAGCTATGTGCGTTGCCATGAATATTTGTGACAGCTTCTATATAAAAGGCAACATAAAGTAATCTGCAATATCTTCTTTGTAGATGAGCACCAATGACAGGGTGCGGCACACAATAAAAGGGAGGCCGACATGACAGGGCGCGATGTGTAAGGACCATAGTCATTACCAAGGACACCGGGGCCTTTGTGTCCTGGCCTCCCCTCACAGAAACATATCCACCATCAATCAGCATACCTGTGCCTTCAGGTCCAGCTCCTTCTGGTTCTCCCCTTTGCTGTGGGAGATCCTCACCAGGTAGATCAGCATAAACTGAGGCACAGTCCGTTTCAACTTCAACAAGAACATCTTTACTGGGTTCATTACACAGCACATCCAAAGTCTTCACATCTTTTACAACAGGCTTCACAAAACAGTGTTCCTTTTCTTTCCCTGCGATACTCTCCCGGTTGCATAGCACATACCCGGGTCGGACCGTCCCTGACGGTTCCTCAGCATCCTCTCTGCACAGCTCCGCTATGGATAAGTATCCCCTGGTCTGTTTCGCCCCAGACACAAGATCATTATTTCCCGGAGTCAGAAGCCACTGGGAGAGCGACTTGCCCTTCTGTGCTGTTCCCTGCGCGTGCACCACTTGCTTTCTGTCCAAACTCACTGCATCTGCGGGTCCCCTGGCTGTTTCGCCCCGGTCCTAAGGGTATCTGCCCATGCGATGAGTTGCCACATACTGAAACCACTATCGGCCCTCCAACTGTATCAATCGCTGCTGTGGAGTCCTGTTGCGGTGGATGGCTGGGCCTTACTCCTTCCACGTTGCGTGGCTGCTGTGGTGTCCTAGGCTTATAGCCCTTGTGGACGGTTCGGGAATCCCTCGCCCTTCTGCCTAAACTTAGCACTTACACTGGCTTACCACACAGCAGCCCCTCCTACTATTAACCATATACTTACACTAAACACTACCTAAGAACTGTGGACACTAAAATGCCCCCATCTAGTGGCCATTACTAGTCACTACACTTACCCTATTATATGAATATAACAACACACAAATGTACATTATATACAGATGGTAATACACATTTAAGTGTAGCAGTACCAATCTTTAGCATTAATATCAAAGAATAACATTATATATTTCCTATACAACATGTTATACACAAAGGGGATATAACTGTAATATATCATACCCCCTACAGGTGCACAATAAATGTAACCAGCAGTGAGGTTCTTAAAGATTTTGCCTTCTTGATGTTTAGTTTTTGGCATTCTGAACATACAAGATGTCCAAATATGGATGTCATGTGAACCTACCAGTCTGGAAAGGGTTACAAGGCCACGGTTAAGAGCCACAGTGACAGTCATTACCTGCAAGTGGAGGAAACTTGGAATTGTGGCGAGTGACCAACCAAAATTTTGCCAAGAACGCATCAATGACTTATCCAGGAGGTCCCAAAAAAGCACAGACAAAATCTAAGGGACGACGGGCTTCACTTTAAGTTAGAGTGTTATTCCTAAAAGATCAAATAATGGGCCCAACCATTGAGTCCTCCAGCGATCCCTACACCGCGGCTCTGCCCCCTGGAGTACAGTACTCCGCTTTTTCTGGCAGTCTTATAGACAATGAATAGAGCTGAGGTTGAGCATGAACATCTTCACTACCTTCACTACTTTTGAGATGGGGCTGCAGAGCTCTGTTCTCAGTGTTTCTGAGCACCAGTCGATCAGGGGTCCCAGCAGTTTGCACCTCCAGCCTATCAGGAAGTCATGCCCTATCCTACGGATCAGGGATAACGGTGATAAGCTGTTATTTTGGGAATCAGTTTTCTTAAATCAATATTCACGATTCCACAATGTGAAAGACACTGGTCAAAAATGGCATCTAGAGAAGAGGAGAGGCGAAAACCACTGCTGACCAAAAAGAACACAAAGGCTCATCTTGCATTTGCTCCCCGAAAATCTGGATCACCTCTAAGACATATAATATATTATTATTCTGGTATGTTATTCTGTGGACTGATAATAATAATAATCTTTATTTTTATATAGCGCTAACATATTCTGCAGCGCTTTACAGTTTTCGCACATTATCATTGCTGTCCCCGATGGGGCTCACAATCTAGATTCCCTATCAGTATGTCTTTGTGTCTTTGGAATGTGGGAGGAAACCGGAGACCCCGGAGGAAACCCACACAAACACGGGGAGAACATACAAACTTCTTGCAGATGTTGTCCTTGGTGGGATTTGACCCCAGGACTCCAGCGCTGCCTGGCTGCAGTGCTAACCACTGAGCCACCTTGTTGCCCCAAAAGTGGAACTTTTTTCATCTGACAGAAAGGTAACACTACATTCCTCCATAAAAACATCATACCAACAGACAGACATGGTGGTGGTCGTGTGAAGATTTGAGGCTGCTTTGTTTTGACCTAAAAAAATATTTAGAGTTGAGAGTCCTCAGTGGTTTTGACCTAGACGTCTTTATATAATTGATACCAAGTAATCCTGAAGGAGAATGTCCATCCATCAGTTTGTGGATTAAAGCTTAAGAGCAGTTGGATTACACAGCAGGACAATGATCTGAAGCACATGAGCAAGCCCACCTCTGAATATCTAGAAAGAATTGTAATGGCGGTTTTGGAGTGGTCGAGTCAAAATCATGATATGAATCTTATTGAGATGCTGTGGCAAGACGACGCGTGCATGATAAAAAACCCTCCAATGTAACCACATTTTTTCATACCCAAGCCGGACACAACAAGCAACATTTTTATGCACAGTGTGTAATAATCTGGTGCCCATGAAGTGCAACTTTTTCACATACAGATGCATCGGATGCCAGTACTGGCCCCATAACAAATCATGGGACCATCTCTGGATCATCTGGATGGAAAGATAATCACGGGAGCAGCACTTGTCACATACATCACTTCCATAGGTATCGGGAATAAGGAGGTTGATGTTATGCCAGATACCTGGAGCAGGTCCAGAGCTTCAAATGTAATAAATGATATTTACTGCTCCGGATCTGCACCTCTCCTCCTCTCCTGGTGCTGTAATGACATAAAGTCCAGGGAGGGAGGACTCATCAGATCTCACCAGATGATGCTGATAATACCCACTTCGGCACTCTTAGCAGACTTTGGCTTTTTTTTCCCCTGTATGAATCTAGCTTCTTAATGATTGAGCAGCGACATAGAGGGAAAAAGAAAACACCTCCCGAAAAGAATCTCTGTTACTGCCCCTTTGGTTGAAGGGGAAATTTGCATATTGAGTGCAGTAAAATTCAGAAGGCCGTATTTCCACAAACAAAAAGGAATAAACATTTTACTCAGCGCTTGGGCCCCTTTATGATGAGGAAGGCAGCTACAAATAAAACATTGAAAGGTCCTCAGGAAATACACACAGGAAAATGATGTTTTCTTCAGTTGTTTCTCATCCTCCTCCTCTTCTCTTTTTCAAAGGGTTATCCATCCTTTTTTAAATGTTTTTTAAAGTAAGTACACCAGCCTCTTCAGGCCTTAACAATCTATTTAATTTTGTATGCAGTTTGAGTTGTGAGATGTGTTTACAGATTCCCTTTAAAAGGAGCATACATAAAGATCCTAAGTCATGTCGCAAAGCTCGTCAAAGGGTCCATATTAAATTTTAGGACTGCTACATCAATAGGTGTCAATAGGGTTCATTCACCAGCTGGATCTAGCACCTACCGGTCACAAGGTTCTCAGATAACCAACAAATGTGGTGAGCTCCTTCTTGTCCTTACCTGGATTTCCCATTCTCTTCCTCTCTGAATAGCCTATTTGCATATAAAGATACAAAAAATACACATAAACCAAATAACTACCGTAATAGTGAATAATGGTAAGAGGGTGCCCTCTTGTGGACAGAATAGTGCAGTGCATAATTTAAAATGCCATTTTTTGTTACGATACAGCACCTTTTATTGTTTATTACTAGGATAAGCGGACCCGTGGAACTTTGGGTTCTGTTACCCGACCCAAACTTTAGTGCAAAGGACCAGAACCCCAACTTTGACCCAATCTCTCTTCTACTAGTGTAAGAGTGTGTGCGGGACTTCCCTCATTATTTAACTGGGTTTGCTTTTGTGTATTAAAAATGTATTTCAAGTGCATAGAATATCACAGGCACTAATGTGAATGTTGTAATATGAATATTGCCATAGAATGTTTCATTATTATTGTGGATGACTAAAAATGTACTTTGATAACGTGTAATGTGTTATTGTATTAAGCAAAGGGAAGGGGATAAGGAATTAGGACATCGGTATAGAGAATGAGATAGGATAAAGTGATACATATAGACAGCAATGGGAAGGAGCAGTGGAGGGCACAGCAGAGCTAGGATATGGATAAACTAGTATAGGAGATGTGCACAGCTAAAGGGAACCTGTCACCAGGAATAACTTGGTTAACCTGCAGATATGGGGTTAATCTGCTGTTTAATAGCGTTGTTACGCTGCCCTGCACCTGAACGCAGCCGAATGCAGGGCCAGGAGCGCAGTTACAGGGGCCGCTCTGTATACTCAGAGAGATGACTGAACTGGAGCCGCCCCTATAACTGAATACCAAATGCTGGCGGGGAGAATAAAGATCACTTTCTACCCGCTACGTACAGGTGCCAGGCCGAATCATAACGCTCTTATCCTGCAGATTAACCCCATATCTGCAGGTTAACAGCGTTATTCCTGGAGACCGTTTCCCTATCAAGTGTTCAGAAACAGCCCAGTATGGGAGGGGCAAGAGTTGTTAAAAGAGGAAGCATTTCCTGATTTTGGTCAGATAGAGAAAGATGGAAGATTAGGCAAGAAGACTGAACGCGTGGAGTTGGTCCACCCCACGCTTTGCCGGAAGACTCATCAGAATCCAGGATTTTATGAAAATATTATGTTTTTTATTTTGTTCAAAACTTCTGGTTTAACTGTGAGGGCATCATAAAGTATGGTGGCCCCTCATACATTGTAGGAACTACTGTGGGCGCCACTCATACATTGTGGCGGAAATCATACAGTGTGGGAGCTAATGTTGGAGCCATTATACAGGGTGAGAGCTAATATGGGGCTATTATACAATGAGGAAGCTAATGTAGGGTCATTATACAGCATGGGAGCTAATGTAGGGTTATTATACAACGAGGAAGCTAATGTAGGGTCATTATACAGCGTGGGAGCCAGTATGGGGCAGTGTGAAAGATAATATGGGGGCCATTTTACGATGTGGGAGCTAATATTAGGGCCATTCTACAGCGTGAAGTGTGGAGTCATTATACAGTTTGTGGGCTAATGTGGGGCCATTATGGAGACTGGGAGCCAATGTTGGGATCATTATACAGTTTGGGAGCCATTATATAGTTTGCGGACTACATTGGACGGTGGCCTCATGCAGTGTACGGGCCATTATACTGTTTTGATGAAGCAGTGGTGACATCATACTGTGTATAGGGAGCTGTACATGGGAGGGACTCAGGGGACATATTAAATATTAAGCAGGCACTTAAGTAGTATTATTGTTATAGGGGCACTGTCACGACTCTGTTATCAGATGTCCCTGGACCAGGGGCTCCTTCCCTGTCCCTATAGCTAGGAGTGCCCTCGCTCACCCTGTTCTCCGGATTACTTCTGATGGTGAAGATGCTGAGGCCACGTACTTTGCTTTAGCTCCTGAATCCACCCTCAGTTTGTACCCTTCCCCCACCCATGGAAGAGGGGAGTAGTAGTATACTATAGTACATCAACGAGACTGACAAGGTAATGTGAACAGGGGTAACAAAAACTACTAAACACAAATATACTCACACATAAAACAGAGGAATGCACCAGGGAAAGGAGGATAGTGGATCGCCCGCCAGGGCAGTGGGAATACTTGGGACCGGGATCTTCTTAAAGGGGCAGTGTCACGGCAGCAGTGACCCGATCCGTGGCCCTGGGCGTCCAATAAAAGGGAATATGATGTAAAGGGATAGTAAAAAGTTTGGAATAAAGTGTTCGTGACGCCACCTGTGTTATTCGGCAATAAAGATGTTAGCCGACGCTGCAGATTCAGTCCACTGGGACAGTTGTTGATGCAGCAGAGTTGGTGCAGCCCTCCACAGGCAGGGCTATGTCCCAGGGCAGTTAGAATGATAAAGGTGATGTTGGAGGTGAGTGTGGTGCAGGGCAGGTGACGCAGAAAAAATTTAGAGGACACAGCGGGGTGCAGTTTCCAATGCTTTACTCACAGTTATTGTGTACACAGATGCCCGCTTGGTGCCGTGTCCTCCAGGTGAGGGGTCCAGCATACTCCCAGGTAGATCAGGATACACTATTCCAGGACTCCCTTCAATATGTTCCTTTCCTGGCCGTCTCACTGTGCTGACTTTCCACCCTTCCTGTCCAACACCTCACAGTCAGTGTCCCGAGCCAGCAGCCGCGGACCCTGTCGAGTAATGTCCTCTCTGCGTCCCCTTGCTCCTACTTGGCTGCCTTTTCAGCAAAGTTAACTGTAGCTGTGGCTGAAGCATCTACAGGTGCCACTGCTTCCAGCTTGCTAGCTTAGTCTGGTGATTTCTCCATTAGTCTGGGGGCCGGTACCCCACTGCGACCTGGTCCCTCCACTACTGGATCGGGCCCCACGGATGGATTGCTCACTATGAGTGCCCCTAGGACCCCTTCTGTCCTTCCGGAAGCTTCCTTCTGTCTCTTGCTTACTACTTTCTTTCTCCATCTGGGGACAAGCTCCTCACAGGTTGAGCTCCCCTCCTTTCTTACCCTACAGTCTCGTTCCCGTTCTCTAAGATCCCCCCCTTCCAATTTCTCCACCCACTCTACCAACACCCTTTACTACCCAGCCTGAGATGAGACCATCATCCCTCAGGGTACGTCCAGGGTGCCCTGCTGCAATAATCTGTGTTGGGTGCAGGTGTTAGAGTCCTGGGTGGTGCTCCCACCCTACCTGAGAATGGGGTTTCACACTCCGGATGAGGTGCAGTACCTCTGTGGCGACTGGACCCTCAGGGGCGCCACAATGGGGGTTAAACCAAATTAGGATAAGAAAGGGAATTATCACGCACTCAAAATCTAGCAACAGACACAGATAAATCCATTAAATGCCTTCTCCAATAATAACCACCAGCAACACCCTCCAGCCATGAAGCAGAAACCTGCTCTGACAATGAGTGCTAGCCAGGGCCCAGATTATATAGGAGACAGGAGTGGCTAGCAGTGCACAGCTGAGAGCCTTAATTCTCCAGGATCTCTCAACAGATCAGATTAACCCCTGCACTGCTAAAAGAAATTTACGCCATTTAATATGAAGGTGAAGCGCTTCTTTTCAGCGCATTAGCAGAATAAATCAGACACTGCGGTCTTCTTGCTCCTCACTGTAGCTGTAAACGCATGACAGGCACTGTCAAAGGTGGACATGAAGCATTATTAATTTCTAAGGATAAAATGTGGACACTGTTTTCAAGGGCACTGGCACAAGGTATTAATATTTTCTAGGGAGCAATTTTACCATGTAGGGGCACAAAGGAAGCATTGTACTTTGTAAGGGTCACAGTGGTGCCATTATTATGTGGGGAAGTAAGAGTAGAACTGTTAGGACACGTTCTCACGTTCAGTATTTGGTCAGTATTTTACATCAGTATTTGTAAGCCACTACCAGGCATCAGGAAAAGTCAAAGAGCCTCGGCCATGTGTACTGCAGTACTTTGCTCTGCCTTCAACAGGGCAGAGAAGTACACCTGTGAAAGAGCATGATGATGAGGAGACGTAAGGATGAGTTATCCACATGATTTTGCGCGTTTTTACCGCGATTTTTCGCTGAACTTTCTAGGTCAATAATATAGCGGGAAAAACGCTATAATTACGCGAAATTAATGAACATGTTGCTTCTTTTTCCGCGATGCGTTTTTTTCACGGAAAAAAAACGCACCATGTGCACAAAAATTGCGGAATTCATTCTAAATGATAGGATGCTTAATTCATGCATTTTTTACACGTTTTTTGCCGCGAAAAAAACGCGAATAATCCTGAACGTGTGCACTTAGCCTTAAAGTGATGAGCTGGAGTAGTTTGGTTCTGGTGGGCGGCATTACAGCCACCAAACACTGGAATTTTACGACCTATTGTAAGGAGGTGAACAGGAACAGTGTTGTTGGTTCGAGATGCGCTCTGGAGCCGGAACTATCGGGGCCGTCATCACTGTTGCAGGGGACGACTTGTCTGTGTGGGGAGGGTATGAGCACCTGACAGAAGGGGGCGTGGGGGCCATAAACGGAGCTGAGCGCAGGAAAGTGAGAGACTTGGTGGGAAGGCGACTACAGTACAGGACGATGGTTGACTCCCTCTCCTCAACTACCGCCACTGACGCCAGCTCTCTACAGACTGAATGACTCTTACATCCCTTACCGGGTGCACCTCCACGAATCCGACCCATAACGTGCAGTACAGCAGACGCTCTGTCTTTTCCTGAATTTTCTGATTCAGTGCAAGGCCTTGTCACTCCTGCGGCCTGTACGGTGTTGTGCTCCCAGTACACCGTGTCACTCTTGAGGAACCAGCAGAAGGAACTTTATCCACGTGTCAACGGACCCAAGATCAACGTACCCAAGGCCAACAGATCCGGATAGTTCGTCACGGTCAAGAGACAATGCATCTCGTTCCCATGTAGCAGAGCCAGAGACTTTGTCCACAGACTGCGACATCATCGGGAGTTGTTCCAACCGCTCCCCAACAAGAACTACAATCGATAAGTCATTACCTTCATTTCTCTCCTTCTCATGCTAATTCTTGTGTAACTGTTCATGAGGTTCAGTACTTTCCTGGTGTGTTATTAGCCTAAACATCTCCCTACGTGGAGGTTTTCCCTTATTCCTATTCAGAAATTGTTAAAGTAAATCATTGTTAACCCCTTCTCTGCCTCCTGCTTTTTACTGCATCCAACGAACCTTTACAATATGACAGGCATTCAGGGAATTTAGTGGCTCTCACTGGGTGGTGGCTCCCATTGTTCATAGCAGGGAGCTGGCTTTTTCTTGGTTCGTTCGCGAACAACTCATCACTAGCTCCCTGCTCTCACTGCAGAGCTGTGTGTTATTATAACTGACACAGGTGCAGGTTCCTCTCAGCTTCAGCTTCCAGCTCACAGGCAGACAGGGCTGCAATATTGATGCAATACAGCAGAGCTCAGTGAGCTGCAAAAAATGTGTTTGCAAGAAGACAAACTTCATTTCTCCTGCTCTGTGTTGGTTACTTGTCTCACACTGGTATCTCTCTTCATGTAAAGCTCTGGAGGCACAGTTATCTTCTGTGCATCGTCCTCCCCAGGTAGGACTGTTTTCAGAATTCTATAACCTATCTGCCAATATTAATGGTTTAGATAGCCTTAAAGGGAATCTCTCATCGCATTTGACCTATGTTCACATGTCGTGTTTTTTCAGTGTTTAATGCAAATTTTCAGTTGCGTTTCACTGTACAAGTCTGAGATTTCAGAAATCTCATGCACACAGCTTGTTTTTTTGTCCTCAGTATTTTGTGCAAAATAGAAAAACACAATGGAGCAACCATCAGCTCACTGAGTTGAGAAATTTCTAGAACAGGGGGTGCAGTGCACGGAGACTTCAGGTTGGTTTCCTGAGTAAATGAACCATGAAAAATATGGGAAAATCCAGCAACTGCAAAAGTCATAAAACATCACATTTATTAGTAGATTTAAAACATGAAAAGGAAAAATTTAAAAAACATGATAACGGTCGACGCGTTTTGAGCTACACTAGCTCCTAATCATGACAACTACTATACAGGAACTATGAAAATATTCCGCATAGAAAATAAGTGTGGAATAGACAATCACAAGTGTGTTTAATTGTTAACCCTATATGTACACAGGAGAAAAGAAAGGGGAGGGGCAAAAAGATAGACATAGATGACAGAGAAATATGTATTGTCTGTTACTTTTGAAAAACTTGGACTAGGAGACAAAAAAGGAAAAAAAACTTTTTTTTTTTTTAATTTAATTTTTTTTCCCCCTCTTCTCCCGGCTTTGATACAGCTTTACACATATGACAGGAATGCTGGTATAGAGGTATAACAGTATATATACTTACTTAGCATTAATATAATGATGAAATTTAAAATATTTTTCTCATATGATAGATATATGGTTTGAGATTGAGTAGTATTTGAGTTTTGTGTTATATTATATGAAGATATCTCTTACAGGATATTGCTCATCTTTGTGAAACATGTTCTTTGAGTCTCCAGACTCTTTTTTTTTTTGCCCCTCCCCTTTCTTTTCTGTGTACTCATAGGGTTAACAATTAAGCACACTTGTGATTGTCTATCCCACAGCTATTTTCTATGCTGTATATTTTCATAGTTCCTGTATGGTAGTTGTCATGATTAAGAGCTAATGTAGCTCAAAACACGTCAACCATTATCATGTTTTTTATATTTTTCCTTTTCAGGTTTTAAATCTACTAATAAATGTGATGTTTTATGACTTTTGCGGCTGCTGGATTTACCCATTTTTTTCACAGTTCATTTTGTGCAAAACCTTGGGTTTGGAGGAGTGAAGCGTGTCATTTCTATCAGGATTTTCACCCATTGGCCGGCGTCACACTGCCGAGTTTGATGCAAGTTAGTCGCACGACTTTCTCGTATCAACACCCGGCACGGCCGCCCGCGCTCGGACCTGAGTGTGCGGCGGCATAGAAATACATGCAGCTGCACACTCGGGTCTGAGAGCGGGCGGCCGTGCCGGGTGTTGATACGAGAAAGTCGTGCGACTAACTTGCATCAAACTCGGCAGTGTGACGCCGGCCATTGAAAAGTTATGGGTGGTGCAAAAAATGCTGACCGCTGTGTTTTACCAAAACCTGATGAAAAAGAATCAGGATTTATTTTTATGCACTAAACTTTATCAGCATGGGCAAGAGACAAATTGACTATGACAAAACAGCAGGGGAAAAAAATGCAGCAAAAAAAAAAAAACGTAACAAAAACAAAGCAAAACCTGCTTTTTTGCAGCAAGTTTCTCACTGCTGAGAACAGGCTTCGCCTACAGAAAAAAATGCATCAAAAACTCAAGATGTGAACGTAGCTCAAATCTCATCTGCCATGTGTTTGCTCATGCAGATCATTCTGTATTATACTATTAAGCTCCGTTTTAATATCTCACATAATTTGGTGTCATCAGCAAAGACTGACACTTTATTAATCACCTTGTGGATGGGACTGACAGTAAAGAGAATGCGTGTAATTGTTTCTAATATGGATCTTTGTGGTCCTCAATGCTCCCAGTATAAATCCCTGCGGTCCCCACTCCCGAATTTCCCATATAGAGAAAGTACCATTTACATCAAATTTTTGTTTCCGGTCTCTTAACCCCTTAATGACCGCCGATACGCCTTTTAACGGCAGTCATTATGGGTACTTAAACCACAGCGCCGTTAATTAATGGAGCTGTGGAAAAAGTGTATAGCGCCCCCCACAGTCGCATTTTCTCCGGGGTCTCGGCTACCAGGGGTAGCCGAGACCCCAGAGAACATGAATCGGGTCGGTTTTTACCGACCCCGATGTTGCGATTGCCGTTATTAACCCTATAACGGCGATCGCAACAATTAATAAAAAATCTGATGTGCCATTTAATTTCTCTCTCCTCTGATGTGATCGGACATCAGAGGAAAGAAAAAAGGGTCCCCGATCCCCCCTTTTGGCCCCCGATCCCCCACTTGTGGCCCCCGGGCCGTCCTGCCTCCTCCGGTGGGCGCCATCTTTAATGGCGAGAAAATGGCGGGCGCACGATGTGCCGGGGGGGTTGGGCAATTTTCTCCGGGTCTCGGCTGCCGGGGGTAGCCGAGATCCCAGAGAACATGATCCAGGTCGGTATTTACCGACCCCGGTGTTGCGATCGCCGTTATAACAGTATAACGGCAACCGCAACAAAAAAAAAAAAAGAAATGATTTCTCTCCCCTCTGATGTGATCGCACATCAGAGGGGTGAAAAGTAGAATCCCCAGCACCCCCCGATCCTTCCCCCCGTACCTCCCAGTGTTCCCTCTGTCCGCCAGCAGCTCCGGCCTCTCCATCCTGTAAAAAAAATGGCGGGCGCATGCGCAGTGCGCCCGCCGAATATGCCTGGCGGAAGATTAAAAACAATGAATGAAAGTACATTTTGATCACTGTGATAAACTATCACACTGACCAAAATAGAAAAGAACAGTACATAAACCCCCCCTTTATCACCCCCTTAGTTAGGGACATATAATAATGAAATTTTATTTATGTTTATTTTTTGGTTAGGGTTATAATTAGGGTTAGTTTTGGAATTAGGGTTAGGCTGGGTTCATACTGTGTTATGGCAGTCCGTTAACGCTGCCATTCACCCCCATTTGAGGGCGCATCGCGACGCATGCCGTAAAGAGGCATGCGTTCGCAATGTGCCGTCATTCAATGACGGAGCCTCGGACGCGGCCTGCAGCATCTGGGCTCCGTCACTGCTAGCGCAAATGAATCATCTGCTGATTCCTCTGCGCTAGCGGCAGGGCCGGCTCCAGGTTTTTATGGGTCCCGGGCAAAAGAGTCTCAGTGGGTCCCTTTAACACAGACCACGATTCATGATGCACAGATACTGCAGAGAAATATGGGTATAGTACAATGCCAAATACTTCACTTCTTCCATTACATGAGTGATATCAATAGCTCAGAAACCGCCAAATCCTCACAGCGCACAGAACAGACTGGACAGTACAGTCCTCCATACAATATTATGGGCACAACATAGTCCTCCATACAGTATTATGGGCCAAATATAATGCTCCATAAAGAATATTGGACCCCAAATAATGCGCCATACAGGATACTGGTCCCCATATAATGATCTCCTCTGCACTGTGCTGCGTTCTGCGCTGTTACGGCTCAGGAAAGGGCGCTGTGGAAAGACGGGGAGTCAACATCATCATTGCTTCCCCATTATCATCATCATTGCCTCCCATCATTATCACTGCCTCCCCCCACCACCATCACACATACAGTCATGGCCAAAAGTTTTGAGAATGACACAAATATTATATTTTCACATGATCTGCTGCCCTCTGGTTTTTATGTGTGTTTGACAGATGATTTTATCACAGACAGAAATATAATTGCAAACATATGAGTAACAAAAGCTTATATTGACAGTTAGAATGAGTTAATGCAGCAAGTCAATATTTGCAGTGTTGACCCTTCTTCTTCAGGACCTCTGCAATTCTCCCTGGCATGCTCTCAATCAACTTCTGGACCAAATCCTGACTGATAGCAGTCCATTCTTGCACAATCAATGCTTTCATTTTGTCAGAATTTTTAGGTTTTTGTTTGTCCACCCGTCTCTTGATGATTGACCACAAGTTCTCAATGGGATTAAGATCTGGGGAGTTTCCAGGCCATGGATCCAAAATCTCTATGTTTTGTTCCCTGAGCCATTTAGTTATCACCTTTGCTTTATGGCAAGGTGCTCCATCATGCTGGAAAAGGCATTGTTGATCGCCAAACTGCTCTTGGAGGGTTGGGAGAAGTTGCTCTTGGAGGACATTCTGGTACCATTCTTTATTCATGGCTGTGTTTTTAGGCAAGACTGTGAGAGAGCCGATTCCCTTGGCTGAGAAGCAACCCCACTTAACAGTTGGCATGAGACAAGACTGGTGGTAGCGCTCACCTTGTCTTCTCCGAATGAGGCGTTTTCCTGATGTCCCAAACAATCGAAAAGGGGATTCATCAGAGAAAATAACTTTACCCCAGTCCTCAGCAGTCCACTGCCTGTACCTTTTGCAGAATATCAGTCTGTCCATGATGTTTTTTCTGGAGAGAAGTGGCTTCTTTGCTGCCCTCCTTGAGACCAGGCCTTGCTCCAAGAGTCTCCGCCTCACAGTGCGTGCAGATGCACTCACACCTGCCTGCTGCCATTCCTGAGCAAGCTCTGCACTGCTGGTAGCCCGATCCCGCAGCTGAAACACTTTTAAGAGACGGTCCTGGCGCTTGCTGGTCTTTTTTGGGCGCCCTGGAGCCTTTTTGGCAACAATGGAACCTCTCTCCTTGAAGTTCTTGATGATGTGATAGATTGTTGACTGAGGTGCAATCTTTCTAGCTGCGATACTCTTCCCTGTTAGGCCATTTTTGTGCATTCTAATGATGACTGCACGTGTTTCTTTAGAGATAACCATGGTTAACAGAAGAGAAACAATGATGCCAAGCACCAGCCTCCTTTTAAAGTGTCCAGTGGTGTCATTCTTACTTAATCATGATAGATTGATCTCCAGCCATGTCCTCATCAACACCCACACCTGTGTTAATGGAGCAATCACTGAAAAGAGGTTAGCTGGTCCTTTTAAGGCAGGGCTGCAATGATGTTGAAATGTGTTTTGGGGGATAAAGTTCATTTTCTAGCCAAATATTGACTTTGCAAGTAATTGCTGTTAAGCTGATCACTCTTTATAACATTCTGGAGTATATGCAAATTGCCATTAGAAAAAGTGAAGCCGTAGACTTTGTAAAAATTAATATTTGTGTCAGTCTCAAAACTTTTGTCCATGACTGTACAGCACCACAGCACTCTCTCACATACACACACACAAAGCACCGCACTACATACACACACACTGATACACACAGACACATATGTACACCTCACCTGTCCGGCATCCGCGCTCTCTCTGACTTCATTCAGCGGCACTGCTGTGAGGAAGCGCGGGCGCCCTGTAGGCGCCCCCTTGGAGCCCGAAGCTGCGGCAGCAGAGGCATGGGGAGAGGTAAGTATTGCGTCGGCTACTGCCGGGATCCTGAGCAAGCGGGGGGGACCGTGGCAGCGCTGGCACCGCTCTCCTCCGCTAACGGGCCCCCCCTGCCTGCTCAGGGCCCCGGCACTTGCCCGGGTATGCCAGGTGCTGACGCTGGCCCTGGCTAGCGGGTATAGCATAACGCCAGCCCGTCAGCACTATGTGTTGAATGGGCTGGTAAAACGCAATATGAACCTAGCCTTAGGGTTAGGCCAGGGTCACACACACCGACTAGAAAATCTGACCGTTTTAGTCGGTCGATTTTCGCAGCAAAATGTACAGTCATCCGTCTGGCATCCGATTTTCTGGGAATGATGCGATTTAGTCACATCTGACCGTACTTGTAACATCCGATTTACATCCAACTTGCAAGATTTTCTCGCAGGCTTGCAAAACCAACATATAATGGATCCAAAAGAATAGTTTTTAAATCACAAAAGAAAGAATAGATATATACACATAGAATACATATTATATATATATATATATATATAATATATATATATATATACACACACACACACATGTCGTTGTGACATGTATTATATATATATATATATATATATATATATATATATATATTTATAGTTCATACACTTCTACATACTGTCATAGCCGCTAATTCAATTGCCGGCTTTTGTGAAATTACAGAACCCGACATGAAATGACACATGGTTTACATACAGTTAACCATGTCATTTCATGTAGTTTGATATATGGTTTTCACTAACAATTACATGAGTGTATGTGTGCAAAATTTCATACAGCTAGGGGTTAATTAAAGGTGTAAATTTGTTGAAAAAAAATGCGTGGGCTCCCGCACTATTTTCTCAACCAGACAAAGCCAGCGAGTGGGGGCAGATAATAATAGCCGAGGGAGGGTGCATTTAATTTTTGCACCCCCTGGCTACTAAC
Source organism: Oophaga sylvatica (assembly GCA_033576555.1). Lineage (NCBI taxonomy): Eukaryota > Metazoa > Chordata > Amphibia > Anura > Dendrobatidae > Oophaga > Oophaga sylvatica. The sequence continues at coordinate 403,264,261 of JARQOD010000006.1, read as the reverse complement.
ATCTGCCCCAACCACCCCAGAAAAGGCAAATCTATAATTAGATTCGCATTTTCTGGCACTTTGCCCGTCTATTCCCATTGCCCTGTAGCGGTGGCGAATAGGTTAATAATGGGTTAAAGCCACCTTGCTATTGAAAGGTGACTTTAAGCCAGGTTAATAATTGAGAGCTGTCAATTTGACAACTATCACAATTACCGGTGCAATTTAATCGCAAATCACATGTGCGGTCCATTTGTAATCCGATTTTTCATTGCACCCATAGACTTGCATTGGCGATAGTCGACCCACAATCGGTGACAATCGCAGCATGCTGCGATTGCACTCGCACGTTAAAACGGACCACAAAAATCTGATACTGGGAGCTGCTCCATAGATTAACATTGGTCCGACTGCAATGCGATATTTCATCGCATTGCAGTCGTCCGATTTTGTCGCCAGTGTGACCCCGGCCTTAGAGTTATAATTAGGGTTAGAATTAGGGTTAGGGTTACAATTAGGGTTACAATTTGGGTTGGGATTAGGGGTGTGTTGGGGTTAGGGTTGGAGCTAGAATTGAGGGTTTCCACTATTTAGGCACATCAGGGGGTCTCCAAACACGACGTGGCGTTCAAAAAGTCAAATGGCGCTCCCTCCCTTCCGAGCCCTGCCGTGCGACCAAACAGTGGTTTACCCCAACATATGGGGTATCAGCGTACTCAGGACAAATTGCACACCAATTTTGGGGTTCTAATTTCTCCTGTTACCCTTGGGAAAATAAAAATAGCTCACTAATAAAAATCATTTTTGAGGAAAAAAATTATTTATTTTCACGGCTCTTCGTTTATAAATTTCTGTGAAGCACTTGGGGGTTCAAAGTGCTCACCACACATCTAGATAAGCTCCTTGGGGGCCTAGTTTCCAAAATGGTGTCACTTGCAGGGGGTTTCTACTGTTTAGGCACATCAAGGGCTCTGCAAACACAACCTGACACCAGCAGAACATTCCATTAAAGTCTGCATTACAATATGGCGCTCGTTCCCTTCCAAGCTCTCCCATGCGCCCAAATAGTGGTTCCACCCCACATATGGGGTATCAGCGTACTCAGGAAAAATTGCACAACAACTTTTGGGGTCCAATTTCTCCTGTTACCCTTGGGAAAATAAAAAAAATAGCGGGCTAAAGAATAATTTTTGAGGAAAAAAAATGATTTTTTATTTTCACGGCTCTACGTTATAAACTTCTGTGAAGCACTTGGGGATTCAAAGTGCTCACCACACATCTAGATAAGTTTCTTAAGGGGTCTAGTTTCCAAAATGGTGTCATTTGTGGGGGGTTTCCACTGTTTAGGCGCATCAGGGGCTCTCCAAATGCGACATGGCGTCCAATCTCAATTCCAGCCTATTTTGGTTTGAAAAAGTCAAACGTCGCTCCTTCCCTTCCAAGCCCTGCCGGGTGCCCAAACAGTAGTCCCCCCCACATATGGGGTATCGGCGTACTCAGGAGAAATTGGACAACAACTTTTGTGGTTTAATTTCTCCTGTTACCCTTGGGAAAATAAAAAATTGGGGACTAAACGATCAGGTTTGTGGAAAAAATATGATTTTTTATTTTCACGCCCGGGCGTTATAAACTTCTGTGAAGCACTTGGGGGTTCAAAGTGCCATGGCGTCCAGCCAATTCTGCGTTGAAAAAGTCAAACGGCGCTCCTTCCCTTCCAAGCTCTGCCATGCACCCAAACAGTGGTTTACCCCCACATATCGGGTATCAGCATGCTCAGGACAAATTGCACAAAAACTTTTGGGGTCTTGTTACCCTTGGGAAAATAAAAATTGGGGTGAAAAGACCGTTTTTGTGGAAAAAAATGTGATTTTTTTATTTTCACGGCTCTACGTTATAAACTTCTGTGAAGCACTTGGAGGTTCAAAGTGCTCACCACAATTAGATAAAATTTCCAAAAGGGGCTAGTTTAAATGGGGTCACTTGTTGGGGGTTTCCAAATTGGTTTTTTGGCATTTGGGGCCCCTCTAAACGCAAAGGCGTCCCCCCAATTCTGCGTTGAAAAAGTCAAACGGCCTCCTTCCCCCCCTTGCGAACCTCTGCCGTGGCCCCAAAAAATGGTTTACCCCCCCATAGGGGTTCGGGTATTCGGAGAATTGCACAACAAATTTTTTTGGTTCATTTTTTTCTTTAAACCTTGTGAAAAGAAAAAACAATTGGGGTTCGAAATAAAGCTTTTGCAAAAAAAAAAAAAAAAAAAAAATTAAAAAGTTTAATTTTTTTTTTCCACTTTGCTTTATTTTTCCTGTGAAGCCGTAAAAGGGTTTAAAGAACTTTTGAATGGGTTTTGAGCACCTTGAGGGGTCAGGTTTTGAATGGTGTCACTTTTGGGTATTTTCTATCAAAAACCCCTCAAAGTGACTTCAAAATGTGATTTTGGGGGCCCCGAAAAAAAAAAAAAAAAAAAATGGGGTTGTTTTAAAAAAGGGAAACGCTGGTCAAATTTTTAAACCTTTATAACTTCGTAACAAAAAAAAAAAAATTTTTTTCCCAAAATTGGCAAGTAAATGAAAAGTGGGAAAAAATTATTTATTAAGAAATTTTGTGTGAGTATCTCTAAAAAAAAAATTTAAAAGGGATAAAAATTTTAAAGTTTTTGAAAATTGCTACATTTTTCCCAAAATTTTAGCCATATTTTTTTTTTTTTTTTTTTTTTTTTTTTTTTTTTTTCATAAAAAAAAAAGCAAGTCATATCAAATTTTTTTTTACACCAACGTGAAATACAATATTCATGAAAAAACAATTCAGAATCAGCGGGATTCGTTAAAGCGTTCGATTTTAACCCCAAAATGACGTGGCAGAATTGTAAAAATTGGCCGTCATTAAGCTGCAAAATTGGCTGTCACTAAGGGGGGAAAACTTTTTTTTTTTTATTTTTATTTTAACATGTGATTTAAAAGCACCAGTCCTGGTTTCT
>JARQOD010000006.1:403220241-403261208 GCA_033576555.1 Oophaga sylvatica | reverse complement strand
CTTCTCATGATTTGAACACCTTCTTCATGACCCGGTACTCACCACAGACCCCCTGTCTTCACCGTTGGCCACGCAGGTTCCCGGATCCCTCAATCTCAGAGGTATCCAATCCACACTTCTCACTTCACTCTGATCCCGATCAGTGTCACCACGGTTTTCAAGACTGTACATTCCGCTGGCTCAAGCCGCCAGCCTTGCTTCCTCAGTCTGTGCGACATCCAGCCTGGATGTCAGGGAGCTCTGTCCAGGCTGACAGACTCCCAGCACACTCACAGACTCTTCATAGTCTCAGACTACCTACTCTCACCATGTGCCAAACACTTCCTTACATACCTATAGCCACTCCCCCAGCTGAGTTATGGAGCACATGTTCTGGTCACATGCACATGACCTCATCACAGGTCCTCAACAAACTCACAACCACCAGTGGGCTGTGTATGTGTGGTTACCAAGTCCCACCCAGCTCACCAGCTAACCCTGTAGGCCACCCTAGAAAATACACACAACTATTATGGGACTACAAGTCCCAGAACAACATTACTTTGGCTTACAATGCAGAGGAGCTCTGCAACACATAACCTTCCATTCACAACCATGCCGGGACTGTTTTACCATCCAAAACATGCCTCCATGCATATCCCGAGGAGCATACACAGCGCCCCCTAGCTGTAGCATGGGTGACTACACCACATACCTCCCCCTCTGTTCAAACTTGTGGGGTTGAACACTTATTCTAAACCGAGGGCCTCAAGACAGGGCACCCATGTCACCTTGCCCTACAAGTCGAGGGGACCGTCTCAGTCGATTTTGGGCATCATTCAACATCACCCCTTTGTTAGGCCTCCCCCGCCCCCAGCGGTCAGTATGTCGGCCTTGTCTTTCTGTCTGTGTCCCAGACCCTTTTTACTCAACCCACTTTCCACGGTGGTCACTTCACAAAACCTTTCTTTCCATGGCCGCCTCCTACGGTCATGAGTCCATCGTCCAGTCGAACATACTGGTTGCTCTGAGTCTGACACTCTGTCCTTTCATTCACTATAGGATCTCCCACTTAGGTCACTCAGCCCTGAGCTAACAGAGAAGTCATCGCCTCTAACCCTCATTGCTTCAGATTGCCTACTGCCAGTCCTAAGAGAAGCCTCTTGTCTCTCCATATCTCGGGCTGGAAGCAGTCGCCCTCTTCGTTCCAACTCCTGTAGCTGTTCCTTCATCTGCTTTCTTTCCCAGATCAGCTGCTCTACCTCTCGTCGGTATGTCACTCGATATTCCAGGAGCATTCGAATGTTCTTAAGGCTCTCCACTGAGCCAATAACAACGAATGGAACCATCTCTTCTTCACCAGCCACCTTGATCTCGCCATCAGCTGAATCCTCACTCTCTTCACCCCGGATCTATTCACCATCTCTTGCATCACTTTTCCAAGTCTTCCAATGACTTTCCCCACCAGATTTCTGGGTACCGGAATTATGTCTTCTACAAAGCCCAGCCGACTTTGAGCTCCCCTCGCCAGCTCCAGGCGTCGAGCGGCTTTCATATTACCCAACATGATTATCTGTGTCGTACGGAGACATTGTAGATGCATATCCTTCAGGACAGCCACCCACTTCTTTGTGACTTCCCTATCCGCCAGTATCACAAACTGGTTCGTCTTTGGGGCCCAGTTCACACTATAGGCCTTTACTACCTTTTTTAAAGGCCTTGTGTAGCCCTGGTGTTAGGCACACGCAGTACCCTGGAGAGTGTGTGGCGAGACAGCAGTTTAATGCTAAATATCCATTCACTCAACATATACTAGACACACCCTTAGGGTAGTGTAGTTTACTCTTGAGGAGTGGTCAAGGTGTAATGTGTTGGAGTGATTTTAGTCAGTGTGTTTCCTGTCTTCGGACAGAGAAGACTCTGGAGTTTAGCTGGAGGGAGGAAGCAGTCCAGCCTGCTCTATCATCAGTTCAGAACGTGGAGGCTGGTACAGGTGGTTTAATTCACCTTAGCCTAGTCAGAGCTGTACCTCATCAGACTACATTGAGAGAAAGAAGAAGATTAGTGCAGAAAGACTTCAGTCACCTGTCTAAAGGACAGTGAAAGGTTCAGAGACGTGCTCCTGCCTAGTGATAACTGAGCATCTGTAACTAACTTTGAAGAAAGTGAATGAAGGAAGTAACTACCCGACTTTATGCTAGTGTGAGTGCTTATGCTACCAGCGAGGACAAGGCGAAAGGCACAGTGGATTATTGGAAAGGTGCGTTTGGGATTGAAGAAGTCCTGCACATTGCAACCGGTCACTGGGGACCGAAGGATCACTATTAGCTTCAAGCATAGTGGTAAGAAAACCCAGGAATTTACCGGACCTTAGGTCGCGGCAAACAAGCCCCTTATAGTCAGTACGTAACTGGGGTCAGGGGGAGTGAAGACTTTGAGTCAGTGCACGACAAGATAAGAATTCAGCTCTCTCGCAGGAAGGCTCCTACCACAAAACTGACTGGGCAGTACAGCTATGGATTAGCTGGAGTTATTGAGGGAACTACGCTTCAGGCTGGTTGTACTCATTGTATTGGAAGTAAAGGAGGCCCCTAACTTGTCCAGCTGCTGTCTCAAGATACACTCTCCTTGGATCAGCCTCCTGGGACCTGCCTGAACATCTTACAAGTAAAGGTATGGAAAGACGCTGACCGTGTGAGACTGTGTTATTTATCTGCACCCGACTTCACTAACTTCATAGACTTTGAGGGACCAGTCCCACCTGTAGGGGACCCGACATCTAGCTGCATCACCATCCCCTCAGAGATCTATAGCAGCGCTGGTACAAATTACCAGAATACTACAGGTGGCGTCACGAACTGTATATAAATCTATCCCCTGTAAATATATCCCTAACATACGCCAGACCGCCAGGGCCACAGACCGAGCCACAGCTACCTGTGACAAATCCCATAGACTTCTACGGGCTCGGCTCTGAGTACCCCATTGCCCTGGTAATCCACAATTGTGGTGGCGGGTCGACACAAAAATTTGGCGTCACGAACAGGATGCGAAACTCGCGGAATTGCGAGCCCTGTGTGCCTAAGGAATTGTTTTTGTGAAAAAGGACTGTTTGCACTTTTGGCGCCAAAATCGCCATTTTTGTCGCCATATTCGCGCCCTCAGGCGCTGGAGAAGAAGGTGGGCGTACCTTCGTGGGCGTCTACCCCCCAGTGGCGCGAAGAAAATGCCTGCCCTCTCAAAGTGCTATTACAACATGCGATCCTGCCCTACAGCAAAGGAGGTCCGCCTCCTCTTCACCTTCCCTGCGAGGAGGAGGAGACGCAAACCCCACCTCCACGGAAGAGACCGGATGTCTCCGCAGGAAGAAGAGAGAATCTTCTGGAACATCATGGAAGCAGGACGTGTGCAGCCGAGCAGGGAAGCGGAGGAAGGCAGGCCCCGTGCCCCAGCCAAGCTGCCACCAGCACCGGAGTTATCCGTGGTCCTGCACCTGCAGCAGGCGTGCTAGAGATTCAAGAAGAAAATGCACGCCTGAAGAAGATGGTCCAGTACCAACCTGGCTTTGAAGAGATCGAGAGACGCCGGCGTACCCTGGAGCAGCGGAGGCTGTGGGACACGGTGATCTCTCCCCTCAACGACCCCCCACGATTCCAGTTACCGAAGATTCTGCTGCCCAAGGCGAAGGAGAAAACCGGAGGCTGCCCCCGAAAGTACCAATCCTGATCCCACCGGTGAAGCGGTGGAGGCGAAGGAGGTTGAGGAGGTATCGCCATTCCGGAACGCCCGCCGGCCAGGAGGCCACAGCAGATGATCGGTCCCCGGCAGGGACACCGGAGGGGTCCTGTCCGTCACTACCAGACGTGGACTGGGACGAGATGGCGCGCCTGGATGACGTCGCCTACACCGCCCAGTGGGAATATGAGTGGCAGCGTCGTGAGGAGAAGCAGAAACGCCAGCAGGAGGAAGAGCGGGAAGCTCAGCGGAACCGTCAGCGACAACATGCAGAGCTGATCGCGGACAAAGAGAGTGTCCGGAGAGAGAAAGGTACCCTGAGGGAACCGCGGCGGCAGGGGTGTGTGACTGAGTTCCAGCTCCGGAAGGGCTGGGGCTTCATCCGTGAACCGGGCCTCTACCCAGGGGTCTTTGTCAGCAGGCGTGACGTAGAATCCCACCTGCCGCAAGGCCACCCCGGGGAGGGACTTAGTAAATGGAGACCTTGTCACGTACACACGGCATTGGGGAATGAAGGGATGGTATGCCCTTAACGTCACCATCGTCCGTGACCCCGTCCCCGACGCAGGTAACGTCACCACTACCGCAGCGTCCCCGTCTCCAGCTCAAGCAGTATCCGGCCGTGCCCCAGCATCGCCCCCTGCAAATTCATCGCAACTAGCGACCCAGATTTCATCGCAAAGGAAAGCCACCTCTACATCGCAACATGCGACCCAGTCTCAATCGCAATCCATGACACGGTCCATATCGTTAACTGTGATTGAAACGCAATCGGTGTCACGTGAGGAGAATGTACCCGTTGCGCCCCTAGAGGTTCGCACAAGAACTGTGGCGACTCAGACCCTAATCGCAGCGCATGATTTGTTAGTCCTGGGATCTAGGGCCCATTGCATTGTTCCAGCCCCCGGGGTGGAAAGTGTATTTGAAAATGAATAAATAGTAAAGAAGAAACGGTGAGATCCATATGGGTCTACCATAAGTAAAAAGTTTGAGAATGTTTTATAAAGTTTTGCATATATATTGCTAACCGTAGAATGCCCGGCTGGGTAACCAGAAAAAGTTTTGCACTTTAGTATAATAATGTGATATTATATCTATGTCTTTGGTTTTACAATGGACTTTGAGGTTGAGGACTGTGCTAACCCAGAACTTATTTGTACATAGTTGCGCTTCGGTGCCTTATCTTGGTTTTACATAAACCAGCACAATACCTCTGAATACAAAAACCCGTGTGGTGTGGCACTGAGTGAGGTCTGCATTCGGATGTCCTGCAGCCCACCCAGGACCTACGTTGAAGGTTTGGTGCGGGTCCTTCACAAGAATACTGTATATTTATTGAATGCTATTTAATATTTGTATTTTTCTCTATATAATGTTTTTGTTTTGCAACGTTCAAGACATCCTTACCTCCCGGATGGGACGAACCCATGTTAATTTGTTTTAATGTTTTCATGCATAAACAAAACTGTCTCTCTTGTATTTTACAGCCCGGGAGTGCTGTCTTTTTACCATGGGGGAATGTGTAGCCCTGGTGTTAGGCACGCGCAGTACCCTGGAGAGTGTGTGGCGAGACAGCAGTTTAATGCTAAATATCCATTCACTCAACATTATACTAGACACACCCCTTTGGGTAGTGTAGTTTACTCTTGAGGGAGTGGTCAAGGTGTATGTGTTGGAGTGATTTTAGTCAGTGTGTTTCCTGTCTTCGGACAGAGAAGACGTCTGGAGTTTAGCTGGAGGGAGGAAGCAGTCAGCCTGCTCTATCATCAGTTCAGAACGTGGAGGCTGGTACAGGTGGTTTAATTCACCTTAGCCTAGTCAGAGCTGTACCTCATCAGACTAACATTGAGAGAAAGAAGAAGATTAGTGCAGAAAGACTTCAGTCACCTGTCTAAAGGACAGTGAAAGGTTCAGAGACGTGCTCCTGCCTAGTGATAACTGAGCATCTGTAACTAACTTTGAAGAAAGTGAATGAAGGAAGTAACTACCCGACTTTATGCTAGTGTGAGTGCTTATGCTACCAGCGAGGACAAGGCGAAAGGCACAGTGGATTATTGGAAAGGTGCGTTTGGGATTGAAGAAGTCCTGCACATTGCAAACCGGTCACTGGGGACCGAAGGATCACTATTAGCTTCAAGCATAGTGGTAAGAAAACCAGGAATTTACCGGACTTAGGTCGAGGCAAACAAGCCCCTTATAGTCAGTACGTAACTGGGGTCAGGGAGTGAAGACTTTGAGTCAGTGCACGACAAGATAAGAATTCAGCTCTCTCGCAGGAAGGCTCCTACCACAAAACTGACTGGGCAGTACAGCTATGGATTAGCTGGAGTTATTGAGGGAACTACGCTTCAGGCTGGTTGTACTCATTGTATTGGAAGTAAAGGAGGCCCCTAACTTGTCCAGCTGCTGTCTCAAGATACACTCTCCTTGGATCAGCCTCCTGGGACCTGCCTGAACATCTTACAAGTAAAGGTATGGAAAGACGCTGACCGTGTGAGACTGTGTTATTATCTGCACCCGACTTCACTAACTTCATAGACTTTGAGGGACCAGTCCCACCTGTAGGGGACCCGACATCTAGCTGCATCACCATCCCCTCAGAGATCTATAGCAGCGTGGTACAAATTACCAGAATACGTACAGGGCATCACGAAACTGTATATAAATCTATCCCCTGTAAATATATCCCTAACAACGCCAGACCGCCAGGGCCACAGACCGAGCCACAGCTACCTGTGACAAATCCCCTAGACTTCTACGGGCTCGGCTCTGAGTACCCCATTGCCCTGGTAATCCACAATTGTGGTGGCGGGTCGTCACAGCCTCCTGCACACCCTCGCGGCACAGGCCTTGCATGTCTTCGGGTACCTCCATCACACAATTAAAGAGCGAAGCCTCATTCTCTTCCTGAAATTTACCTTCTTCCCTACGTGGAGGTTTTCCCTTATTCCTATTCAGAAATTGTTTAAGTAAATCATTGTTAACCCTTCTCTGCCTCCTGCTTTTTACTGCATCCAACGAACCTTTACAATATGACAGGCATTCAGGGAATTTAGTGGCTCTCACTGGGGTGGTGGCTCCCATTGTTCATAGCAGGGAGCTGGCTTTTTCTTGGTTCATTCGCGAACAACTCATCACTAGCTCCCTGCTCTCACTGCAGAGCTGTGTGTTATTATAACTGACACAGGTGCAGGTTCCTCTCAGCTTCAGCTTCCAGCTCACAGGCAGACAGGGCTGCAATATTGATGCAATACAGCAGAGCTCAGTGAGCTGCAAAAATGTGTTTGCAAGAAGACAAACTTCATTTCTCCTGCTCTGTGTTGGTTACTTGTCTCACACTGGTATCTCTCTTCATGTAAAGCTCTGGAGGCACAGTTATCTTCTGTGCATCGTCCTCCCCAGGTAGGACTGTTTTCAGAATTCTATAACCTATCTGCCAATATTAATGGTTTAGATAGCCTTAAAGGGAATCTCTCATCGCATTTGACCTATGTTCACATGTCGTGTTTTTTCAGTGTTTAATGCAAATTTTCAGTTGCGTTTCACTGTACAAGTCTGAGATTTCAGAAATCTCATGCACACAGCTTGTTTTTTTGTCCTCAGTATTTTGTGCAAAATAGAAAAACACAATGGAGCAACCATCAGCTCACTGAGTTGAGAAATTTCTAGAACAGGGGGTGCAGTGCACGGAGACTTCAGGTTGGTTTCCTGAGTAAATGAACCATGAAAAATATGGGAAAATCCAGCAACTGCAAAAGTCATAAAACATCACATTTATTAGTAGATTTAAAACATGAAAAGGAAAAATTTAAAAAACATGATAACGGTCGACGCGTTTTGAGCTACACTAGCTCCTAATCATGACAACTACAATACAGGAACTATGAAAATATTCCGCATAGAAAATAAGTGTGGAATAGACAATCACAAGTGTGTTTAATTGTTAACCCTATATGTACACAGGAGAAAAGAAAGGGGAGGGGCAAAAAGATAGACATAGATGACAGAGAAATATGTATTGTCTTTTGTTACTTTTGAAAAACTTGGACTAGGAGACAAAAAAGGAAAAAAAAACTTTTTTTTTTTTTAATTTAATTTTTTTTCCCCCTCTTCTCCCGGCTTTGATACAGCTTTACACATATGACAGGAATGCTGGTATAGAGGTATAACAGTATATATACTTACTTAGCATTAATATAATGATGAAATTTAAAATATTTTTCTCATATGATAGATATATGGTTTGAGATTGAGTAGTATTTGAGTTTTGTGTTATATTATATGAAGATATCTCTTACAGGATATTGCTCATCTTTGTGAAACATGTTCTTTGAGTCTCCAGACTCTTTTTTTTTTTGCCCTCCCCTTTCTTTTCTGTGTACTCATAGGGTTAACAATTAAGCACACTTGTGATTGTCTATCCCACAGCTATTTTCTATGCTGTATATTTTCATAGTTCCTGTATGGTAGTTGTCATGATTAAGAGCTAATGTAGCTCAAAACACGTCAACCATTATCATGTTTTTTATATTTTTCCTTTTCAGGTTTTAAATCTACTAATAAATGTGATGTTTTATGACTTTTGCGGCTGCTGGATTTACCCATTTTTTTCACAGTTCATTTTGTGCAAAACCTTGGGTTTGGAGGAGTGAAGCGTGTCATTTCTATCAGGATTTTCACCCATTGGCCGGCGTCACACTGCCGAGTTTGATGCAAGTTAGTCGCACGACTTTCTCGCATCAACACCCGGCACGGCCGCCCGCGCTCGGACCTGAGTGCGCGGCGGCATAGAAATACATGCAGCTGCACACTCGGGTCTGAGAGCGGGCGGCCGTGCCGGGTGTTGATACGAGAAAGTCGTGCGACTAACTTGCATCAAACTCGGCAGTGTGACGCCGGCCATTGAAAAGTTATGGGTGGTGCAAAAAATGCTGACCGCTGTGTTTTACCAAAACCTGATGAAAAAGAATCAGGATTTATTTTTATGCACTAAACTTTATCAGCATGGGCAAGAGACAAATTGACTATGACAAAACAGCAGGGGAAAAAAATGCAGCAAAAAAAAAAAAAAACGTAACAAAAATGAAGCAAAACCTGCTTTTTTGCAGCAAGTTTCTCACTGCTGAGAACAGGCTTCGCCTACGGAAAAAAATGCATCAAAAACTCAAGATGTGAACGTAGCTCAAATCTCATCTGCCATGTGTTTGCTCATGCAGATCATTCTGTATTATACTATTAAGCTCCGTTTTAATATCTCACATAATTTGGTGTCATCAGCAAAGACTGACACTTTATTAATCACCTTGTGGATGGGACTGACAGTAAAGAGAATGCGTGTAATTGTTTCTAATATGGATCTTTGTGATCCTCAATGCTCCCAGTATAAATCCCTGCGGTCCCCACTCCCGAATTTCCCATATAGAGAAAGTACCATTTACAACAAATTTTTGTTTCCGGTCTCTTAACCCCTTAACGACCGCCGATACGCCTTTTAACGGCAGTCATTATGGGTACTTAAACCACAGCGCCGTTAATTAATGGAGCTGTGGAAAAACTGTATAGCGCCCCCACAGTCGCATCTTCTCCGGGGTCTCGGCTACCGGGGGTAGCCGAGACCCCAGAGAACATGAATTCTTACTTAATCATGATAGATTGATCTCCAGCCATGTCCTCATCAACACCCACACCTGTGTTAATGGAGCAATCACTGAAAAGAGGTTAGCTGGTCCTTTTAAGGCAGGGCTGCAATGATGTTGAAATGTGTTTTGGGGGATAAAGTTCATTTTCTAGCCAAATATTGACTTTGCAAGTAATTGCTGTTAAGCTGATCACTCTTTATAACATTCTGGAGTATATGCAAATTGCCATTAGAAAAAGTGAAGCCGTAGACTTTGTAAAACTTAATATTTGTGTCAGTCTCAAAACTTTTGTCCATGACTGTACAGCACCACAGCACTCTCTCACATACACACACACAAAGCACCGCACTACATACACACACACTGATACACACAGACACATATGTACACCTCACCTGTCCGGCATCCGCGCTCTCTCTGACGTCATTCAGCGGCACTGCTGTGAGGAAGCGCGGGCGCCCTGTAGGCGCCCCCTTGGAGCCCGAAGCTGCGGCAGCAGAGGCATGGGGAGAGGTAAGTATTGCGTCGGCTACTGCCGGGATCCTGAGCAAGCGGGGGGACCCAGTGGCAGCGCTGGCACCGCTCTCCTCCGCTAACGGGCCCCCCCTGCCTGCTCAGGGCCCCGGCACTTGCCCGGGTATGCCAGGTGCTGACGCTGGCCCTGGCTAGCGGGTATAGCATAACGCCAGCCCGTCAGCGCTATGTGTTGAATGGGCTGGTAAAACGCAATATGAACCTAGCCTTAGGGTTAGGCCAGGGTCACACACACCGACTAGAAAATCTGACCGTTTTAGTCGGTCGATTTTCGCAGCAAAATGTACAGTCATCCGTCTGGCATCCGATTTTCTGGGAATGATGCGATTTAGTCACATCTGACCGTACTTGTAACATCCGATTTACATCCAACTTGCAAGATTTTCTCGCAGGCTTGCAAAACCAACATATAATGGATCCAAAAGAATAGTTTTTAAATCACAAAAGAAAGAATAGATATATACACATATATATATATTTTATATATATATATAATGTATTCTATTATATATATGTATACACACACACACACACACACACATGTCGTTGTGACATGTATATATATATATATATATATATATATATATTTATAGTTCATACACTTCTACATACTGTCATAGCCGCTAATTCAATTGCCGGCTTTTGTGAAATTACAGAACCCGACATGAAATGACACATGGTTTACATACAGTTAACCATGTCATTTCATGTAGTTTGATATATGGTTTTCACTAACAATTACATGAGTGTATGTGTGCAAAATTTCATACAGCTAGGGTTAATTAAAGGTGTAAATTTGTTGAAAAAAAATGCGTGGGCTCCCGCACTATTTTCTCAACCAGACAAAGCCAGCGAGTGGGGGCAGATAATAATAGCCGAGGGAGGGTGCATTTAATTTTTGCACCCCCTGGCTACTAACATCTGCCCCCAACCACCCCAGAAAAGGCAAATCTATAATTAGATTCGCATTTTCTGGCACTTTGCCCGTCTATTCCCATTGCCCTGGGTGGCGGTGGCGAATAGGTTAATAATGGGTTAAAGCCACCTTGCTATTGAAAGGTGACTTTAAGCCAGGTTAATAATTGAGAGCTGTCAATTTGACAACTATCACAATTACCGGTGCAATTTAATCGCAAATCACATGTGCGGTCCATTTGTAATCCGATTTTTCATTGCACCCATAGACTTGCATTGGCGATAGTCGACCCACAATCGGTGACAATCGCAGCATGCTGCGATTGCACTCGCACGTTTAAAACGGACCACAAAAAATCTGATACTGGGAGCTGCTCCATAGATTAACATTGGTCCGACTGCAATGCGATATTTCATCGCATTGCAGTCGTCCGATTTTGTCGCCAGTGTGACCCCGGCCTTAGAGTTATAATTAGGGTTAGAATTAGGGTTAGGGTTACAATTAGGGTTACAATTTGGGTTGGGATTAGGGGTGTGTTGGGGTTAGGGTTGGAGCTAGAATTGAGGGGTTTCCACTATTTAGGCACATCAGGGGGTCTCCAAACACGACGTGGCGTTCAAAAAGTCAAATGGCGCTCCCTCCCTTCCGAGCCCTGCCGTGCGACCAAACAGTGGTTTACCCCAACATATGGGGTATCAGCGTACTCAGGACAAATTGCACACCAATTTTGGGGTTCTAATTTCTCCTGTTACCCTTGGGAAAATAAAAAATAGCTCACTAATAAAATCATTTTTGAGGAAAAAAATTATTTATTTTCACGGCTCTTCGTTTATAAATTTCTGTGAAGCACTTGGGGGTTCAAAGTGCTCACCACACATCTAGATAAGCTCCTTGGGGGGCCTAGTTTCCAAAATGGTGTCACTTGCAGGGGTTTCTACTGTTTAGGCACATCAAGGGCTCTGCAAACACAACCTGACGCCAGCAGAACATTCCATTAAAGTCTGCATTACAATATGGCGCTCGTTCCCTTCCAAGCTCTCCCATGCGCCCAAATAGTGGTTCCACCCCACATATGGGGTATCAGCGTACTCAGGAAAAATTGCACAACAACTTTTGGGGTCCAATTTCTCCTGTTACCCTTGGGAAAATAAAAAAAATAGCGGGCTAAAGAATCATTTTTGAGGAAAAAAAATGATTTTTTATTTTCACGGCTCTACGTTATAAACTTCTGTGAAGCACTTGGGGATTCAAAGTGCTCACCACACATCTAGATAAGTTTCTTAAGGGGTCTAGTTTCCAAAATGGTGTCATTTGTGGGGGGGTTTCCACTGTTTAGGCGCATCAGGGGCTCTCCAAATGCGACATAGCGTCCAATCTCAATTCCAGCCTATTTTGGTTTGAAAAAGTCAAACGTCGCTCCTTCCCTTCCAAGCCCTGCCGGGTGCCCAAACAGTAGTCCCCCCCCACATATGGGGTATCGGCGTACTCAGGAGAAATTGGACAACAACTTTTGTGGTTTAATTTCTCCTGTTACCCTTGGGAAAATAAAAAATTGGGGACTAAATGATCAGGTTTGTGGAAAAAATATGATTTTTTATTTTCACGCCCGGGCGTTATAAACTTCTGTGAAGCACTTGGGGGTTCAAAGTGCCATGGCGTCCAGCCAATTCTGCGTTGAAAAAGTCAAACGGCGCTCCTTCCCTTCCAAGCTCTGCCATGCACCCAAACAGTGGTTTACCCCCACATATCGGGTATCAGCATGCTCAGGACAAATTGCACAAAAACTTTTGGGGTCTTGTTACCCTTGGGAAAATAAAAATTGGGGTGAAAAGATCGTTTTTGTGGAAAAAAATGTGATTTTTTTATTTTCACGGCTCTACGTTATAAACTTCTGTGAAGCACTTGGAGGTTCAAAGTGCTCACCACACATCTAGATAAGTTCCTTAAGGGGTCTAGTTTCCAAAATGGGGTCACTTGTGGGGGGTTTCCACTGTTTAGACACATCAGGGGCTCTCTAAACGCAACATGGCGTCCAGCCAATTCTGCGTTGAAAAAGTCAAACGGCACTCCTTCCCTTGCGACCTCTGCCGTGCGCCCAAAAAGTGGTTTACCCCCACATATGGGGTATCGGCGTATTCAGGAGAAATTGCACAACAAATTTTGTGGTTCATTTCTTTCTTTAAACACTTGTGAAAGTAAAAAACAATTGGTTCTGAAGTAAAGCTTTTGCAAAAAAAAGTTAAATGTTAATTTTTTCCTTCCACTTTGCTTCAGTTCCTGTGAAGCACGTAAAGGGTTAATGAACTTCTTGAATGTGGTTTTGAGCACCTTGAGGGGTGCAGGTTTTAGAATGGTGTCACTTTTGGGTATTTTCTATCATATAGACCCCTCAAAGTGACTTCAAATGTGATGTGGTCCCTAAAAAAAAAAAAAAAAAAAAAATGGTGTTGTAAAAATGGGAAATCGCTGGTCAACTTTTAAGCCTTATAACTTCGTAACAAAAAAAAAAAAATTTTGTTCCCAAAATTGTGCTGATGTAAAGTAGACATGTGGGAAATGTTATTTATTAAGAAATTTGTGTGACGTATCTCTCTGATTTAAAGGCATAAAAATTTAAAGTTTGAAAATTGCTACATTTTCAAAATTTTAGCCATATTTCCGTTTTTTTCATAAAAAAACGCAAGTCATATCAAATTTTTTTTACCACCAACGTGAAGTACAATATGTCACGAAAAAACAATCTCAGAATCAGCGGGATTCGTTAAAGCGTTCCAGAGTTATAACCTCAAAGTGACAGTGGTCAGAATTGTAAAAATTGGCCCGTCATTAAGCTGCAAATTGGCTGTCACTAAGGGGTTAAGCAGCTTTTTTTTTTTTTTTTTTTTTATTATTATATACACATGTGCATATAATAGCACCTAGTCCTGGTTTCTGAAGCTTCAGTTCAAGGCTGTTGGGTGGTACAGTATCAAATGCATTTGCAAAGTCCAGATTTATCACATCAGCTGCATGGCCAATATCCAGATTTTGCACTCCTTGGTAGGAAGAGTCAGAGGTCACATATATAGGCACAGTGGCATTGTACAGCGCTGGATCTGCCCTATATTGTGCCAGGATATTAAAGGAAGCAGCAAAACGCGCCTGCACGTGAGGCAGTGATACAGTCAGCAACAGTTTTGAGGAAGAAGGAACTGGGCAATTGCCCAGGCCCCCATTCACATAAGGGCCCACAGCGATTACAAGCAGAAACTGCACTGATAAAGGCAATCCTGTGTTATCAGCACAGTAGGGCCTTTGGTAACATAACGGTCATGAAGAAAACAGGCCCTATAGTGTATGCGTGCACTATGTATACATATGTGGGCACTGTGGTTCGTACCCAGTCCGTGAAATACGCCTTTCTGAACCTGTACTTAGACACTGAACAGCTCACTTTAAAAAAATAAAGGTAAAGGAAGTGTGGCGTCACTAGAATGGGACATAGGTAAATTATGCCCTAAAACGTGCCAAAAGTTGGGACCAAACTCACAGCAGAAAGCAATCCAACTAATGGGTTGGGCAAGCTTAGACTACACATGACAGCACCAAAGTCAGGAACTGCAAGAAAAAATAAAATAAAAAATGTGCTTTATCTTGTAACTTTTCTTACTTTTTTGCGTGCTGTAGATGTATTGGTCACATTTCATCAGACATTAAAATTTGGTACATAAATCATAAAGTAAAGCAAACCCTTCAATGGAAGCTGCAGACAGAAAATTGTCTTTTTTGATCATTTAGCCATCCAAATGCTGGAAAGGTTTGTACTTTGTTAACAAAAAAAAATAGGCAATTATTATTTGGTCACTAGTTCTGCAGAGACTCATCCACCGTGATCACAAGGAGCGCCGGGGACCCAGGAGGATTTGGACAAGCAGAAAAAAAGCATTTTATTATTATGTGCACATGTAAACAGTTTATTCACAGACAATTATTTTTTCCTATTTGTTTGCAGTTTGTGCAATACAGCATTAATAAAACAGTCATGTAATCGGTACAGAGCATAAACAGAAACAAAACTACTTTTTATAGCACAAACTATGATAAACTTATCTAGACATGCAATGACACACGCAAATGTATATAGTCACTTAGAATTGTTCAGCTTTTTTTTTTTTTTGCCATGAAACCATCATCTGGTCAATGTTCTCACTGATGGTTTAACAAAAGTGGTGTAAATGTGACAAGAACATGCAAGTAGCTTCCAACTCTACAAGACGATCGGTTCGGATCAGGAGTTGACACCGTTGGGTTCCTTTGACTCCCCTCCATGCCTGGATGCCAGAGACAGGGAATCCGCTTCATGGTGTATCCGTAAATTCCTTAAGTCTTGGTTTATATAGGTATGAAAAATCTAAATCTCAGCATCCACTAAATCATTGCTCCGTGCAAAGCCAAAGAGCTCAGGTAGTGTCCTGCGTTGGGGAATCCGCACAGTAATGTATATACACATCCGCCTTTATGTTGCTGGACTAAGTGGCTTCTCACCATGGAAGTACGTGGAGCACAGACCATGGAAAACAAAAAAAAAAAATATTCAGAAGAAGCACAAGGTTTGCTCCATGGATAGGACCCTCAGCACAGAATGTGATCCAAGTATCTCATGGTCGTTAATAGGTGCACAAGGTGGTTGCTTTTGATGGAATCCAAGAAAAAAAACGTTTTTTTTAATTTTTATTTAGAGAATTATATTAATAAAAAAAAATTAAGTGAAAAATTAAAGCGCCAATTCATACTTAAGCAGCTTTACTATAATATAATGTTCACAAGAGGTTCACAAAATATATACAAAATATTTAATATATAAATGTAACAAACAGTGTTTGACAAAAGCAAAAATAAATGACGGGAGTGCATCATGCGAGGGCATTTGCATTCACAGGTAGAAATCTGCTTCATGTTGCCAGCACACAAATTCATATTTTTTTTTTATATTTTTTTTTTTTCTTATTTTCTTTAACTTTTTTTTCCTCCTTTATTTTTTTTTTTTATTATCATAAACTTAAAAGGTTACAAAGAATATTTCAAAGCTTTTTTTTTTTCAGAAATTTTAAATTCTGATCTAAGGGGGAAAAAAAAAAAAAAAAAAATGTTGCATCATACACAACGCACAATGTATGCAGATATGGAGCAGCCAGTCTTCTCTGAGCAGGGCAAGTGGTCTTATTCTACAGAAAGTGAACCTCTGGTTTCCTAAATTGAACAAATAAAATATACATAAAAAATATCATCATCCGCTGTATTAACACTTTTGGTGCAGCAGTGGAAATGACTAAGCAAGAAGTTCAAAAATAAAGGGTTTTCTCCATTTTTAAGTGTAGAAATTCCTCATACTTGGTGGCTAGTGCCGCTTTTCAACATGTCAAAGAGGTCAAAAGAGAAGTTATCCCGCCTTAAAATGGAGCAATGAGGTCATCATTAAACGTCTGATCTCATCTCGGGGTTAAACCATCTTTACACACTGAAAGATCTGTCCATCCACCCGGACTACGTTACATATATAGCGACATCAAATCTTGCAGGGATCGGCTGATTTTTCCATAGAGTCATTCTGCCCAAGATTCTTTTCTGGCCGGGTTAAGAAATAGGGAAAAAAAACAAAAAAAAAAAAACACAAATGGCCAGGTGCTTCCTGCTTAGCAAAGTGACAATGTAGGATTAATCTGGTTGAGGAAAACCTGTAGAAAAAAGAAAAATGAAGATGATAAAACATGTCAGGACAAAGGGACGTTCAATTGAGAACACCCTTCCTGCCCCCCTACATATTATTGTAAAATAAAAACAATGAAAGCACATGTAAATTAAATGAACTAGGAGAAGTTTGTAGAAAATATAACGAGAAGTTTGTCAAATTGAACTTAAAAAAAAATTAATTAATAAATAAACCCCCAAAACAGGTTGCCCATTAATTTTCCCCCTAGAAAAACTAGTTACCCACAAAAACTTACTCTATGTTGCTATAATATAGAGCTGAAGGTGCTGAGCTGATTGATATACACTGGTGGGAAAATAATTAGCGTAATTTTTAGGTCATTATTCCTGCTCTTTTCATACCTAGGAGTCCAGTGGGAGGACCTACTTTATGCAGAGTGCTTCAAGGACAGCCCCCTGGACTCCTAAGCATAGAAACAGGTGACAAAAGTACAAGTTTTTCATTCATAATTATTAATTTCTGCAATCTATATAAATTTGCTCGGCTCCTTCTGCTCCATGATCTGCAGCCTACATTTCTTGCAGGTCAAGGGTTTTGTTTGTTTTTTTTCTTTCCCACCAAAGCAATGTTTAATGCCTCTTGCGCTGTGGATTTTTTCCTACTTTTAGCGTAGACCAGAACTCGTGTTTAATGAAAATCTCTTCTTCACTGTAGACGGTAGACCTGTGTGTGGCCCACATGGTTTATTATATAGTCCAACATATAAACTGTATTTCTACGATTAAAATAAATATTCCAATCAGGGATATATCTTAGCAACTCCTGTGATAACTCAGTGGTTGATGGTACAATCTACCATACATCGCATTTATGTATTTATGTAATAGGAGATGGAGGCCCGATGCTATCACATCGGGAGGGCGGTAATGTCACGATAGGGGCAGGCTTTGCAGCGTCGAGAATCTCTTCCCCCATGTGCTCACCCACCTATCCACTCTCTCTTTCCTCATGTGCTGACTTCTCCCGTCTGTGCTCTCTTCTTTGACCTGTCTACCCCATGTGCTATCCCCCTTTTCTGCTGTCTCTCTCCTTCCTATGCTGTTCTCCCCTCATGTGCTGTCCCGTTTGAGCTGTCTCCCCCTGTGCGCTTTCTCTCTCCCCCATCTGCTGGCTTCTCCTCTCATGTGTTGTGCATGCGGCGTGTGTTGCGTACGGTGTATACAGTGTGCGTGTGTGGTGCGACGGTGTTCCACCAGCAGTTTCCATATTGAGACACTCATCACTTGGGTGTCCCAATATGGCGGTCGGTGAATTTCTGCTGCTTGGAATTCTGGGATCCGGACACATCTGGATGGAACAGGACGCAAAGACATTAGAAGGTAAGTATATAATAGATACGCAAGTGTTGAATCTTCTTGACAGGACATAACTATCACAGGTAAGGGATGAAGCACGATTTAACATACCACTTCTTTATAAGTGCTGAAAAGACCTCTATATACAGACCCATTCTTTTGGGTGGGTGATCAATGTCCTGGCTTGGTCAGTGACTGGGAGCAGACCTTCCTCCGGAGGAGAGTACTAGGGTAAAGGAATAAGTACAAGTTAATATACAGATTTATTAGAGTCACTTGTCATATATCTTATGTGCTCTATAGCAGGGTTCCCCAACTCCAGTCCTCAAGGCCCCCCAACAGGTCATGTCTTCAGTATTTCCTTTGTATTGCACAGGTGATGCAATTATCATCTGAGCAATGCTAAGGAAATCCTGAAAACATGATCTGTTGGTGGGCCTTGAGGACTGGAGTTGGGGAACACTGCTCTATAGGATTGTTACCTAGTCAGTCACACAGCAGGAACCTGTAGACTTTGTAGGCAGGAAATACAATTGAATCTAGAAATATATATATATACAGCACAGACCAAAAGTTTGGACACACCTTCTCATTCAAAGATTTTTCTGTATTTTCACGACTATGAAAATTGTAGAATCACACTGAAGGCATCAAAACTATGAATTAACACATGTGGAATTATACATTACACTTTACAAAAAAGTGTGAAACAACTGAAAATATGTCTTATATTCTATGTTCTTCAAAGTAGCCACCTTTTGCTTTGATTCCTGCTTTGCACGCAGAAAAGGTGAACGGATGGACTCTACATGCCTGGTTCCCACCGTGAAGCATGGAGGAGGTGGTGTGATGGTGTGGGGATGCTTTGCTGGTGACACCGTTGGGGATTTATTCAAAATTGAAGGCATACTGAAGCAGCATGGCTACCACAGCATCTTGCAGCAGCATGCTAATGTGTAGCCCTGGTGTTAGGCACACGCAGTACCCTGGAGAATGTGTGGAGAGATGGCAGTTTAATGCTCAATACCCATTCACTCAACATACACTAGACACACCCTTAGGGTAGTGTAGTCACTTGTGAGGGAGTGGTCAGGGTGTATTGTTTGAGTGATTAGAGGAGTCAGTTTCCTGTCTTCGGACAGAGCAGACTTGTGGAGTCTAGCTGGGACCTGGAGGGAGGAAGCAGTCCAGCCTGGCTCTATCAGCAGTTCAGCAAGTGGAGGCCAGTAAGGGCGAGATATAGATCACCTCAGCCTGGTCAGAGCTGTACCTCACTTGAAGACACTGATAAAGAAAGAAGAGCTTAGTACAGATATACTTCAGTCTCCTGTCTAAAGGACAGTGAAAGGTTCAGAGACGTGCTCCTGCCTAGTGGATAACTGAGAGTCTGGAACTAACTCTAAAGGAAGAGAAGAAGGGAGTGATTACATGACTTTTTGCAAGTGTGAGTGTTTATGCTACCAGCGAGGACAAGGCGAAAGGCACAGTGGAAAGGAATATTTGAAAAGTGCTTTTGGATTGAAGAAGTCCTGCACATTGTAACCGGTCACTGGGGACCGAAGGATCACTATTAGCTTCAAGCATAGTGGTAAGAAAACCAGAGATTTACCGGACCTTAGGTCGCGGCAAACAGCCCCAAATAGTCAGTACGTAACTGGGGTCAGGGGGAATGAGGACCTTGAGTCTCTGCAGGACAAGATAGGAATTCAGCTCTCTCACAGGAAGGCTCCTACCACAAAACTGACTGGGCAGTACAGCTATGGAATAGCTGGAGTTATAGAGGGAACTACGCTTCAGGCTGGTTGTACTCATCGTGTTGAAAGTAAAGGAGGCCCCTAACTTGTCCAGCTGCTATCTCAAAATACATTCTCCTTGGATCAGCCTCCCTGGGACCTGCCTGAACATCTTACAAGTAAAGGTATGGAAAGACGCTGACCGTGTGAGACTGTTATTTATCTGCACCCGACTTCACTAACTTCATAGACTTTGAGGGACCAGTCCCACCTGTAGGGGACCTGACATCTAGCTGCCTCACCATCCCCTCAGAGATTTACAGCAGCGCTGGTACAAATTACCAGAAGATTACAGGTGGCGTCACGAACTGTATATAAATCTATCCCCTGTAAATATACCCCCCAACATACGCCTGACCGCCAGGGCCACAGACCGAGCCACCGCTACCTGTGACAATCCCATAGACTTCTACGGGCTCGGCTCTGAGTACCCCATTGCCCTGGAAACCCACAATTGTGGTGCGTGGTCGAGACAACTTGGCGTCACGAACAGGATGCGAAACTCGCAAAATTGCGAGCCCTGTGTGCCTATGGAGTTGTTTTTGTGAAAAGGACTGTTTGCACTTTTGGCGCCAAGAATCGCCATCTTTGTCGCCGTGTTCGCGCCCTCAGGCGCTGGAGAGGAAGGTGGGCGTGCCTTCGTGGGCGTGTACCCCCCAGTGGCGCAAAGAAAATGCCTGCCCTCTCAAAGTGCTATTACAATATGCGATCCTGCCCTACAGCAAAGGAGGTCCGCCTCCTCTTCACCTTCCCTGCAAAGAGGAGGAGACGCAAACCCCGCCTCCACGGAAGAGACCGGACGTCTCTGGAGGAAGATGAGGGAATCTTCTGGAACATCATGGAAGCAGGACGTGTGCAGCCGAGCAGGGAAGCGGAGGAAGGCAGGCCCCGTGCCCCAGCCAAGCTGCCACCAGCACCGGAGTCATCCGTGGTCCTGCACCTGCAGCAGGCGTTGCTAGAAATTAAGGAAGAAAATGCACGCCTGAAGAAGATGGTCCAGCACCAACCTGGATTTGAAGAGATCGAGAGACGCCGGCGTACCCTGGAGCAGCGGCGGCTGTGGGACGCGGTGATCTCTCCCTTCGATGATCCTCTACGTCTGGAGTTACCAAAACTTCTGCTGCCCAAGGCAAAGGAGCAACCGGAGGCTGCCCCCGAAAGTACCAATCCTGATCCCACCGGTGAAGCGGTGGAGGCGAAGGAGGTATCGCCAGTTCCGGAACTCCCGCCCGGCCAGGAGGCCGCAGCAGATGATCGATCCCCGGTAGGGACACCGTCGGGGACTCAGCCGTCAATGATGGAGCAGCGACAGCAGCAGGTTAGTGCGTTCCCAACTGAGCCATTGCGCACACCTGCTTCCTGCTCTGCATCACACCAGCATTGTGCATCGGCATCGCCCCCTGCGTACACCTCCGTATCGCAATCGGCGATCTACTCTGCATCGCAATCGGCGACCCAATCTACATCGCAAGAGTCTGATGCGATCTCAATTGAGCCACTACAAAAGCCTGCTTTATGCCCAGTATCTTATGCTGCAGCAGCGTCCCCAGAGGAGGACGGGCCCTGCGGCCTAGAGGACCGGAGTGAACCGGCCCTGCAGGTAACCAGCGATGATGACACCCTGCTGGAACCCCCGACATCCCCACCAGCCCAGTGCACACCAGCCACACAGACCCCAATGGTGGAGTCGATGATCTTGGTGCTGGGCACTGGGCCCAGGAATAGGAACGGTCCTGTGCGAGCATCGCATTGTTCCAGCCCCCGGGGTGGAAAGTGTATTTGAAATAAATGAATAGTTAAACAGTAAAAACCGGTGAGATCCATAAAGGGGTCTACCATAAGTAAAGTTGTAGAAAGTTTAAGAAGTTTGACAATTTTTGCACAAGTTAAATGAGTATAACGTATGTAATACATTTATATATTGCTAACAGTAGAATGCCCGGCTGGGTAAATAGAGAAAAGTTTCGCACTTTATTATTATTACAATGTGATATTATATCTGTGTCTTCGTTTTACAATGGACTCAGAGGCTGAGGACTGTGCCAGCCCAGAACTTATATTTGTATATAGTTGCGCTTCGGTGCTTTATCTTGGTTTTACATAAAACCAGCACAACTACCTCTGAATACAAAACCCGTGTGGTGTGGCACTGAGTGAGGTCTGCATTCGGATGTCCTGCAGCCCACCCAGGACCCACGTTGAAGGTTTGGTGCGGGTCCTTCACAAGAATACTGTATATTTATTGAATGTTTTGATGCCTTAATACTTTTGTATTTTTTTATATTCAATGTTTTTGTTTTGCAACGTTCAAGACATCCTCACCTCCCGGATGGGACGAATTAATGTTTATTGTTGATGTTTTAATGCATAAACAAAACTGTCTCTTTGTATTTTACAGCCCGGGAGTGCTGTCTTTTACCATGGGGGAATGTGTAGCCCTGGTGTTAGGCACACGCAGTACCCTGGAGAATGTGTGGAGAGATGGCAGTTTAATGCTCAATACCCATTCACTCAACATACACTAGACACACCCTTAGGGTAGTGTAGTCACTTGTGAGGGAGTGGTCAGGGTGTATTGTTTGAGTGATTAGAGGAGTCAGTTTCCTGTCTTCGGACAGAGCAGACGTGTGGAGTCTAGCTGGGACCTGGAGGGAGGAAGCAGTCCAGCCTGGCTCTATCAGCAGTTCAGCAAGTGGAGGCCAGTAAGGGCGAGATATAGATCACCTCAGCCTGGTCAGAGCTGTACCTCACTTGAAGACACTGATAAAGAAAGAAGAGCTTAGTACAGATATACTTCAGTCTCCTGTCTAAAGGACAGTGAAAGGTTCAGAGACGTGCTCCTGCCTAGTGGATAACTGAGAGTCTGGAACTAACTCTAAAGGAAGAGAAGAAGGGAGTGATTACATGACTTTTTGCAAGTGTGAGTGTTTATGCTACCAGCGAGGACAAGGCGAAAGGCACAGTGGAAAGGAATATTTGAAAAGTGCTTTTGGATTGAAGAAGTCCTGCACATTGTAACCGGTCACTGGGGACCGAAGGATCACTATTAGCTTCAAGCATAGTGGTAAGAAAACCAGAGATTTACCGGACCTTAGGTCGCGGCAAACAGCCCCAAATAGTCAGTACGTAACTGGGGTCAGGGGAGTGAGGACCTTGAGTCTCTGCAGGACAAGATAGGAATTCAGCTCTCTCACAGGAAGGCTCCTACCACAAAACTGACTGGGCAGTACAGCTATGGAATAGCTGGAGTTATAGAGGGAACTACGCTTCAGGCTGGTTGTACTCATCGTGTTGAAAGTAAAGGAGGCCCCTAACTTGTCCAGCTGCTATCTCAAAATACATTCTCCTTGGATCAGCCTCCCTGGGACCTGCCTGAACATCTTACAAGTAAAGGTATGGAAAGACGCTGACCGTGTGAGACTGTGTTATTTATCTGCACCCGACTTCACTAACTTCATAGACTTTGAGGGACCAGTCCCACCTGTAGGGGACCTGACATCTAGCTGCCTCACCATCCCCTCAGAGATTTACAGCAGCGCTGGTACAAATTACCAGAAGATTACAGGTGGCGTCACGAACTGTATATAAATCTATCCCCTGTAAATATACCCCCCAACATACGCCTGACCGCCAGGGCCACAGACCGAGCCACCGCTACCTGTGACAATCCCATAGACTTCTACGGGCTCGGCTCTGAGTACCCCATTGCCCTGGAAACCCACAATTGTGGTGCGTGGTCGAGACACTATTCCATCCGGTTTGCGTTTAGTTGGACCATCATTTATTTTTCAACAGGACAATGACCCCAAACACACCTCCAGGCTGTGTAAGGGCTATTTGACCAAGAAGGAGAGTGATGGGGTGCTACACCAGATGACCTGGCCTCCACAGTCACCAGACCTGAACCCAATCGAGATGGTTTGGGGTGAGCTGGACCGCTCACCGCTTCTATTGTGAATAAATCCCCAACAGTGTCACCAGCAAAGCACCCCCACACCATCACACCACCTCCTCCATGCTTCACGGTGGGAACCAGGCATGTAGAGTCCATCCGTTCACCTTTTCTGCGGGCAAAGCAGTAATCAAAGCAAAAGGTGACTACTTTGAAGAACCTAGAAAATAAGACATATTTTCAGTTGTTTCACACTTTTTTGTAAAGTGTAATGTATAATTCCACATGTGTTAATTCATAGTTTTGATGCCTTCAGTGTGATTCTACAATTTTCATAGTCATGAAAAAACAGAAAAATCTTTGAATGAGGTGTGTCCAAACTTTTGGTCTGTACTGTTGACATACACACATATGCATGTTTTTCTCAATATCTGACATGAAATCAGAATAAAGCTTTCCTGTTTTAGGTCAATTAGGATTACCATAATAATAATTATATATATATATTATATATATATATATATATATATATATATATATATATAATATATATATATAATTAAATGTGTGTTTGTGGGTATCACGAACCGATCACGAAGCATGTTTAAAAGAAGCTGAGCTGTGATTGGTTGCTATGAGCAATAGTTTTCCTTGCAACCAATCGCTAAGAATCTTTCATTTCACCAGAGCTGTTTAACCCCTTAGCCCCCAAGGGTGGTTTGCACGTTAATGACCGGGCCAATTTTTACAATTCTGACCACTGTCTCTTTATGAGGTTATAACTCTGGAACGCTTCAACGGATCTTCGCAATTCTGAGAATGTTTTCTCGTGACATATTGTACTTCACGTTAGTGGTAAAATTTCTTCAAAATAACTTGCGTTTATTTTTTTTAAAAATGCAAATATGGCGAAAATTTCGAAAATTTTGCAATTTTCAAACTTTGAATTTTTATTCCCTTAAAACAGAGAAATATATCGCACAAAATAGTTAATAAATAACATTTCCCACATGTCTACTTTACATCAGCACAATTTTGGAACCAAAATTTTTTTTTGTTAGGAAATTATAAGGGTTAAAAGTTGACCAGTGATTTCTCATTTTTACAACAAAATTTACAAAGCCATTTTTTTAGGGACCACCTCACATTTGAAGTCACTTTGAGGGGTCTATATGGCAGAAAATACCCAAAAGTGACACCATTCTGAAAAATTGCACCCCTCAAGGTACTCAAAACCACATTCAAGAAGTTTATTAACCCTTCAGGTGCTTCCCAGGAGCTGAAGCAATGTGGAAGGAAAAAAATGAATATTTAACTTTTTAGTCACAAAAATGATATTTTACAAACTTTTTTTTTATTTTCACAAGGGTAAAAGGAGAAAATGGACAGATAAAGTTGTTGTGCAATTTCTCCTGAGTACGCCAATACCCCATATGTGGGGGAAAACCACTGTTTGGGCACACGGCAGAGCTCGTAAGGGAAGGAGCGCCGTTTGACTTTTTCAATCCAAAATTGGCTGGAATTGAGATTGGATGCCATGTCGCGTTTGGAGAGCCCCTGATGCGCCTAAACAGTGGAAACCCCCCACAAGTGACACCATTTTGGAAACTAGACCCCCTAAGGAACTTATCTAGATCTGTTGTGAGCACTTTGAACCCCAAGTGTTTCACAAAAGTTTATAATGCCTGGGTGTGAAAAAATAAAAATAAATTTCCACAAAAATGATTTTCTAGTCCCAAATTTTTGATTTTTCCCAAGGAAATTGGACCCCAAAAGTTGTTGTCCAATTTGTCCTGAGTACGCTGATACCCCATATGTAGGGGGAGAACTGTTTGGGCGCACGGCAGGGCTTGGAAAGGAAGTAATAACGTTTTGGAATGCAGACGTTGATGAGGGTCATGTTCCGTTTGCAGTGCCCCAGATGAGCCTAAACAGTGGAAACCCCCCACAAGTGACCCCATTTTGGAAACTAGACCCCTAAGGAACTTATCTAGATCTGTGGTGAGCAATTTGAACCCCCAAGTACTTCACACAAGTTTATAACATAGAGCCGTAAAATTAAAAAATCATTTTTTCCACAAAAATGATCTTTACACCCCAATTTTTATTTTCCCAAGGGTAACAAGACTGCAAAAGTTATTGTGCAATTTGTCCTGAGTACGCTGATACCCATATGTTTGGGTGCACGGCAGAGCTTGAAAGGAAAGGAGCGCCGTTTGACTTTTTCAACACAGAACTGGTTGGACGCCATGTCGTGTTTGGAGAGCTCCTGATGTGCCTAAACAGTGAAAACCCCCGACAAATGACACCATTTTGGAAACTAGACCCCTCAAGGAACTTATCTAGATGTGTGGTGAGAACTTTGAACCCCAGGTGTTTCACTAAAGTTTATAACGCCCGAGCATGAAAATAAAAAAATCATATTGTTTCCACAAATATGATCTTTTAGTCCCCAACTTTTTATTTTCCCAAGGGTAACAGGAGAAACTGGACCCCAAAAGTTGTTGTCCAATTTGTCCTGAATATGCTGATACCCAATACATGGGAGAAAACTACTGTATGGGTACACGTCGGGGCTTGGAAGGGAAGTAGTGACGTTTTGGATTGCAGACTTGGATGGAATGGTCTGCGGGCGTCATGTCGCATTTGGAGAGCCTCTGATGTGCCTAAACAGTGAAAACCCCCCACAAGTGACCCCATTTTGGAAAACAGACCCCCCAAGGAACTTATCTAGATGTGTGGTGAGCACTTTGAACCCCGAAGTGCTTCACAGAAGTTTATAACGTACAGCCGTAAAAATAAAAAAAATCATTTTTTTTATTGCAAAAGTGATATTTTCGCCCCCAATTTTTTATTTTCCCAAGGGTAACAGAAGAAATAGGACAAATTACACAATAACTCTTGGGGTCCAATTTCCTCTGAGTACGCTGATACCCCATATGTGGGGGTAAACTACTGTTTGGGCGCATGGCAGAGCTCAGAAATGAAGGAGCACAGTTTGACTTTTTCAACGCAGAATTGGCTGGAATTGAGATCAGACGCCATGTCACATTTGGAGAGCCCCTGATGTGCCTAAACAGTGGACACCCCCCAGTTCTAACTCCAACCCTAACCCCAACACACCCCTAACCCTAGTCCCAACCCTAACCATAAGCCGAACCACAAACCTAACACACCCCTAATCCCAACCCTAACCTTAGGCGCAACCCTAACCCTAACACTAATGGGAAAATGGAAATAAACACATTTTTTTAATTTTATTATTTTTCCCTAACTAAGGGGGTGATAAAGGGGGGTTTGATTTACTATTTATAGCGGGTTTTTATGATTGGCAGCTGTCACGCTAAAAGATGCTTTTTATTGCAAAAAATAGTTTTTGCATCACCACATTTTGAGAGCTATAATTCTTGCATATTTTGGCCCAAAGAGTCATGTGAGGTCTTATTTTTTGCGGTACCAGTTGACGTTTTTATTGGTACCATTTTTGAGCACGTGAAATTTTTTGATCGCTTTTTATTTCGATTTTTGGGAGGTTAGAATGAACAAAAATCAGCAGTTCATGAATTTCTTTTGGGGAGGGCGTTTATACCGTCCCGCCTGTGGTAAAATTGATAAAGCAGTTTTATTCTTCGGGTCAGTACGATTACGGCAATACCTCATTTATATCTTTTTTTATGTTTTGGCGCTTTTATACAAAAAAAACAATTTTATATAAAAAATAATTATTTTTGCATCGCTTTATTCTGCGAGCTATAACTTTTTTATTTTTTGCGGATGATGCTGTATGGCAGCTCGTTTTTTGTGGGACAAGATGATGTTTTCAGCGGTACCATGATTATTTAAATCTGTCTTTTTGATCGCGTGTTATTCCACTTTTTGTTTGGCGGTATGATGATAAAGCATTGATTTTTTGCTTTGTTTTTTTTTTTTTTTTTAAGGGGTTAACTAGTGAGACAGTTCTATAGGGGGGGCTGTTATGGATGTGGCGATACCAAATGTGTACTTTTATTGTTTTTTTTTTTTTATTTACAGGAAGAAATGAATTTATTGGGGAATATTTTATTTTTTTTTTTACACTTTATTTTTTTTTTTTTTAACTTTTATACTTTGTCCCAAGGTGGGACATTACAGTATAGTGTCAGATCGCTGGTCTCACAGTGTGCACAGCACTCTGTGAGACCAGCGATCTCACAGGCAGTGCAGGACACTTCCTCAGCGCCTGCTCTCAGCAGGCACTGAGGAACCCGCCTCCCTGCAGGACCCGGCGGCCATCTTGGATCCGGGGTCCTGCAGGGAAGAAGGCCTTCAGAACAGCGCGGTCACATCGCGCTGTTCTGAGGGCCTCAGGGGAGCACGCAGGGAGCCCACTTCCTGCGCGATGCTCCCCTGTGCCCCCGGTACACCGTGATCATGTTTGATCGTGGTGTGCCAGGGGTTAATGTGCCGGGAGCAGTCCGTGACCGCTCCTCACACCCCCTGGAAGAAGCCGAGCGGTGAAACGCGCGTCGGGGTTACAGGACGGGTTTATCCCTCATCCACATCAGGTGAATCGCTACATTAATTAGTAAACTGGGCACTTGCCATCACTGTATACTCTACCTAATATAGCGGTCATCCTTATTTGATTTTCTCCTATATACGTCCATGGTTTTTATTTAGGTGGCAACATAGCCTATTTGCTGCTATGTTCCACACGCCAGGCCATTCAGTTTTTTGCACTAAAGCACTTTGTATATACTACCTCTGCACTAAGCACCTTTGAACATTCAGGTGATTAGTGATTATATGTATATTAGTATTCCTACATTGTGTATTTTCAGCTATTTCAGCCGTTATATATTGCTCAGGTTTTCATATACTGTGCACAATGCACCTTTAATATTCAGGCGACTAGCAGTAATATTATTACTTATTACAGCACAATATATTTTAGCTATTTAGCTATTATATGTCTATTTTGCTTATAATATCTTTGCACTATGCACCTTGAATGATCAAACCATTAGCGGTCAGAATATTATTTCAAGCACATTGCCCTTTCTAGCTACTTAGTGTTTAAAGCATTATTTATTCATTACACCTATGAAATTTCTAGTGCAGCTGAATTCCTTTATTTGATTATTGGTGGTTATTGATCAATTTCTTACCTGAGTTTCTTTTCATCGCACTTGTTTTCTGTTAGAATTCTTATGATCTTTTTTTGACATTATTATATATTTACCCACTGGGGATTATTGTTTATATATGATATCATTTCTATTCTAAATTTATCATCCATGTGACGTTAATTTGATATTGTGGATATATGAATATATTTGGATACCCTAAAGTCCTAATTATTGGAGGTTATTTTTGCTTATTTTAGTTCATATGTATTTTAAAGGTTGATTAATAAAGTATATTATTTTTATGGATTTGCTTCTATATTTCCTTCTTTATAAATAAGGAATTGTGTGTAGGTTTCATGAGGAAGTGTCATAGTGTATTTTTTCTATATTGGACATTATATTTATGGTAGAGATAAAAAAGGGCAGTCCGCCTCTCCTCCTCAGTTGGATTTCAGAGTACCCGGAGGACCGCCAATATTAGGCAATTATACTTTTCTATGTTCTTCATCATATTTAAGAAGGTATATACTCAGTCTCTTAATTTTCAGGTAGGGAACTGAGTGGGTGCTGTCGTGGACTCATTAAAAGAGCATTACTGGTACGTAATCCGGCTTTTTACCCTTCACCACGACAGCACCCACTTGGAGAGACTAACAGAGACCTTCACCTGGGAGGGACCACCGTGTTGAGGACCGCTCTACCAAAGGTTAGGTCAGAGGAGGATGATAGATCAAGTCTATAGTGATTGTAGAAAGTGGAAGGAGACGACCAGGTTGCGGCCTTACATATAGACTCGATCGGGACGTCTCCCCTTTCTGCCCAGGAGGATGCCATGGGCCTGGCGGAATGTGCCTTGATGCCTTCTGGAGGATCTTCATTTTTTGCAGTGTATGCCAAACAGATTGCCTCTCTGATCCACAGAGTTAGGGTGGCTTTCGTGACCCCGTATACCTTCCTTTGGCCTTGGAAGGATATAAAAAGAGCCCTACTCTTCCTCCAGCTAGCAGATCTTTCAATAAATTTTAATACTACTCTTTTCACATCTAACATGTGAAATTTTTCATCTAACGGAGAGGAAGGGTTACTAAAAAATGAGGGCAGGTGGATATCTTGCAATCTGTGGAATCTCCCGGCCACTTTTGGCAGATATGAGGGGTCAAGTTTTAAAATTAACTGATCCTGAAATGATAGTAGGAATGGAGGATCTATGGAGAATGCCTGCATGTCACTGACCCTTCTAGCTGAGGTTAATGCCACCAAAAGTACCATTTTTAGAGATATGTTTTTAAGGGTTATGGAATCTAAAGGTTCAAAGGGTGGACCTGTTAGGGCGTCCAAAACCAGGTTTAGATCCCAAGGAGGAATTCTAGATATATGAAATGGTGTAATTCGTTCACAGGCCTGGATGAATCTGGATATCCATCTATTACCTGCTAGATTATAACTATAGAGAGCTCCCAGTGCGGATATTTGGACTCTAAGCGTGTTTACCGATAATCCTAGATCTTTCCCTTTCTGCAGAAATTCTAAGATAGATTTTATTGGAATCTCTCTAGCGTTGGGATTTGTATGGAACTCTAAGAACTTCCTCCATATCTTGGTGTAGATTTTAGTAGTAGTTGGCTTTCTACTCTGCAAGAGGGTGTTGATTAATCCCTCAGAGAACCCCCTTGTCCTTAGTATTTCCCCCTCAAGTTCCACGCCGTCAAGTGGAGACTGTCCACTTGAGTGTGGAAGAAAGGACATTGAGAGAGAAGCTTGGGAGTTGAGGGAAGTATCCAGGGATCTGTCAAGGACATCATCTGAAGGCATGAGAACCATGCCCCATAGTGACACAATGTCTCTGAATATTTCCTTGTTTAGGCACCACTCTCCTTGCCGTAGAGTGTGGCGACTCAGGAAGTCCGCTTCCAAATTGTCTACCCCTCTGATGTGAAGAGCTGATGGGGAGAGAAATTTTTCCTCGGCTAAGGAAAAAATTTCTCTTGTGGAAGACATTAATTTGTCCGACCGTGTTCCGCCTTGTCTGTTGAGGTATGCCACTACTGTAGTGTTGTCCGAAAGGATTCTTATGTGTTCTCCTTGAAGCTGCGGGAGGAAATGATATAGGGCATGACTCACCGCTTTTAATTCTTTTAAATTTGAAGAATCGTGTATCTGTTCTCTTCCCCGCCGGCCCTGGGCAAAGGCTTCCCCCATGTGAGCTCCCATCCTGTAGGGCTAGCATCAGTAGTAATGATACGAGAAGGTGTTATTACCCAGTCTACTCCTTCCGATAATTTAGTATCATGTAACCACCACACTAGTGAATTTATGACTACCTGGGATAAGGAGATCTTATCTGTTAAACAACCTCTAGCATAGGCTTCTTCTGATAGTATTTGGTGCTGTAGGTCTCGGGTGTGAAATTGAGCCCACTTCACTGCCGGAATACACGAAGTGAGGGATCCTAACAGAGACATTGCCTCCCTTAGGGTCATGCGTGGTTTCTTTATTGCTGCCCCGACTTTCGTTTTAATCGTTGATATTTTTACCTGTGGCAGTAGACATTTCTGCACTGTTGAATCTAATTGTAGACCTAAAAAGGACTGGACGGATTGCGGCTCAAATCTGGATTTCTTGCTGTTTATGAGCCAGCCTAGAGCCTGTAGGGATAAGATTGCGTCATTAACCCGTGTGGTACATTGTGCTACCGAGTTTCCTATTATCAAAAAGTCATCCAGATAAGGTATTATTAGGGTATCTTTTTGTCGTAGGAAGGCCATTACTTCTAGCGTCACCTTTGTAAAGACTCTTGGTGAGATCGAGAGACGGAATGGCATCGCTGCAAACTGGAAATGACGTATGATGCCGTCTAAGGAAACTGCCTCTCAGATATTTTTGGTATCTGGAATGGATGGGAAGATGATAATAAGCATCTTTTAAATCTAAACCTGCCATCATACAATTGGGAAAAAGTAATTTTATTGCCGATCTGATAGATTCCATCTTAAATTTTTCATTTTGGATGAACGTATTCAATTTTTTTAGGTTGAGAATAGTTCTAAATGAGCCGTCTGGTTTAGAAACCAGGAAGAGGGGTATAAAATCCCTTTCTTTCCTGCTCTTCAGGTACACTGATCAATACGTTTTTAATTATCAGGCTCCGAATCTCATTCCCTCGTTACTGGCATCTGTGTATAGCAGGAACGGTTGGCTGTAATCTGGGTAGGCTAAGATTTCATCGCCTGTCAGAATCTCTTTCATCTCTTTGAATGCCTCAGCTTGTTCTTTTCCCCAATTGAATGGAAGGTTTCTGCTCTTGAGAGGTTGTCCGACCAGGAGGTCCTGTAAAGGCGCCGCCTTCTTAGTGTAATCTTTCACGAACCTCCTGTAGTAACCTGTTAATCCCAGGAACTGACGCACCTCTTTTAAGTTCTTCGGCTCTGGCCATTTCTGAATAGCTGTGACCTTCTCGGGGTCCGGCGCTACTCCTTCGGAACTGACAATGTGTCCCAAGTACTGTACCTTCCGTTTGAGCAGGTGGCATTTAGAGGGCTTTAATTTCATCCCAAACTTGGACAATTACTCAAATACCTCCGCCAGGTGCTTCAGATGATCTTCATATGTCTTGGAGTAGACAATCACTTCGTCCAGATACAGCAACACGGTTTCGAAGTTGAGATGTCCTAGACAGCTCTCCATCACTCTCTGGAATGTTCCAGGGGCACTGCTGAGGCCAAACGGCATTCTGTCAAACTCGCAGAGTCCCATTGGGGTGGTGAAAGCAGTTTTCTCCCGATCCTCCTCAGCCACAGCTACTTGCCAGTATCCACTAGTAAGGTCGAGGGTAGAAAAGTAGTTAGCCGTTTTCAGAGCAGCTAAGGATTCCTCTATACGTGGTAATGGGTATGCATCTTTATGTGTTATACGATTTACTTGCCTGTAGTCTACACACATTCGCATGCTACCATCCTTTTTCTTCACTAGAACCAGAGGTGCTGCCCAGGGGCTACAACTATCCCTTATCACCCCGACTTTCTTCATGTCATGCAGCATTTCCTTAGCTTTCTGATAATGGGCTGGAGGTATGGGCCTGTACCGCTCTTTGATGGGAGGATGACTGCCTGTAGGGATATGATGCTGTACTCCCTTAACGGTCCCAAAATCAAGTGGGTGCTTGCTAAATACTTGTGCGTACTCTTGTACCACCCGTAGTACCCCCTGTTTCTGGTGGACGGTAGTGGTGTCGGTCCCAATATGAAGCTGCTGACACCAGTCCGCTACCGGGGTTGCCGGATCATTATCCTCCGCTGGTTGGCAGGAGGCTAAGGACTCGGTTGTGAGGATAGAATTGTTATCTACGGCATATAATTTAGCAACTGTAGCATAACGTGGCAAATTTACTTCATCGTCCCCCCAGTTGAGAAGTCGTACTGGTACTCTCCCATTTACTACTTCCACTACCCCTCTAGCAATCATGAGTGTAGGTCTGTGTTCTGAGCGATGGGGTTCTACTACTGCTTGGTAGTTCTGTCCTCTCAGACCCATGGCTGCTCTGCACCATATTAACATTTCACTCATTGGGGGTATTACAATGGGATTCGAGTCTGTGACCCGTACATTACCGATTTCACCATCTGTAAGCTCCGCTTGCTGCTGGCACATCAGGGCCCGGATCTCCCTCTGGATCACTCCCTTCTGCTTTGGCTTGGCAACTTCAGCGAGCTGTTGGAGCAAAAACACAACTTCTCCCAGACAGTTACTGATAATGTTAGTACCTAGTATCACATTTAGACCATTTTCCTCATTTACAATCCTGACTACTAGGAGTCCCTGATCCTTCAGCTCCACCCTGCCCACTTTTACGTTCACATTTTTGGCTCCAATTACTTCAACAGGGAGACCATTGGTGGCGTACACTGTCAAGTCAGGGCTCGGGGGCTGGAGGCTGTCCATGGACCAAAATTTATTGTAAAGGACGTCAGGTATGATGGTCACCTGAGATCCCGTGTCCAGCAGTGCAGGGATTGCAATCCCGTCCAGAATCATGGACAGGTAGGGCCGTCCACCCACGAACCTGCGGTTCGAGTCCAAGGGGCCTGATGAATCTACTCCTGGGTGTTGGCCCTCTGACCCAGGATCGGCTCGTTTAAAGGACATTGCTGAGCCATATGACCTTTTTGGTTGCAGCGGTAGCAGACGATCTCCCGGCGAGGATGGTGTTGCTCCGGAGTCGCTCCTAGGGGTGGCGTGGTCCTCCTCTGGTGTGGCGACGTCCTCCATTTCCTCCGGTTCATCCAAGGGACATCCTCCGGACAGTCGGCTAGTTGGATCTTCCCTCCTTCCTCTTTCCGCAGTTGCAGGGCCTCCATTACAGTGGCCAAGTTCTTAGTCAGCTGGCGCACTTCTGAGCGCAGACATTCCAACTCACTAGGGGGCGCCATCGGCATTTTAGCTTCCGCCACCTGCGGAGAAAAGGTGGGTACTGCCGGCTTAAGAGTGGCTTCACCCGGGTGATACCGATTTGCTACCTCAGGCTTTTCCAGGGGTCGCAGTCCCTTTATTGCCATGTCCTTTAGAGCATCAAAAGTGGCATCTGGATGATCTAAGGACCACCAGTTTACAGTCCTGCCTTCCTCTGGAGACCTCAGTCCCCGCACGAATTGCTCTTTTAACATTTGGCTCTCATCAATGGGACTTGTGGGGTTAGCCTGTTTGAGAGCTCGCAGGGCCCCCTGTAGTCGGCAGGCGTAGTCCCTAATACTGTCACCCGGTCCCTGGAAGCACTGATAAAATGCCATCCGGAGATCCGTTTCTGTGTGGTCCTCGAAGATGGCCTGTAGCTTTAAGAGTATCGCAGGTACCGACTCCTGGGCTGCAATGGGCCAAGTCTCTACTTCTCTCTCAGCCGCACCAGCTAACTGTCCTATTACCACAGCAGCTTTTTGCTTTTCAGTCATGGAGTACATATCTAAGATGCTACATATTTTCCGTTTAAATCCTGGCAGGGTGCCTGGTTCCCCGCTGTATTGAGGGAGCCACTTCGCTCCTGGCATGTATGGGAGCGCTAGGGGCATAAGCGGGACCACCGGACCAGGTGAGGGGCCCGCACCTCCATCCTGCACTACAACGCCAAGCGGTGGGTTATTGGGGCCACCGGCGGGGGCCGCTCCGTCTGCTGGTTGCTGCGACATATTGTCGCCCCCTTGGTTAATCTGAGCCTACCTCTTTTGCAGGCTGCAGCGTCGCAGGCACAGCGGTGGAGACAGGACCTTCGTAGCAGGCACAGCGGTGGAGACAGGACCTTCGTCGCTGGACTGTGATGTCAGAGCGTTCACTTCCTGTTTCACAGGACCTGCCGCCGCGTCAGAGCTGGGGGCGGAGCCAGGCAACAGCGCGCTTTTACAGGTACGCCCCCCTTCTTCACCAGCGCCTGAGGGCGCGAATATTGCGGTAAAGATGGCGGTATTTGGCGCCAACACAGCACACAGTCTTTTCCACACAAACAGTTAATATAGGCACACAGGACTCACAATTGCAAGTTTCGCATCCTGTTCGTGACGCCAAAATTTTAGTTGTTGCGACCACGCACCACAATTGTGGATACCAGGGCTATGGGGTACTCGGAGCCGAGCCCATGGGCATCTATGGGAGTGGTCACTGGTAGCGGTGGCTCGGTCCGTGGCCCTGGCGGTCGTGCAATGGGGGAGTATTTACAGGGGTTTATTAGGATAGTTTGTGACGCCACCTGTGGTTTCTGGTAATTTGTACCAGCGCTGCTGTAAGGGTCTTCACAGGGGAGGTTATGGGGCAGCTTGATAGTAAGTCTCCCACAGGTGAGACGTGTCCCTGGAAGTCTATGGTGATGATGATGCAGGGTGTAGTAAGAATTCAGCCAAACACAATGCAGCTTCTTTTCATACCTTTTACTGATGATGGTTCAAGCAGATCCCGGGGAGCTGGTCGGGGTGGAGAGTGCACATTCGGGTAACAGCTAAGCAGGTTAGAGGCCTCCTTTACTCCATATACATGTGAATCCAACTTGCCTGAAGCGAAGTTAATTCTGATCTCCAGCTCTCTCAATAGCTGTACTGCCGGCCAATATTGTGGTGGAGCCTTCTATGTGGTGAGAACAGAGTCCTTCTATGCTTGGCCTAGCTAAAAGTCCTTGTTCCTCCTGACTCCGATTACGTATTGACACTTAAGGCTGCACTCTGCGACCTGTAGTCCAGATGCCTCCGGTAATCTTGTTACTATGCCTGAAACAGTAGCAACACTTCGGACTCCGGTGTCCGGCAATTTAGTGCAGGCAATCAAATACCTGGAGCACTTCTCTAACTTCTCCACTGTGCCCTTCGCCCTGCTCTCCGCTCTTAGCATAAACACTGGGAGCTTCGTTGGTAAAGTCAGCTTTCTTCTAGAGCTCGCTGAGCAGCTCTCAGTATCCTCCTTACTTCAGCTTCTGTTGAGGTACTGATTAAGGGTAGCTCTGACTAGGCTAGGATGATCCACTTCACCCGTACTAGCCTCCACTTGCTTGTCAGGTGAGCTACGCTAACTCTGCGAGGAATCAGTCTTTTCTCCTTCCAAGTCCAGATTTCACTGGCACTGATCTGCACTGTCTGAAGACAGGAAACTGACTGCACTGTCCTGAGACAGGAAGCTTGACTGAGCTCTGCTACGTGTCACCACCTCCCATACCCCTGGTGGGTGTGTCTAGAAGTGTGAGTGAAGTGCATAGATATCAAGCTTTGCTGTTACCTTCCTGTGCACTCTCCTGGACTTTTATGTGTGCCTGCATAGCTGGGCTACACACTCGCACTTTGTCCCTAGAAACTTTCTGTTCTATTTGCTGGTCGAGCTGATCGATCCAAACCAGCATAGAACGGGCCGTACAAGTACTGGCTATTTCTGGCTTAAACGTGCCAGTAGCTGCTTCCCACGCTATTTTAAGTGAAGCTTCGGCTTTTCGGTCAAGGGGATCTTTTAATAACCCTGCATCCTCCACTGGTAAAGAGGATTGTTTTGAGGAGGAGGCCACCGCTGCGTCAACTTTTGGGACCTTAGACCAATTTGATAGTTCCTCATCACTGAAGGGGTATCTTCTCTTTGAGGCAGAGGGAAGATAACCCTCTAGTCCTGTTTCTCCCACTCCTTTTTAATTAAGGCTTTAATAGCCGGAATCATGGGAAATGATCTTCTCTTCCTGTCAGTTAGTCCTGCAAACATGATTTCCTGAGTGGTTAGAGGTCCCTTTTGATCTGAACAACCCATTGTATTTCTCACAGATTTTACCAGACTGTCCATATTTTCTAAGTGAAAACAAGAGCGTCCCTCTATGTCCGAGGAAGATGAGGACGCGGATGACTGAGCAGCATCTGATAGTACCCCTTCCTCTAGGTCTGAATCTGAACTGGACATTT
Source organism: Oophaga sylvatica (assembly GCA_033576555.1). Classification (NCBI taxonomy): domain Eukaryota; kingdom Metazoa; phylum Chordata; class Amphibia; order Anura; family Dendrobatidae; genus Oophaga; species Oophaga sylvatica. Next base: position 403,224,163 of record JARQOD010000006.1, on the reverse strand, counting down.
TTTCTTTCCTCGTTTTCCCGCATGTGGGTACCTCAGCGGACTGATTTAGCGATTGTAGTTCCTCTCTTATTATGGCTCTAATGTCTGAAGTTGAGACGGATGCCTACCGCACCGTATCTTTTATGCATTTTGCACATAATCTTTTTGTATAGGCCTGAGCTAGGGAGCAACTACAGAGGCCACATTCTTTGTTTTGTTTTTTCCTTTTTTCTTAGCCTGATATGAATTACCATACGGATAAGAGAGAGAGAGAGAGAGGAGAGAACATAGTCAGCCTTATAGGCAGATAGTTATAACTCACCCAGTGAAGCTGCGGTACCGATGCGAAGGCGGTGAAACAGGTTTCGTGGAGTGAGTTCTGTGGCTTGCGTCCGAGGAACCTTATTAGAGTGGTCTCTGGACGGAGCTGCAGTATCCTCTGCCGGGGGATGCGTGCCTTGTCCTGGAGACGACATGGTTGCACGCCATCCTTCCTCTTGCAGGGCTTTCTATTAGCCCCAAACACCTGTTGCCTTCCAGTACCTCCCTCCCCCCAGGTTAGATGTGGCTTCCATATATATATATATATATATATATATATATATATATATATATATATATATATATATATATATATATATATATATATATATTCCCCATGATTTCTGCGTCTCTTGCTCAGCTAATTCATTACATGTGCTGCTGAAGCCAGCACTTTACTATGCCACTATATCTTTTTTTTTTTTTTTTTTTTGAAGGGGGTGGGTGGGGCAGACACGGAGCGTGTCCTCGGTCAAGCGCAGTCCCTCTGTCGGGATCACGCGCGCGTCGTAGCTGGGGAACCCCCGGTGACCCGGAAGTTCCCTCTTACCACTTTCTGTCGGCGTTCCATGCTGCTTTCCGACCTGCGCTGCTGCCAGATCTTCTGAAGGACACAGAGGCTTTTCCTCTCCCTCTGGTCCCACGCGGGCTGGGGCGGCTATAACCGGGTCCCCACACACGGTATGGTTCTGGAACTGCGGGCGGCCCTCCCCGGACCCGAGGTTCCAAGAATGCTGCATCCCAGACGAGGGGGGAGCCGGATTACAGCACTCCCCCGACGCTGCTTCTGATCCGGAGCCCCTGCTGTTCCCGAGGAGACCGCACAGTCGGCTCCCAGACCAGGTATTTTTCTTTGTAGGAATATTCCTGCGGTCTCCCATGGGAACAGGAAACCAACTGAGGAGGAGAGGCGGACCGCCCTTTTTTATCTCTGTAGGTTTCCTGTTCCTATGGGCGGATCCCTCTCTCCAAGTGGGTGCTGTCGTAGCGAAGGGTAAAAAGGAGATTACATGGCAATACTGAAGCAACATCTCAAGACATCAGCCACAAAGTTAAAGCTTGGGTGGACATGGGTCTTCTAAATGGACAATGACCCGAAGCATACTGCGAAAATGGTAACAAAGTGGCTTAAGGATAACAAAGTCAGTGTTTTGGAGCGGCCATCACAAAGCCCTGATCTCAATCCTATTGAAAATTTATGGTTAAAGCTGAAAAGGCCGGTGCGAGAAACGCGACCTACAGACCTGGATCATTTACACCAGTTTTGTTCGGAGAAATGGGCCCAAATTCCAACCAACTATTGTGAGAAGCTTGTGGAAGACTATCCCAAATGTTTGACACAAGTCATTCACTTTAACCGCTTAACGACCAGAGGTAATTTTGTATTTTCGTTTTTTGCTCCCCTTCTTCCCAGAGCTATAACTTTTTTATTTTTGGTCAAAATAGCCATGCAAGGGCTTGTTTTTTACGAGACAAGTTGTACTTTTGAACGACACCATTGGTTTTAACATATCATGTACTGGAAAACAGGAAAGAAATACCAAGTGCGGTGAAACTGCAAAAAAGTGTAATCCCACAGTTTGTTTTTTTTAACCATGTTCATTAAATGCTAAAACTGATCTGTCATTATGATTCTTCAAGTCATTTCGAATTCATAGACACTAAACAGGTGTAGCTTCTTTATTTAAATGGTGAAAAAAATTCTAAAAGTTTGTAACAAAAAAATAAATAAAATTGCGTCATTGTCCGATACCCGTAGCATCTCCATTTTTCGTAATCTTGGGTTGGGTGAGGGCTCATTTTTTGCGTGCCAAGCTGACAGTTTTAATGATACCATTATGATGCAGATATGATCTTTTGATCACCTGTTAAATCATTTTAATGCAATGTTGCGGCAACCAAAAAAAACAATTCTGAAGTACTGACTTTCTCGTTAGAGATTGACAGCGGCGTTTAACTAGTTAACAGCCACGGATGGATCGCAATTCCACCTGCGGCTGTTGCGGGTACACATTAGCTGTATATATCAGCTGACGTCTGCGCCGCGGAAAGGTGTCGGAGCCCACACCAGACAGGGGGAGTCTGACATCGGCATACTATTACACCTGATGTCGGAAAGGGATTAGGGGCAATGGTACCAAAAATTGCAAAGTAAAATTTACATACATTTCATTAGTAATTAATACATGCCTTAAGACATTCTCTCTCATTATTCTGGCATTTGGCAAATAATAATTATGGTAATCCTAATTAACCTAAAACAGGAAAGGTTTATTCTTATTTCATGTCAGATATTGAGAAAAACCTGCAGATGTGTCTTTTTATATAGTGTATGGAAACTTCTGGGTTCAACTGTAGATGGGGCTCTGTAGAGTCAGAGTACACAGCCGAGATCATGAGGTAGGTGGTTCCTTGCAATTGAAATCCCCCAGAGATCAGCAAATTATCCCCTTTTCTATATTTTATTATATTTTATATATATTATTATATTTTCTATATATGTATTTCAGGCATAACCCTTTTTACATAAATACTACTGCAACCTCCTGCTTTGTGGTCTCCCTTCTATCACTCTCGCACCCATCCAATCTATCCTAAACTCTGCTGCCCAACTAATCCACTTACACCCCCGATATTCCCGGCCTCTACCCCTCTATCCCTTCACTGGCTCTCCAGAGACTCCAGTTCAAAACCCTAACCATAGCATATAAAGCCATCCACAACCTGTCTCCTCCATACATCTATGACCTAGTATCCTGGTACCTACCTGCACGCAACCTCCGATCCTCACAAGATCTCCTCCTCTACTCCCCTCTTATCTCCTCTTCCCACAATCACATACAAGACTTCTCCCGTGCTTCCCCCCTACTCTGGAACTCTGTACCCCAACATATCAGACTCTCTCCTACAATGGAAACCTTCAAAAAGAACCTGAAGACCTACCTCTTCCGACAAGCCTACAACCTGCAGTAACCACAGATCCACCAAACCGCTGCACGACCAGCTCTACCCTCACCTACTGTATCCTCACCCATCTCTTGTAGATTGTGAGCCCTCGCGGGCAGGGTCCTCTCCTCCTGTACCATTGACTTTTGTTTAACATTAGTGTACTTGCTTTTTATTATGTATACACATTTCACATGTAAAGCGGCATGGAATAAATGCCGCTATAATAATAAATAGTAAAGAAATATAACGAATTACAGTATAAAGAAAAATCTCTTACAACTTTCGGTTCCTCAGCTTGCTGTCTGTGAATGAAAACACCCGTTTAGCTCACAGAGCATTACCTAGAAACATCTGTGAATGTAAACAGATTGTAGCAAACCTCCCCTAGAGAAAGGTGAGCAGAGGCAGATATATTCAGCTCACAGAGCATTGCCTAGACCCAGTCCTGGACTCGGCGCAGGATGCCCTGTACACGGGGGTCTGCAACCTCTGCAGGAAAACATGACGGTTCTCATTCACAGACAGCAAACACCTCTTGAAAATAAGAATCTGAAACATAAAATATATTAAAATGTTGCAGAACATTAATAGATTAAACCAGAAGATTCCTTTAAGAAGAAAGGTGTTTATTGAGGTCAGAAAGCCACAGTTATGGAATGATCAGCGGCTCTAT
>JARQOD010000006.1:403085813-403220141 GCA_033576555.1 Oophaga sylvatica | reverse complement strand
TATAACTACAGGTTGGTCTTAACTGTTTGCGACCTGTGTAGTTTCATACTATGCCTCACTACTGAATAGGGCAGCACTGGTCCTGATGGATTGCAGTGTGAAAATTTTCACTTTTAATCCCCCACCAAGTAAAGGATGGGGGGAGTACAAAGGTAGTGAAAAAACCGGCCGTCCCTGACTTCATGTATTTACTTAAAGGCATGGACTGCTAAAGGTTAACAATGTGGACTTGGATCACCTCATAAGGTCACCAAACTCTCTTTTAAAGGGTATGCCACACTAAACAATATCGCTAACGGGATCGCTAAAAAACGTCACTATTTAGCGATCCCGTTAGCGATATTGTTCAGTGCGGCAGCTTCCAGCGACGAGCTTCCTGCTGTGATCTCGCTCGTCGCTGGAATCGTTCCGGACCCTATTTTCCGTCGGCGCTCCCGCTGGGTAAGTATTTAATCGCTGTGTGGCACCTTTTCTTAGCGATTTAGCGGTACTTTTGTACCGCTAAAGTCGTTAAGAAGATCGCTAACGGCGATAGCGTCGTTAACTATATCGCTAAATGTGGCAGCATTTAGCGATATAGAAACAATCCCGCTAGCGATCGCATTAGTATGCGTCGTTATCGTGATCGCTAGCGGGATTGTTTAGTGTGGCAGTACCTTTACAGATGCAGTGATGCAATGTGTCTCACAGATTGACAGCTTTTTCACAAACCATCTGTTGTGAATGGGCACGTGGGTAACATGTGGGTAACTGTGCCTCCTTGTAAAGAAAGCAAACAGAATATAACACGGGTCCTGGCTGCCCCATGACTTTTCACTGAGTTCAAGATTTTTTTATGTTAACCTTTTGTTATTAAAAGTAATGCCAGTCTGCCGATCTAAGCTACCCTTGTAAAGGGAATCTGTCACCAGGTTTTAGCTACCTAATCTAAAGCCCCCGTCTCACACAGCGAGATCGCTGCTGAGTGACTAGTTTTGTGACGCAGCACCGAGCTCACCAGCGATATCGCTGTGTGTGACATTCAGCGACGATCAGCCCCCCTGCCGGGTATCGCTGATCGTCGCTGAAAGGCCAGGACATTTTTTTGATCGCTGGTCTCCCGCTGACAGGCACGCATCGCTGCGTGTGACAGGTGGGAGACCAGCGATCCGCTGGTAACCAAGGTACACAGGGGTTTCCAGGCGCGGGGCTGTGCCTGGAAACCCGCTGTGTACCTTGGATACCAGTGTCCTGATGCAGGGAGCTGGTAACCAAGGTACACAGCGGTTTCCAGGCACCGCGCAGCGCCTGGAAACCCGCTGTGTACCTTGGTTACCAGCTCCCTGCATCAGGGCGCTGGTATCCAACGTAGACTGCGGGTAACTAAGCGATGTTACCCGCAGTGTCGCTGTGCTGATCGCTGCTTGAGCTGCCTGTTTGGCAGCTCAGCAGCGATCATGTAGCAACACACCAGCGATCCTGATCGTTGTCAGGATCGCTGGTGTATCGCTATGTGAGACCCGGGCTTAAGAGTAACATGATGTAGGGGTAGCGGCCCTGAGTTCTTCTAAGGAGCGATTCCCTTCACTAAGCTCTGAGATACTTTGGTGACATGAGGTTCAGTACTTTTTCTTTTATCCCTTTTATACCGTGTGATTGTATATACCATATTGCTTTGTTCCCACTTTGTAACATCTTAGTATATTTTTTATAAACATTGCCTACATTTCTGTATTAAATACTTAAAATTTAATAGCTCTGCTCCTCTTGCTCTGTGAACCGCACCCCTGAAGCCAACGATTAGTGGTGGCAGCTAGTAGTTCCTTTTGTTGTTGTGGAGTTGGCTTTGATTGCAGCGGGGTATATATGTATATATATAAATATTTATATACACCGTATATACTCGAGTATAAGCCGTTTCTGTCCCTGCTGTGTCTTGCCTTGTGTTCTCTCTGAACCACTCTCTGACTCTTGTCCGCACTCCCGCGGTTCTGCTCCGTTCCACTCTGCTTTGCTCCTGCCGCTGCAGAACTTCTTGCTGCAGCTCCTCTCTGCATATCTTGCGGTTCCGCTCGGCTTCACTCCTGCAGCTGCAGAACCTCTTGCTGCAGCTTCTCTCCACATACCTTGTGGTTCCGCTTTGCTTTGCTCCTGCCGCTGCAGAACCTCTTGCTACTCTACAGCCCTTCTCTGCAGCCTTGTGGTTCTCCTCCTGTGTGAACAGGTCTCTACCTGTTCCTCCATACACCATTCCTTCCAGTCAGTTCCAGTATCTGCACTTGCTGTGTGAACAGGACCCTACCCCATGTCTCAGCTGTGCCTACCTACCCTGTGTCTCAGCTGTGCCTGCCTACCCTATCTCTCAGCCGTGCCTACCTACCCTGTGTCTCAGCTGTGCCTACCTACCCTGTGTCTCAGCCGTGCCTGCCTACCTTATCTCTCAGCCGTGCCTACCTACCCTGTGTCTCAGCCGTGCCTGCCTACCCTATCTCTCAGTCGTGCCTGCCTACCCTGTGTCTCAGCTGTGCCTGCCTACCCTATCTCTCTTAGCCGTGCCTGCCTACCCTGTGTCTCAGCCGTGCCAGCCTGCCCTGTGTCTCAGCCGTGCCTGCCAGCCCTGTGTCTCAGCCATGCCTGCCTGCCAGTGTCTCAGCCGTGCCACCGTCTCCCCAAGTGGGATCAGCAGCCACAGCCAGACACCACCCTGGAGTGGCACCAAGCAGCTGCCTACCGCACAAGCCTGACCTCACCATCAGAGGCTCCAGTGAAGACCGAGGCAGCTGTCCTAGTCACACCCCTTCCAGGGTAGTCTGCTTTGTGGCACAGTGGGGCCACAACCTCCTGGCTCACGCCCATCAGTCAGGGCATGACACACAGGCCCGCAGGACTTTGTAAGGGCCTTCGCTGAAGGGGTCTCAGCCGCCAAGATTCCAGCAATTGGATTTCTGTGAACTTCTGCCGCTATGGCTGTTGTGGGTACGGCCGTAGCAGGAGTCAGGGAGAGAGCAGGAAGCCAGTGTTGAAATCATCTCTTTTGTCCTCCTTTCATCTTTGTTCAATAAAAGTTATTTTCCCTGTTGGAGAGCTGCTGCTTTCCTAGACCCTTTATTGCCTGGACGCTGAGACCCATGGAAAAGAAGGTAACCTGTGGGGAAGAACTGTGTTGGTCCTGTCCAGTTATGTACAAGGGGCCGGGGGGAAGCTCGCTGACTATCTGCTCAGTGGACTCTGTCTGTGTACGGTGCCTTTAAATAACTCATCCCTTTGTTACATACATACCATACGCTTACTAGGAGTTCACTAATAACCGGCCTCGTCCGTCGCTTGTCAGTCAATTGTGTAATTATGCTGACTATTGTAGGCAGCGGAGTTGCGTCTACTGACAAATTGGTGGCAGCGGTGGGATCTGCGTGATTCTCCCTGCTGTTATACCTCACAGGTTGCTTACTGCAGTTGTGCATAACCCAGCCCACACCACTGATTGGCAGGTTTCTGTGTTCACTGTGCATAGGCAGAAAGCTGCCAATCAGTGGTGGGGGCGGTGTTAGACAGAGCTCATGAATATGGAAGACTACATGACAGCAGGTTTACTAGTCCTCTAGTGATAAACTCCTGCTGATAAAACTGTGATTTTATCAAACTACAGCAAACAGCCCAGAAAGTCACACATCACTGGAATATTATGCTGCTATAAGAGTAGATCACTAAAACCTGATCACAGATTCCCTTTAAAAGGAGTTGCCCAATAATATAAAAATGTTTTTCTTTTAAAGATAGCATCACGTCTGACATCTATCTCTAGATTGTGTGTAGGATTGCCAGTCGGTCCTATCGTCTCCAGTACTAGATACAATTCATGAACAGGTAAGTGCAGACTTATTTTTCCAATAATCGACAATTTTTCTAAAAATATGTATGGTGATACATTTTTTTATAAATTTTTTTCTGTGTTACATGTGTGTGGCCCAGCTGCGCTTGGTACACATGTCTCCAGGAGAGTGCACAGATAAGGTAATTGTGAAGCCTGATATTCATTGACATCACACACTTCCAACACTGCCACTAGAGGGCAAATTAGACTATTTAAGTTAGTGTGATGTAGCAGTAGAGAGAGCCAGTTCAGTTCCTGTCTCAGGACAGAGCAGTTCAGTCTTGGAGGGAGAGGAGAGAAGACTGATTCCTGACAGAGCTCAGGTAGTTCATTTTGTACTGAAGTGGAGGCTAGTACGAGTGGGAAGGAATCACTCTAGCCTAGTCAGAGCTACATTTGAATCTGAAGCTGTTACTCAGAACAAGCTGCTTGTGTTCTCTAGAAAGTGGGAAGTGATTCTCAGAGCGAGCATGAAATCAGTTGACAGAGTTCCTGATAGCCACTCTGGACAGAGTCTTTGAAGGAAGGAAGGAAAGGGATTACAGCAGTTTTAACAACGAGGCAACTGAGAACAGGTCAGTGAGCTCGAAGGACAACTGACAATTACACCTACTGCTACCCGTGCTTATGTTAAGGGTAAGAGCAGGGCGACAGGCGAGTGGTGAAAGAAGGACAAGTGACTTAGGTGACAGATCACCTTCACTAAATTGACCGGACACCGGGTCCGAAGCATTGCTAGTACTTCACGACTAGTGATAGAAAATCCGGAGGCCTTGCTGGACTTCAAGTCGCAGAAGGTAGCCCTAAGTGTTGATACGTAACTGGAGTCAGGGAGAACGGGACGGAGTCGGTCTGATCAGCCACAACGGCTTAGTTCTTTCCAACATCTGGGTACCAGAGACAGAAAAGGCTCTACCACAATGTCAGCCGGGCGTAGCTGCTATAGTAAGAGTTAAACTTGACTTCATGCAAGTTAGGACTCACAGATATTCAAAGGTAAAGGAGGCCTTACACCTGCTCAGCAATTCCCTGAATGTGCATTCTCCAACCTGACCAGCTTCCCGGGACATGCCTGCAACATCTACCAGTAAAGGTATGGAAAGAGACTGAACTGTGTGTGAATGCTTATTTGCCGCACCCTGCACACCATTGACTTTGAGGGAACAGTCCCACCTGTGGGGGACTTAACATCTAGCTGTCTCATAACATCCCCTCAGAAGATTAACCCTGCAGCGCTGGTCTTATTGATCATAAACCACAGGTGGCGTCACGAACAACTATTACTACAATCCCCTGTAAATACATCCCCCATCGTATGAGTGCCCAGGGCCACGGACCGAGCTCTGCTGCCAGTGACATCCCCCATAGACTTCCATGGGCTCGGTGCCGAGTACCCCATAGCCCTGGTACCATGTGCGACTCATCTTTGGAGTCACGAACAGGATACGAAGCTTACTGGATGTGAGTCCTGTGTGCCTATTTGGACTGTTTTTGTGCAAAAAGACTGTGAGCAGCTTTTGTGATTTTTGGCGCCATTTTCCGCCATTTTGCCGCCATATTCGCGCCCTGAGGCGCTGGTGAAGAAGGTGGGCGTGCCTTCGTGGGCGTACCCCCCCTGTGGCGCGAAAGTGATGGGCGCCCTCTCAAAATGCTACTATAATGTGAGAGCCTGCCCCACTGCTAAGGAGATCCGCCTCCTCTTCATTTTCTATGCCAAAAAGAGGAAGCGCAAATCCCGCCTCCACGGAAGAGACCAGATTGTTCCAGATGGAAAGCACAGTCTGACCTGGAGAGAGATGGCGGAAGGACAGGAGACGCTGTGTGGAGGAGCGGCGGCGCGCAGGCCCCGTTCCCCAGAAAAGCTACTACCTGTGCCGGAGCCGTCCCCAGCTCGGGACACAGACCAAACCATGAAAGAAGTGGTGGAGGTGGAAGTGGTGTTAAGGGACCTGGCCCGACACCGAGAAGATATGGAGGAGCTGGAGAAAAGATGGCGTGCCCGGAAACAGCGGCTGCTGTGGGACGCAGCACTCTCCCCTCCAGCAGCACAACCGTTACCTGTGCCACCACTGCAAACGGCTGAGGAAGAACCGGAGGCCGGCCCCGAAAGAGCTGATCCCGACTCCACCGATGATCCGGTCGGAGGGAAGGAGGCTGAGGAGGCCCTGCCCCGACCGGAGTGCCAGCCAGGCCAGGAGGCCGCAGCGGAATGCAGTCCCCCGGTAGGGACACCGGAGGGAAGCTAGCCGTCCATAACAGAGATCGACTGGGACGTGATGGAGTATCTGGACAATGTGACCTATGATATCCAGACCGATAACGAGTGGCAACGCCAGGAACAGGAGCAGCAACGCCAGCAGGAGCAGAGGGAGTTGCAGCAGTTTCGCCAGAGGTACCAGGAAGAGATTCTCGCTGAAAAGGAAAACGTCAGGAGAGATAAAGGTACGCTCCGGGAACCGCGGCGCCAGGGGACGGTGTGTGCCTCTAAGGCCCGAGGAGTTTGGGGTTACATATGTGAGCCCGGGTTCTCTCCAGAGATCTATGTTCACTGCTGCGATGCGGGGTTCCATCTGTTAAAAGGGGATATTGTCACCTACACGCGACACTGTAGTCGTCAGGGGTGGTTTGCCTTGAATGTCTCCCGTGTCTCCACATCCAAAGTCACAGCCCCCTCAGCACCCAGCCGTGCACCAGCATCGCAACCAGCGTCCTCTTCTGCACCAAGATCATATCCCATCTCGTACCCTGCGACCCAACCTGCATCGCAACCCACGACCGCTTTTGCATCGCCACCTGCATCCTATTCGGAAGTACAACAGGGTTGTGCGTCCTATCCTGCAACGCAACCGGATGGTGCGACCACAGCTAGATCACAGCCCAAGCCTGCGTCCTCAATGGAAGAGTTATACCAGCATGAGGCACCTGTTGAGCCCCTAGTGGATCACACAAGAACTGTAGCTACGCAAACCTTGATTGCAGGTCATGACTTGTTTGTTATGCGTTCAAAAGAACACCGCGTCGTTCCAGCCCCAGGAGTGGAAGACGTTATTGAAATCTGCAAAGAAGAAGACCAGTAGGACCCAGACAGGGTTTACTGCCACTGTAAAAAGTTGAAGAAGTTGAAAATTTTGCACTTTATTGATATGTATGAAAATGTTTACATAATATGCATATTTAAAGTAGAATACCCCAGTTGGGTAAAGTGAGTCAATTGAAATGTGATTTCTTGAAAAATGTTTTATCAAAGGACTGCGTGGCTGTGGACTGTGCCAGCCCAAAAACTTTCATTGTAAATAGTTCGCACTTCGGTGCCCCATCTTGGTTTTACATAAAGCCTTAACTACCTCTGAAGAAAAACCCGTATGGTGTGGCCTAGAGTGAGGTCTGCAGCTCAGAAGTCCTGCAGCCCACCCAGGACCCACGTGGGAGGTTTTTGGTGCGGGTCCTCCACAAGAATCTTGTCTTATATATTTATGTGAAAAATGTTTTGATAATTTTCTACTGACCTATGTACAAATTGTAACGTTCAAGAGTCCTTACCTCCCGCAAGGGATGAGTTACATGTTAAATGTTGATGTTATATGCAAAACAAAAATATTTTCTTTTCTATTTCAGCCCGGGAGTGCTGAGTTTAACCAGGGGGGGATGTGTGGCCCAGCTGCGCTTGGTACACATGTCTCCAGGAGAGTGCACAGATAAGGTAATTGTGAAGCCTGATATTCATTCACATCACACACTTCCAACACTGCCACTAGAGGGCAAATTAGACTATTTAAGTTAGTGTGATGTAGCAGTAGAGAGAGCCAGTTCAGTTCCTGTCTCAGGACAGAGCAGTTCAGTCTTGGAGGGAGAGGAGAGAAGACTGATTCCTGACAGAGCTCAGGTAGTTCATTTTGTACTGAAGTGGAGGCTAGTACGAGTGGGAAGGAATCACTCTAGCCTAGTCAGAGCTACATTTGAATCTGAAGCTGTTACTCAGAACAAGCTGCTTGTGTTCTCTAGAACGTGGGAAGTGATTCTCAGAGCGAGCATGAAATCAGTTGACAGAGTTCCTGATAGCGACTCTGGACAGAGTCTTTGAAGGAAGGAAGGAAAGGGATTACAGCAGTTTTAACAACGAGGCAACTGAAAACAGGTCAGTGAGCTCGGAAGGACAACTGACAATTACACCTACTGCTACCCGTGCTTATGTTAAGGGTAAGAGCAGGGCGACAGGCGAGTGGTGAAAGAAGGACAAGTGACTTAGGTGACAGATCACCTTCACTAAATTGACCGGACACCGGGTCCGAAGCATTGCTAGTACTTCACGACTAGTGATAGAAAATCCGGAGGCCTTGCTGGACTTCAAGTCGCAGAAGGTAGCCCTAAGTGTTGATACGTAACTGGAGTCAGGGAGAACGGGACGGAGTCGGTCTGATCAGCCACAACGGCTTAGTTCTTTCCAACATCTGGGTACCAGAGACAGAAAAGGCTCTACCACAATGTCAGCCGGGCGTAGCTGCTATAGTAAGAGTTAAACTTGACTTCATGCAAGTTAGGACTCACAGATATTCAAAGGTAAAGGAGGCCTTACACCTGCTCAGCAATTCCCTGAATGTGCATTCTCCAACCTGACCAGCTTCCCGGGACATGCCTGCAACATCTACCAGTAAAGGTATGGAAAGAGACTGAACTGTGTGTGAATGCTTATTTGCCGCACCCTGCACCCCATTGACTTTGAGGGAACAGTCCCACCTGTGGGGGACTTAACATCTAGCTGCCTCATAACATCCCCTCAGAAGATTAACCCTGCAGCGCTGGTCTTATTGATCAGAAACCACAGGTGGCGTCACGAACAACTATTACTACAATCCCCTGTAAATACATCCCCCATCGTATGAGCGCCCAGGGCCACGGACCGAGCTCTGCTGCCAGTGACATCCCCCATAGACTTCCATGGGCTCGGTGCCGAGTACCCCATAGCCCTGGTACCATGTGCGACTCACATGTATTTTTTGGCACTGGGGATATTTTTGAAACATACTTTCTGTCCTTTCAGGAAGTGTTTTCACCAGACTCATTACCAGCAGTGGCAGGATCACAATTACAGGTAACGCCTCTACATACATCTGATAACTCAGGATTCACTAATCACAATAGGTGATGTGACAGCCTATCCCACTCCTCTACCTACTTTTATTGATGTCCATCAATATCTGATTGGTGGGTGTCCGACATCCGGCACCCCCTGCTGATCAGCTGATACAGGCAGCCGGAAGTTCTCGGATGCTGCCAGAATCACAGGAAAGCCATCACTTTTTTAGTGACTGCAGCCGGGTACTCCATATCCACCCTGTCTTCAGATGAATACGAGGTGGAACTATAATTTTGACGGAGCTGCTGTGTTCCGGCTGAAGTTCTGGCTGCCTGTTTCAGCTGATCAGCAGGGATGTCGGGTGTTTTACCCCAACTGATCAAATAGTGATGGCCTATCCTATTGATTGCCAATCAATAAAAAAACTAGTGGCCAACCCCTTTAAGTAAATGCTTTCAGAATTGAGTGAACGCAATTTGGCTCCACCCTTCCCGTCAAACATGTGACCTAACAGCTGAGCTCCCATAATGCAATGCCAGATCTCATCCACACGCTGCAGATCGGCACAGACACTGACAGCCGGTGCGGATTTCATATCTGCAGCATGTCACTTTTATATTCACAGGAATTCACCTGTCACAGATTTTGTTGGAGATTTGCCACAAAATTCCCTGTAAATTTATATCCCGTGTAGCCTCTGAATATGTTCCCATGAGATTGTTCCACTGAGTAATTTCTTGCAAAGGAGTTTCATCATTGTTTTCTCCGTATGTCAGTTTTTACCACCAAAGTTTCATCAATTTTTCTCATATGCAAAAAAAAAACAACTGGTGCAGATTATTCAAGCTTCTATGAAACAGTCCATGAAAAACAGACAACAGATGGCAAAATCAGACGTCTCTGTGATTTTGTGCAGATGACGCGATCTGCGGGCATTAGATTTATGGTGGGCCTTAGGTGTATGGTGGACTTTAGTGTATGGCGGGCCTTAGGTGCATGACGGGCCTTAGGTGTATGGTGGACTTTAGTGTATGGCGGGCCTTAGGTGCATGGCCGCCTTTGGTGTAAGGTGGGCCTTAGGTGTATGGTGGGCCTTAGGTGTATGGCGGGCCTTAGTTGTATGACGGGCCTTAGGTGCATGGCGAGCTTTAGGTGTATGGCTGGCTTTAGGTGTATGGTGGACCTTAGGTGTATGATGGGCCTTAAGTGAATGGTGGGCCTTAGGTGTATGGCCGGCTTTAGGTGCATGGCCGGCTTTATGTGTATGGCGGGCCTTAGGTGTATGGTGGGCTTTAGGTGTATGGTGGACCTTAGGTGTATGGCCGGCTTCAGGTGTATGGTGGTCTTTAGGTGTATGGCGAGCTTTAGGTGTATGGCCGGCTTTAGGTGTATGGTGGACCTTAGGTGTATGGCGGGCCTTAAGTGAATGGTGGGCCTTAGGTGTATGGCCGGCTTTAGGTGCATGGCTGGCTTTAGGTGTATGGCGGGCCTTAGGTGTATGGTGGGCTTTAGGTGCATGGCCGGCCTTAGGTGTATGGCCGGCTTCAGGTGTATGGTGGTCTTTAGGTGTATGGTGAGCTTTAGGTGTATGGCCGGCTTTAGGTATATCTTGGGCTTCATGTGTATGGCGGACTTTAGGTGTATGGATGGCTTTAAGTGTACGGCGGGCTTTAGGTGTATGGTAGGCTTTAGGTGTATGACCAGCTTTAGGTGTATGGTGGGCTTTAGGTGTATGGTGGGCTTTAGGTGTATGGCGGGCTTTAGGTGTATGGCGGGCTTTAGGTGTATGGCCGACTTTAGGTGTATAGCCGACTTTAGGTGTATGGCCGGCTTTAGGTGCATGGACCGCTTTAGGTGTATGGCCGTCTTTAGGTGCATGGCGGGCTTTAGGTGTATGGCCGGCTTTAGGTGCATGGCGGGCTTTAGGTGTATGGCTGGCTTTAGGTGTATGGTAGACTTTAGGTGTATGGCTGGCTTTAGGTGTATGGCCGGCTTTAGGTGTATGGTAGACTTTAGGTGTATGGCTGGCTTTAGGTGTATAGCCGACTTTAGGTGTATGGCCGGCTTTAGGTGTATGGTAGACTTTAGGTGTATGGCTGGCTTTAGGTGTATAGCCGACTTTAGGTGTATGGCCGGCTTTAGGTGCATGGACCGCTTTAGGTGTATGGCCGGCTTTAGGTGCATGGCGGGCTTTAGGTGTATGGCCGGCTTTAGGTGTATGGCGGGCTTTAGGTGTATGGCGGGCTTTAGGTGTATGGCGGGCTTTAGGTGTATAGCCGACTTTAGGTGTATGGCCGGCTTTAGGTGCATCGACCGCTTTAGGTGTATGGCCGGCTTTAGGTGCATGGCGGGCTTTAGGTGTATGCGCTTAGTAGCCGGCTTTAGGTGTATGGCGGCTTTAGGTGTATGGCCGGCTTTAGGTGTATGGCCGGCTTTAGGTGTATGGCCGGCTTTAGGTGTATGGCCGGCTTTAGTGTGGCCGTTTAGGTGCATGGCGGATTTAGTCTTTGATGTCTAGTTGTTCAGTAGTATAGATCAGTTACTATCATGGGGTGATAAGATTATGTACACCTGCAGGTATGTAAATTTACCAAGCTAGAGAAATTCGTGGAAATGTTGTGACAGGGAGGCGATAACAAACAAGCTCAAATACCAAAAACAAGAGTTGGAGAAACAACTGTGGATGTTTTCTTCGAACAACAAGATACAAGGTGTTCTAGGTGATAGACAGTGATGTTATGTATGTAGTAAGTGTTGTTCTCCAGCCTATATGTGCAGGGTACATGCTCATTACTCTGACATTTCTTTACACTACAGGCATTTAGTGCATACTTAGAATATTTTACAGTAAAAAATTCTTTGTTTTACATTAAATATTGTTTGTGGCACCTTAATTTTGAAAACACAGAAAGATCACGTGTGCACCTGCTGGCTTCTGCGATGGACTTTATCATATAGTGTATTTTGGTGCAAGTTCTTTTATCTGGTTTAGAAATCCCTTAAAGGGGTTGTAAACTACTATGACAACCCCTTCTTGATCTAAATGTTTGGCCCCAATAAAATAAGAACACTTATGCTCATCTCCTGTCCCGGCGCCGTTCCAGCGGTATTGGCACTTGCGGTCCCAGGGCTCACGTGCAGTTGTTATGACATGTGAGTCCGATGCCCAATCATCGCTGACGTAACTGTCTTCACCTTCAGACGAATTGAACATAAAGAGGAAGTCCGGGCTGCGGCTCCAAAGTGTCCCAGGAACAGTTTGTCAACACTGCAACGCCAGGCCGCATATTGCTCGTGCTACTGTGAGCGCATGTGTGGCCTGAGCCTGCTACATCTGGGATTTCATTGTCAGTTGCAAAAGAAGCTGTCAGCAATGGATCTTGATGGTTGATGGTTTACATGCCAAAGTACAAAGTGACAGAGCATTCCTCAGCCGACCATTAATAAACTCATTGATACAAGCTAAGGCTGTAATTGCAGGATTTCTGCATGTGACATTCATAATCGATACTAAAAAATCTAAATGTTTTGAAAATTGTGTTTACATTTTTTCATCATTTCCAGATCAGTAACATGATGTGATTTCCATAAGGCTACCTGAACTTGTTCAGTATTTGGTCAGTAGCTCAGATCAGTATTTATAAGCCAAAACCAGGAGTGGGTGATAAATACAGAAGTGGTGACGTGTTTCTATTATACTTTTCCTCTGATTGTTCCACTCCTGATTTTGACTTACACATACTGATCAAATACTGACCAAATACTGACCAAATACTGAACGTGTGAACATGGCCTTAATTCAAAACTTTTCCCTTTTGGTGTTGCAATGTGGAGAGTTGTATGATAGATTAGAAGATGTAAATGATAGATAGTAGATAATAGATGATAGATATAATAGATAGATAGTAATAGATAGATAGATAGATATAGGTAGATAGATAGATAGATAGATAGATAGATAGATAATAGATAATAGATAGATAGATAGATAGTAGATAGATAGATATAGATAGATTAGATAGATGATAGTAGATAGTAGAAAAAGGAGAACCAAAGGAGCGTTTAAAAAGGTAATGACAAGCAATCTTTATTGAAACACATAAATAATGTAAAACAGACATACACATGTTTAAAGTGCAATTAAGGACACCCGTGGAAGGCACTCAATACTACATCAATTATATTTCATTATATACTAAAGAGTCAAAGCTGAAAAGGATGCCCTAAACATTCCAGAGACCATTCCTTAAAATCCCCATCTTATACAAACAATGGCAAAAGTCTTAATATTAAATATGTCCTTTGACAATATCAATTATTAATCATATTAAGTAAAAATAGCGTTGTCAGCATGGGCAAAATAAGGAGGGCTCCAAAAATGCATCAATCTATATAAAATTGAACAACCATCATATAAATAGTAATAGGTATAAATGAGGGCATCTTACCAAATACTGAGGCGCGCCCCAAAAGGTAACGCACAACCCTGACGCGCATTTCTCCATTGTTACGCCATATTTTCTCAAGGGGAGGTTTGTATTGCTTCCCAAATAGGACCTTTATGTACCCCTGGTAACCGGTCACGTGACAATCACGTGACCGGCTGCTGGTTGGTTGTATATTACGGCGCATGCGCCCACTGCCAGCCGCCCCGCGCTTACGTCACCCGGCCAGGTCCTCAAACGTAGGAGAATCGGAGCTTAAACCTCTTTCACACTTCTGTTGTGTGACGTCCGCCCAAGCGTGAAAATGGCGGATCCGTCAGAAAAGTGCAAAAACGGATGCAAAACTGGTCAGTTTTCTGACGGATCCGCCAAGAAGATTTCTCCCGGAAATGATGAAAATTTCGTTCCGGAAATGTAAGACCGGAAAGAGAGAGAGAGAGAGAGAGAGAGAGAGATGCCGGACAGTGTTATCTGGATTTTCAGGGCTTTTCTATGGAGGCGACGGATCCGCGGGCGGATTCCGTCAAAAACGGATGCCGACGGATCCGCCGCCCATAGGCGGCCATTATACGAAATGGCGGATGCGGCCCAAAAAAATGTTGCATTGGACGTTTTATAAAATGACGGACGCAAATTTTTTGGCGGATCTGTCTAAAAACGGACCTAACGGACGACCATCCGTCAAAATCCGTCACTAATGAAAGTCAATGGGAAAAAACGGATCTGCCAAAAAAAATGTCGGATCCGTTTTTTTCACATTTTGACAGATTTTGACTGACGTCGCACAACTGAAGTGTGAAAGAGGCCTTAGAGTAGCTATAGCACCGAGTCCCACGCTGAGGACACGGCATGGCCGGATCAGGAGGTTTAAAGAAACTCCACTCTGCAAGTGGACATGGACAGGAAAGTTGTAATAGATAGATAGATAGATAGATAGATAGATAGATAGATAGATAGATAGATAGATAATTGATAGATAGATAGATAGATAGATAGATAGATAGATAGATAATAGATAGATAATAGATAGATAGATAATAGATAGATAATAGATGATAGATAGATAATAGATAGATAGATAGATAGATAGATAGATGATAGATAGATAATAGATAGATAGATAGATAATGATAGATAGATAGATAGTAGATAGATACATACATAGATAGATAATAGATAGATAAATAGATAGATAGTAGATAGACAATAGATAGATACATAAATAGATAGATAGATATAGATAGATATAGAAATAGATAGATAGATAGATAGATAGATAGATAGATAGTAGTAGATAGGAGTAGATACAGTGCCTTGCGAAAGTATTTGGCCCCCTGGGACTTTTCAACCTTTTCCCACATATCATGCTTCAAACATAAAGATACCAAATGTAAATTTTTGGTGAAGAATCAACAACAAGTGGGACACAATTGTGAAGTTGAACGAAATTTATTGGTTATTTTAAATTTTTGTGGAAATACAAAAACTGAAAAGTGGGGCATGCAATATTATTCGGCCCCTTTACTTTCAGTGCAGCAAACTCACTCCAGAAGTTCATTGTGGATCTCTGAATGATCCAATGTTGTCCTAAATGACTACTGATGATAAATATAATCCACCTGTGTGTGCTCCTATAGTTGTGTACTATGGGGTCATAGAGGCTCTTTGTCCGTCGATCCTTGGTGCACAGTTTTATGGAGATATTCTTCCCTAGAAACAATGCTTTCAGAGACCAGTACCTCAGTAATACATCATCCCATGGAGTGTTTCTGGATTAATTTACTTCTAAATTTAGAGGGGAAAAAGGTGCACCATTCTACCGATCAATGTGGGTCCTAGTCAGGTGATAACATGGAGAGTTGATAACTTTTTGCTGGACAACCCCTTTAAAACATGTTGTCCTCTTCAAAAACAGAAGCATGAATTTGAATAGCGCCAGGGCAAGCTGTATTTTGCTGCCATCTAATGGCTATTTTATGGTAGTGCTGAAAAAAAGAAACTATTATTCCCAGAGCATCCCAGGTACGTCTACTATTCATACTAGAAGGATGGAAGTGAAATATTTCTTCACGTATTTCAGTATTATCTGCTCACATTTATGATTCTGTACTGGAAAAATGAAAAGTGAAATTTTACTGGATAAGCCTCTTTTTTCACAGCATGATATGAGCAGAACTGGAACAGAAGTGACCAGTGTAGCAGAGCTGGAACAGCGATGACTTATTTAGCAAAGCTGGAACAGCGATGACCGATGTAGAAGAGCTGGAACAGCGAAGACCGATGTAGCAGAGCTGGAACAGCGATGACCGATGTAGAAAAGCTGGAACAGCGAAGACCGATGTAGAAAAGCTGGAACAGCGAAGACCGATGTAGCAGAGCTGGAAAAGCAATGACCGATTTTACAAAGCTAGTATAGCATAGACTGATTTGACAGAGCTGGAGGAATAGTGCATGACCGCAAGTAAGAAAGATTATTAGCTCACCAATTCAGCTTTCCACAACAGCATAACACTAATATGCCTGCAAGCCCGTCGACTTATTTGGGTAAATATGTCCACAAGAAGAAAAAATAGCCAAAAGTTCAGTATAAAATTAAGATATCCCTTTATTTAAACTTCCTTTAAAACTCAGACGACACATGCTCATTGATGTGTTACGAATTACAATTAAGACCTTATGGTCAAAAAGCGCCAACAAACATGTGTCGCCACTCTGCTGCTGAATTTTACTGGAAGGGAAATCTTTATTTTATATGGGATTTACAGTCAATTTTTTCTGGAACACTGATGATGGTTGGACTAACAGAGTTGTAGCCGCTGTATCTGATGTAGCAACGATGGCCGCAAGAGCAACGTTGAGTTTGCAGTGGTTGTACTGTGTAGTGTAACGAACGCCAGTTATCTGGATACCCAGGCGGTCTCCTGCCGCCTGAGCCAGTATTCAGGGACCCGAATGAATTACATCCTAAAAATTTGCCAGCTTGCCACAGCAACCCAATGCGTAATATTAGATATGGAGCTGGTGAGGATCATTGTTTTATGGCTGATATAGGGGGTGAGCTGGTCTCTTTGGATTAGTTTTAGACATCTGAGGCTACATTGAGACTTGTGTTATAGCTGTGGTTTGTAACGGAAGTCAGAACACCCTTCTGGATCAGTTACACGAAGGACACCACCACCGGTCAATAGACCCCATTAATTCTTAGTTGTCTCTGTTGCGTTCTGTTAAGAGATTTTTTTTTTACATGAAAAATATATTTATCAAATATGACAAAAACGGTGAAAGAGCCTCTGCCCCAGATGTGAACATACTCTATGTGTACATGTTTACAATACTGGTAGGAATATTCATTTTCTTTATATGTTCCAATTTTGATGGTTAAAGTATTACAGTTCTTTGGTCTTTGACAGCAAAAATCCCAATACTAAATCAACTTGCTGAAATGAAAATAATCCAGATTGTGGAAAGATGCATATGTGACACGGACGGAGAGGCCTCTCTGACAGGCATTCGGTAAGCATTTATGCCAAGCACTATCTTAGACCTCAGTGGCAGGCGCTCTTTACGGTGTGCATCTTTGGTAGGTGCTTGGTGGGCCTCTGTGGAAGACACTGTGAGGCAGGACGTTGGAAACATTGGCACTTATGGGGGTTCTCTGAGACTGGCCTGCATTGGTATTTTAATTTATTTGTGTGTCAACAAACCAATTCATAAGAACACATGTTGGATGTTGACCCCTTTAAATATAATGTGATGCAGTGACCCGTGGTGATAAAGTGGATCTCTAATCAGGGATGGCAGAACGGTGCAGGCATATGTAAAGGGACGGCCGCGGGTCCGATGTACTAGAAGCTGTGTGGTGTTTTACCCCTGTAATGTCTATTGTTCTACGGTGTTCTCCGCCCGTGAGGGAGCGTACAGAGCAATTAGAGACAGATTCCAGAATCACGTCAAACAGTTCTGCTTTATTTTCCTCTGGACACAGCACATCCAAGACACCATAAGCACTTCTTACACGATACCATCAATACATTCTTCACAAGTCTGCTCCTTCTCCGCTGCCACACCAGAATGGACCACTAAGTATTGACGGGACGAGGAGCCCGGTGAAAACGGCACTTCAATTGCTTCCCGTGGAGACACTTCAATCCAGCATAAGAAAAACACATCTACTAGGTCGTCCACCCCTCTCTGGTTATCCTGCAAGGATACTACTGATGGCCCACTCGCTTCTATGCTCATGCACGACCTCTTCTGCTCAGCGTTCCCACAGTGGTTCTTCCACTGAACTACTGCTACGTAAACCCACTCTCTTTGAGCTCGCGTTTCCCACGGTGAATCCTTCACTGGCTTCTTCAGGGGTTGCTGATCCCCTCTTCTTTCTACCCTATGCTCAGGGTCCAGGAACATGGATGTCCTCACACTAGCAAGGTCCACCCCCGACTGATTCCCGCTAAGAGGAAGTCTTCCTGACAGATTCCCGCTTGGAGGCAATCCATCTCTTGCAACAAGTCTCTAACTATTGTCCCTATAGGACTAGATGTGCTAAATGCCTCCCTCTAGTGTCCAAACCAAATAGTGCATTGACATTATTTTTATAACGTTCTAACTGGATCTCTAACGTGCCCCCATTAGTGATCCCTCGTAAAACTATATCTAACCCAAATATATACACTACCCTTCTAGTGCCCTCTTCCAGTGACCCCAAGGATGCACAAACTACCTACAACCAAAACCCCTACATATCTGACATACCACTAGTACATGACATCACACAGTTCATACATTTACACGTTAACACAAATAAAGGGGATGACACATTTAAAGGGTTAATATCCTTGATCTCCTTACACATACTCAGTTAAAGAGCTTTCCTCAATTGGAGACAACAGGCTTGATGTATTAAGCAGCCTAATATGAGACAACTGTTTAACTTAAACAGAGGTAAATATCTGACACTTTACTGAAACTTGTAAAAACAGTCTGCTGGCAATTCCCTCAGCAGCACCTCCATCACCCAGCACTAAGCTATGCATCATTCATTCAGCGGGACAGCACCCATTTCTAGCGTTCGTCACAGGCTCTCTCAAGGTCACATCTTTATGAAAGCAATATCTTTCAGTAGCTTGCCCGACACTTTGTACACAATTGTGGCCTATCCGTCTCAGCTGCAATGTTGCAGTCCCTCACACATACAGAGGCATGTAAACGTTTGGGCACCCCTGGCAAAAATTACTGCTATTGTAAACAGGTAAGCAAGTTGAAGATTAAATGATCTCTAAAAGATCATTGCAACACCCTCCTCTGTGGCCTCCCTGTCAACTCTCGTGCACCACTCCAGTCTGTCCTCAACTCTGCTGCCCGACTAATCCACCTCTCCCCTCGCTACTCCCCTGCTTCTCCTCTCTGCAAATCCCTCCACTCGCTCCCAATTCCCCAACGAATCCAGTTTAAACTACTAACACTGACCTACAAAGCCGTCCACAACCTGTCCCCTCCCTATATCTCTGAACTAATCTCCCAATATCTGTCACGCTGTTACTGCATACAGGAGGTCTGGGGTCTATGCTGACCCTAAGCTGGGGTCCTGACTAATCCCTCCACCTGGAGGTACTGTTGATGGTACAGAGGTCCAGGCCGCCAGCGTAATCCCTACCTCCTGAGAATCCCTGAACCTCAGTGATCTAGTCCTGAGAAGGACCCTGATCACAACACCGGGGACTGGTAGGTATATGCCTAGACACAGTAACAGACGAAGGAGACAGTACAAGGGGTAAACTAAAATCCACCTTGCATACAAAAGTCATACCACAGGAAACAGAGGGGACACCAACGGGTACGGAGATAAATGATAAAGCGAGGAGGGGAAAACGACCACACCAGGTACTCTTTCACTTCAGCCTTCACAATACAACGATCCGCTCTGCTGGTCTGCATGAATGCTTTCACCGACACTTCCCTAGCAAACAGGCAGGTATTTGAAGGAATCCAATTACATATTCCTGTATCCTTTTGTGTATATAAATATGTGATTCTTCAGCTTTTGTTTTAGTCTTTGCCTGATGAAGAGACCTGCGTAGTCTCGAAAGCTTGCAATTTGTTACCATCTTTTCAGTTAGCCATTAAAAGGTATCAACCACTGAGGACTCTCAAGTCTAAATATTTTTCTATCTACTGGCTAACACGGTATGAAGATACACATCTTTCCTATATCCAATTACAGCAACATTAATTGCAGCTGAGCGAGGCTGGTCTAGTCCAGCACAGAGAGAGGTAGAATTAACTCCCTCACTGCCGAAAAACACCCAGCACCAGAAACTCAGCTGTGAGAAGTCAGGGTGTGCAATCGCGACGATCTTCGCAGCGACACACCCGTGACAGTAACGCCCCTTCTACGAGGGGCCTCCGGACCCTCAGGGCCGGGTTTATCTGGTGAGTAGTGTGGAAGGCCCAAATTAATCGGTCTGCGTTAATATCTGACGCAGGAACCCACGTCCTCTCCTCAGGACCATACCCCCTCCAATGAACAAGGTACTGAAGGGACCGGCGATTCAGACGTGAATCGATGACTCTCGACACCTGGAACTCCAAGTTACCATTGACCACCACAAGAGGAGGAGGTAAAGGTGAAGGTATCACCGGCGCCACATACCTCTTAAGCAACGATCTGTGGAACACATTATGAATTTTAAATGTGGGAGGGAGGTCAAGACGGAATGCAACCGGATTAATTATAGCACTGATCTTGTATGGCCCGATAAACCTGGGACCCAGTTTCCAGGAGGGAACCTTAAGTTTTATATTCCTGGTAGACAACCATACCAGATCGTTCACACTTAGGTCCGGACCAGACACTCTCCTCCTATCAGCCATACGTTTGTATCGGTTCCCCATAGTACTCAGATTATTCAGCACTCCTCTCCACACTGAAGCAAGTGACGACGAAAATCATTCCTCCTCAGGAACCCCAGAAGAGCCCCCCCTATTGAAAGTACAAAACTGGGGGTGAAAACCATATGCCCCGAAAAACGGGGACTTACCAGTGGACTCGCTCCGCCTATTATTTAGAGCAAACTCCGCCAGAGGCAAGAAAGAAGCCCAGTCCTCCTGGTTCTCTGACACAAAACACCAGAGATATGTCTCCAAGCTCTGGTTCAGACGCTCTGTCTGACCATTGGTCTGCGGGTGAAAAGCCGATGAAAATGACAACTGCATCCCCCGCCGTGTACAAAATGCTTTCCAGAATTTGGACACAAACTGAGAGCCCCGATCCGACACCACATCGGAGGGTATCCCGTGAAGCCTTACAATCTCCCCAATAAACACCTGCGCAAGAGTTTTAGCATTAGGAAGAGCAGGAAGAGCGATAAAATGTGCCATCTTGCTGAACCTGTCCACTACAACGAGTATGACTGTTTTACCCGAAGATGGCGGGAGGTCCGTAATGAAGTCCATCGACAGATGAGTCCACGGACGCTCCGGGATCTTCAAAGGTAAGAGGACCCCAGACGGACGGGTATGTGGGGTCTTAGAGCGCGCACAAACCTCGCAGGACGCGACAAAAGTTACCACCTCCCTATGTAAGTTAGGCCACCAAAACCGGCGCGAGAGGAGATCCTCAGTTGCTTTACTCCCTGGGTGTCCTGCCAAAGCTGAATTATGGTGTGCCTCGATCACCTTTTGTCGCAACTGATTTGGAACAAACAGTCTCCCTGGAGGTCCTACAGGGGCGTCCCCCTGAGCCTCCAATACCTCCTCCTCAAGCTCAGAGCATACTGCCGACACCACCACCTCCGCCGGTACGAGAAACTGAGACGAACTTAGGGACGAAATACTTACTCCCAGATTGCCGTCCACCACACAATCTGGGATCAATAGTTTTCCGGCGACTTCTCACTCTGCAAAGGACGGGATGGACACCCCCTAATAAAATGTCCCTTTTTTCCACAGAAGAAACAACTTCCTGTTTTGTGGCGCCCCACCGATCCCCTCCCCCGGAATGATGTCCCTCCTAATTGCATAGGCTCCTCTGGACTGACCAGGGGAACCTCCGTATAAGGGACCCTTGAGGAAGGTGGAGTCATCACAGGGGGCGAAGTTACCCCGAACCTCTCCCGAAGATGTCTGTCAATACGAATAGCAAGGGCCATAGCGGCTTCCAGTGACGTGGGAGGGTCATACTGTGCCAGCACATCCTTTAATTTGTCAGATAAACCTTGACAAAACTGGCTCCTAAGAGCCGGGTCATTCCACTGGGTGTCCGTGGCCCACCTACGGAACTCCGAACAGAATTCCTCCGCCGGACGATCTCCCTGCTGGATCCTACGTAACTTAGATTCAGCCAGGGAGACCCGATCCGGGTCATCATACACCAGACCCAGAGCCGCAAAAAACCTATCCACTGACTGGAGAGCTTGGGAGCCCGGGGGGAGAGCGAACGCCCAGGATTGGGGGTCTCCTTGTAGGAGCGAGATGACAATCCCCACCCTTTGTTCTTCACTCCCAGATGACCGAGGTCGCAGCCGAAAGTACAATTTACATGCCTCCCGGAAAGCAAAAAACTTGTGACGCCCCCCAGTGAATCTGTCAGGGAGAGCTACTTTAGGTTCAGGTCCGGCCTGCTCCGGGGGGTACAAATCCTTTGACTTAACGTCCGCCAGCTCCATGGACAAACTCTGCAAATGCCGAGCTAGACTGACTACTGGATCCATGGTGACTGGAGAAAATCTTTAGTGGTCGGTGAAAATGTCACGCTGTTACTGCATACAGGAGGTCTGGGGTCTATGCTGACCCTAAGCTGGGGTCCTGACTAATCCCTCTACCTGGAGGTACTGTTGATGGTACAGAGGTCCAGGCCGCCAGCGTAATCCCTACCTCCTGAGAATCCCTGAACTTCAGTGATCTAGTCCTGAGAAGGACCCTGATCACAACACCGGGGACTGGTAGGTATATGCCTAGACACAGTAACAGACGAAGGAGACAGTACAAGGGGTAAACTAAAATCCACCTTGCATACAAAAGTCATACCACAGAAAACAGAGGGGACACCAACGGGTAGGAGATAAATGATAAAGCGAGGAGGGGAAAACGACCACACCAGGTACTCTTTCACTTCAGCCTTCACAATACAACGATCCGCTCTGCTGGTCTGCATGAATGCTTTCACCGACACTTCCCTAGAAAACAGGCAGGTATTTGAAGGAATCCAATTACAGCAACATTAATTGCAGCTGAGCGAGGCTGGTCTAGTCCAGCACAGAGAGAGGTAGAATTAACTCCCTCACTGCCGAAAAACACCCAGCACCAGAAACTCAGCTGTGAGAAGTCAGGGTGTGCAATCGCGACGATCTTCGCAGCGACACACCCGTGACAATATCTTCCTTCATGTAAACTTCGATCCTCCCAAGACCTCCTACTATCCTCCACACTTATTCGTTCCTCACACAACCGCCTCCAAGATTTCTCCCGAATATCCCCCTTCCTCTGGAATTCCACGCCTCAACATGTACGATTATCCACCACCCTTGGATCCTTCAGACGGAACCTGAAAACCCATCTCTTCAGGAAAGCCTACAGCCTGCAATAACCATTCCGCCTCGCCACCGCCACCCGAGCTGCCGCCTCGCCGCCACCACCCGAGCTGCCGCCTCGCTGCCACCACCAGAGCTGACTTCACCACCAGAGCTGTCACCTCGCCGCCACCACCACCAGAGCTGCCACACCCCTGACCTTCTGTTTCTTCCCCATTATCCCGTAGAATGTAAGTCCGCAAGGACAATGTCCTCTCCCCTCTGTACCAGTCTGTCATTGTAAATTTGTTTAACGATATCTATAACTTTGTATGTAACCCCTTCTCATGTACAGCACCATGGAATTAATGGCGCTATATAAATAAATAATAATAACAATAATAATAATAAAAGGCCTAAAGTTAAAGATGACATTTCCTTTGTATTTTAGGCAAAAAAAAAAATTATATTTTGATCTTTACATTTTAAAAATTACTAAAAGGAAAATGGGCCGATACAAAAGTTTGGGCATCCTTGGAGATTTGTGTTCTCAGATAACTTTGACCAAGGTTTCAGATCTTAATTAGCCTGTTAGGGTTATGACTTGTTCACTATCATTATTTGGAAAGGTCAGGTGATGTAAATTTCCCAGCTTCATAAAAACCCAGCCTCCTCTAACCTTGTGCCAAAAAACAGCAGCCAAGGGTTCTTCTAAGCAGCTGCATAGCTCTCAGAAAATGGCGCTTAGCCTCACTCTTCCCACTTACCCTGGTGGTGCTGCAAGTGGGGTAATAGTTGTGGGGTTCATGTCAGCTGTTTTATGGCTGCTGACATCAAGCCCACAGGTTAGTAATGGAGAGACGTCTATCAGACACCTCCATTTCTAACCCCATAGTCAAATGTAATAAAGACAGAGTAAAGTCTTTTCATTTAAATAAAACTCTCCAGCCCTCATTTTACCCATTTATTCCACAAAAATGAAAATAAAAAAGCAAAGTTATACTCACCTTTCCACCAATAATCAATTAATGGCCATGTCCCACGACGATCCGGATGGTTTGGTGAGCAATCACATCAGTGATGCGACTTGTCACCATGTCAGCTGAGCATAAGAACGCGGCTGCGGTGACCGGTGGTAACCTGTATGGTGTCACCGCCGGTCACACACAGGCATGTTCTCACGCTCAACGTATCCAGGATGCAGGATTGAACGGTCGCATCATGCCATCGCTCAGCAATGCATCCAGATGAAGCAGAGTTGGACCTCGTTGTGGGACGTATGTGTTATCGGTGGACAGGTGAAGAATACTGTGATTTTTTATTGTTATTTGGAAAATAATAAATGGGTAAAAGAGGGTTGGTGAGTGTTTATTTCAAAGAAAGGACTTTACTCTGTGTGTGTTTTTTAACTTAAAATAACGTTCTCAGGTGAAAAACAAGATAATCTTGTAGTTATGATACTTTTTAATGGCTAATAGTGTTGAGCATTCCGATACCGCAAGTATCGGGTATCGGCCGATATTCGCTGTATCGGAATTCCAATACTTAGTTCCGATATTTTTCCAATATCGTATACCGGAATCGGAAGTTCCCATAATTCTTTGAGAGGCAATGTGATTTTAGTCAGCCAATGAGGAATCTTATGAAGTGTGGGCACATCCTGTAATGCTGCGGTCATCTTAACTAATGGCATGGCTGTGATTGGCTGCTGAAATTATGTCAGAATGCACTATAAAAGGCGCCGCCGCCATTTTAGCGTCACTGTGCTGTGAACTCAGTTAGGGACAGAACGCTGTTCTGCTGACTTTGAGGGACAGTTAGACATTGCAATTTTGTGTACTGTGCTTTAGGCAGGCTAGTTTACCAACCGCTGTGTAAAGCTTCCTTTTGCCAGTGTTGTTTTAACAGCTCTGTGCAAGGTGTGTGTGAGAGTGCAGGTGACGCTGCAGTTTGCTCTGCATCCACCGCTGTTTGTAGGCATCTGCACGTGTCACTCACTGACTCTTTTTTTTATTTTATTTTGTGGAATTGGTGCAGCTCCATTATATTTGAAAAAAATCTAATCTATTAGTGTGACGCGCTTCCATCCGTATACAATACATTGGTTGCAAACACTATAGAAGTACAGAAAGGAGCCTTTCACAGATAGTGAACAGTTGTGTTTCAGTGTTCACTGCAGTCTGTGAGGTTTTGATTTTTTGAGTGCAGATCACGCTCCAGTTAGTTCTTCAACCACTGCTGGTTGTAGTCTGCTGAGCGTGTGTCACTGCCTCATCCTTCACATTTTTCTCTAATTGGTGCTGCTCCATTATATTTGAAAAAAATCTAATCTATTAGTGTGACGCGCTTCCATCCGTATACAATACATTGGTTGCAAACACTATAGAAGTACAGAAAGGAGCCTTTCACAGATAGTGAACAGTTGTGTTTCAGTGTTCACTGCAGTCTGTGAGGTTTTGATTTTTTGAGTGCAGATCACGCTCCAGTTAGTTCTTCAACCACTGCTGGTTGTAGTCTGCTGAGCTGTGTCACTGCCTCATCCTTCACATTTTTCTCTAATTGGTGCTGCTCCATTATATTTGAAAAAAATCTAATCTATTAGTGTGACGCGCTTCCATCCGTATACAATACATTGGTTGCAAACACTATAGAAGTACAGAAAGGAGCCTTTCACAGATAGTGAACAGTTGTGTTTCAGTGTTCACTGCAGTCTGTGAGGTTTTGATTTTTTGAGTGCAGATCACGCTCCAGTTAGTTCTTCAACCACTGCTGGTTGTAGTCTGCTGAGCGTGTGTCACTGCCTCATCCTTCACATTTTTCTCTAATTGGTGCTGCTCCATTATATTTGAAAAAAATCTAATCTATTAGTGTGACGCGCTTCCATCCGTATACAATACATTGGTTGCAAACACTATAGAAGTACAGAAAGGAGCCTTTCACAGATAGTGAACAGTTGTGTTTCAGTGTTCACTGCAGTCTGTGAGGTTTTGATTTTTTGAGTGCAGATCACGCTCCAGTTAGTTCTTCAACCACTGCTGGTTGTAGTCTGCTGAGCGTGTGTCACTGCCTCATCCTTCACATTTTTCTCTAATTGGTGCTGCTCCATTATATTTGAAAAAAATCTAATCTATTAGTGTGACGCGCTTCCATCCGTATACAATACATTGGTTGCAAACACTATAGAAGTACACAAAGGGGCCTTTCACAGCTACTGAACAGTTGTCTGCAGTGTTCACTGTAGTCTGTGAGCTTTTCATTTTTTGAGTGCAGATTACGCTCCAGTTAGTTCTTCAACCACTGCTGGTTGTAGTCTGCTGAGCGTGTGTCACTGCCTCATCCTTCACATTTTTCTCTAATTGGTGCTGCTCCATTATATTTGAAAAAAATCTAATCTATTAGTGTGACGCGCTTCCATCCGTATACAATACATTGGTTGCAAACACTATAGAAGTACACAAAGGGGCCTTTCACAGCTACTGAACAGTTGTCTGCAGTGTTCACTGTAGTCTGTGAGCTTTTCATTTTTTGAGTGCAGATTACGCTCCAGTTAGTTCTTCAACCACTGCTGGTTGTAGTCTGCTGAGCGTGTGTCACTGCCTCATCCTTCACATTTTTCTCTAATTGGTGCTGCTCCATTATATTTGAAAAAACTCTAATCTATTAGTGTGACGCGCTTCCATCCGTATACAATACATTGGTTGCAAACACTATAGAAGTACACAAAGGGGCCTTTCACAGCTACTGAACAGTTGTCTGCAGTGTTCACTGTAGTCTGTGAGCTTTTCATTTTTTGAGTGCAGATTACGCTCCAGTTAGTTCTTCAACCACTGCTGGTTGTAGTCTGCTGAGCGTGTGTCACTGCCTCATCCTTCACATTTTTCTCTAATTGGTGCTGCTCCATTATATTTGAAAAAAATCTAATCTATTAGTGTGACGCGCTTCCATCCGTATACAATACATTGGTTGCAAACACTATAGAAGTACACAAAGGGGCCTTTCACAGCTACTGAACAGTTGTCTGCAGTTTTCACTGTAGTCTGTGAGCTTTTCATTTTTTGAGTGCAGATTACGCTCCAGTTAGTTCTTCAACCACTGCTGG
Organism: Oophaga sylvatica; assembly: GCA_033576555.1. Classification (NCBI taxonomy): domain Eukaryota; kingdom Metazoa; phylum Chordata; class Amphibia; order Anura; family Dendrobatidae; genus Oophaga; species Oophaga sylvatica. Next base: position 403,193,164 of record JARQOD010000006.1, on the reverse strand, counting down.
TTGTAGTCTGCTGAGCGTGTGTCACTGCCTCATCCTTCACATTTTTCTCTAATTGGTGCTGCTCCATTATATTTGAAAAAAATCTAATCTATTAGTGTGACGCGCTTCCATCTGTATACAATACATTGGTTGCAAACACTATAGAAGTACACAAAGGGGCCTTTCACAGCTACTGAACAGTTGTCTGCAGTGTTCACTGCAGTCTCTGAGGAATAACCACACTTAGGCCTTATAACTTTTCTGACTTTCTTTATCAATCTACCAAGATGAAGAAGGCAGGGAGTAAGGCACGTGGTCGTGGCCGTGGAGTTTCAGCAGGGAGAGGAGTGGGGATTCTGTGGCTGCTGCCGCACCCAGTGACAAGCATCCACCAGTTTTCCCCGTGAGCGTTCCTTTATGCAACTTTTTAGGAGCTCAGCGTACCCCCCTGCTGCGGGAAGAACAAATTGAAGCCGTTGTTGGTTGGATGGCAGCCAATGCATCGACTTCAATTGCTTCCACCTCCTCTCAGGACCACAGCACTGTTGAACAACCATCTGTCTCTTCACCGCCTGCCAAATTGCCCAGGCAGTCAGAGAGTTCTGAACTGGAGCCAGCTGAGTCTCTGCTTCTGTTCTCAGAATCTGTTGGCTTGCAAACAGGGGCCCAGCCAAGCAGCATTCTGGAATGTGAAGAAGAGGCAGTATGCAGTGATGCGCAACAGCTGTGTCTCTCTGAATGTGAAGAGGCGGGTGAGCCAGTGCCGTGGTCAGCACACCGCAGAACGCATCTGATGATGATGAGACTCAGGTGCCAGTTTCTGTTGAGCATGGTGCTGGCCAGACCACCCAACAGCAGCAGGTGTTGGAAGAGGGTAGTGGAGATGATGAGGTCCAAGACCCAACATGGCGTGAGGAACAGGAAGGTGGTGGTAGCAGCTCTGAGGAAGAGATTGCCCCAACGGTCCAAACATTAGGGAGAGGTAGGCTGCAGACTCGGTTGCCTGTAGCCTCCAGTTTGGCACCCGTTCGTAGCAGTTCTCTTCCAACAGCCAAAACGGGCGCTCCCAGGACTTGCACTGCGTGGTCCTTTTTTGACACACTTGCAGATGATATTTGCTATGTCAAATGCAAGCTGTGTAATCAAAAAGTAAAAAGAGGTAAAAGTGTCAGTAACCTTAATACCACAAATATGTGGAAACATGTGCAGTCAAAGCACGTGGTTGAGTTACAAAGACACACTGGAGATGTAGGCCAACCTACAGCAGCACCTACATCTTCAGCTCGTGTTGGAGCCTCTTCCTCCAGCTCACACACAGTGGTTCGGCTTCCTCACAGGATCGCCATGGAAGAACCTCTGTCACTGTTGTCCAGAGACCCAGTGTTATTCCACCCACAGCTGCAAGTTCCCTGTCATCCTCACACTCCCAGGCCACAAAACAGCCATCGGTAGCACAGGCATGGGATAAAAGACGGCCATACTCGGCAAACCATCCACGAGCACAGGTTCTGAATGCTGGCATTGCAAAACTCCTGTCCCTTGAAATGCTTTCATTCAGGCTGGTGGAGACTGACAGTTTCCGTAACTTAATGGCATTGGCAGTCCCACAATACAATGTGCCCAGCCGATTTTATTTCAGCAGGCAAGCCGTCCCTGGTCTGCAAAAGCATGTTGAGGGAAAAATTAAACATGCGCTACTAAACGCCGTCAGTAGCAAGGTCCACCTGACCACCGATGCGTGGACCAGTACCCATGGCCAGGGACGATACCTTTCCCTCACTGCCCATTGGGTCAATGTTGTGGAGCCGGGTACAGATCTTGCGAGTGGCGCTGTACGTGTTCTGCCAACTCCAAGGATTGCAGGAATCAAGTCTGTCCACATTGACTCCTCCTCCTACTCCAGTTCCTCAGAATCATCGCTGCAGGAGCCGTCACGGTCTACCTCCACATGGACCCGTGAACGCTTACCTGATGCGACCGATATGAGCACAGCCGTGGCCAAACGTCAACAGGCCGTCCTGAAATTAATTTCCATGGGGAATCGAAGCCACAAAAGCACAGGAGCTCTGGAATGCCATCAAGCAGGAGAGCGACGTGTGGTTTTTGCCAGCGAATCTCCAGCCAGGCTTGGTAGTGTGTGACAATGGCCGAAATCTGGTGGCAGCTCTGGGCCTTGGCAACCTCACTCACATACCATGTCTGGCACATGTGCTCAACTTGGTCGTGCAGAGTTTTTTGAGGGACTATCCGGATCTTGATGCACTGCTGCACAAGGTCCGCCTAGAGTGCGCTCACTTGCAACGTTCCAGCATGGCCAGATCGCGCATTGCAGCTCTGCAACGCAGATTTCGCCTTCCTGAACATCGCATCATATGTGACGTACCCACCAGGTGGAATTCCACGTTACATATGTTGGAGCGGTTGTGTGAGCAGCAGCCAGCAGTAATGGAGTATCAGCTGCATCAGGCGCAATCAACTCGCAATTTGCGCCGTTCACACTTCACCACTACTGAGTGGGCCTCTATGAAGGACATCTGTCAGGTTTTGCGTGCGTTTGATGAGTCAACGCGGATGGCGAGTGCAGATGATGCACTATCAGCCTGACTGTCCCCCTTATCTGCCTGCTTCAAAAAACACTGCAAGCACTAAGGGATGAGGTTTTGGAAGAGGTGGAGGATGAGGAGTCACGAATTCCATCACCTTCTGGACAGTCAGCGCAACGTGGTTCCTCACAAAGGGCTGGGCAGGGCTCACTTTGTGAGGAGGATGAGGAGGAGTCAATGGAGGAGGAAGACATCGCTCCAGAGGGAGGTACACAACGCTCTAGTCAGTATGTAGAGCGAGGGTGGGGTGATGCAGAGCAGGCAGAGATGACGCCTCTTGCAGGGGACAGCGTTTCTTGGCCAGTTGGGAGTCTGCAGCACATGGTTGATTTCATGCTGCAGTGCCTGAGAAACGACCGCCGCATCGCCCACATTCTCACCACGTCTACTTATTGGGTGTACACCCTCCTAGACCCTCGCTACCGGGACAACTTACAAAGCCTCATCACACCGTTGAACCGGGAGCGTAAAATGTGGGAGTACCAAGACACACTGGTGCAATCCATAATGTTCTCCATTCCAGCCGAGAGCACTGCTGCTGCTACTGCTTTACAAAGCAGCTCTGTGCGTCGAGGCAGTGGAGACAGCTCTGCAACAAGAGGGAGCACAAGCAGCGCCTCTTCAAAAGGCAAGACCAGTATGTTCCAAATGTGGCGAAGTTTTGTGGCAGCGCCACAAATGTCTACACCATCCGAGACGGCTCCAGTCAGCAGGAGGCAACGTTTCCGTAAGATGGTGACAGACTACATGTCTTTCCCTCTCAGTGTACTCCCAGATGGCTCTTCCCCATTCAAGTTTTGGGTCTCTAAGCTGGATACATGGCCAGAGCTTAGCCAGTATGCATTGGAGGTGCTGGCTTGCCCTGCTGCCAGTGTATTATCGGAGCGCGTCTTTAGTGCTGCAGGTGGTGTACTAACAGACCGTCGCATGCGACTATCCTCCGATAATGTAGACCGGCTTACTTTTCTGAAAATGAACAAGGCATGGATCTCGCCAGAATTTGTCTGTCCGTTTTCAGATTAAATAACTGGTTCGCAACGTTATCCATGTCTCCTGTTATGTTCATCTTTCTACCACCTGAACTCTACTCCCTGGGCTACAACACTGCCAGTTGCTGCTCAGAAGTGTCGTGTCCACAGACCAATACACAAGCTATAGTGTTAGTGGGGTTCAGTAACGCCAGCTGTTCCCCTGCTGTGTGTCCGGCAAGAAGTCTCCTGTTCCCTACACATGCACAGAAAAACCCATGTCGAACATGCTCCAAATAGGGAAGAGCCGTCACCCTGATTGTTATGCTTAAAACAGGAAATTGTGAAGTTTTCCAGGCCTAGAATGATACATTTTTATGACAAATATGGACAAATAATAATTTGTCATCACAGCGCATATCTGCACATGTCTATTAGAAATGGTAACAAAAACTAAAACATAGTCTTCACTTTTTGAAATTAATGCATAAAAGTACATTTCATACTTATCAATTAATGCTTTTTAAGGAACTTTATCTGTACCTGTAAGATAATGCAGTCAATGGATGTACGAATCATAAAATCCTCATCATCATCATCACGAGTTTTATTTATGACAGACATTATAAAATACACATACTGATGCCAACTGTAACTTCACATACCATATATGAAATGGCCAGCATCTAAACCTGGTAATAATGTGCAATAATAAATTATTACATCTAGAAAGTGCATCATGCATACTGACAATAGGTAGATATACCTGCAAGTGCTGTTGAAACAACCACAACAGATATAAATTAATAATGGTATATAGGTATCACAGTGCATAGTTACTCATGGACAATGTCGATGTAATACTGTACCTCAATAAAGTCAGCGTCAACCATTATGCTTGTTAGTCTTGTAGATTGTTAAAGAGGGAACGTTCTTTTTTTGTTGGTCATAGGTGGAGTATTAGACAGTAAATGATTACTGCTGTCGTATTTTTGGCGTCCCTAGGGCGCAATAACGCTGCGTAACGTCACATTTTATAGAGTCATCTAATTGACACACGCTACCCTACCCTACGCGTGACAGTAGGAAGGTAGTGTTGACGGATAAAGCCTTGCGCAACCAGACATGCTTTTACCCTCTTCAACACTGTACAAGCAAAAAATGCATGATTGCAGCCGCAGACTTTATTGACGTACAGTATAACATCGCCATTACCCATCAGAGGCTGTCCACTGTCTGATACAGACATAGAATATACCTTTGCTATCCGTAGCCTTTGTTTCACCTACACTTGCAGGCACACACTTAAATTGTGACAATGCATTATGTTTTTTTAAATGGTTATTTTTTATCGTACATTATTGTGTCATCACATTGATGAGTCCATGCTGGACATGTCATACATGCTGTACAAAGTAACGATTTTATTAACTTAAATAATTGAAATGTCTGTGACTGTCACATCTAAATTGCAATGATGATGATGATGAGTGACTATTACAAAATCCATTGTCTTCACTATGTTATGGTTTAACATAGCGTTCCTTAAGCATTATTCATAAATACAAAAATGGACTTTTATTCTTAAATTTACAACACTATATTTTGTAACCAATTTTTTGGGTGGTGTGTTGTTCCATTTCTTGTTGGCATGTGCATATATGCGTTTATATTTGCAGTGTCTTTATTTTTATTCTTGAAGTTAGGAAACATGTGTATCTTCGTACCGTGTTAGCCAGTAGATAGAAAAATATTTAGACTTGAGAGTCCGCAGTGGTTGATACCTTTTAATGGATAACTGAAAAGATGGTAACAAATTGCAAGCTTTCGAGGCTACTCACGTCTCTTCATCAGGCAAAGACTAAAACAAAAAATGAAGCATCACATATTTCTATACACAACAGGACACAGGAATAGTGCAATAGGTAAGACAAGTAAGTGACGTGAAGCAGAACTGTCATTATCACAGAGGGATGAACATAAATATTGGAACAGTTCCTAGATAAGGATAGAAAGTTTTATTGCCCTCTGATTGGGGTCTGGTTTTGTGTTTTCATGCCCCTGGAAGGGCAGAGACGCAGATTCCTTAATTGATATAGAATGACATAAATCTCTGCGATCTATTCATTCCATCACTAACAGTGTCAAAGGTCATGATGAGCTTATATTCTGAAACCTTTGTATCTTTCTCATATTTGAAGTAATATTTTAATACCAGTAATTCCATATCCATCATGCTATGACCGGGCATACAAAATTGTTTTGCCACAGGTAAATCCATTATTTTTTCTCTTATTGTGTGGCGCTGATAATTCATCCTTGTTCTCATTTTTTGGCCGGTCTCCCCTCACTTGTCCCTCCCTCACTTGTCTTACCTATTCCTGTGTCCTGTTGTGTGTAGAAATATGTGATTCTTCATTTTTTGTTTTAGTCTTAGCCTGATGAAGAGACCTGAGTAGTCTCGAAAGCTTGGAATTTGTTACCATATTTTCAGTTACCCATTAAACGGTATCAACCACAGAGGACTCTCAAGTATAAATATTTTTCTATTCTTGGAATTGAAATTCATCATTTTATTGTCCTAGTAAAACTTCATTTATTCTTGTTTGAAGTACATACATTTGCAATGGCCACGTAACAAGGCAATAACTCAATATTTTATGCCTACACCCTCCTTGACCCTGGGCTTCAACACCGCCAGTTGCTGCTCAGAAGTGTTAGATGTACAGATGAAAACAATCGCTGATGTGTTTGTGGGGTTCAGTAACGCCTGCTGTTCCCCCCTGCTGTGTGTCTGGGCAAAAATTACTGCTGCTAACTACAACTTCAACTTCAAACATCTCATACTAGGCCTCTGCCTACACCCTCCTTGACCCTGGGCTTCAACACCAGTGTGCTCAGAAGTGTTAGATGACATAAAACATCGCTGATGTGTTTGTGGTTCAGTAACGCTGCTGTTCCCCGCTGTTTCGCAAAAATTACTGCATACTACATTAAAAACATCTCAAAGCTGCTACACTCGACTGGCTACACCATTTCTAGTTACAATGAACAACGGTGTTGCAGTAACGCCTGCTGTTCCCTGCTGTGTGTCTGGCAAAAATTACTGCTGCTAACTACAACTTCAACTTCAAACATCTCATACTAGGCCTCTGCCTACAACCTCCTTGACCCTGGGCTTCAACACCCCAGTTGCTGCTCAGAAGTGTTAGATGCACAGATGAAAACAATCGCTGATGTGTTTGTGGGGTTCAGTAACGCCTGCTGTTCCCCTGCTGTGTGCCCGGCAAAAATTACTGCTAGCTACCTAATCATGTGAAAAAAACATGACATGTCAAAGTGTCTAGTGCTACACATAGATATGAGGCTACACCCTGATTTCTAAGCTGTAAACATTTGAAACGTCAACTTTAAAACCATAAAATGATTAGTCTTTGTCACAAATCTGTTACAAAATAATTGTGACATATTATTACAGATATGCACATGTCGAAAACAAATGCAAACACAAAAGCCTACTTATGCTATAGGATACTGATGGTCAACCTTGTCACTCCATAGCTTAGACAAATCCAACTCACATCATGACTCAAATGCTGCAATGTTGGAAGTGCATAATGTGGGTTGAACTTTGACAACTGCTGCAGTGCGAAGGTTATACTTCAGTGTTCTTGCCTTTTAAATAAAAGCATACAAGTAAATATAATAATCCAATGTTGATTAAGGGACGTGATGTACACCTGTAATATTGTGCAAACAATGCATGTAGGAATAGTCCTCTTCAACATTACTTATATTTGTGTCATTTTAAAAAATACATATTTAATTAGAAAGTTAACAGCCCATATCATAAAGGTCCTTCATGTAAACATGATAATCGCTAACAAAAATCATGCATTACCTTGGTAAAGTCAATAGTGCATAGTCACAATAGCAAAATATATACCTGTAAGTGGTGCTGAAAGAACGACAACTGATAGAATAGGTGAATGATATCTATTTATCAGACTGAATAGCGACACCTGTACAATGTCGATATAATACTGTACCTTAACAAAACAGCTGTGTCACACCTCACACTCGTTTTTCTTGTAGCTTGTTATGTAATAGGGCACATGCGTGTATGTTTCATCATAGGTGCATGTTTACTGAGTAAAGAAGTCATGACAACGCCTTTGTGTTGTCGGTACGCTTGCGATGATGAACGATGCGCACCGTGAATGTTAGTCTGCGTTATAAGACGTACAGACGCTCCAATACCCAACGCGTCACAGCAGGAAGCCAGTCTGTGCGTCCAAACAAAGGCGCAACCATACATGCACGTAACCTTTTATAAAGCTATATAAAAAAAGGATGTAGTAGTAACGCACACTTTATTGAGGTACAGTATTACATCGCCATTCACCATCTGTGGCTATGCAGTCTCATCTATATATACTTTATCTATCCGTTGTCATGCTTGCAAGTCCACAGTCAGGCATAAATATCTGTTTTCACTCTGCACTATGCACTTTTTAAATTTTTTGTTTGTTAATATAAATGATTGGCACATATTATCAGTATTACATGATGGAAATTTTAGATATTTAAAAAATTTTTTAGTGATATTATTCACCAAATGTAAAGTTTTATGAATGTCAAAGATAACTTGTAATGCTGATTATGTTTTTAAGTCAGCCATTCATTGTCTACACAATAAAAATGGTGTACATACTGTTACTTAGCCATCATTAATGGATTCTGATATGTACTTGTATGCTTTTATTTTAAACCGTATAGCAGATTATTTAACCTATTTTAATTGTGGTTTGCATTGCTTTTCAACATGTTAATGTATGCGTTTATGTTTGTAATTATTAATTTACATATATTTTTTTAAGTAAAATCATCATCTTATGGTACTAAAGGTTATATTTCTCTTGTTTGGAGTATAGACATTTTTAATTGACACGTAACAAGGAAAATACTTGATATAGTATTTAAACATCCTCCTTGACCCTGGGCTCCAACACCGCCAGTTGTTGCTCGGAAGTGCTGTTAGCGCAGTGAACACTTGCTCCTGTGTTACTGGGGTTCAGTAATGTCAGCTGTTCCCCTGCTGTGTGAACGGCAAAAAGTCCTGCTGCCTCCACCATGTTCTCTTCTCATTCCTGGGCTACAACACCGCCAGTTGTTGCTCGGAAGTGCTGTTAGCACAGTGAACACTTGCTCCTGTGTTACTGGGGTTCAGTAATGTCAGCTGTTCCCCTGCTGTGTGAACGGCAAAAAGTCCTGCTGCCTCCACCATGTTCTCTTCTCATCCCTGGGCTACAACACCGCCAGTTGTTGCTCGGAAGTGCTGTTAGCACAGTGAACACTTGCTCCTGTGTTACTGGGGTTCAGTAATGTCAGCTGTTCCCTGCTGTGTGAACGGCAAAAAGTCCTGCTGCCTCCACCATGTTCTCTTCTCATTCCTGGGCTACAACACCGCCAGTTGTTACTCGGAAGTGCTGTTAGCACAGTGAACACTTGCTCCTGTGTTACTGGGGTTCAGTAATGTCAGCTGTTCCCCTGCTGTGTGAACGGCAAAAAGTCCTGCTGCCTCCACCATGTTCTCTTCTCATCCCTGGGCTACAACACTGCCAGTTGTTGCTCGGAAGTGCTGTTAGCACAGTGAACACTTGCTCCTGTGTTACTGGGGTTCAGTAATGTCAGCTGTTCCCCTGCTGTGTGAACGGCAAAAAGTCCTGCTGCCTCCACCATGTTCTCTTCTCATCCCTGGGCTACAACACCGCCAGTTGTTGCTCGGAAGTGCTGTTAGCACAGTGAACACTTGCTCCTGTGTTACTGGGGTTCAGTAATGTCAGCTGTTCCCCTGCTGTGTGAACGGCAAAAAGTCCTGCTGCCTCCACCATGTTCTCTTCTCATCCCTGGGCTACAACACCGCCAGTTGTTGCTCGGAAGTGCTGTTAGCACAGTGAACACTTGCTCCTGTGTTACTGGGGTTCAGTAATGTCAGCTGTTCCCCTGCTGTGTGAACGGCAAAAAGTCCTGCTGCCTCCACCATGTTCTCTTCTCATCCCTGGGCTACAACACCGCCAGTTGTTGCTCGGAAGTGCTGTTAGCACAGTGAACACTTGCTCCTGTGTTACTGGGGTTCAGTAATGTCAGCTGTTCCCCTGCTGTGTGAACAGCAAAAAGTCCTGCTGCCTCCACCATGTTCTCTTCTCATCCTGGGCTACAACACCGCCAGTTGTTGCTCGGAAGTGCTGTTAGCACAGTGAACACTTGCTCCTGTGTTACTGGGGTTCAGTAATGTCAGCTGTTCCCCTGCTGTGTGAACGGCAAAAAGTTCTGCTGCCTCCACCATGTTCTCTTCTCATCCCTGGGCTACAACACCGCCAGTTGTTGCTCGGAAGTGCTGTTAGCACAGTGAACACTTGCTCCTGTGTTACTGGGGTTCAGTAATGTCAGCTGTTCCCCTGCTGTGTGAACGGCAAAAAGTCCTGCTGCCTCCACCATGTTCTCTTCTCATCCCTGGGCTACAACACCGCCAGTTGTTGCTCGGAAGTGCTGTTAGCACAGTGAACACTTGCTCCTGTGTTACTGGGGTTCAGTAATGTCAGCTGTTCCCCTGCTGTGTGAACGGCAAAAAGTCCTGCTGCCTCCACCATGTTCTCTTCTCATTCCTGGGCTACAACACCGCCAGTTGTTGCTCGGAAGTGCTGTTAGCACAGTGAACACTTGCTCCTGTGTTACTGGGGTTCAGTAATGTCAGCTGTTCCCCTGCTGTGTGAACGGCAAAAAGTCCTGCTGCCTCCACCATGTTCTCTTCTCATCCCTGGGCTACAACACCGCCAGTTGTTGCTCGGAAGTGCTGTTAGCACAGTGAACACTTGCTCCTGTGTTACTGGGGTTCAGTAATGTCAGCTGTTCCCCTGCTGTGTGAACGGCAAAAAGTCCTGCTGCCTCCACCATGTTCTCTTCTCATTCCTGGGCTACAACACCGCCAGTTGTTGCTCGGAAGTGCTGTTAGCACAGTCAACACTTGCTCCTGTGTTACTGGGGTTCAGTAATGTCAGCTGTTCCCCTGCTGTGTGAACGGCAAAAAGTCCTGCTGCCTCCACCATGTTCTCTTCTCATTCCTGGGCTACAACACCGCCAGTTGTTGCTCGGAAGTGCTGTTAGCACAGTCAACACTTGCTCCTGTGTTACTGGGGTTCAGTAATGTCAGCTGTTCCCCTGCTGTGTGTACGGCAAAAAGTCCTGCTGCCTCCACCATGTTCTCTTCTCATCCCTGGGCTCCAACACCGCCAGTTGTTGCTCGGAAGTGCTGTTAGCACAGTCAACACTTGCTCCTGTGTTACTGGGGTTCAGTAATGTCAGCTGTTCCCCTGCTGTGTGAACGGAAAAAAGTCATGCTTCCTCCACCCTGTTGTCTTCTCATCCCTGGGCTTCAACACCGCCAGTTGTTGCTCGGAAGTGTCATTGGCACGGGTACTCACTCCTGCCCAGACTGGTTACAGCACGCCATCTGTTTCCTGTCAGTGTAAACGTCACTTAGCCTCCAATAAGTTGTCCTGTCGTGTTGCGGTCGGGTTAGCCGACTCTATGGTGCTTGGAGTTTAGGTGCTTCCTATGTGTGCTGCGGGATATGCAAATAAAGGCTGTTTCCGTTGTGACAATAGGACAATCACCCACTGTAGTACTGTGGGATTCGGTAACTGCGGCCGGCTCGCGGCCTGTCAACTTAAATTTCCAGGGTACCTTCTGCTACCCGTCCGGGTTCCAGTACCGTCAGCTGGTTCTCCGCAGTGCCTTTGGCCTAGGTGCCTCCATCTCGGTATCCGAGTTCCAGCAACGTCTGCTGGTCCTTGGTAGTGCTTTGGAGCACAGGTACCTCCTGCTTAGTAACCGTGTCCCAGTAACGTCAGCTGGTCCTCGGTTGTGCCATTGGCTCTTTTCCTTCTGCTGCCCCTCCGGGTTCCAGCACAGTCAGCTGGTCCTCGTTACTTGCATTGGCTCTTGTACCTTCTGCTACCCGTCCGGGTTCCAGTACCGTCAGCTGGTTCTCCGCAGTGCCTTTGGCCTAGGTGCCTCCATCTCGGTATCCGAGTTCCAGCAACGTCTGCTGGTCCTTGGTAGTGCTTTGGAGCACAGGTACCTCCTGCTTAGTAACCGTGTCCCAGTAACGTCAGCTGGTCCTCGGTTGTGCCATTGGCTCTTTTCCTTCTGCTGCCCCTCCGGGTTCCAGCACAGTCAGCTGGTCCTCGTTACTTGCATTGGCTCTTGTACCTTCTGCTACCCGTCCGGGTTCCAGTACCGTCAGCTGGTTCTCCGCAGTGCCTTTGGCCTAGGTGCCTCCATCTCGGTATCCGAGTTCCAGCAACGTCTGCTGGTCCTTGGTAGTGCTTTGGAGCACAGGTACCTCCTGCTTAGTAACCGTGTCACAGTAACGTCAGCTGGTCCTCGGTTGTGCCATTGGCTCTTTTCCTTCTGCTGCCCCTCTGGGTTCCAGCACAGTCAGCTGGTCCTCGTTACTTGCATTGACTCTTGTACCTTCTGCTACATTTACAAATTGAAGATTTTTTCAATGCTTTTTTGGGTAATCACTCTGGATCTCCAACAATTAAGACGACGACCCTGATGACCACCCCGAAGAAGATGACGACCACAAGGACGACGAGCATCAAGCCAACCAGCCTAAACACCATCACAAAGAAGAAATAAAAGATTACCAAACAGGACTAAGAAGGTTAAGACAAACTACAAGATACAGAACAAGAGACTTAAGAACAATAAGCAGAAGATCAAAAAGCAGAAGAACATGAAGTATAAGACCAAAATGAAGAGCAAAATATATGCTCTAAATTATAAGCAGAAGAAGACTAAGCAGTGTATGGGGGTGAGTCCGTTCCTCCTCGTGGTGCCCCTGGAAAATGCCTGCTGCTGCAGGCTAAACTGAACACGGACAAATACTGTTGTAATTTAAATCTTTTGTGACAGCAAGAACGGAAGGATGAAAAATTCATACTTTGACAGATTACAAGTACAGGATTCTCTGTCACAAATAAGAATATGATGAAGAAGATGAAGTACAATATGAATAAGAATAATAGTTTAATAAGAAGAATATGAGTAATGTTAACAAAAAGATGAATAGCAAGAAGTTTAAGAAGAAGATAAAGAAGGTGAAGATGAAGAATAATTTGATGAAAAAGATGATGCTGCTGAAGATTATGAAGGAGAAAGTGTGTCAAAAGTTAAAAAGGTGAAGAGCATGGAAGTTGTGAAATATACATATTTGCCAAAATAGAAAAAACGTTAACAACATTGTCAATTTCTTCGTCAATCCGAACATCTTTAAAAAAAAAATATTTATGCTATTCCATTTGATTGGGTTAAACATCTATGCCTTTAATGTCTCCTCAACCTTCCCCAATACATTCTACATTACTCTTTGTTGTTTTCCTTCATGTACAATTAACCAACAAGGCAAGAATGGTTTTTTTTTTAATTCCGATATTTTGTTCCCATAGACTTACATTGGATTTCCGGTATCGGTATCGGGTATCGCCGATATTTTTTGGGTATCGGCGATACCATTCCGATTCCGATACTTTTGGATATCGGAAAGTATCGCTCAACTCTAATGGCTAACAAAAATAAAATAAATGATGTTACAAAGCAAGCTTTCGGGGCTTCTTAGGTCCCTTCCTCAGGCATGGTATAACAAAGTTTCTGAAGAAACACAAATATATCCACAAATAAACCAAAAAAAGAGAGAAGCATTGTATAATAAATAAACAATCTGAATTCAGAGACTGCATCCTTATTTATCTTTCTCATTTATATAGCGTCATTAATTCCACAGCGCTCTACACACGTCATCGACACTGTCCCCGATGGGGCTCACAATCTACATCCCCTATCAGTATGTCTTTGGAATGTGGGAGGAAACCCACGCAAACATGGGGAGAACATACAAATTCCTTGCGGATATTGTCCTTGGTGTGATTTGAACCCAGAACCCCAGCGCTGCAATGCTAACCACTGAGCCACCGTGCCGCCCTAATTGGATTAGGTTAGTGATGCGAAAGTTTTATATTTCCAATATCCAAGCAAAATCAGAGGCCTGGTGCCCTCAATGTCTTTGGAGCAGATTAGACCGGTTTCACACGACAGTGGCTCCAGTACGTGTAGTGAGTTTTCTCACGTACCGGAGACACTGATACACGTAGACCCATTCAAATGAATGGGTCTATGCACATGTCAGTGTGTATCCACGGACCGTATGTCCCTTGTGCAAAACACGCTGACATGTCCGTTTCTTACCGTCATCACGGAAGGCAAAACGTCCGCCGTTGTTCCCCTGCATGTGGTGCTAAAGTCAGCTGTCATTATTCTCCCTGCTCTGCCGGCAACATCGCGAGCAGGGAGAATAAATGAAAAACCCGATGTGGGTTCCCCCTTATTTTTTGAACCAACCCGGCAAAACTATACAGATGAGGGCTGCTATTCTCAGGCTGGTAAGGGGCCATGAATATGGGCCCCCCCCAGCCTAAAAACAGCAGCCCGCAGCTGCCCAGAAAAAGGAGCATCTGTTAGATGCGCTTATTCTGGAGTTTTGTTGGTTCTTCCCACTTGCCCTGTAGTGTTGCCAAGTGGGGTTAATAAGGGGTTAATGTCACCTTTGTATTGTAAGGTGACATTAGGCCCGGCTTAGTAATTAAGAGGTGTCAATAAGACACCTATTCATTACTAACCCTAGAGTTATTCAAGGGTTTAATAAACACACAATAAGAAGAAAGTTGTAATGTATGTAGTACAGTTCATATAGCGTCTTGTGCTTGGGTGCGATGAAAACACAGGAGTCACAGGTTTGATATAGAAAAGTCCTGTATTACTTCATACCAGTTGGCAGAAATAGTCACACAGTTTGCAGACACAGAAACAGGAGACACAGCAGGCCAGAGTAATCCAAGCTCAGCAATCACTCTCCAATACAGATTCAGGATCTTCTTCTCTGTTACCGTAAGTCCATGCAAACGTGGGTCTTTCAAAGAGCAGGGTTCAGAGTCCACAAGTGCTTCAGAGTTCCTCAGTAGGAATAGCTGGAGTACAAGGTCCAAGGCTTACAGGAGTCAAGTCACAGGTTCACTGCAGGCTAGATTCTGAAGCACTGATTGCTCAGCTGTGGCTGCTTAAGAAGCAAAGGAGAGAATCAGGGCGGGAACATGCAAGCTGGAAACTCCATTTTGACTGAGGGCAAGATAGCTGCAGCAAGACAGAAAGTAAAATGGCTGACGAACAAACTGAGTTTCAGGAATATATACATAGAACCTTACATTACTCCCCCCTTAAGGACAACCTCCGGATGACCTCAGACCAGGCTTGTGTGGGTACCTCTGATGAAACTGACGGAGCAAGCGAGGAGCATTAACGTTATTGACCGGTTCCCATGAGTTGTCCTCCACTGGGTAGCCCTGCCATTTAATCAGATATTGTAACTGATTTCTATACAACCTGGAATCTAAAATCCTTTCCACCACAAATTCTTCCTGACCATCAACTAGCACTGGGTCAGGGCAAGGAGAGGAACGTCCAGGAAACGTATTGGGTGTCGCAGCCTTTAGTAGGGATACATGAAAGACAGGGTGGATTCTCATAGTTCTGGGCAGTTGAAGACGACAAGCAACGGCACTTATAATTTTACTGATTTTATAGGGTCCAATGTACTTATGTCCCAACTTAGACGATGGAATCCTTAACTTAAGATTTCTGGTTGACAGCCAGACCAAGTCTCCTACCTTGAAAGCTGGTGCAGGTTTACGAAATTTATCTGCTGCTTTCTTGTACCTTTCTTGAGCCGATTCCAGATTTTCCTTTAGAAGATCCATATTCTTCTGTAAAGACGTGATTCTTTCAGCCACTGCTGGTAAAGGCGTTTCTATGGGAAATCGTGGTAGAATGTTAGGATGATAACCTAGATTAGAGTAAAAAGGAGACTGTTTAGTGGAGGCACTCTGAGAGTTGTTATACGAGAACTCAGCTAATGGAAGTAGATCCACCCAATCATCCTGTAGGTGGCAGATAAAGCAGCGGAGATACTGCTCCAGGGTTTGATTGGTTCGTTCGGTCTGTCCATTATTCTGGGGATGAAAAGCAGAAGAAAGGTTTACTTTAATGTCCAATGCTGCACAGAAATTTTGCCAAAACCTAGAAGTGAATTGCACCCCTCGATCCGAAATAACCTCATCCGGTACTCCATGTAAGCGAAACACATCTTTAATCATCAAATCTGATGTCTGTTTTGCAGTGGGTAAGCCGACACAAGGGATAAAATGAGCTGCCTTTGTTAGACGGTCAACCACCACTAGAATGGTGTTCTTCCCCTGAGAGGTTGGTAACTCCACAATGAAGTCCATAGAAATGGATCCCCACGGGCGGGACGGGGTGGGAAGAGGCTGTAACAGACCAGTTGGTGAGGAGCGAGGTGTTTTGCATCTTGCACAGACCTCACATGAAGTGACATAATTCAAAACATCCTTCCTGCAAGTGGGCCACCAAAAGAAACGAGAAAGAAATTCCTGTGTCTTTAGAATTCCTCTATGCCCAGCTATCTTGGAATCGTGAATGAGTTGCAATACTCTTAATCTGACTGTTTCAGGAATATACAGACGTTGTCCCTGAATCCACACACCATTCTTAAAGACAAGACTTACGTCCCTTGGGGGTTGTGCCAAAAAGGAATCCGCATGGTATGCTTCCTTGATGTCCTTAAGTAGGTCTTGATTATGAATTACTCCTAGGAATCTAGAGTCAGGAAGAATAGTCTTAGGAGGAGTAATTGGACGTGTCTCTGCTGAGTAAATCCTAAGAGTGCATCAGCCTTTCCATTGCACGATCCTGGTCTATAAGAGATGATAAAATTAAATTGGTTTAAGAAAAGATTCCAGCGAGCCTGGCGAGGAGTCAGGCACTTAGCCGACCTGATAAACTCAAGGTTATGATGGTCTGTCAGGACGACTATTTGCTGTGCAGCTCCCTGAAGAAGGTGTCTCCATTCTTTGAAGGCGGCAATAATGGCCAACAACTCTCTATTGCCCACATCGTAGTTCCTCTCAGCCGAAGACAACTGCTGGGAAAAGAAGGCACAGGGATGCAAGACATTCTTCTCACCTGTTCTCTGAGAGAGTATAGCTCCAACGGCACAGTCTGAAGCATCCACCTCTATTATGAAGGCAAGCTCGGGGTTGGGATGTACTAGGATAGGTGCAGTGGTAAATTTATCTTTTAGACGGGAAAATGCTTCCTGGGCTTGGGGAGTCCAGGAAAACCTAGACTCTTTCCGGGTAAGTTGAGTGATAGGTGACACTACCTCAGAGAAATTTCTAATGAAACGTCTATAGAAGTTGGCAAACCCGATGAAGCGCTGTACCTCCTTCACATTTCTAGGACTTGGCCAATCCTTGATGGCTTGGGTTTTGCTTCCATCCATACTAATTCCTTGTGTAGACAGTACATACCCCAGAAATTGAATTTCGGTCCTATGGAATTCACACTTTTCAAGTTTGATGTAAAGATGATTTTGTCTTAGACGTTCCAAGACCATTCTCACATGTCCATGATGTTCCTCTGTGGAGTTAGAAAAAATTAGAATATCATCCAAATAAATTACCACGAATGTATCTAGGAGATCCCTGAAGATGTCATTCACCAAGTGTTGGAAAGTGGCTGGGGCGGTACTCAGACCAAAAGGCATAACTAGATATTCAAAGTGTCCATAGCGTGACCTGAATGCAGTCTTCCATTCATCCCCAGGTCTAATACGGACTAAGTTATAGGCCCCACGAAGATCTAGTTTAGAAAAAATTTTGGCATGTCGCACTCTCTCCAATAACTCAGGGATTAAAGGCAATGGATAACGGTTTCTAATAGTAACCTTATTGAGTTCCCTATAGTCTACGCATGGTCTCAGAGATCCATCTTTCTTCTTTACAAAGAAGATGGGTGCACCTGCAGGAGATGAAGAGGGGCGTATGAAGCCCTTGGCTAGATTTTCATCTATGTAATCCTTTAAAGCCTTTAGCTCGGGCCCCGCCAGGGGGTAGATCTTACCAAAAGGTATCTCTGCTCCAGGCAATAATTCAATTGGACAATCATATGGACGGTGAGGAGGAAGCTGGTCAGTGTTCTTCTTGTCACATAAATCCACATAGTCCTGGTATACAGCTGGTAGTTCAGGGACTGACATGATTCCTTTAGGAACAGAGCAAGCTGAAACTTTTGGACTCATCTGTTTCTCTGGAAAGTGTAATTCCTTGGTCTCCCAGTTAATGGTAGGATTCTGAGCCTGCAGCCATGGTAGCCCTAGAATAATGGGAAAGTAGGGAGAAGAGATAAGCATAAAGGACAGTTTCTCTTGATGATCTTTACCCATAAGAACCCTCAAAGGCTCTGTTTCCTGATCCACTGGTCCAGAGGTCAGCAGGGAGCCATCCACAGTTTCCATCTGTACTGGAGTAGCCTTCTTCACTGAACGTATTCCCTGTTTCAGAGCAAAGGAGACATCCATAAAATTTCCACTTGCCCCTGAGTCGATCATAGCAGAGCTAGACACCCAAGCTGAGTCAACCCAGAGTTTGATGGAAAGAAAGCAATGAGAATTGTTTTTCTTACAACTCAGCTGGGACACCGCTGAGGAAACTTGAAAAATGGCAGCGTTTACACAGTCAACGTCCTCAGAGGTAACGGAGTTTAAGTCCGAGAAATCAAGATCTGTTGCTGCAGATCTCTCTGGAGCCTGAGGCTCGGACCTGACAGATCCCCTCTCGCAACACTCACAATGAATGAGTGCTGCAGTAGTCTTACGAGAACGGCTGGGGCAGTTTATAATGAAGTGCCCTGACTTACCACAATAGAAACATAGATTCTCCTTAAAATGATGTTCCTTGCGTGCATCACTAACCCGTCGTTGTAAAGAGTCTACCTGCATGGGTTCAGGTTCAGGTTCCCTTGTGATCCTACTCAAAGGTTCCTTAGCTGGAGAGGAAGGTAGGAAAAGGTTAGTACGATTGCTTTCGAACCATCTCTCTTGCCTGCGTTCAGTCAGACGAGTATAAATACGGATGCAGTAGTTAATAAAGTCACCTAACGCAGTGGGAGGGTCGGCACGAGCAAGTTCATCCTTAATCAGTGGAGATAACCCCTTTCGAAAAATAGATTTTTTGGCGGAACTGTCCCAGGTGGTATCAAGGGCCCATCTCCTGAAATCCAAGGCATATTCAGCTACCGAGTGCTTACCTTGGCGCAAAGCTAACATGGCTGCTTCAGCTGTTGCACCTCGATTGGGGTCATCAAACACCTGCCCCATGGCTGAAATAAAATCATCAAGGTGATTCAAACAATCATCCTCAGTCTCAATCAGAGGGTTTGCCCACATTAAAGCCTTGTTGGTAAGCAACATAATTATAGTAAGCACCTTAGATCGTTCAGTGGGAAATTGTGAAGCATGTGCAGAAAAAAAAAAATTGCATTGATTAATAAATCCCCTGAATTTCTCACGTTCACCGCCAAAACGAAAAGGGGTAACTTGGGAATCCCAGCACTCGGGGCTACGGCAGGAGCCTGGACTCGCCCCTCTAGAACCTCAATCCTGGCTCGCAAATCCTGGGTAGTCTGTCCAACCACTTGCAAATTGTGATTATTGAGGTCCTGTAGATTTGTAAAACGGGTCTTTATATTCTGCAAATCTGCAAGGATATTATCAGTCACTCCGCAAAGTTCCTTTATTCTGGCCTCAATTTTCCAGATCTTTTAAGACAGGATTACTGGAAGAAGAGGAGAGAGAAAAAACAATAGTGTTCACCTGTGGCAACACTGCAGAGAGAAAAAAAAATTAAGGGAACTGCTCACCTGGAATGGTTGTGAGAAGTCACAACCACTATCATCACAGAAAGTTTCAACCAGACATCTGATATCCAGAGTTACAGCAGACAAAAAAGAGAAAAGAAAGGAAAAAAAAAAAACAATAGTGTTTACCTGTGGTAACACTGCAAAAAGAAAAAACTTAAGGGAATTGCTCACCTGGAATGGTTGTGAGAAGTCACGACCACTGTCATCACAGAAAGTACAACCGGACGTCTGATATCCACAGTACAGCAGACACAGCCTCTCCAGACCCAGCAGACACTAACGTTTTGGCTTCAGAATCTTGTAATGTATGTAGTACAGTTCATATAGCGTCTTGTGCTTGGGTGCGATGAAAACACAGGAGTCACAGGTTTGATATAGAAAAGTCCTGTATTACTTCATACAAGTTGGCAGAAATAGTCACACAGTTTGCAGACACAGAAACAGGAGACACAGCAGGCCAGAGTAATCCAAGCTCAGCAATCACTCTCCAATACAGATTCAGGATCTTCTTCTCTGTTACCGTAAGTCCATGCAAACGTGGGTCTTTCAAAGAGCAGGGTTCAGAGTCCACAAGTGCTTCAGAGTTCCTCAGTAGGAATAGCTGGAGTACAAGGTCCAAGGCTTACAGGAGTCAAGTCACAGGTTCACTGCAGGCTAGATTCTGAAGCACTGATTGCTCAGCTGTGGCTGCTTAAGAAGCAAAGGAGAGAATCAGGGCGGGAACATGCAAGCTGGAAACTCCATTTTGAGGGCAAGATAGCTGCAGCAAGACAGAAAGTAAAATGGCTGACGAACAAACTGAGTTTCAGGAATATATACATAGAACCTTACAAAAGTATTTTAATGAAAGAATACACTACACAGTTTTAAAATCTTTATTATACTCATAATCTCATAGCGAATCCCTCGATCTCCTGGAAAAGTTAAAAAAATAAACTAACAATATCCCATACCTGTCCGGCGTACAGTCAAGTCCCATGGCACAATCCATCTCGAGGGGTTAATCAGCTTACAGCCGGAGCGCGGTTAATGCAGCCGCTCCGACTGTAAACTACTGGGGAATGAATGGAAGCAGTGCGCACAGGTTCAGTGACTGGGGGTGACGTCACTGAGTCTGTGCTCGCTGACAGCTGAACTCCTGTGACCCCAGCACCGTCATTTTCCCACGGTGCTGAGGTTACAGGAGTTCAGCTGTCAGCGAGCACAGTCTCAGTGATGTCACCCCCAGTCACTGAGCCTGTTCGCACTGCTTCCATTCATTCCCCAGTAGTTTACAGTCGGAGCGGCTGCATTAGCTGTAAACTGATTAACCCCCCGAGATAGATTGCGCCATGGGACTTGACTCTACGCCGGAGAGGTATGGGTATATTGTTGGTTTATTTTTTTTAACTTTTTTTCCACGTATTTACACGGACAGAGATATCTCCGGTACCGATTTTTCAGGTACCGGAAATATCTGGACTTGTGAGACCAGCCTCAGATTCTGTAGTGAGTTATAAACCCTTCTGTCAGATTTAGTCCTGTGTGGATGGAATCAAAGACTTTAATAAATGTGTATTTCCAAAACCTCTGTTGTTTTTGTGATTTAAAACTGCCTTTTAAGCCTTTAACGACCACCGATACGCCTTTTAACGGCGGTCATTAAGGGTACTTAAACCACAGCGCCGTTAATTAACGGCAAAAGTTAATAGCGCCCCCCGCAGTTGGATTTTCTCCGGGGTCTCGGCTGCCAGGGGTAGCCGAGACCCCAGAGAACATGAATCGACCTCGGTGTTGCGATCGCCGTTACTAACCCTATAACGGCGATCGCAACAAAAAAAAAATGATGTGCCATTTAATTTCTCTCTGATGTGATCGGACATCAGAGGAGAGAGAAAAAGGGTCCCTGATCCCCCCCTTGTGGCCCCCAATCCCCCCCTTGTGGCTCTCCGGGCCCTTCTGCCTCCTCCGGTGGGCGCCGCCATCTTGAATGGCGAGAAAATGGCGAGCGCATGCGTAGTGCGCCCGCCGCGATGTGCCGGGGGGTTGGGCAATTTTCTCCGGGGTCTCGGCTGCCGGGGGTAACCGAGACCACAGAGAACATGATCCGGGTCGGTATTTACCGACTCCGGTGTTGCGATCACCGTTATAACAGTATAACGGCGACCGCAAAAAAAAAAAAATATTTCTCTCCCCTCTGATGTGATCGCACATCAGAGGGGTGAGAATTAGGGACCCCAGATCCTCCCCCCTGTACCTTCCGGTGTCCCCTCTGTGTCCTCCGATCCTCCCCCTGTCCTCTGATCCTCCCCCTGTCCTCCGATCCTCCGGCGTCTTCTACTGTAAAAAAAATAATGGCGGGCGCATGCGCAGTGCGCCCGCCGAATCTGCCTGGTGGCAGATTAAAAAAATAATTCATTCATTCTCTAAAAGTACATTTTGATCACTGTGATAAACTATCACAGAGATCAAAATAAAAAAAACAGTACATAAACCCCCCTTTATCACCCTCTTAGTTAGGGACATATAGTAAAATATAGAAATTGTATTTATTTTCATTTTTCCGTTAGGGTTAGGGCTATAATTAGGGTTAGCATTAGGGTTAGGCTGGGTTCATACTGCGTTATGGCAGTCCCTTAGACGGACTGCGTTACACCGCGGTGTAATGCAGTCCGTTAACGCTGCCATTCACCCCCACTTGAGGGCGCATCGCGACGCATGCCGTAAAGCGGCATGCATTCGCGACGTGCCGTCATTCAGTGATGGAGCCTCGGACGCGGCCTGCAGCGTCTGGGCTCCGTCACCGCTAGCCCAGATGAATCATCTGCTGATTCCTCTGCGCTAGCGGGTATAGCATAACGCGTTATGCTATACCGTTACCAGCCTGTCAATGCTATGTGTTGAACGGGCTGGTAAAACGCAAAATGAACCTAGCCTTAGGGTTAGGGTTATAATTAGGGTTAGGGTTATAATTAGGGTTACAATTAGGGCTGGAATTAGGGTTGGGATTAGGGTTAGGGGTGTGTTGGGGTTAGGGTTGGAGCTAGAATTGAGGGGTTTCCACTATTTAGGCTCATCAGGGGGTCTCCAAACACGACGAGGCATTCAAAAAGTCAAATGGCTCGGAAGGGAGGGAGCTCCTGTTACCCTTGGAAAAATAAAAAATAGCTGGCTAGAAAAATCATTTTTGAGGAAAAAAATGATTTTTTATTTTCACGGCTCTGCGTTTATAAATTTCTGTGAAGCACTTGTGGGTTCAAAGTGCTCACCACACATCTACATAAGCTCCTTGGGGGGTCTAGTTTCCAAAATGGTGTCACTTGCACGGGGTTTCTACTGTTTAGGCACATCAAGGGCTCTGCAAACACAACATGACGCCCGCAGAACATTCCATCAAAGTCTGCATTACAAAATGGCGCTCCTTCCCTTCCAAGCTCTCCCATGTGCCCAAACAGTGGTTCCACCCCACATATGGGGTATCAGCGTACTCAGGAAAAATTGCACAACAACTTTTGGGATCCTTTTTCTCCTGTTACCCTTGGGAAAATAATAAAATAGCGGGCTAAAAAATCATTTTTGAGGAAAAAAATGATTTTTTATTTTCATGGCTCTACGTTATAAACTTCTGTGAAGCACTTGGGGGTTCAAAGTGCTCACCACACATCTAGATAAGTTCCTTAAGGGGTCTAGTTTCCAAAATGGTGTCATTTGTGGGGGATTTCCACTGTTTAGGCGCATCAGGGGCTCTCCAAACGCGACATGGCGTCCAATTTCAATTCCAGCCAATTTTGGTTTGAAAAAGTCAAACGCCGCTCCTTCCCTTCCAAGCCCTGCCGTGCGCCCAAACAGTGGTCCCCCCACAAATGGGGTATCAGCGTACTCAGGACAAATTGTACAACAACTTTTGTGATCTAATTTCTCCTGTTACCCTTGGGAAATTAAAAAATTGGAGACTAAACGATCAGGTTTGTGGAAAAAATATTTTTTATTTTCACGCCCGGGCGTTATAAACTTCTGTGAAGCACTTGGGGGTTCAAAGTGCTCACCACACATCTAATTTCCTTAGGGGGTCTAGTTTCCAAAATGGGGTCACTTGTGGGGTTTTTTCACTGTTTAAACACATCAAGGCCTCTACAAACGCGACATAGCGTCCAGCCAATTCTGGGTTGAAAAAGTCAAACGGCGCTCCTTCACTTCCGAGCTCTGTCATGCACCCAAACAGTGGTTTACCCCCACATATGGGGTATCAGCATGCTCAGGACAAATTGCACAAAAACTTTTGGGGTCTTGTTACCCTTGGGAAAATAAAAATTGGGGTGGAAAAAATATGATTTTTTATTTTCACGGCTCTACGTTATAAACTTCTGTGATGCACTTTGATGTTCAAAGTGCTCACCACACATCTAGATAAGTTCCTTAAGGGGTCTAGTTTTAAAAATGGGGTCAATTGTTGGGTTTTCCACTGTTTAGGCACATCAGGGGCTCTCTAAACGCGACATGGCGTCCAGCCAATTCTGCGTTGAAAGTCAAACGGCGCTCCTTCCCTTGCGACCTCTGCCGTGCACCCAAAAAGTGGTTTACCCCCACATATGGGGTATCGGCGTATTTAGGAGAAATTGCACAACACATTTTGTGGTTCATTTTTCTTTTAACACTTGTGAAAATAAAAAAAATTGGTTCCGAAGTAAAGTTTTTACAAAAAAAGTTAAATGTTAATTTTTTCCTTCCACATTGCTTTAGTTCCTGTGAAGCACGTAAAGGGTTAATAAACTTCTTGAATGTGGTTTTGAGCACCTTGAGGGGTGCAGGTTTTAGAATGGTGTCACTTTTGGGTATTTTCTATCATATAGACCCCTCAAAGTGACTTCAAATGTGATGTGGTCCCTAAAAAAAAATGGTGTTGTAAAAATGAGAAATCGCTGGTCAACTTTTAACCCTTATAACTTCGTAACAAAAAAAAAATTTGTTCCCAAAATTGTGCTGATGTAAAGTAGACATGTAGGAAATGTTATTTATTCAGAAATTTGTGTGACATATCTCTCTGATTTAAGGGCATAAAAATTTAAAGTTTGAAAATTGAAAATTTTCGCCATATTCCCGTTTTTTTCATAAATAAAAGCAAGTCATATAAAAAAAATTTTTACCACTAACGTGAAGTACAATATGTCACGAAAAAACAATCTCAGAATCAGCTGGATTCGTTAAAGCTTTCCAGAGTTAAATTCTCATAAAGTGACAGTGGTCAGAATTGCAAAAATTGGCCCGGTCATTAAGCTGCAAAATGGCTCTGTCACTAAGGGGTTAATATGACAACTTGTTGTTTATCAGATTTTTTATGTTATCTCCTGGACACAGAAATGTTTGGCCACCAATAAATGTTTTTTTTAAATCTGTAACTGTGTGGCGATGAGACCTCATCCTTGCTCTCAGTTTCTGTCCTGTTTCTCCCACACAGAGGCCCCCAATAGGACATATAGTGCATAGAATTAAGCACATCACATTAGAAGGACATGTAAATGTCCCGGGAATCTTATAGTCCTGCTGTGTGTTGGGAATCGGTATCCTGTCTGTGGTCTCTACAGGTTTTGCAGCTCTTTACATCGCACGGAAAAGTTCCTCCCGGTGTATCCGAGGGCACTGAACTTTGGATCATGATGTTTCTTAAATTTGGAGGTTGCCTGAAAAATTCTCACGGTAATCTGCTGTGAAGACACTGAGCTTGAATTGTGGTGACCTCATCACTGGTATTTTCCCACGGTCCAGAGGTCACCGCCGGTTAAGACCGGCTGGGAGAACAGCCTCAGTGACATCACGCAATGTCGCATCTTCACAACGTCCAGGTTGAAAACTGTTTACCCCCCCAGACATGGATTACGGCATGGAGCAGAACGACGGACACGTATGGTATATGTTTGTTTTTTATTACAGGAGAACGATGGCTTCGCTGGAATTAGGCGTTTAAATAAAAATGGAAAACTGTGTTTAGTCTTATTTCTAATAAAACACTTTATTCTGGCTGTGTCTTTATTTACCATATAACTATAAGATTAGTAATGGATTGGTGTCTTATGGACACCTCTCCATTACTAAGCCGTGGGCTTGATGTCACCAGACAATACAAAGGTGACATCAACCCCACAAATATTACCCCACTTGCCACCGCTACAGTGCAAGTGTGAAGAGTCGGGCAAAGCGCCAGAATTGGTGCATCTAATAGATGTGTCTTTTCTGGGCAGCTGCAGGCTGCTGTTTTTATGTTGGGGGTCCTAAATCAATGGCCCTTACCAGCCTGAGAATACCAGCCCCCAGCTGTGAGCTTTAGCAAGGCTGGTTGTCAAAAATGGGGGGGACCCATGCCGTTTTTTTTAATTATTTATTTAAATAATTTAAAAAAATGCATGGGGACCCCTCTATTCTTGATAACCAGCCTTGCTGAAGCTGACAGCTGAGAATTGCAGCCCACAGCTGTGAGTTTTGCCTGGCTGGTTAACTAAAATAGTTGGGGGGAACCCACGTCGGGTTTTTCATTCATTTATTAAGTTATATCGCAGGCGGCGAGGAATACCCTCATCCGCTCCTGCTGTCACTGTTATTAGTGACAGCAGGTGTCGGATGATGGGAGTAATAGTCCCAAAAGCCCCTACCTGCTGTTATTGTTCTGACTCTAATATAACTCTCATCATTCTCCCCTGCTCGCGCCGATCACCGGCAGAGTAGGAGAGCAGGGGAGAATGATGAGAGCCGTCTACAGCACTTACTGTGGCGCTTCTTCCCCAGGCTGTCGGTGTGGTACTGATGCGGCACACAGTTGCCACACGTTTGCCGCAAGTGTTACACACACGGACACGAATATCTCCGGTACCGGTTTTTCCAGTACTGGAAATAAACGGACGTGTGAAACCGTCCTTAGGCTAAGGTCACATGACTGTATGTTCTCCATCTCATTTTTATGCAAATACGACTCTGATCTGATCTTTCTCAGAGGTAGAGGGAAAAAAATGTTTCTGCATCTTCTCCATTCTGTCAGTCCAAGTGTGGTCCAATGTTTTTCATGGACCCATAGACATGAATGGGCAAGTGTCATCTGATTCTCGGAGGCAAAACGTGCATGCTGTGATTTTTTTTCTCAGATCACTGGATTTGAGGAATAAAAAAACAAACAAACGTGCACGGCCCCATTGAATAATGTGGAGACAAGTGCTATCCTGTGTTTTGACAGATCACTCTCGGACCGAAACTGCGATCGTTTTCATGAGCCCTAACCAACATTGTATCCTGCTAAGGTGAATAAATATATGATGTAGATTATATTTCGGCCAAACTACGCAAGCTCGCAACCTGCCACAAGGGTCTTCACTGTCTTGTGAGTCCTTACACTTACCGTTAATTAAAAGCAATTCACAGAAAGTGACATAAATCCAAAACACATCACAGACAAAAGCAGCCGCAATTACCAATATCAGGTCACATTACTAATGCACTGAAAGATGCAGCAGATCCCATCATACAAGGCTTAGGCCACGGTCACACGGTCAGTATTTGGTCCGTATTTCACATCAGTATTTGTAATCCAAAACCAGGAGTGGAACAATCAGAGGAAAAGTATAATAGAAACACGTCACCACCATATAAAATACTGACCAAATACTGAATGCGTGAAGGTAGTTTTAGGCTATGTTCACACATTGTGTTTTTACAGTGTTTTTTTTATGTTTTTTATGCAATTTTTCAGCTGCGTTTCACAGAACCAGCAATGTCTATGAGGTTTCCAAAATCTCATGCACATTTTTTTTTTTCCTGATTTGTCAAAGAGCTGAGTTTTTGCAAAATGCAGCATGTCACTTCTTTAAGTGTTTTTTTTCAGTGTTTTTCACAATACAAAAAAACTCACGTATCAGGTTTTGTTGCATTTTTGGTGCCAAAACCTGATGTTGAACCGCATTTTTTTATTAACTAATCAGCATGCACAAGAAACAAATGTATCCTGACAAAAACGCACTAATAACGTCACACTCAGCAACACCTGCTGTTTTGAAGTTGCTTCTTTACTGCCAAGAAAGCAGAAAAAATCGTCAAAAAAGCAACATGTGAACATAGCCTTAGGGTTTGTGCACGCATTAAGTATAAGGCTGGAGTCACACACAACCACAAAAAATCGGTCCGTTTTAGACGGTCGACAATCGGATCAAAATAAAAACATCACACATCCTTCTGGCATCCGATTTTCCTTCAAAGATGCGATTTAATCGCATGTGTGTGTACCTTGTAACATCCGATTTTCATCCGACTTGCGAGATTTTCTCGCAGGCTTGCAAAACTGACATATAATGGATCTAAAAGAATAGTATTTCAATCACAAAAAAAAGAATAGATATATACACATAGAACACATATATATATATATATATATATATATATACATGTCATTGTGACATGTATATATATATATATATGTGTTCTATGTGTATATATCTATTCTTTCTAGTCTTTATTAAAGCTGTCAGTGTGATTTTACAGTATAGGCGGGGATGAATTGCCGGCTTTTCTAAAGGACACCGATGCGATTTCATCGCAAGTCACACAGTGTGGTCCGTTTGTAATCCGATTTTTCATCGCTCCCATAGACTTGCATTGGCGATTGTCGACCGACAATCGGTGACAATCGCAGCATGCTGCGATTGTACACGGACGTTTAAAACGGACCACAAAAAATCTGATACTGGGAGCTGCTCCATAGATTAACATAGGTCCGACTGCAATGCGATATTTCATCGCATTGCAGTCGTCCGATTTTGTCGCCAGTGTGACTCCGGCCTTAGGCTGGAGTCACACACAACCACAAAAAATCGGTCCGTTTTAGACGGTCGACAATCGGATCAAAATAAAAACATCACACATCCTTCTGGCATCCGATTTTCCTTCAAAGATGCGATTTAGTCGCATGTGTGTGTACCTTGTAACATCCGATTTTCATCCGACTTGTGAGATTTTCTCGCAGGCTTGCAAAACTGACATATAATGGATCCAAAAGAATAGTATTTAAATCACAAAAAAAAAGAATAGATATATACACATAGAACACATATATATATATATATACATGTCATTGTGACATTATATATATATATATATATGTGTTCTATGTGTATATATCTATTCTTATTTTTATAATTATATGCATGTGACATATATTTATAGTTCCTAGACTTCTACATACTGTTATAGCCGCTAATTCATTTGCGGGGTTTTGTGAAATCACAGAAGCCGACATGAAATGATACATTGTTTCCACACATTTAACCATGTCATTTCCTGTATTTTGATATTTGTTTAGAACTTACAATTACATGACTGTATTTGTGCAAAATTTCAGACATGTAGGGGTTAATTAAAGGTGTAATTTCGTTGAAAAAAAATGCGTGGGCTCCCGCTGTATTTTCTCCACCAGACAGACAAAGCAAGCGAGTGGGGGCAGATAATAACAGCCTAGGGAGGGTACATTTTTTGTGCCCCCCCTGGCTACTAACATCTGCCCCCAGACACCCCAGAAAGGGCAAATCTATAATTAGATTCGCCCTTTCTGGCACTTTGCCCGTCTATTCCCATTGCCCTGTAGCGGTGGCGAATGGGTTAATTATCTCACCTTACTGTCACCTTGCTATTGAAAGGTGACCTTAAGGTAGGTTAATAATTGAGAGCTGTCAATTAGACAACTATCAATTATTAATCCTATTGAAGTAAATAAAAAAACACACACTTTAAGAATAAATAATTTAATGAAATAAAAACACATTTTTTTGACCATATTTTATTTTACACTTAATCCGTGCGAAGCCATTGATCTCCTAAAATAAAGAAAAAAAAATAAAACAACATTATTCTTACCTATTCCGCCGATCTGTCACGTCCCACGCTGTAATCCTTCACAAAGGGTTAACTAGCTTTGAGCCAAGCAGTGCAAGTAATCCTGCATGCTCAGCTCAAAGCTCCTGAATGAATAAGTTCCTCTCCTGGCGACAGGAGAGGATGTGTTTCATGAATGAAGCTTAATTGATTGTGTCCACTTTCCCTTTAGGTCAGGTCACTACAGTTAAATTGCCAATAAATCAATTAAGCTCCATTCATGAATCTATTCCTCTACTTTCGCTGGGAGAGGAAGTTATTCATTCAGGGGAATACAGGTCTGAGACAGCATTATTAGCTCTCTGCGACCTGTAACCTGTTAACCCTTTCTGATGGATTACACCGTGGGACCTGACTGTACATCGGATTGGTAAGTATAATTTTGCTTTTTTATTACAGGAAATGGTTTTAGCAGGAAAATAAAATATGGTCAAAAACTGTGTGATTATTTCATTAAACTTCTTTTTTATTAAACTGTGTGTGTTTGATTTTTCTTTCATACAATAGGATTAATAATTGATAGTTGTCTAATTGACAGCTCTCAATTATTAACCTACCTTAAGGTCACCTTTCAATAGCAAGGTGACAGTAAGGTGAGATTATTAACCCATTCGCCACCGCTACAGGGCAATGGGAATAGACGGGCAAAGTGCCAGAAAGGGCGAATCTAATTATAGATTTGCCCTTTCTGGGGTGTCTGGGGGCAGATGTTAGTAGCCAGGGGGGGCACAAAAAATGTACCCTCCCTAGGCTGTTATTATCTGCCCCCACTCGCTTGCTTTGTCTGTCTGATGGAGAAAATACAGCGGGAGCCCACGCATTTTTTTTCAACGAAATTACACCTTTAATTAACCCCTACATGTCTGAAATTTTGCACAAATACAGTCATGTAATTGTAAGTTCTAAACAAATATCAAAATACAGGAAATGACATGGTTAAATGTGTGGAAACAATGTATCATTTCATGTCGGCTTCTGTGATTTCACAAAACCCGGCAATTGAATTAGCGGCTATTACAGTATGTAGAAGAGTAAGAACTATAAATATATATATATATATATATGTCACATACATATAATATATATATATATATATATATTATATGTGGATTCTATGTGTGGATATGTATGGATTCGATTCTTTATTAAACCTGTCAGTGTGATTTTACAGTATAGCCGGGGATGAATTGCCGGCTTTTCTAAAGGACACCGATGCGATTTCATCGCAAGTCACACAGTGCGGTCCGTTTGTAATCAGATTTTTCATCGCTCCCATAGACTTGCATTGGCGATAGTCGACCGACAATCGGTGACAATCGCAGCATGCTGCGATTGCAGACGGACGTTTAAAACGGACCACAAAAAATCTGATACTGGGAGCTGCTCCATAGATTAACATAGGTCCGACTACAATGCGATATTTCATCGCATTGCAGTCGTCCGATTTTGTCGCCAGTGTGACGCCGGCCGTAGATTTAAATCTGCACCAAATCTGCAAGTCAAAACTAAGCAATGTGTGCACGAGACTTCAGGATTCTCATGCACTCTGTGGGCATCAGGAAACCCTTCATGTTTTGTGACAAACCTGAGCAGAAAAAAACTGCAACAAAAACAGGACAAGTCTGCAATGTGTGAACAGGCCTTTAGGCTGCATTATCACCATGAGCTTTCGATGTTGCAAATTTTATGCATCTTTTAGATAAAATACGTTACTTGTGGGTTTTTTTTTTCAAAACTCCGCAACATCAAAAGCTCATGGTGGGAACATAGCCTTATATCAGGCAGGATGTCTGTCACTGAAAGTGCATCCCACAAGAACATATACTAAGGACCAAATACTGAGCCACCACCCCTCCCCCATGGGTGATTGGGGTGAGTGGTGGTCCATCAGTACGCGCACCTGTGCCGCCTCTGCCCTATATAACTGGGGGCCATCTGCATCCTCCAGTGCATCAGGACTGTGGCTTTTCACATTGGTAAGTGGAGATGGGGGAATTGTTGTGTCTTGGTGGCCCTTGAAGAACTTTTCTTTTTTTTTTAGTGCTTGATGTTGACTCTTACCTGGGGTGCACTTAGAGTACTGAACAGCCCCTCTAATTTATCAGTATGGGGGGGTCAAACAGGCTGTCAGATGTGGACTACTTTGGAGACCAGACCATTACCTCTATATATTGCAGGTTCACATTCTCCTCCCTGAGGCGCCTAAAAGCTTTATTTTTTTTTTTAAAGCTATAAAATTGAGGCAGGTCCATGCACCAATCTGCACTAGCTATGGGGTGCCTGAAAGTACTAGTAAGGCTAGGTTCACACCATGTATTTATACTGCATATTAAATAAAACGCATGTAACTTATGGAGTTAAAGTCGTCAAAGACTCAGGGTGGGAATCGAATGTAGCGTAACAAAAACATGAACTAAGGGCGGAGAGGAGAATGTCAGGTTATGAAGAGGTTACGGGAGGCTAGGCTTGCTCCCCTATGACTGCTCCCGGCGAGCTGCAGTGCAGACACACTGTCCCCTCTCCGGCCGCACTGAGCCGGGGCAGCCCTTGCAGCAGATCGCCGCTCTTCGGATCAGTGTTTTCAGAATGAACCCTGCGTAGGTGCTTGATTGAGGCTGTCTGGTAGTACTTCCTGCTCTCTAACAGCGCTCAGGTGGATGAGGACCTGCAGCTGGTAATGAAGGGCCTCAGCTGTGGGGGACACTGCGGCCCCGGAGGGGGTTAACCCCTTCTTCCCAGTGCAGTGACTGTATCTTGCTGGAGTGACACTGCAGCCTCACTCGTGCTGTGACTTTTGACCCTGGAGAACTGTTCTCACTAGTAGTCTCCATCCTGTAGCATCACCTGGAATTACACTTTTTTTTTTTTTTTTTTTTCAATCTTATCCTCTGCGAAATAATGAGACCCCACAGCAGGTCCCTAAAATGTTCTTGCATCTCACACTTCCATCGCCTATATATACCATGTGTCTGATAGGTGCATGGACCATCTCTAGGAAATGCACTTGTGTCACGCTCCTCACTTCTATGGGAGTTCAGGAAAGTGAGACTCTCCCATGGAAGTGAATGGAATGAGCTGCCTCTTCACTTGCAGCAATGCAAAATGTGGCCCCAATCTGGGATGTAGCCTGTAGAGACGCCATAAGGTCCAAGATGGGGATGCTCGCTTAAAGGGAATCTGTCACCCCAATTTTGCCATATCAACTAAAGATATGGCTGAATAGTGCATCCCATAACAAAGCTAATGGTAGGTATCATATATCCTGATACCCCCCTTTTTCATATCAAAATACCTTTGTAAAGTTGGTTATTTTCGTGGTCAGGTGGGCGCCGTTCTCTCCCCTTTCCCTCCCACGCTCCTCGGCATCAGTTGCATATCGCCATCTGTGAATTCCACAGACGGCGTTCGGCTTCCCGCAATTGCGCAATTCAAAATCCGGCGCATGCGCAATGTGCTTTGCCCAACAGTGGGCAAAGCATAAAATCGTTACAATGCATGCGCTACTCTTTTCTTGCCTTGGACGACTTCTGGGGCAAGGAAAGAGTAGCGCATGTGCTGTACTGATTTTATGCTTTGCACACTGCGCATGCGCCAGGCTGGATTTTGAGTTGAGCAATTGTGAGAAGCTGAACGCCGTCTGTGGGATTCACAGACGGTGGTACGCAACTGATGCGGGGGTGGGGGGACAGAGAAAACGTTGCCCTCCTGACCTGACTGCTGTGATTGACACAGAAAATAACCAACTTTACAAAGGTATTTTGATATGAAAACGGGAGTATCAGGATATATGATATCTACTGTTAGCTTTGTTATGGGATGCGCGATTCAGCCATATCTTTAGTTGATATGGCAAAATTGGGGTGACAGATTCCCTTTAAATACCCAACAAAATAAGTCCTTTCCATGAGTTCAGACGTGGTGAAATGGGTGCCCATTCTGCTGCTCCTGGACATCTGTTATTGGCCTCTTGGTCAGAGAGCCTGACTCCTGCTATGTTGGTATATAGGGGAATATAGCAACACAAGAGTAATGTGGAATCCTACTACTCCAGTGTCTGTCGCTTCACAGCAGAGGATGTGAGGTCTGTAGATGATGCTCTTGTACTCATGGCATACAGGGAGCAGTCTTCTATTTCTCATCTGGATAAAATTTCATACAATTATAGTGCAATTCCTCAAACAGATGGTTTCCCACAGTTCAACTTTCACTCTCGTATTTGCTCTCTTGCCTACACCTACTTCTATAATGTACATGCCTGCATTGCATATACTGTAATACTTTATCTGTCACTATTCAGGCCTGCTAGGGCTGATCGTCTTGGAGCACGAGCAGAACATCTCCATAGATCTGCAGGGTAGTCATTGACTGGATGCTACAATGGCAGGTGAGTACAGGCCAGGGTAGTGTGAACTAGGCTGGATCTGGAGATGAATGAATAATGTTTCAGGATAGTGCAAGCCGTAAACTGTACACATCAGTGAGTATTGGTTGGTGTGCAGGGCTCTCGTGCATATGGAAAGCACACTGACCAATATTCATCTGTGCACGATCCTAGTCTATAAATCAGACCAGATTATTGCAGTGAATATCAAGTCTGAGACAGATGAGCCAAACCTTCTCTTCTGTGAACTGTTGTAGGTTTCTACATCGGAAAAAAAAAATGCAAGTTCCCAAAACCTTCCAGCTACCCTATAGATGCCCAATGTCCCAGGTCTCTTCAAGACCCCTAATAATAATAATAATAATAATAATAATCTTTATTTATATAGCGCCAACATATTCCGCAGCGCTTTACAGTTTAACAGTTTCAAAACACAAGTCATAAGTAACAACGTTAACAATACAGTAATTAAAGCAAAATAAGCCGCCCCTGCTCGTGAGAGCTTACAATCTACAATGAGGTGGGGGAGATACAAAGTACAGGTGTTTATATACAATAGTGTATTTACAATGATGGTCCAGCCATCTTGAGGGAGTGATGGATGGAGATAGTGAATGGGCTACACACACACACACACTTACACATAGAATGACTTTGATTAGTGAATGTGATACGCCGCTCTGAACAAATGTGTTTTGAGGGAGTGCCTGAAACCATGTAAATTGTGGATAGTCCTAATTTCTTGGGGTAGAGCATTCCAGAGGATTGGTGCAGCGCGGGAGAAGTCTTGGAGTCGGGAGTGGGAGGTACGGATTAGTGCAGAGGTTAGTCTCCCCACGTAACTGTATACATCCTGACACTTGCATGTCAGCCCTCCGACATATACCTATGTAGTGTTATTCACAGCCTGTCTCAGTCAATTCAGTGGACTCCTCCAATGAAGCCAGCAATTTCTGGGAAATGATGCTTTATAGGCTGTCAGGCCTCTGTATTTGGACTTGTATTGAATGCCATTGATCAGTGCCCTGAAATCATGTGCGCTGTTTCCCCTTGGACATTTCATCTGAATAAAGAAGTCTTTGCCAGCATCCAGCACATAATTCCCTATTTGGGTTTCATTTAAAAAAAAAAAAAAAAAAAACTTCACTGATAGATTCTCAGTTAACTCACTCTGCAGCCAGGAATACAGAGACTGCACATGTGGGCAACAATTCTTAATGGAACACAATTACAAAAGCTATTTGTTTCCCCCCCCTCCCCAGCTGAAAAAAGCATTTGAGCTATGAGTACTTCCCAAGTCCTTCATAAATACTATCATCTACTGTATCTACCATAACTTTGTCTATAGTTTCAAACTGAACTTGTTCCTCCAGCACTTTTGCTTCCATATACCTGGCACCACCTGCATTACACCTCCATCCCAGAGGTCAGTGCAGATGGAAGAAGATGGAGTATTGAGTGAATTTGTCAATGGGGCTAACATGTATGTAGATGGATTTCTATATATATCATACATTATGTCTCCATCTAATGCTCTAGAGGTGTCTAGTAGATGAGGGATCAGAAACCTGCAGCGCTCCAGCTGTTGTGACACTAGAATGTCAGGACATGCTGGGAGTTGTAGTTTAACTGCACATAGCCTTTGCCTCCTTTTTATTACATGGTATTATCCACACTGTAGCAGGCTGATCCTGTCTCATCTTGTACTACCTTTTTCCTAGATGATGTATTTCGGGTGTATGTCAAGATCTCTCTTGGCAGCCTTTTATTGGCTTCGATCGGCATGGTGTATACAGTCTACCTGACCACCTTCCATGAGCAAAAGTTCTGGGTTTCCAGTCGCACGGTAAGAAATCACTTTTAGAACTCTATAGGGCTCTGTACTCACATCTGTGTTTAAAATATGGTTCTGGGACAGCCATCCTAGTTGCAACTCTCCTGTTTCCACACAGCACCCCCACAGGGCATGTGAAGTATTAGGCTATGTGCCCACATTGCGTTTAAGGCGGAAACGCTTAAAAAAAAAAAAAAGTTAACAATGCATCCTATGGGATTCCACAGTTGCTGTGCCAATACTGCAGATTTTTCCGCTACAGAATCACATAGCAGAAAACTACGCAGCATGTTCATTAATTTTGCACAATCGTGGTGATTCTGCCACCATAAGATTGCATTGAAACGCTCACTCTACACATGTGGCTATGCCCATCATGTGTAAAGTGAGGGCTTCATTTGCGGATGGTGATGGGGATATACTTATCTGTCTGCTCCCAATCCTCAGTGCACGCAGCCGCTTTATTCCCCGGAGTGCTTCTCACCAAAATGACCTTTGTGATGTCATGGTCAAGTGGCCACAATGTCACAAGGGTCATTCTTGCTGGGAACGGAACTTGCCGGCAGCGCCCTTGAGGACCGGGATTGCCGCTTAGGAGATCAGGGGCCGCCAGGGGGTGTGTGTGTGTGTGTGTATATATATATATATATATATATATATATATATATATATATATATATATATATATATATATATATATATATAATTTTATTTTTAACATTCTATCTCTTACTACTGATGCGGCATAGTCAGCATCAATAGTTAAAAAGTTGGTCACACTTGTCAAGCACTATGCTTGACAAGTGTGACCAACCTGTCAATTGCTTTTCTAAGTAATGCTTGAAAAAGCATGAGCATTCTGCAAGCTAAAAAATGCTTGTGTTTTATGGGAAAATGCATGCAAATTCCACATGCTTTTTACCTGCAGCAGGGAGTAGCAGAAATGCTGCGGACAATTGCACAGGTAGGTAAAGGGCAATGGATCCATCACAGCTCCTTCAAAAAAATGGAAACTTTGTTTGAAATGGTGCCTGGGATAAGTCTATAGACTACTGTATTTTTCAGACTAGGATGCATCAGACCATAAGACGCTCCTAGATTTTGGGGAGGGGGGAAGCTGAAGCAAAAAAAATTTTGGTCAATTCTGATTTTTATCACCTATCCTGGCAGGAATGACTGCCCTCATCTCTATCCTGGTATGACTGGCCACATCCCTGGCATGCATGGCCCCATCCAAAAGATTAAACAACAAACCATTACTTGCCATCCTCCGCTCCCTTGCAGTGTCCTGCGCCGGTGCCAGCAGCAGCTTAATGCTTGGAAGCAGTGCATGGCAGGGATGTCATGCGCTGCTCACAAGCAGAGCACAGCTGCCAGGATATTTTCTCAAGTATCGGCACATGTGGCTGCCGCAGCAGGAAGCTGACACTGCACCCTACTGAAGAGGAACAAATACTCGCTGTGATCTCCTATGAACAGTCCCAGTGAATGTTGGCAGCTGTGCTCTGCTTGTGAGCAGCATGTGACGTCCCTGCCATACGCTGCTATTAAGCATCTGCTGGCACTGGACAGGACGCTTTCACTGTGGGAGTGGAGGAAGGAAAGTGTAATTTTTATTTATTTTTCTTTTTCTGATGGGGCCATGCATGACAGCAATGGGATGGGGCCAATCATACCAGGATGCCAGAAAAATGACAACTCATTGCCCTCCATGGGCGAGGAATGCAGTGCATATTCACTTCTCTCTAGCAGTGGGCACAGGAGTTAGCCGGAGCCACCAGCTCCAGCCTCCTGTAACCTGCTGCTCTGCAAAACCACTCTCCCCATTTTCATCCACATTTTGGGTGGAAAAATTGCATCTTGTAGTACAAAAAAATACAGTAGTTGTTGCTGTACAGAGAACAAGAACACAACTTAATTCACTTTTTTTTTTTTTTTTTTTTTTTGTGGCCCCCATAATGAATGGTGCAGTGGTTAGACAATTGACCTGACTATATTATAAGGGGATAAGTATCTATAGATGTGGGTCCTAGTGGCTGGATCCTCCACCAATCACTATGCATTCATCTGCCCAGTAGGTGGGAAATCTGTGTTTCCTTTTATTGAGCAGCATCTGAATAGACAAGTCTCATAATTTCACTAGTGTAAAACGCATCAATGCACCCTAACTGGAGTTTAAACATATATTTTTCTTACTGCTATTAGCTTAAACTTGATTACACAACATTCACATACTGTATCTTCCTGTTCAACCCAGAGAATACATCTTTTTCTAAATGGTAAATCTGCAACAGAAGGACAGGGCTGTTCAGTAGAAGAGGAAATGGGGCTCTTAAGGGGTTAAATGCTCTAGAAGACCCCATGCCTTCCTGAGTCTCTCTACACACAAGCTGAGGAGCTGTGGCAGGTTTCTGCTTCTATAGCTAACGCTGCTCCATAATACACAGGCATCACATCCTGCATCAGCACAGATCTCGCCTGTGTTTTCATGCTGCTCATGGTCCACTGTCTTTCTCTGACAGCTGTGTAAGACTTGCTGCCTCTGAGTTGGGAGATGCTAGAATGTGGCTGGTTCCCTCCTCATGGTATCACTCAGGGGCTGGAAGTCTCGTAAAGCTGGCAAAATAAGTCCTGGCTTCAGCCTTCTTAGATGGAACAACTTGTTCCCAAATTCAGTGATGCATTTATTCTTGTCACTCTTCTCCTAGGATATTGATGGAGAAATCACCTTCCAGGGAGAAGGAGCATTTTACTACTCGTTTTATAAGGACCTGCTGCGGGCACCAACACGTAAAAGAGGTACAGGAGTTTAATTTTCTAAGGGTAGGGCTTTTCTGCTGGGGCCTCATGTGATAGACTAAGATTAATTCCCATATCAAAAAACTGACCGGCACATCCAAACATAGATTCAGTGTGAACAGGTGCTAAACCTAGAGTCACCAACTCGTATACATACAAGAAGAAAAGGTAGCACACTGTAGCGCTATAGCTTGCAAATATGAAAAATGAATTGCATCATTACCTTACCTCTCTTCAGAAGAGAGGATTCATAGACTTCTCAATTTTTCATATTTCTAAGGTAATGATGCAATTCATTTTTCATATTTTTCATATTTTGTGTTTGCAAGCTATAGCGCTACAGTGTGCTACCTTTTTCTCTTGTATGTATATGAGTTGGTGACTCTAGGTTTAGCACCTGTTCACACTGAATCTATGTTTGGATGTGCCGGTCAGTTTTTTTGATATGTATTCATTTACCTTCTGCCTGAGCACTCCACCTGGTGGTCACAGGCTTTTTAATTACAACAGGTTCATCACCCCTCCACAGAGATGTAGATTTTAGTCTGAAGAGAGGATTCATAGGTTCCCATGCAGACAGACTTTTCTAAGCGAGGATAGGCATTATTTAGGACCTGATATACGAGAAGAGCCTTGACG
Source organism: Oophaga sylvatica (assembly GCA_033576555.1). Taxonomy (NCBI): domain Eukaryota; kingdom Metazoa; phylum Chordata; class Amphibia; order Anura; family Dendrobatidae; genus Oophaga; species Oophaga sylvatica. Next base: position 403,154,182 of record JARQOD010000006.1, on the reverse strand, counting down.
TGGCTATCAGGCTCACATAATTTGGCCATCTTATGCGCTAAGACTTCTCAATTTTTCATATTTCTAAGGTAATGATGCAATTCATTTTTCATATTTTTCATATTTCGTGTTTGCAAGCTATAGCGCTATAGTGTGCTACCTTTTCTTCTTGTAAGATTAATTCCCAGGCCTCACCAGACAGCAAGATGATGGCTGAGCCTCCATCTGTTAATGCTAGATAAAAAAATTAATATTTTTATGTTTGTGGTAAGCAAGAGGCTCATGTGACTTGGGTGGGGGGGTTACATAATAAAGATATAAGTGCCTGACCTGTTAATGGATCACAACATTCTAGTCTTCAGTATGCTTCCATTTGTTCGTCACTAGTTTTATCCTCCCATCAGAGGATGTTGGGTAAAGTGCAAAATCTGCAGCATCTGAGAAAAGGTAAACGCCACTTGTATCAATATAATAAAAAAAAAAAAAAAATTTTTTCCAATTCCAGGACTCATTGAGCTGGTATACAACAACAAGACGATACCCTTTAAGACAATTAATGCCATGAAGCTGCTGACCCTGTACCCTGAAGTTATTATCAGTGGCTTGTTGGAGTTTGTGGGAAGGCATGTAAGTCATATCCACAATCTGTCCTACACAGGGCTCTTGTCTTGTTGTAGGGTCAGTCACTAATTTCTGAAGTTTCCTGACAGTGGCTTGTTCCTTGTTGCTCCTGTTGTGAATGATCCAGTGCTATAATGCAGTCTACCAAAGGTAGAAGATTGGTAATTGATCATCTTGTGGGTCTGTGTCTGGTGTTGTGGTTTAAAAAAAAAAAAAAAAAAAAAAATCAAAAAGAACCCTGGCTTAATATGTTCTTGACATTTGATAAACATCCACCATGATCCAGAATTTTTTTTTTTTTTTTTTTTTTTTCTTTCTTAGGGTGTGGATCCTGTTTATTTCTACCTTGGGATGGTATTTGCATTGCAAGGAATGTATTTTAGTGCCTTGTTTGCGACCAGCTGGATAATGAGCGGGACCTGGCTGGCAGGGGTGCTGGCCACTGGCTGGTTTATTATTCACAGGTATGATCTACAAGCTCACTGACCACTAGACGAAATATTGGACTCCTGCTTCCTGCTCTGTACTTGGACTCTATCAGCATTGGACTGAACAATTTCTCTGTGTAGAAGCAGAATTGTATAATCCTGTGTGCTTATTCTGCCACCAATGTGTCTGAGGGATGTGAACACTCTTCTCTGTAGAAGATGGCGTTACTCGCTAATCTGTGCCTTTATTCCAGGGTCAGCTCATCAGGAAGGATGATGCAGTGATGAATTCAACAGGTTTTAATTATAGTTCTTTGAGATGAGGGGAGATATCAGAGATGAGGCAGGAGTTGGAGCTGATATTAGAAGCATGGAGTTAAGCCCCTGTCACACTAAACAAGATCGCTGAAGCATATTTTTTTTTTCTTTTCCCATCGTTGGTCTCCCGCTGGCCAGTGCGCATCGCTGTGGGAGACGAACGATCAGCGAGCTGGTATCCAATGTACACATCGGGTAACTAAGGGCTGTGCGGCACCTAGTTACCCGATATGTACCCTGGATACCTGGTATCTAGGGAACATATCAGGTAAGTGCGGTGCTTGGTTACCTGATGTGTACATTGGATACCAGCATGCTCGCTGGTCCTGATCGCTGGTGAGTCTGCCCATATGACAGATCACCAGCGATCAGCTAATTATGTCCCAGCGATTCCCATCCACATGGGATCGCTGGGACATTGAAGAGTAACGGGACCCTTAGAGGTAACAAAAGAATCCTTTCTCCAGTCCTTAAGCATGTGGTGTTCAAGATGGCAGTGAGATAAAAAAAAAAAATAGGAGGTTCAGAAAGAAAGGTATTTTGGGTAATGATGCATGAATGACATAATATGGCTGCAAGTACACATACAATAGATAAAATTAAACCATATACATTAGATAATGTCCTGTAATGGCTGAAAGTCTCTGTAAAAGATTTAGGTAACGGCACAGTGCTAATGAGACTGCTGAAAAGTCATCTGTATAGTACTTGAATTGAGTTTGGTGTAAAGGCTGGGTCTCGCATAGCGATCCCGACAACGATATGCACCTGTCAGGATCGCTGGTGTATCGCTACATGATCGCTGCTGAGCTGCCAAACAGGCAGCTCAGGCAGCGATCTGGGACAGAGACACTGCGGGTAACATCGCTTAGTTACCCGCAGTGTACATTGGATACCAGCGCCCTGATGCAAGGAGCTGGTATCCAAGGTACACAGCGGGTTTCCAAGCGCTGCGCGGTGCCTGGAAACCCGCTGTGTACCTTGGATACCAGCTCCCCTGCATCAGGGCGCTGGTATCCAAGGTACACAGCGGGTTTCTAGGCACAGCCCCACGCCTGGAAACCCGCTGTGTACCTTGGATACCAGCGGATCGCTGCTCTCCCGCCTGTCACACGCAGCGATGCGTGCCTGTCAGCGGGAGACCAGCGATCAAAAAAATGTCCAGGACATTTCAGCGATACCCGGCAGGGGGGCTGATCGTCGCTGAATGTCACACACAGCGATATCGCTGGTGAGCTCGCTGCTGCGTCACAAACCTAGTGACTCAGCACTGATCTCGCTAGCGATATCGCTATGTGAGACGGGCCCTTAAGGCCTAGTGACAAATGTTATCACACACCCCCTCATAGAAGGGACTGTGAATCCCCCTGATTCTGCTCCTTACCGGTCAGATGTTGTGTAAGAGCCAGGGCCGTGGAGTCAGTAAGCCAAACCTGACTCCTCAACTTCCATGACTCCGACTCCACAGCGCTGGTAAGAGCAGCGTTAAACTTGCACTAATTGCTGACAGCAGCAATTAACTACAGTTTCCAGAGTACGCATGAAGAGTCCCCTGCAATGCAATCAGACTAATTGCAGGCAGGGGCTGTGTGAAGGTCCATGTTGGCACCTTCTTGATTCTTCTGACAGCTAGTCATGGTCTTGAAGACTGTAGAACGATTGCATGGTTAAGCCTTCATAAGGGGTAAAAAAAAAAAAAAAATTTCCCCGACATTTTCTAATACAAAATCCCAGTAACAGAACATCATATCAGGTCATAGGTGATAACCATACCATCAATTAGCACTAGCATGGATAATTCCCACCAAATTTGTAAACATGCAAGAAAAACGGAGTGCCAATCCATTAATAAAATCAAGTCACAATGTTTATTCGTGATAATATCACGCAGATTAAAACAAACAAGGTCAAACAAAAGTATTATGGCAGAATGACAAGACATGGAGCAACATGGATACAGCACCAATAATATGGCATCAGGGTTAAAATACAATATTAATTGTGCACACCATGTTAGTGCAGGTATCAGAATGAAATACAGGGGGCCCCAGAGGTCAAATCAGCAGAGACAGTCAATCCCAAGTGAGGTGTGCACATACCATCTGTCCCTTACAGACAAGTCACCAGGTCATAACCCCATATAGATCCATAATTGCCACTGGTGCCGTATACTGTGCCCCAACTCACATTTTGCATGGGCTTCTGGGGGACAAAACGCGTGTCAGGGCGCAGTATACAGCACTGGTGGCAATTATGGGTAAGATCTATATGGGGTTGTGACCTGTCAGTAAGGGACAGATGGTATATGCACATCTCACTTGGGGATGACTGTCTCTGCCACTGACCTCTGGGGCCCCCTGTATTTCATTTTGATCCCTGCACTAACATGGTATACACAATTAATATTGTATTTGAACCCTGATGCTATATTATTGGTGCTGTATCTATGTTGCACCATGTCTCATCATTATTCTGCCATAATACTTTTGTTTGACCTTGTTTGTTTTAATCTGTGATTATTATCACACATAAACATTGTGACTTGATTTTTATTAGTGGATTGGTACTCCCTTTTTTTTTTTTTTTTTTTTTCTATGTGTATACATCCCACAGATGGCAATAAATATAGGAAACTGTATTTATACCCATGAAAGCGGACAGGCTTAAACAATAGGCTGATGTCTGACGCATTCCCTCTTGCATATATGGTCTTTAATGCAGGACCGATACCGCATTGCTAGAGGAATCTGTTCCACTGCGGGAGAACTGGGCGCTCCCCTATTTTGCATTGCAAGTAGCGGCGCTCACCGGATACCTGAGGCACAACAGTGACTTGTCTGTAGAGGTAAGTGTTCCAGACTTGTAGATGCCAAAAATCCTAAGTGAAGCCATCTCTAATGACAAACTTGTCTGTTGCAGAGGTTCTGCAATGTATTGATGTGTGTCTCCACCCATATCTTAATGATGGCATGGGAGTACAGCCATTACCTGCTTTTTGTGCAGGCCTTATCTCTTTGCCTGCTGGACGGGCTCTCCCTCATCTGTAAAGAGAAGGTAAAAAATGAATGTCTGAATTAGTCTTGAATGACACTAACAAACCCCATATTTGATGTCCTTAGAAGAGGCATTACACCAGTTGACATCTTAATGTTCCAGCAAACGGCATGGGGGCTTTCAGTGTGCTTGTGGAGACAACCAAGCTGTCATATGGAAACCCTCATGCCAGTCGCTGCTTCCTTGCTGAAGGATATGGAAAATGGATTCCAGCCTTTATCCTCTTGGAAGGAGTCAATGAAGTCTCCTTATGCCAGCTTGGTGACCTCTAAATGGAGAAGTCATTCCCATTCCAACATGGTCAAAGGCTTCTCATCCAGCCAACCTGTACCAGATGAGTACATTCTCCTTTTGTACTGGTTTTCTTTCCCCCAAGTAATGTTGTGCTGCTTATTAAGGGGGATGGCATTAACTTGTAGGGTATCTACCTCCAATGGGTTACACAAGCGCCTTGCCTAGATCTCCTCAAGGATAAACTCTTCCTCTCCCACCCAGAGCCTCTCCAAGCATTGTGTGAACAAAATTGACTATCTCTTTACTTGAAAAATATTGTAATCACAGAGATGGATAATATACATTTTTAATTATATAATTTTGTTTTGCAGGTTCACAATATATGTCAAACTTACTTGACCACTGTATGTTTGGGCTATTTATTTCAATTTGAAAAACCAGCGATGCTGACATCACCTCTACTAAGCCTTGTAATAGCTGCCATGGCGGCAAAAGGCCTCCAGGTAACCTATTAGGAACTTTCATTACAGGCCATGAACTGCTAGGTCTCCTTCACACTGGCTTCTTATGAATGTAAAGAACACCAGTGGTTTTAAACAGCTTCATACTTGACTAGATTTTTTTTTTTTTTTTTTTTGTGTGAAATATATTGTGCTTCCTCTTCCACCTCCCATGATGGGTCTGCTTTGAGACAGCCAGGGAGGGGGAGAGTTAGAATGCAGTCTGGAGAGGGAGTAAAGCATTTAAGCCTTCAGAGGACAGAGATGGTGAATTGGACTTGGAACCCAGCAGAGTCTCTTGGTGAAGAGGAGGAAATGTTGTGCTCTCCCCCATGTAGGAGAGGACCTGTTTTGTGGGTATTGGTCCAGCAATGGCGTTGTGACACATGAGAGCTAGGGAAGACCCCTCAAGACAGACCTCACATCTAGTTTTGAGAGGAACTGGCAGGTTGGACTGAGGGTCTCTTCTGCTGCACCTCATTACTTTTTTCAGTGTGGATTGAATCACAAATGAGTGAAATTGCTGCAATTGCCCCACTGCATGTTAGTGCTACTGGCAACACAGGCAGTGTACAGAAGACCTATGCAGATGGCAAATCATTAACTGTTACTGTGCACAAATGAATATTCATGGTGAGAAATTAAAATGTACATCTCTTCATCTCACAGAGCGGAGTGGATTACAGCCCCTTCCAAGCCAGCCCCTTCCAAGCCAACGTGATGGCAGTGTTGTGTTTTTGTTTCCCATTTACACTTGCACAACAAATATACCTTTTCTTCCGGGTAAGTACTGTGTGGGTGTTTTTTTTTTTTTTTTTTTTTTTTTTTTTTTTCCCAGGGTTAAAGGGTCTACTCTACTATCGGGCTGAGACCGCAATCATACTCTAGTTCCGTTTATTTTGATTGGCAATGAGCTGTGATATCAGACACGGCCCATCAACTGTTACTGATTTAGTCTCTTAGGCTAAGTGCACACGTCAGCAATTTTCACGTTTTTTTCCCACGACAAAAACACGAAAAAACGCAAGCATTAAGCATCCTATTCATTTAAATGGATTCCGCAATTTTTGTGCACATGCAGCATCTTTTCTCCATGAAAAAAAAGCAACATGTTCATTAATTTCGCGTAATCTCCGACAATGTAAGCGGTTCATGTGCGGATGGTACCCAGGGTCCGGAGGAGAAGAGACTCTCCTCCAGGCCCTGGGTACCATATCCCTGGTAAAACAATAATGAAAATAAAAAATAATGATATTCTCACCTTCCGGCGGCCCCCGCAGCCTTCCCGCCTCTCAGCGACGCTCCCGGCAAATCGCGTTCCCAAGGATGCATTGCGAGAATCACCCAGATGATGTAGCGGTTTCTCATGATGCTACGTCATCTGGGGTCTGTCGCAATGCATCCTTGGGAACGCGATTGGCCGGGAGCGTCGCTGAGAGGCGGGAAGGCTGCGGGGGCCGCCGGAAGGTGAGAATATCTTTTTTTTTTTTTTTTCTTATTACATTAGATCTTTTTACTATTGATGCTTCACAGGCACTATGTGTGACCAACCTGTCAATCAGTTTACCAAGCGTTGCTACAGATTGCTAGGAAAACGCTAGTTTCTGGTGGGAATACGCATACAAAAAAAAGCGTATTTCCCGCGGCAGAAGTGCGGGATTTCCGCGGCAATTCCGCAACATGTGAACTTAGCCTTACAAAGACCGCATTTCTCATATCTGTCTCCCACGGTCGGCTATCAACTTTTTTTTTTTTTTTTTTTGTTTTTCAGTATTTGGTTGGTTGTACAGGAAATTATCCAATCCTACAAGCTATGAAGGTTAAATTTGGAATGGCAATGACCAAGTAAGCTATTGAAATAAAGAGCCAAAACAATCAAAGAATCCACTGCAACTTTTTTTTTTTTTTTTTTCTTTGCACAGGAACTTCACAGTAAACTGGCTGCTATGTTGGAAATCATTTCAGTCACTTTCCCAGGACTGCCTCTGGAGGCTCACAAAGTCTACACTTCTATATTTTTACATTGTAGTCTTAATTATATGCTTGATCTCCATGGCTCAAGGACTACTTAAAAGGTTTCGGTGAGTAGTTCGTGGTTTTTTTTTTTTTTTTTTTTACAATGTTGGCTTATAACATTCTGGCCCTTCCAGATGTCTAGATCAAGTCATGTGCTCTAAGCCCCATGTATGTCAGGATTAAGGACCAGTGTGCATTATTTGAATGGCTGGCATGTCAGTTCTCCCTGTCACTTCAACTTCCGTAGCTAAAGCCATCCTGAACACTGATGTCCCTCTGACATTTCTAATGTTTAGCCTGAGAACCTTATAAATAAAGTTTAATGCATATTTTGCAGCTGTCAGCCAAGCACCTCCTCTGTACTACAGATCAGTAAGTATCCCAATTGGCAGATCCACCCCTCTGATAAATAACCTTGTGCTGCCATGTCATCTCATCAATCCATTGAAACCTGTAAACTTTGTGCTCCTACTATGGCTTCCACCAGCCCCAGATTAAGTGTGTGATTTTATTCTCTTTGGTGGGGTCATGATTTGGTTTGCTTTTGCATTCAGTGGCGATCCAGTCAGTGAGATTACTCCTGAGGAAGGCAGAGTTGGTGAAAGGCCAGAGGTCATCTATCATGTCATCCAAAGTCTTATCCTTGGTTTATTGGCCATGAAGTTTGAGGGGTGAGAAACTTTCCAAAACTTCTAAACTATGGGCTAAATGTTATATACAACTCCAGATTGTGACATATCTTTCTTTTAGACTGAAGTACCTCTGGACACCTTATGTCTGTGTGCTCGCTGCTTTTGGTGTTTGTTCTCCAGCACTCTGGACAACTCTTTTTAAGTTGCTTCGTCTGAGAGATGTCAATACGTCTAAGCTGGTGAGCACGCAATGTTGCAGAACCCTCGTGCCTCCTAAACTTGGGCTGCATAGCTTTTATAAAGTTTCTAACTTTGGATAGTAATGTTAAATTCTTGTTTCAACCTCCAGTATCATGAAAGGCTATCTTAACTTTTTTTTTTTTTTTTTTTCCTCTAAACCTCTATTCCTGCTTCCACTGTAACTTGTTTCTGTGTTTGCTTTCCTCTTCTAGGCCTTTCTGTTAAGTTTAATTATCCCTGCTTTGATTGGTTCCAGGCTATGGAGGGAGGTAAGAAAACTGCAAAATGTCAGTGGAACTCTTATAGGGACTGCTGCTTTTATGCTTTCTCACACTACACAATGACCTAATGGGGGCAGGGTGGCTTCCAATACTCCAATTATAAGTGCTGGGGGGTAGGATTCAGTCTGGTCTCTAATTGCTTTTCTGGATGGTAGTGGTCGCCACTGACTTCTAGGGCCTACAATCAGCCAGTGTAAAATACAGCTTTCTTAGAACAGCTGGAACTTCATTGTAGCATAATCACTTGTGTGACTTTTTTTTTTTTTTTTTTTTTTCTGTATATAATCCTGCTCGCTGCCTAGGTTACTAGCCACTTTTGTAGTTTGCCAGTGGTGGCAGGTTTCCTAGGCAATGACTGCAGCTCTTTCAAGTTTCATATCAAAGAGCTTTAAAGAACTGCTCTAAAGTTGGAAGGATACAGCCAGATTTGCCCCCTTTCCTGCACTCCTTTTTGTGCTTGCAACATAGGAACTTGAGGGACCAGAAGCTCGGTCATGCAACTAGGCAGTCCAGCCAGGAGCACAGCCTCAATTCCCAAGAAGCCAGGAGATAATGGTGCCATCCTGACAATTTAATGAGTTATTGTAACTATTGAGGATTAATCCTGGAAAAAAGCTGCCCTAAAGCCCCGTCTCACATGGCGAGATCGCTGCTGAGTCACAGTGAAATCGCTGTGTGTGACACTTAACAGCAATGATCAGCCCCCCCTGCCGGGTATCACTGATTGTTCTGGAATGTCCTGGACATTTTTTTTGATTGTTGGTCTCCTGCTGGCCAGCATGCATCGCTGCAGGAGATCAGCGAGCTAGAGCTGGTAAACATCAGGTTTCTAGGCGCCGTGCAGCACCTGGAAACCCGATGTGTAGGTTGGATACCAGCACGCTGGTGCAGGGGAGCTGGTGACCAAGGTAAACAGTGGGTTTCTGGGTAGCACTTAGCACCAGCGCGCTGGTATCTAACGTACACTGCAGGTAACTAAGCGACGTGTATCGCTTGTTACCCGCACAATCGCTGTCCTGTTTGCTGCTGAGATCTGCCTGTTTGGCAGCTCACAGCAATCATGTAGCAACACACCAGCGATCCTGACAAGTTCATATTGTTGTCGGGATCGCTGGTGTCGCTATGTGTGACAGGGCTCTTAGACTTGTGATTTACACTGAATAGTCAAGTAGTGTCGTGATTACCCCACAAATCAGGTTAGATGGACATGTCACACTGCTAGTGCAGAATTGTGCAATGTATAAGCTTGGTGGAGAAATCCTTTCCTTGTTGCCCCTCTTCAATCACAGCAGCCTCGCATGGCTTCTAACACTTTGTATGTTCTGCAGTTCCTACCCAGGACGGCTGAACTGTCAGAGCCGGAGAAACACTACGAGTCTGACACTATGCTGATCATGAATTGGATAAAGTAAGTTCAGCTGGTAACACTAATGATGGCCTACTCAACAGGGTGGGATCACAGGCTATGGAAGGCATGTCTGCCACATGCAACTAGAACAGTAGAGTGAATGCTAGCCTTGCTTGTGTGGTCCTGATGTTTGCAATGGCAACACACAGCCAAATAACTGCCTTAGTCTATTGGCTATAGTAGCCGGTTTAGAAGTGGGCCACACTTGGGTGATTTTTTTTTTTTTCCCCTTTTATCCATCCCAATGATGGAGAACATCATTTTCCACACTACTAAATGTATTAATGAACAGGTTATTGTGTCTAAATAGAAACCACTTTTTGGGTCCTGGAACTGACCCCTCTGTTCTTCCCTCTAGAGGCGAGGCTCCTGTTACAGCAGTGTTTGCTGCCAGCCCTCAGCTGATGGGGGATATAAAGCTCTGCACTGGAAGGATGGTGACCAGCTTACCAGTATACACCAATGAAGAGCTAACGAGGCGAAATGAACACGTAATTTAGAATTTACCTTTTTAACAAAGATGTAAACATGCATCCTTTAGGCCCACAAGCATTAGACTGTTCCTCAAACCCACCAATATCTATGGGTACAGCTGACAGCCTTGTATATGGAGGGGCTCCACAAATCTCTACAACTTGAGGATCCACCATGTCTTATTGCAGACTGGAGAGCCTTCTGTCTATAGATACCTGGCAGAAGAGCAATGACTCCTATGTAGGGGGAGAGTTGGGAACAATGGCTGTTGGCCAATCAGCTAAAGTGTATGGGGTGGCTTTAGACTACAACCTGGCATCTTACCTGACCATTTCAGAACACCCTCCGCCATGCATCTGTGCTGCATATAACATTACAATATGCCCAGGTGGTCCAGTGCAGAGCACATGAACAAGGGGCACTAAAAATGTAAACTTTATATTGTAATGAATATGCAGCATCTGTGGTATTCATAGTTATGACCACAAATGGTGAACATTGGCTAGTTGCTCTAAACATGGATACCTGAGTTCCTGCACAGTGAAAGACATTTGAGTCCACAGCATGTCAGTCTGCACTTTTACTTTATAGTCGTGATAATTTATGTGCACAAATTTTTACGATGTGTATAAGCCAAGGCACCTAATTTTGCCACAAACTGAAAAAATGTATTGTCTTGAGTATAAGTTGGGTATGCATTGTCTCCCTTATGCTTGCATGCATGGCCCCCATGAGAAGTATAAAGTTACTTGCCTTCCCTGTGTGCCCTCACAGCATCTTGCTCCTGTGGCCCGGGCGATCATGTGTCACTGCTCACTAAGTGAATGAATATTCATCTTTCCATGCCTATGGGAGTGGTGAGGTGAGTATTCATTACCTTAATGAGCAGGCACCCATGATGGCCTGGCAGCAGCTGTAACTGTGCGCTATACAAGAAATGAATGTGCAGTGAATATTCACTTCTCTTTAGCAGCGGGCACAGTTACAGCCTGCTCCTGCTTCCTGTGACCCGCTGCTCCCACCATCTTCTGTGACAAAGACTTGTGTATAAGCTATGGTGGGGGGATCTTTTCAGTACAAAAAATGCAGTGAAACTCGGCATATATTAAATTAGAGGTTTATGCACCAAAAAAAATCATTTAATAAAGTTACTAGATACAAATCGCATAAGTAATCCATACCAAAAACTCTAGGGAACTGGCATTTTGAACACTGCTTTTCTGGAATTTTATTTTCTTTGGCAGTAAACCTTGCAAGAAAGTGTGAGCATGGTGTAATGAGGTATCTGTCTCTGAATGGAAATCAAATGCACCACTTGGTAACAGCAGACAAGTCTTTGAACCATAAGTTATATTCTGGAACTTTTCACTCTTCCACAATTAAGATTTATTTTTCGTAAGTCACATGGATAGAAGTTTGAACAAGGAACTTTGATGTTAAAAACAAATATGCACTAATGGTACATAAAGGTAGTGGAGACCTGCTATACCCTCTTGGAAAGGATTGTGCCTGACAGGAACCTGCTGATCACTCCACCATAGGATTTAATGCAGGCATCCCACCAACATTATGGAAATGAAAGCCATGTATTACATGGTCACACAAGTCCTCAAGAAAGCAAAGTAGTCTACCAAACACCTATTCTGGCTTATTGTGTTAATTTTATGCCATCATAAAGTTTAAGAGGGTCAATTCAAGAAGTTTTTTTTTATTTTCTCTTGCAGATGTATCAGATTTATAGTATGAAGTCTGCAGAAGAGCTCTATAACATGCTTACCTTCTACAAAGCAAGCTACATTGTAATTGAAGAATCTATCTGCAATGAGATGGTTAGAATGGACAAATGTGGAGTAAAAGACTTGCTGGATATTGCAAATGATCATGTAAGTTTCCAAATCCCCTGCAGTCAACTTGGCATTTAACTAATGCAAGATGTTTTTCTAAATGTGAATTCCTTCTAAGGATGTATGCACAACAAGACTGCAAAAAAATTAACATGTTCAGCAATGGGGGGAGAGGTAACTGTAGACTTGCTGTGCATGTCTCATTTCTTTCTGAGGTGTTTAAAGGGAACCTGTCACCTCATTTTGCTGCTATAAGGTGTGGCCACTGCCTTTTGGGGCTTCTATCTACAGCATTACAGAAATGCTGTAGATAAGCCCCTGATGTAACCTGAAAAATAGGCTTTATTATACTCACCTGGGGGGCAGGCCGGTGGGTGTCGCACCTCCCATCTTCATGGGATGACCTCTTCCTTGCTCCTGTGCAGGTGTACTGATCTCGCCTGTTGAGGACTGCGCAAAGTACTGCAGTGCACAGGTGCTGGGCCTCTCTGACCTTTCCCTGCACACTGCAGTACTTTGCTCTGCCCTCAACAGGGCAGATCTGTATGCCTGCGCACGGAGCGCAACACAAAGCAAGAAGGAGGACTACATTGCATGAACATGGGAGGCCCCAAACATGCAACACCCATCAGAACCTCTTATCTTTCTTGTCAGACTGGGGGGGGGGGGCAGCTTATCTACGGTATTACAGAATGCTGTAGATAAGACCCAAAAAGCAGTGGCTGCATCTTATAGCGGCAAAACAAGGTGACGGTTCCCTTTAAAAGGATCATGTACATTTTATGGTAGAACAAGTTCTGGGCTAAAATCAAGGCTGATCATTCACAAGTGTTCCTTGTACTGACAGTTGGTGACTGAAGGTGGGAATGTCCATACTGCAAGAAGGCATAAACGATTCTGCCAGGAACTCAAATTGAACCACTCGCCGCTTGTGACCTACTTCACCCGGGTGTATTGGAACAGGTCATACTACATATATAAGATCAACTCTGTCGTAACTTTCCAATCCTGAGAATGGGACGGAGGACCGCCAGTGCCGACCTCCCCTTCCTACAGAACACTGATGCCTGATATCATTGGATATATGACCCTCCACTACGGAGCCTAACTCTGAAAAGCCCAAAGATAGTCCTGATGGAACTCCTCTTACTTGATGTGTGCAAAGACTTTCTTTTTTACAACCCCTTTTTTAAGCTGTGATATTTTGTCTACTACCCATGAAACTGTAAACCAGTGTTTTTTTTTTTTTTTTTTTTTTTTTTTTTTTTGTTTCTATGCATCACTGTTCCTCTGGTATTCCTCCTGGAAATGTATTGACTCACTCATGACTGAGTACTGACATTCTTTATGGAGGGTCTGTCTGCACACAGTATCAACCATGCCAGATTGTGAAGGGACACTTAATTTGAAAGAAAATGGGGGAACATCTGTCAATGGTTACCCGTGCATGGTTTATATACAGTTCCATATCTGTAGACATATAGCTGAAACTGGGGGAGAATGTATTTGCTGTGCAAAATAAAGATCAACTTTTATAGTCACTCATGCTTTTGTGATGTTTAAATTGGCCATGTTGGTCTGATCAGCCTAATGCTCGGTGTACATTTATTTTGTGATTTGTGTACAGCTTAAGACTGGCTCTTCATATGGGAATTACTCAGTCTTGCAAAATGTGCTCAAATTTTATATGTAATTTTTTGGGCTTGTACTGTATATAAGGGGCTGATTTCTGCTTGAGTATTAATATAAAATTGTATTGAGCAGATTTTCTGCCTATTGGTTTGGCCCTACACAAGTCACTCGTGACACCTCAGAAAATGTACTGCACCCTATACTAGAGGGCTTCTGTAGCAGAAGATTTTAATTCCTGAACTATTATGAAGCCATTCTGTGGGGACTCTCCCATTAGTGACAACACATGCCCAGTGTTAAATAACAAAACTAAATTATTAAACTGGCTTAAAACAATGGTTGCTCTGGGCTACCTATCACAGCTCTGCTTTCATTTCTCAAACTGCTTTGGTAAACTAAAAGTTGAACTGTGATTGGTTGCTATGAGCAGCAAAGATGGCTGTTTTAGCCACAGCCCATGGCAACCAGTCTGGCAATGCAGGGAGGGCAGTGGAGCTAGCGCTCCAATATGAAGAGATTATCCCAGAATGGAGGCTCTGAAATAGAACTTGCAGTCTCTTCCTTCTACCAGAAGAGGCAGCATCATATCTATAGGATCAGGGATTACAGGGTTATTACTCACAGAACTAGGCAATTCCCAGTGGGGTCATCTAACGCACTATATAGATTTTTTTTTTTTCCAAGTAAAAAAAACCTTATCTAACCTTGGATATCATGTTCATCCATGATACTCATGTAACGGCCTCACATTGCCCTGTAGTCGTACGTCAGACATGGCTGACTTCTAGTGATGGTGTTATACCAATTGACGTCTGCAGCTTTCATAGTCCCATGTGATGGTGACTGTGGCACGTGTGACTGGAGGAGCAGTACGAGGACAGTGACTTGGTCAGATGGAGTAGCAGGGAGGACACATACTCAGCACTGGTGGCAAGAGCAGGTGTAGGTCCAATGATGGCCAGAAGGAGGATATAACTTATTTCTATAGCGCAACATACTCCGCAGCACTTTACTATAGAGGGGACTGTGCGACAATAGACATTACAGCATAACAAGAACACAGATCAAGTAGTACAGAGAATGAGGCCTGCTCACAGCTTACAATCTGAGGAAGAAGGGGAGACACAAAAGTGGATGGTAACATTGCTTCATTGTTCGGACAGCCATAGTGTAAGATCAGTATATGTAATTTTGCATGAATGGTTATCAGCAAAGTATGTAACAGTAAGACACAGAGGGCTATTAAATGCATAAGGGGTGAGAAATGGTGCGAGGAACTGATTATGGTAGAAAATTTTGAATGTGCAACAGGTAGTTAATTAATGCGTTGAGGAGTGTGCCAGTCTGAACAAACATGTTTTAGGGCACACTTATATGGGATTAGTCGTATACATGGGTAGTGCATTCCAAGAATTGGTGAGACATAAAGTTGGATATGGGAGTGGCTCTGAGGATGTAACTCAGTCATTGCAGAATGGAGGCATGGGTAGGATGGTAGACTGAGACAAGGAGATGTAGGGTGGTGCTGAGCCATGGAGTGCTCTGTGGGTGAGGGTAGTAAGTTTGTAGTACTGGAGTGGATGGGTAACCAGTGTAATCACTAGAACAAGGTAGGTTCAACAGTTGAGGAATAATGATCCTGGCTTCAGCATTCAAGACAGATTGGATTGGGGAGAGTTTAGTAAGAGGGACACTGATTAGTAGAGTTACAATAGTCCAGACAAGAATGAATAAGAGAAACAGTAAGGCAATGTGCCCACATAGCAGAATTTTCCTCAGCGCATGTGGATTTTTACTCGTTTTTGTTGCATATTTTGCAATGCCATTCTATGGCTGCAGAACGCCACAATTCTGCAAAATTAATGAACATGCTGCGTTTTCCATAATGCGCTTCTGCTGTGGAAAACACAGCATGAGCACAGCAATTGCAGATTGTATGAGTGATCTGCGGTTTGTAAGTGTTTCCGCAGCGGCTTAAATGCAATGTGGGCACATAGCCTTAGTTTTTGCAGAGTTGAAAGTAAGAAAAGGTCAAATTCTAGAAGTGTTTTTGAGGTGGAGATAACAAGAGCGAGCCAGTGATGTTATCCCATCACCCTGCGTCGCATGTGACAGGCGGGAGACCAGCCATCCGCTGGTAACCATGGTACACAGCGGGTTTCCAGGCACTGCGTGGTGCCTGGAAACCCGCTGTGTACCTTGGTTACCAGCTCCCTGCATCAGGGCACTGGTATCCAAGGTACACATCGGGTTTCCAGGCACAGCCCCGTGCCTGGAAACCCACTGTGTACCTTGGTTGCCAGCGATCAAAAAATGTCCAGGACATTCAGCGATACCCAGCAGGGGGGCTGATCATCGCTGAATGTCACACAGCGATATCGCTGGGGAGATCGCTGTTGCGTCACAAAACTAGTGACTCAGCAGCAATCTCGCTAGCGAGATTGCTGTGTGAGTCGGGGGCTTTAAAATAACCATTACACTGTTTAATTTGTTTAACCCCTTGTTGCCTCCCTGCGAGGAGAACCTCTCTTGTGTTAAGCCACACCCTTGTTAACCCTTGCTCTGCACCTGTTACTGCATCCTTTTACCTGCTTTACATAGTCGCTAGAAATAATCCGGCAATGCCCTAACATTCCATTTTTCCACTAATGTGTCCTCCGAATCCTGTCATCATCTTTGCAGTTTTGACATTCGCAATCCTATTTTCAAGTCATGATCAGCCTATATTCCGCGGGACATTGGATATAATGAGTTTATTTTGGTAACTGAGAATTTAATTCCACTTTAATATCCTATATCAAATTCCCAGTAATGGACACAAATTGAGCTGGCTATTATGTACATTGCAGAGCGGGATTGTGCCCGTTCTTAGAATATGACTGTATTATTAACGCCCTCTTTTTAGGCCAAAGCGGTTATTACAAAGTCTGCATGTTCCCTTAGGCTAGGTTCACATAGCATTAATGCAGTCCGTTCAACACATAGCGTTGACGGACTGCATTAACGCTAGTGTCATTTTGTGATCGCATTATGCAATCACGCTAGCGCTGCAGACCGCGTCCGAGGTCCGTCACAGAATGACGGCACATCACTAATGCATGCCAATTTTGACATGCGTTAGTATGCGCTACTACTATTGCAGGCAATGGCGGCGTTAACGCATCCGTTACATAGCGTTAGTGCCGCTATGTGACGGATGCCGTCAGCGCATTGCCCCCAACGCAATGTGAACCCGGCCTTAGTGGTCTGTTCGAGGTGAATAATCTTTGGCCCACACATTGTGTCTTGGGAATAAAGGGATCTTCAGTACAGAGGGAGAGAGTTGGACTCATGAGCTGAGCTGCAATACAAGAACAGGCCAGAAATAAGAGTGGTGCTGTTTGTAGAAAAATGCAGACTTTTTTTTTTTTTTTCTGAACCCAAACTACTCCTTTAATTCCTCGGACGCTATGGCTCAATTCTACTAATCTGCTCTGTATGGCAATGTATTAACTAGAAATTCTCCATAAAAGCAATGATTGTAATAGAAATCAATGAACGAATGGAACATGGTAGCTGTCAATGTTGGGTAACCATTTGGGCCAGCAGATGTGTCCCTATACGCCTTCACTGGTAAAACAATATTTTAAGGTTTTCTTTTTATTATAATTCTAGTTATACAGAATCCATAGATATATCCATGATCGGGGAGTCTATACACATCTGTGGGTAAAACTGCAAATGTTTTTGTAGCTGGCAACCCACAGGAATGCAATATCTCCTTGAAGAATTAAAATATCATATTCATATGTGATATGTATACAATGCTTGAAGGATGTTCGGCCATATTGTTTCTCTAGGAGGTTCCTGGGAGTATCACCCAGCGCAGAAATGAGGGCTAAAACTGGATTAGAACCAAATCTTAGCTGTCTTCCTCCTACCTCAGCTGAAGGAGGATTGAGGGGTCTGGAGAGACAGATCCCAGGAGAAGCAACGAGTATTGCAGATCTGACCATATTTCCCATGGCATCCTCCTCTGTCACGGATCCCATTCATAAGATGCATCTGTATCTTCTATATTTTATTTTATACTGTTTTGCCTTTACATACTGTATGTCTTTTTGTCCTGTCACCTTTTGTAACCCTTTTTAAGCCCTGTATTCTTTTTGTAAATTAATTATTAAATCTAAAAATTCAATAAGCTTTTTCCTTCTTGCTCTAATGTACCTGTAAGGAGGTGACGGAGACCCTCATCTGCCCCCACTCTCCTTTGCCTCACATAGAACCTGGACCGTTTGCCTGTATATTAATGTATTCTTGTTACGCTACAGTTTCAGTGTTGCGTGTATATTGTGTGACTGTTCCTTATTTTATGTCCGGGTATTGCACTGCATTGTATTGAGCATGATTAGCTCAGTGACAGTAATAGCTAATTGAGGGGCTGGACCTGCAGCTTCAAGTAAGCAGGAAGTGCCTTCTTCTAGGGCAGTACCCTCCTCCCCTGCTGAGAGCTGGCCATACCCTGGAGGGGAGCAGAGCTTCCAGTTGACTAATGGGCAGCGGGCACAAGGACTGTGTGTGCCCCACAAGAGACTTTTGGCTCCCTGGAGCCGAATGGGAGCCGTTGCCACCGTTGCTGTGAATAGGGACAGTTTCGGAAGTGTTGCCTTCTTCTATCCTTCATCTTAATTAAACTAGTTGCCACTGTTTGGCCCTAAAGAGTGTGACGTGTTTTGCATTCAGAGGACGCCGTTCCAACATGGAGAGCAGCCGTGATTCTGAGGTAACCCACTGTGACGTGGGGCTGGGATTAAACGTCTTTTCATGTGCAAGGGGCTGGTGTGTGGATCTGAGTGTGCCTTAGTGGAATCGCTCATGACAAACCACAGCTGGACCACTGCAGATGCGGAGAGGACAGAGCCGGAAGAAATGATAGAGAAATCGGAAGTCGTGGAGAGAGGGACCGCTGCGGCTGTGATGCCAAGTTTGTGCAGCTGTAGTGGAGGACCGTCGCCACTGGCTGCCACCTCTGTGAGTGTAACATCGGCCCTCAACCCAGTCCCTGCTCCAGCCCAGACACCTCCAGTACCCAGACGAGACCCCTGGAGAGCCAGAGGCTCCGAGTTTGCTGATTCGGCCGTTGCCGAAGGAAGTCGGAGGAACAGTGGTGAGTCGTCCTCCAGTGGATCTTCGGGCCATACTTTTATTGTTGTCAGGGGCCAGAATACGGCCCCCTATGCTAACCAGTGACCGTGCATTGAGTGACTCAGCACTTTTAAAAGAAAAATTTTTGTTGTGCTGGTTGCACACAAAAAAGAATATGTGAGACTGTTTTGCGTCTCTCAAGGGCAAGGAGCCCAGTATGGCACCCGGACTGACGTGTCAGGAGTGGCCATCGTGGTCACTAGAGTTGAGCATTTCCGATACCGAAATCCGGTTCGTACCTGAAATCCAATGTAAGTCTATGGGAACAAATATCGGAATTAAAAATATTCCGATATTTTGTTCCATGACTTACATGGATTCAGGTATCGGAACCGGGTTTCGGTATCGGAATGCTCAACCCTAGTGGTCACACTTACAAGGCTTTGTTTTTCCCCCTCCTCCAAGTTTATTTGCGCATGTTTGCGTACTCCTGCTGGATCACGGGTCTGAAATCCCTATGAAGGTTGGCCACCAGGGACTGTACGTATAGCTGCTGCAAGGACTGACTTCTTTTAACCCAGAACTTTGCCCTATTCTGACCTGAAACTAGCCCCCTGTTAAAGGGAATCTGTCACCCTAAATTGGCGGGATATTTAAATGATGGCAGTCAGGTCAGATGGGCGGTGTTTTGGGTACTTGCCTTAACATGTTGTTTGCCGCTGTCTCCATTATTTTGGGAATTGTAGTCGTTGCCCTCCATATAACGCGCCTGCGCATTGCAATCTTGAATTGCGCACGCGCAGTATGCTTTGCCCGCAGATTGCAATGCGCAGGCGCGTTATATGGAGGGCAACGACTACAATTCCCAGAAATAATGGAGACAGCGGTGAACAACATGTTAAGGCAAGTACCCAAAACACCGCCCATCTGACCTGACTGCCATCATTTAAATATCCCGCCAATTTAGGGTGACAGATTCCCTTTAAGTACAGCACACAAATTTGTTACTAAGCCCGTGATCTGGTCAAAGGAGGGAGGGGGAGAGCTTGATCAGGAGGACCCGAGGACCGAGCCGGGTCAAGACTGTGTGAACTGATGATGAGTTGGCCATAGGGCCAGGATACCTGTTTTATCAGTACAAGGAGCAAGGGTCCAAGCTCGAACGGACCTATGTTGAGAAATACAGAGACTCTTTCGTTAATACTTACTGAAGATTGCTATATTGTTATTAACATTTTAATATGTGTTGGAGCTGTCATAGTTGGGGACGACCATGTTTTAGGAGGATGGGGTGTAAATAGGTGGCGTAGACCCTCATCTGCCCCCTCTCTCCTTTGCTTCACATAGAAACCGGACGGTTTGCCTGTATATTAATATATTAATCTATTCTTGTTATACGCTACTGTTTCAGTGTTGTGTGTATATTGTGTGACTGTTCCTTTATTTTATGTTCGGGTATTGTACTGCATTGTATTGAGCATGATTAGCTCAGGGACAGTAATAGTTAATTGAGGGGCTGGACCTGCAGCCTCAAGTAAGCAGGAAGTGCCTGCTTAGACAAGCCTGTGGCAGGACAAGCACTGCTGGGAGCTGGCCATACCCCTGGAGGGGAACAGAGCTGCCAGTGGACTAATAGGCAGCGAGCACAAGGACTGTGTGTGCCCCACAACAGACTTTTGGATCCCTGGAGCCGACTGGGAGCCGTAGCCTCCGTGTTGCAGCCTTTGCTGTGAATAGGGACAGTTTAGGAAGTGTTGCCTTCTATCCTTCATCTTAATTAAACAAGTTGCCACTGTTGGGCCCTAAATATTGTGATGTGTTGTGCATTCAGAGGAAGCCGTTCCAACATGGAGAACAGCCGTAATTCTGGGGTAACTCACTGTGACCTGGGGCTGGGATTAGAACTGTTTTTTCATGTGCAAGGGGTCGGTGTGTGGACTGACTGTGCCTTAGTGCAGGGGTCCCCAACCGAGCCGTTGGAGTTTTTTTGACAGTCTGCAGAGCCGGCGGCTGTAGCACTGTAGTGACAGCTGCAGCCGCCGGCATCCAGAAGACAGCAATACTCACCTTCCGTCCCTGCATCCCTGTCCCTGCGTGGCAGCTTCTTCCTGTGCAGAGCGGTCACGTAGTACCGCTCATTAAGGTCATGAATAAGGACGCGACTCCACTTCCATAGGCGTGGAGGTATATTCATGACCTTAATGAGCGGTACCACGTGACCGCTCCGCACAGGAAGAAGCTGACGTGCCAGGATAGAGATGCAGGGAAGTTCAGCGATGGTGTGAGGGTAAGTGTGATTGGGGAGGGCTGCGGAGCCCAGCCATGCATACAAGGATGGTAGGGTGGGAGCGGAGCCATGCATACAAGAATGGGAGGGGGTGGAGCTATGCATACAGGATGGGACAGGAGCCATGCCTACAAGGATAGGAGGGTGGGAGCTGAGCCATGCATACAAGGATGGGAGAGTGGGAGCGGAGCTATGCATACAAGGATGGTAGGGTGGGAGCGGAGCCATGCATACAAGGATATGCATGACATGGGTGGAAATGCATAAGTTAGTCTGACATATGGGTGGAAATGCGTTAATTAGCCTGAGATAAGTGTGGAAATGCGTCAGTTAGTCTGACATATGGGTGGAAATGCGTAAGTTAGCCTGACATATGGGTGGAATTGCATAAGTTAGCCTGACATATGGCTGGAAAGGCGTCAGTGTAGGGGAGTGGGCCCCTGCTGTGTGCCCGGCCCGGTACCAAGGGGGCTGTCACATAAGTTCTTAGGGAGAAGATGCCCGGGGGAAGGAACTGGAGGGGGAGGTAGAGACTGTTCTGGAAGGTGCGGGGCTAATATAAAAGGAGCACAGGAGACCAGCTGGTGGGAGTTGACGCAGAGACATACAGGAGGAAGGAAGGAGAGACCTGCTGGGGAGTGGAGAGGACGCCCTGGCCAGCTGTCATACGTGTGAACAGACTGAGACCCACAAGACTCGGGGAGAGGACGAACCCGAGCGGGGCGCAGAAGGAGAAGAACTGTGAGGCACTCGCCTAACACTGCCTCACCCCAGCCCACGGTTGCGGCCTGTCCGCTTCCAGCCGCGACCGCCGCTGCCTCACCCCAGCCCGCGGTTGCGGCCTGTCCGCCTCCAGCCGTGACTGTCGCTGCCTCACCCCAGCCCGCAGTTGCGGCCTGTTCGCCTCCAGCCGCGACCGCCACTGTCCCACTACAGCCCGCCGCTGCGGCCTACCCAGCAGAGCTCTCAGCTGCCACCATCTCGCTCCCGGGAGGGACGGACTCTACGCCAGTGTGCTTCTCCAGGGCCTGTTGCGCCCCATCTACACTTGGGTGTAAGAATGCCCGAATTCTACGCAACTCTTCGTCGGCTGGGCCCAGCGGCTGAGAAGCCAAACGGACATCCATCGGACCACGACTCTGCAGGACGTCAGAGCCGATAAGTGACACGCTGTTTTTTGTTACATATAGTTTTAGGACAAATAGTCTGCCCTATCGTGTCCTTATAGGTATTGGCACTTGCCTAACAGCCGTTCGCTTACGTTAATGTGTATTGTTGTATAGCTCCCTGTGAGGAGAATCCCTATTAGTCACTCAGTTATTTCCCTAATCAGCATATAAAGATTCAGTTTAAGCTTGCTCCATCTCGTCATTGCATCCTGCATACCGGCGAATACCACATCAGTTAGCCTGACATATGGGTGGAAATGCGTCAGTTAGCCTGACATATGGGTAAAAAGGCGTCAGTCTGACATATTGGTGGAAATGCATCAGTTAGCCTGACATGGTGAAATGCTTCAGTTAGTCTGACATATGGTGAAATGCTTCAGTTAGTCTGACATATGGGTGAAAATGCTTCAGTTAGTCTGACATATGGGTGGAAATGCGTCAGTTAGGCCAGGGTCACACTTGCAAGAAACTCGCATGCGTCTTGCGCCTCATTACCCAGCACTGCCACCGGCACTCGGCATGTTTTTCTATGCAGCTGAACGCTCCGATCCAAGTGCCGGCGGCAGTGACGGGTATTGAGGCGCAAGACTCTTGCGAGTTTCTCGCAAGAGTGACCCCGGCCTAAGTCTGACATATGGGTGGAAATGCATCAGTTAGCCTAACAAATGGGTGGAAAAAACGTCAGTAAGCCTGACATATGGGTGGAAATGCACCAGCTAGCCTGACATATGAGTGGAAATGCGTCACTTAGCTTGACATATGGAGACATAATCTAAATAGAACATAAAGGAATCATTTTTTAGCTTTGTGCATATGTGTCAAATCTACATGTTGGACTTGCCTGGTGGTCACCAGAAGAATACAAGAGAATTCATCTGTTATGGTTATGGAGTGTGGTGAGATCAGCCATACTATTTTTATGATGTACATTACATTGACTTTTTTGTGCTGTGTGTGGCAGGCATTTTCCCATACTTTTGGATAATCCTTGATGAAGCACAATTGTTGCCATCGGTGGTGTGTGATACCATGTAATAAGGGTGACGCTGCCTGGCTGCATTATACATTGTCACTGAGGGTGGGGAGTGTCATGAGTCTT
Source organism: Oophaga sylvatica (assembly GCA_033576555.1). NCBI lineage: Eukaryota > Metazoa > Chordata > Amphibia > Anura > Dendrobatidae > Oophaga > Oophaga sylvatica. The sequence continues at coordinate 403,130,842 of JARQOD010000006.1, read as the reverse complement.
TGGAGCAGGATGACGGGAGCTGAGAGCTTTCACATTGCATCTGGCACAGGCTGGATTTCACCATTGAACTCCTCAAACTTCCCAGATTTCTCCTGCTGACTCCATGCTCAGTGCTGAATGATCTAATGATGCTTCTGTGCAGAAGACCCCAGATGACTACACTATGTGCTTTCATATCCTTATGATGCTACTTGTCATTGAATGCCACGCTAGGAACCAGCAAATTTCAAGGTTTGTGCAGCAAAATCCCACCAGTGGATTTGATCAAGGAGTCCTGATCTGCCCTTTGAAAGAAGTACAAAATATGGGGTATCAAGGGCAGGATTTGAAGACACGTGGTAACTTTACAAAGATTGGAACTCATATTGATGGCACAAGAGAAGCACCACTTAAGACAAGAAGGGGCTGCAAGAAGAGAAATTTAGTCATGCAAGGTATCTCCACCAATGCAGCAAAGTCTACTTTTAAGCGGCCTGTCATTGCTACTAACTCCCACGCATCTTACAAACCAGGGACTGCTAGACTCCTTTCGATTCCAGAGATGCCACTAAAAATGCCAACTATTTCTACTACTTACCCCACATCTCTTCTACCAATCCCAGTTACTCCTATGCTTCCTCCTTTCACCGCAAAATACAGAACTGTTCGCTCCCTTTACCCCCAAGCCATACCTTCATCCTACACCGTGAAGGTTCCCGCAGGAGGGGCCCTTGGGGAGACCGTCTTTACCATCCCAGACAGGAGATACCGGGGTAAATGGTTTGAAATCAGCTGGCCGTCCAACCCTCCGCTAAGGATAGAAAGTGGATCTGGACGGCTGTATCTAACCCATAAATTGCAAGGTGGGCAGACTGAAATACAAGTGAAAGTGCATAATCTGGAGCAAGGTAAGAAATGGACATTGTGCCGCTATTGCAAAAAAAGTGAATCCTGAATTTGTGCAGAGTGTAAAAAAGTACTCTCGATATTTTACTATTCCCAAAACATGTTTACATGTGTATGTAATGCAGTCTGAGGTTCACACTATCAGTATTTGTAAGCCAAAACCAGGAGTGGAACAATCAGAGGAAAAGTATAACAGAAACACATCAACACTTCTGTATTTATCACCCACTCCTGGTTTTGGCAACAAATACAGATGTAAAATACTGACCAAATACTGAAGGTAGGAACATGGCCTTACAGTGTAAGTTTAGGGAGCTAGGCTTTCTAATATTCTTTGTCCCCAATTCATCATTGCCATTTTTTTCTGTATTGTTGATACGCTTTTCACTGCTACACTTTGCATCTGATTCCTGATGGATTTGGTGCAAGTTAAAAAGGTCAATGTTATTTTTTGCCTCTTTTGCCTTTTTCCTATTTAAATTTAGAGTAAAGTGTTACACGTTAGTCTTCAATTGGGCAAAGATCTTGTTTTCCACTAGAGTACTGAAGTACAATTGTGGAAAAATTTGGAAACATCACAACTGATCGAAAAAAAAAAAAGCTGAAAACATATGGATAATGAAACCCACGCAAATATTGGTGAGCAAACCGCCCAAAAAATTGAGGACTGAAAAACATGTAGAAGATAACACAAAAGCTATAGAGAAATTTGTGCAAAAATGAAAATGCCTAAAGAACAAACATTTACTGCTCAATTTTTTTTTCTTTATCAAGAAGATTTACACTTGATAAGAGTTTGTCAGTTTCTACAATGATGGTTGAGCTAAACTCACACAACTCTTTGGGCCCCGTTACACTCTTCAATGTCCCAGCGATCCCACCAACGATCCGACATGGATGGGATCGCCGGGACATAGTTAGCTGATCGCCGGTGAACTGTCACATAGACAGACTCACCAGCGATCAGGACCAGCGAGCACGCTGGTATCCAATGTACACATCGGGTAACTAAGCACCACGCGACGCTTAGTTATCCGCTGTTTACCCTGGATACCAGCTCCAAGCGTCTGCTGTACGGCCCTGGGAGCTCGCTGATCGTTGGTCTCCCGCTGTCACACGCAGCGATGTGTGCTGCCCAGCGGGAGAACAACAATAGATTTATGGCCCAGTTCATTCTGCAACGATTAACAATCAGCCGACTGATCGTTGATCGTTACTACGTGTCACACGCAACAATGTCATTTCGACATCGCTGCAACGTCACCAAACCGGTGACGTTTCAACAATATCGTTCACGATATCGTAGCGTGTAACGGGGCCTTTTGTCTTGCCCTTATAGTTCACTGTTATGTATCAGTGTAAGTAAAATGCAATCAGAATGCAGGGTGCCAATGGGGTGATCAAAAGAGCCCTATATTGAGGTCTACTTCAGACGTTTTTTTTTCCACATATGAGTAAAACGGACCAAATTTCTTCAGCAGAGTGTCATCAGATTTTCATCCTTTTTTTCACTGATGAGAAAAAAAGTTCCTCCACCTTCTCCAATCAATCAATGAAAAATAGACAAAGCATGGATGGCTCCTGAGTGTGGTCCGATTTTTTTCATTGGCTCAAAGATTTGGATTGCTGATTTTGATCTGACACTTGGATCAATACCAGACATGTCTAATCAATTTTGATCCACTTGGTCGGAGGAAAAGTGCTGAACACATTTAGGGCTTGATCCGAGTATCTATCTGTTAAAAAAAATGGCCAGCAATTGGACCAACATTATTCAATGAAGCAGTGCAAATGAGCGATTATTTTCACTCACTGCAATAGAAAAAAAAATCGCAGAGTTCACTAGTTTCTTCCATAAATCAAATGAGACTCGGCCACTCAAGTTTATGGGTGCGTAAATAATAATCGGATGCTGTACAGAGCAACAGTACGGCGTTCAATTTTTATGGATACATTGCAATTCTGTAACATAGGAAACTGTAAATGGTTAATAACTGCTGCTCTTAAAAAATGGACTGTATACGGATGGCCAGTGAGAAGAAAATTGTCGCACGTTACTGGATGAGACTCTGACAATTTTTATACACGGTCGCGTGAAACTACACTAACAGCGATGAGTACTACGCGTACAGCTGCAGCACTATAAAGGTACGGCGTAAAGGGTTAAATAGATTAATCACTTTTGTAAGAGGGGGGTCCTTGGCCATAAACTAATCTTGGTGAAAAGAGATCCAGCTGTAATCTGTAGGAAAACTCTGCAGCAAGTATTCACTATACCTATAGCGCCACCGCCAAACCTCAGACTGGGTTCAGATGAAAATGTATTTAAAAGGTTATTTCTAAAGTATATAATCCCTAAACCAATTTAATTAGCTTTGCCTTTAGTTGATTGCATAATGTTTTTCTATGGATAACAGTATCGTATTCTAGCAATGAATGTTCTGTAAAGAACATTTTTAAAAAGAATCCTTCTTTTTCCGTAATATTTTGTATATATTTCTCTTGAGTTACAGGTCATATGATTTTTTTCTTTTCCTCTGGTTCGATGTTATAACAGGTCTCCTAAGTGTATCCGGCGCTCTGATGGCCATGTATCGATAGTGTTATCTGCCTCAAGGGAAGAACTGGCAATGAACTATGTAGTTCAAGGTTATTTGGTTCTGTAACAATTTATAATGCTCTTTACAAGAAGTAAACACCACAGGGCGCTGCTGTGGGTTTATTTCATAAGACAGATACATTAAAATGGATTCTTAGATGTTTAGTCTGACTTGACCGACACTACATTCAATCTGAGCTAACAAGACGTTGAACTACTATGCTAATTAATAGTTACTGTGGGTTCGGAAAGTATTCACACCCCTTTAAATTTTTCACTCCTTGTTTCATTGAAACCATTTGGTAAATGCAAAAAAGTTCATTTTTTTTCTCATTAATGTACATTCTGCACCCCATCTTTACTGAAAAAAAACAAATGTAGAAATTTTTGCAAATTTATTAGAAGAAAAACTGAAATATCACATGGTCATAAGTATTCAGACCCTTTGCTCACTATTGAGTAGAAGCACCCTTTTTCAGCCATGAGTCTTCTTAGGAATGATGCAACAAGTTTTTCACACCTGGATTTGGGGATCCTCTGCCATTCTTCCTTGCAGATCCTCTCCAGTTCCGTCAGGTTGGATGGTGAACGTTGGTGAACAGCCATTTTCAGGTCTCTCCAGAGATGCTCAATTGGGTTTAGGTCAGGGCTCTGGCTGGGCCAGTCAAGAATGGTCACAGAGTTATTCTGCAGCCACTCCTTTGTTATTTTAGCTGTGTGCTTGTTGTTATTGTCTTGTTGGAAGGTGAACCCTCGGCCAAGTCTGAGGTCCAGAGCACTTTGGAAGAGGTTTTCATGCAGAATATCTCTGTACTTGGCCGCATTCATGTTTCCTTCAATTGCAACCAGTCATCCTGTCCCTGCAGCTGAAAAACACCCCATAGCGTGATGCTGCCACCACCATGTTTCACTGTTGGGATTGTATTGGGCAGGTGATGAGCAGTGCCTGGTTTTCTCCACAATTACCGCTTGGAATTATCACCAAAAAGTTCTATCTACATCTCATCAGACCAGAGAATCTTATTTCTCATAGTCTGGGAGTCCTTCATGTGTTTTTTAGCAAACTTTATATGGGCTTTCTTATGTCTGGCACTGAAGAGAGGCTTCCGTCAGGCCACTCTGCCATAAAGACCTGACTGGTGGAGGGCTGCAGTGATAGTTGACTTTGTGGAAATTTCTCCTATCTTCCTGCTGCATTTGTGGAGCTCAGCCACAGTGATCTTAGGGTTCTTCTTTACCTCTCTCACCAAGGCTCTTCTCCCACGATTGCTCAGTTTGGCTGGACGGCCAGGTCTAGGAAGACTTCTGGTGGGCCCAAACTTCCATTTAGGGATTATGGAGGCCACTGTGCTCTTAGGAACCTTGAGTACTGCAGAAATTATTTTGTAACCTTGGCCAGATCTGTGCCTTGCCACAATTCTGTCTCTAAGCTCCTTGGCCAGTTCCTTTGCCCTCATGATTCTCATTTGGTCTGACATGCACTGTGAGCTGTGAGGTCTTATATCGACAGGTGTGTGCCTTTACAAATCAAGTCCTATCAGTTTAATTAAACACAGCTGGACTCCAATGAAGAAGTAGAACCATCTCAAGGAGGATAACAAGGAAATGGACAGCATGTGACGTAAATATGAGTGTCTGAGCAAAGGGTCTGAATACTTATGACCATGTAATAGTTCAGTTTTTATTTTTTAATAAATTTGCAACAATTTCTAAATTTCTGTTTTTTATCAGTAAAGATGGGGTGTAGAGTGTACATGAATGAGAAAAAATTAACTTTTTTTCATTTACCAAATGGCTGCAATGAAACAAAGAGTGAAAAATGTAAAGGGGTCTGAATACTTTGCAAACCCACTGTATTTTGAAGCTATGGCTTAATGATATTGACTGTATGTTTGGGGTCGTTTTCCTACTACAGAATAAGTTTGGAGCCAATCAGACGCCTCCCTGAGGGCATTGCACAATGCATAAGTATCTGCCTGTATTTATCAGCACTGAGGGCACCATAACCCTAGCTACATTAGCTGAACTCAGCCCCAAACTTGCAGGACCCTCCACCTTGCTTCACTGCTGCCTGCAGACATTCATTATTGTACGGCTCTCTATCCCTACAATGAATAAACTGCCTTCTGTTCCAGGCAAATATTTCAAATTTTGACTCATCAGTCCAGAGCTCTTGTTGCCATTTTTCTGCACCCCAGTTCCTATTTTTTGTACATAGTTAAGTCACTTGGCCTAGTTTCCATGTCAAAGCTATGTATTTTTTTGCCTGAATTGGTCTTTATGGAAGAATGCTGGCAAAAAAAGCCATACCTTCAACATTAATTTAACACTTCATTTGACAAGCAGATGCTGCCAGTTCTGGGCTGATAGAACTGCTAGACATCTTCTGATTTCAATGTAAGCATGATGTGTCTTTCATCTGCTGCACTAAGTGTCCTTGGCCATCTACTGCGTCTACATTCCTCTGTGTTGCTCAGTGAGCTTGGTGTCCTTAATGCTAAGAAATACAGTTAGATACTTATCCATTATGCAAAGCCATTAGTGTGCTATCTGATGAGCTCAAAATTAATTTGGCAGCAAGAAAATGACCCCAAACATTTGCCTGGGAGAGATCTTGCTGATGCAATATAACTACCTTGCATCTTGTTGCTCTTCTCAGTCTTGCCATGGTATATGACCTGTGACATGACACTGTCTTCCACAACCTCACTTTTCTAGAAGAATTTGGCTGTTAATCACCTCATTTTAAGCCTCCTACACAGCTGTTTCTGTTTCAGTTAATGACTATGTGTAAACCTACATATTTAAATGATGATCATTATCACTTGTTTTGTATAATTAGTTGCTCAAACATCTAACTAGAATCCTACAAAATCCCTGACTTTTCACAAATATACCTAAAAGAATTAATGCTGTTTTGAAGGCAAAGGTTGGTCGCATCAAATATTGATTTGATTTAGATTTCTCTTTTATTCATTAACTTTACATTTTGTTAAACAATTAACCCTTCTATTTTTGAAAGTATTCTTACTTTGCAGCATTTCTTCCAGACTTGCCTAAAACTTTTGCACAGTGTAAATGCTGCTCTCTCCTGAATCTGGTGTTGTTTTTCTTTTGTGCCTGCTCCTCTCTATATTTCTGAAACATGCTCTTGTGTTTCTTCCATTTTCTAATAATTGTGCCAACAGTTGTTGCTTTCTTACCAAGCTGCTTTCATATTGTCTTGTAGCCCATCCCAGCTTTGTGCAGGTCTACAATTTTGTCCCTGGTGTTCTTAGACAGCTCTTTGCCATGATGGAGAGGTTGGAGTGTGATTGATTGAGTGTATGGTGCAATTAATACAGGTAATGAGTGTGGATCGCCCGCCAGGGCAGTGGGGCACTCGGTACCGGGCCGCTTCTTAAAGGGGAAGTGTCACAGCGGCAGTGACCCAGTCCATAGCCCTGGGCGTCCAATAAAAGGGGTATAAAAGGGATAATAGAGTTTGTAATAAGGTATTCGTGACGCCACCTGTGGTTTCTGGTCAGAGGTGACCAGCGCTGCAGTTCAGATTCTCTGGGACTGATGGTGATGCAGCAGAGTTGGTAAACCTCCCCACAAGTGGAGCTTAGTCCCAGGCAGATGTAAGGTAAGGTAGATGGTAAAGATGTAGTATTTAGCAAGGGATGTAGCAGTGTTGAGTGGGTGTAGCAGGAAGAACTTGAGAGGACACAGTCAGATGCAGTTTCCAAAGCTTTACTCACAGTTCTGGTGCATGCAGGTGCCCGCTTGGTGCCACGTCCTCCAGGTAAGGAATCCAGCCAACTTCCAGGTAGATGGGGAACACCTGTCCAGAGTTCCCTGTCAGTATATGCCTTTCCTGGCCATCTCACTGTGCTGATTTCTACTCCTCTTCCTTCCCAGCACCACACAATCAGTGTCCCAGTCTAACAGCTGCGAATCCTGTCAGACAACGTGACCCAGGCGTTTCCTTGATTATATTTAGCTGTCTTCCCGGAGAAGATAATTGTGGTTGTTGGCTGTGACCCCTAAAGTTGCCACAGCTGTCAGCTTGCTAGCTGAGTCCTGTTGTACACTCCACTAGGCTAGGGGCCAAGACCCTTCTGCGACCTGGATTCTCCCAGCTGACGTCCGTCATCCTGGAACGAGCCCCACGGGTAGCCTCTGCTCAGCCGTGCCTCTGAGAAATCCCTTTCCCCTCCAGGGAACTTCTTTCTGTCTTTCTGTCTGCCAGCAGCTCCTCCAGACTAGGAGCCTGTTGCACGGTTCTATCTCTTCCCGCCTTCCCCTATGGGAAGGTTGCCTATGCACGTCTTTCCCCTTCTTCCCCTACGGGAAGACTCTCTTACTTCCCTCTACTCTCCTGCTCTAACCCACAAGCTCCACCCACCATCTGACACCCTTTTCTAGCCAGCAGGCATGCGAGAGGAACTGCTGCTAGTGTGTGTGATGGATGTAGTGCTGTGTCAGAGCTAGGTTGGATGTCTCCATCCTACCTGAAAGGTGGTATACCACATCTCTGGTTGAGATGCAGTACCTCTGTGGTGACTGGACCCTCAGGGGCGCCACAAATGCAGAGCAGGAGGGCTTCTTAAAGAAAAACTAACATACTAAATTGGAAGTGTATCAAATACTTATTTTCCACAATGTGTGTGTATATATACAGTATATATTATATATTATATATATATAATATATATATAATATACATATATATATATATTGTGAGGCAGAGACCCTTGTCACAGGTATGGGTCCCTGTTTGTTCTCCCCAGGATGCGCACAGAGGCGTATTGAGGTCATGAGGGGGCATTGCAGTCGCAGGTGTAGCTATGATTGCAATGGTGAAGCAGTGACCAATGTCACAGGTAGGGGTCGCAGTGTGTTCTCCTCAAGGTGTGTGTAAGGAGATGGCAGGTCCCCTCAGTTGCGCCTTCTCCTCCTTCTGTGTGACCTCCCTTGTACTTTATATAAACACGTTATATGTGTTTTATAATGTAATGTATGTGCTGTATGTATTATGTGAATGTTTCCTTTAATCTGCTGTAATCTGTCATGTCATGTGATGTTTGTATTGTTCCTATTGTATTATGATGCGAATGTCTCCTTTAAGTACTGTTGCTTTCTCAGGGACAGTAAATAGTTAACTGTGTGGGCTGGGCTTTCAGCCACCTGGAGAAAGGAAGCTGTGACTTCCTCAGTTCCGCAGTGACTCTGACTGGGGCCGACGTTTTCTGTAGCAGGGGCACTGCCAGACCCCTGGATGGGAGAGGTCTGTTGCCTCGGGCCAAAAGACTGACCACCAGGACTAAGGAGCATAACACAGGCCCCCAGGACTTGGAAAGGGCCTTCACTGAAGGGTCTCAGGTGCCCAGATTCCAGCGATTGGACGACTGCAAACTTCGGCTGCTGCGGACGTTGTGGGTACGGCCGCAGCAAGTGTCAGGGAGAGAGCAGGAAGCCAGTGTTAGAAGTATCTCTTGTGTCCTCTGTTCATTTATATTCAAATAAAATTAATTTCCCTGTTTGAAGGTGCTGCACACCTGGACCTTTATTTCCTGGACCGCTGAGACCCAAAGGAAAAGAGAAGAGCGACCAAGGTTATTAGAGAACTAGGGGGGTCTGCAATACCAAGACAGGTTATTACACTTGGGGTTATTTAGTTTGGAAAAACGAAGGCTTAGGGGTGATCTTATTACAATGTACAAATATATGAGGGGACAGTACAAAGACCTTTCTAATGATCTTTTTACTCTTAGACCTGTGACGGGGACAAGGGGGCATCCTCTACGTCTGGAGGAAAGAAGGTTTAGCCATAATCACAGATGCAGATTCTTTACTGTAAGAGCAGTGAGACTATGGAACTCTCTGCCGTCTAATGTTGTAATGAGTGATTCCTTACTAAAATTTAAGAGGGGACTGGATGCCTTTCTTGAAAAGTATAATATTACAGGCTATATTCACTAGTTTCCTAGATACAGCGTTGATCCAGGGAGCTAGTCTGATTGCCGTATGTGGAGTCGGGAAGGAATTTTTTTCCCCAATGTGAAGCTTACTGTTTGCCACTTGGGGTTTTTTTGCCTTCCTCTGGATCAACATGTTAGGGAAGGTTAGGATAGGATATGGGTTGAACTAGATGGACTTAAAGTCTTCCTTCAACCTTAATAACTATGTAAGAAGGTAACTCGTGGGAAAGAACTGTGCCAGTTCTGTTTATTTATGTACAAGGGGCCGGGGAGAAAGCTCACTGACCGTTTGCTCAGTGGACTCGGTCTGTGAACTGTCCCTTTAAATATCTCGACCACAACTACCCCCTCCCCGTGTCCCCTTGTTACATGTGCACGGAGGCATATGGAGGCCATAGGAGTGCATGGAAGTCACGGGCGTAGCTGTGACTGCAATGCAGACTAAAATAATAAAAATAAATGTTAGTCTTGGACATGCTAGTGTCCAAAGCAGATGTAGGGAAAACCTGCTCTGGGATGTTGTTGTGACGTCCGCCCACTGCAGGTCTGAACTGCAGGTAACACAGCACCCCGAGAAACCCCAAGACCCTTTACCCCTATACAGGGATCTGGAATTATAGCGAAGCCCAGGGGGTAGCTGCCTATGAGAGCAGTGGACCGGAGTAGGAAGGACGCTAGGAAGGGAATAAAAAGCGAGACCAAATGCGTAGTCAGAAGTCCAAGGGTCAAAACCAGGAGGGAGCAAAGGTACAAAATCGGCAGGCAGTAGAAGGGTCAGAAATTCAGGCTAAAGTTAAAGTCAAAACCAGGCGGGCAGCAAAGGTACAAAATCGGCAGGCAGTAGAACAGTCAGAAATCCAGTCAAAGGTCAGAAATACAATAGCAAAACAAACTAGCACAGTGGGGAAACCAAGACTATATCTGGCGGCCTACAAGCCAGGCTCCAAGGCATTTGAAGGGCATGGCTACCTTTCATAGGCTCACAGTCTGATGACCTTGTGTCGACCCGCCACCACAATTGTGGGTTACCAGGGCAATGGGGTACTCAGAGCCGAGCCCATGGAAGTCTATGGGGATTGTCACAGGTAGCGGTGGCTCGGTCTGTGGCCCTAGCGGTCTGGCGTATGTTGGGGGAATATTTACAGGGGATAGATATATTTACAGTTCGTGACGCCACCTGTAGTCTTCTGGTAATTTATACCAGCGCTGCTGTAGAGCTCTGAGGGGATGGTGAGGCAGCTAGATGTCGGGTCCCCTACAGGTAGGACTCTTCCCTCAGGTCGATGGTTAAGGCAGGGTTGTGCAGGCATGCAAGTAAATAACTCAGTCTCACACGGTCAGCGTCTTTCCATACCTTTACTTGTAAGATGGTAAGGCAGGTCCCAGGGAGGCTGATGGGTTGATGGAGGATGAGCTTTGAGGCAACGGCTAAGCAAGTTAGGGGCCTCCTTTACTGTCCAATGTTGATGAGTCCAACCAGCCTGAAGCGTAGTTCCCTCTATAACTCCAGCTATTCCAAAGCTGTTCTGCCCGGTCAGTTTTTGTGGTCGGAGCCTTCCTGTGAGAGAGCTGAGTTCCTATTCTTGCTGATCAGGCTCAAGGTTCTCACTCTCCCTGACCCCAGATACGTACTGACTCTTCAGGGATGCTTGCCACGACCTAAGGTCCGATAAGCCTCTGGTTTTCTTACCACTAAGCGTGAAGCTTTAGTGATCCTTCGGTCCCCAGTGACCGGTAACAATGTGCAGGTATCCTATACTTATGGCACTTCTCTGTTCTCTTCCACTATGCCCTTCGATATGCTCAACTCTTAATAGATATCTCAGTCCGTCTAATAGTGGGGCACAGCTCTGACCAGGCTGAGGTGAACTGGCTCACCTGTACTGGCCTCCACTTTCTGAACTGCACAAAGACTGCACTTCCTCACTCCTTCGAGTCACTGACTGTACTGAACTCAGACTACTTAGCACTCCCCTCCACACCCCTGGTGGGTGTGTCCGAAGTGTACATGATATCATGAAGAGCCCTTAACCGTTACCTCTCCACTCATCCTCCTGGTATTGTGTACCAGGGCTACACATTCCCCCATGGTAAACGACAGCACTCCCGGGCTGTGAAATACAAGAGACATTTTTGTTTATGCATTAAACATCAACATTAAACATTAATTCGTCCCATCCGGAGGTAAGGATGTCTTGAACGTTGCAAACAAAACATTATATATAGAAAAATACAATATTAAATAACATTTTCATATAAATAGACAATATGCTTGTGAAGGACCCGCACCAAACCTTCAACGTGGGTCCTGGGTGGGCTGCAGGACATCCGAATGCAGACCTCACTCAGTGCCTCACCACACGGGTTTTATGTTCAGAGGTAAGTCAAGGCTTCGTGTGAAATCATTAAAAGGCACCTTAGTGCAACTATTTACAGGATACAGTTTTTGGGCTGGCTCAGTCCTCAGCCTCTGAGTCCATTATAAGACATAATAGGGAAAAACACATATAATATATATAGACTTTTTACAGTATTCACATTAATTCGTTATAATTACTGCTGGTATCGAATGGGTAACTTTCCTTTTGTGATTCGCTCTGATCTACGTGGAGTAGCCTCAGGTATATTAAGTTGCGATCTGTCTGCACTGCGTAACGGCAAACTATAGAACTGCCTCAATCTTTCTATGGATCTGGCAAGCGTACTGATGGCTGGGCGGTGTGAGTCAGCTTCACCAGGGGATCCCATAGTATGGGCGCTGCTTCAGATGATCCTTCTTGAGATTCCATAGGTTGAGGTGTTGCTGGGATGGGTAACTCCTGAACGGGCTCGACTGGCACCACGCGCACAACTGGAGGTAGAACTTCCTCTTGTGGCTGATAAAACTGCAACACCGGAACTATTACAGCATCTCCCAGTCTAGGCCAATCCGCAGGAAAATCTCCCAGATCGGTGTGTATGACCTCTTCTTTCCTTTCCTTTTGATTGATGGCAGGGTTCTTGTCACAACATTTTAAGGGTTCTGGACACAATTTCAAATGGTCTCTGGACACAGTGGTTATTGTTCTTCCTCCGTCCTTACTGATGATACAAACTTTTCTGTTGTCATATTTAGAATCTTGTACAACGTAGGGTTCTTGCTCCCACTGGTTATCCAGTTTGTGCATCTTCCTTTTTCTTTTTAATACTACCTCTCCAGGCATCAAAGGCTTGGCAGGAGCATTTCGGTTGTAAACATCTTCCTGTTTCTCCCGTGCCTTGTTGAGACTTTCCTCTACACAGATTTGTACTCTTCTGTATTGCTCTTGCCGATTGATGTCCCAGTTTTCAACGGCGTCGTCTGCCTCCGGTTCTACCACTCCAAGTTCTAGATCCATTGGTAGTCTTCCGGGCCTTGCTCTCATAAGATAGGCTGGAGTGCAGTTAGTGGAACTGACAGGTATATGGTTATACAAATCAACCAAATCAGGTAGTAAATCCGGCCATCGATTCCTGTCTTCCAACGGTATGGATCTCAACAAATCAAGGACAATATGGTTCATTTTTCGCAAAGACCGTTGGTTTGAGGGTGATATGGTGTTGTTCTAATTTTCTTGCACCCGTACATGTGACAGAATTCCTTGAATAAATCAGCTTCGAAAGCAGGTCCTTGATCGGTTAATACTTGCTCCGGATACCCATGCGGTCTGCAGAAGCTTGCTTGAAAGGTTTTCGCGGCCGTCACTGCGGTCTGGTCCTTAACTGGAACAACCACCAGAAATCTGGAGTAATGGTCCACCATGGTCAAGGCGTATGAGTATCCAGATCTACTTGGCGACAATTTGACGTGGTCCAGGGCCACAATCTCCAGAGGACGAGTCGTCCGGATAGGTTGCAGGGGTGCCTTCTGACTACCGTAGTCCTTTCTTCTGAGACCACAGGGTCCACAGTTCCGACACCACCTCTCGATGGAGCTGCGCATCCCTACCCAGTAGAACCGGCATCTCAACAGGGTCTCCAGCTTTCTCCAGCCAAAGTGTCCTGCTTGATCGTGGTATGCTTCCAACACCATTGGGACGTCTGCCTTGGGGACCACTATTTGCCAGACATCTCATGGGTTCTGGGGTTGACGTATCTCCTGCACAACTTCTCACGGTATAGGAACAACCTGCTTTTCTCGTTCCACAGGAGCTTGGCTGACATAGGTGCTTCCTTTTCCAAAGAGGAGCCTTCCTGACTTAACAACTCCTTGATGCGGCTGACCACTGGATCACTGTCCTGAGTCTCTTTCCAGCTGTGATGGGGTAAAGGATTTAATGTTGCACCATACTGCTTTCTGTTGACTCGATGCTCGTGGACTACCCCATTTCGATGGAACGCAGGTAGCTCAATTTCTTCCAGGTCGTCCGATTCTTCTTCCGTATCAGAGTCATGCGGCATTCGGGACAATGCGTCAGCATTAGCATTCTTTCGACCTGCCCGGTACTTGATAGTAAACTGGTAATTGGACAACCGAGCCATCCAACGCTGCTCCATGGCGCCCAGCTTGGCGGTTTCCAGGTGCGTTAACGGGTTGTTGTCTGTGTACGCCGTGAACTTATTGGAGGCCAGATAGTGCTTAAATCTTTCAGTAATGGCCCAGACCAGCGCCAGAAACTCCAGCTTGAAGCTGCTATAATTTTCCGGATTCCTTTCAGTTGGCCTGAGTTTTCTGCTGGCATATGCGATGACTTTTTCTTGGCCATTCTGCTTCTGACTGAGAACTGCTCCCAAACCTTCATTACTGGCGTCGGTGTACAACAGGAACGGTTGGCTGTAATCAGGATAGGTTAAGATCTCATCACCTGTAAGGATCTCTTTCATCTTTTGGAATGCTTCAGCCTGTTCTTTACCCCAATTAAAGGGAGGGTTTCTGCTCTTTAAGGATTGTCCTACCAGGAGGTCCTGTAAAGGAGCTGCCTTCTTCGTGTAATCTTTCACGAACCTTCTGTAGTAACCCGTTAGTCCCAGGAACTGTCGCACTTCCTTAAGGTTCTTCGGCTCCGGCCACTTCTGGATGGCAGTGACTTTCTCTGGGTCCGGCGCTACTCCTTCCGAACTGACGATGTGCCCCAAGTATTGTACCTTCTGCTTGAGTAGATGGCATTTTGAGGGTTTTAATTTCATCCCGTACCTGGACAGGGACTCAAACACTTCTGCCAGGTGTTTCAGATGGTCCTCATATGTCTTGGAATACACGATAACGTCGTCTAGGTATAGCAGCACGGTTTCAAAATTGAGATGTCCCAGACAATTTTCCATCACTCTCTGAAATGTTCCTGGGGCACTGCTGAGCCCAAACGGCATTCTGTCGAACTCACAGAGCCCCATTGGGGTGGTGAAAGCCGTTTTCTCACGATCCTCCTCAGCCACAGCCACTTGCCAGTAACCACTAGTCAGATCAAGGGTAGAAAAGTAGTTAGCCGTTTTCAGAGCAGCTAATGATTCCTCTATACGTGGTAACGGGTATGCATCCTTGTGTGTTATGCGGTTCACCTGCCTGTAATCCACACACATTCTCATACTACCATCTTTCTTTTTAACCAGAACTAGAGGGGCTGCCCAGGGGCTACAACTATCCCTTATCACCCCAGCTTTCTTCATATCATGCAACATTTCTTTAGCCTTCTGATAATGAGCTGGAGGTATGGGCCTATACCGCTCTTTGATGGGAGGATGACTGCCTGTAGGGATATGATGTTGTACTCCCTTAATTATCCCAAAATCAAGTGGATTTTTGCTAAACACTTGGGCGTACTCTTGCACCACCCGTAATACCCCTTGCTTCTGGTGAGCGGGAGTGGTGTCCGTCCCAACATGGAGTTGCTGACACCACTCCGCCACCTGAGTTGCTGGGTCATTGTCCTCCGCTATTTGACAGGAGTCTAAGGACTCAGCCGGGAGAATAGAATTATTATCAACAGCATGTAGTTTAGCAATGGTTGCATAACGGGGTAAGTTTACCTCATCATCTCCCCAATTGAGAAGCCGTACCGGTACTCTTCCATTCACCACTTCTACTACTCCTCTAGCAGTCATAAGTGTAGGTCTATGTTCTGAATGGTGGGGTTCTACTACAGCTTGGTAATTCTGTCCTCTCAGACCTATGGCCGCCCTACACCAAATGATCATTTCACTCATTGGGGGTATCACAATAGGATCCGAGTCAGTGACCCGTACATTACCAATTTCGCCGTCTGTAAGCTTCGCTTGCTGCTGACACACCAGGGCCCGGATCTCTCTTTGGATTACTCCTCTCTGCCTTGGTCGGGCAATCTCAGCGAGCTGTTGGAGCAAGAACACAACTTCTCCCAAACAATTACCGATAATGTTAGTACCCAAAATTATATTTAAACCGTTCTCCTCATTTACAGTCTTTACTACCAGAAGCCCCTGGTCTTTCAACTCCTCTCTGCCCACCTTTACATCTACACATTTTGTTCCGAGTACTTCTACAGGAAGACCATTAGAAGCATACACGGTAAAGTCAAGGCTCGGAGGTTTAAGACTGTCCATTGACCAGTACTTGGTATATAGGGCATCAGGTATTAGGGTCACCTGCGACCCAGTGTCTAACAATGCTGGAACAGCAATACCATCTAGAATAATAGACAGGTAGGGTCGCCCGCCCACATACCTGCGGCTCCAGTCTAGGGGGCCTGACGGGTATTCTCCTGGCTGTTGACCCTTGGACCCAGGTTCTGCCCGTTTAAAGGACACTGTGGAGACATATGACCTTTCCGGTTGCATCGATAACAGATGATCTCTCGACGAGGAGGGTGTTGATCAGAGGTCGCTCCTGGGGGTGGCGTTGTCCTCCTCCGGGGGGCGACGTCTTCTTTCTTCTCCGGTGCATCCACGGGACGTCTTCTGGGCAGTCAGCTAACAAGATCTTTCCTTCCTCCTCTTTCCGCAGCTGCAGGGCACTCATTACAGCAGCCAGATTTTTAGTCAGCTGGCGCACCTCTGAGCGCAGACAATCCAATTCACTGGGAGGTGTCACCTGCGCTTTGGCTTCAGCCACTAGCGGGGAAAAAGGGGTTACTGCCGGTTCCAGAGTGACTTCAGCCTGATGATGTTGGGTTGCCACCTCGGGTTTGCCCAGGGGCCGCAGCCCTTTTATTGCCATGTCCTTTAGGGCATCAAAGGTAGCATCCGGATGGTCTAAGGACCACCAGTTTACAGTTCTGCGTTCCTCTTGGGATCTCAATCCCTGTATAAATTGTTCTTTCAGCATTTTATTCTCGTCGATAGCATTTAAATTGTTAATTTGCTTGAGGGCTCTCAGGGCTCCCTGTAGTCGGCAAGCGTAGTCCCGGATGCTGTCACCTGGCTGTTGTGAACAGTGATAGAAGGCCATCCGGAGATCCGTTTCTGTGCGGTCTTCAAATATGGCATGCAGCTTAAGGAAGATCGCAGGTACCGACTCCTGATCAACGGTATCCCAAGTCTCCACTTCCCTCTCAGCAGCGCCAGTTAGCTGCCCTATTAGCACAGCAGCTTTTTGTCTCTCAGGCATGGAGTACATTTCTAGGATGCTGCATAACTTCCGCTTGAAGCCTGCTAATGTGCCTGGCTCACCGCTGTACTGGGGAAGCCATTTCGCCCCAGGCATATATGGGAGCGTTAGTGGCATGATCGGGACTACCGGACTGGGTGCAGGGCCTGCGCCCCCATCTGGCGCTACAATACCAAGCGGTGCGGGATTGGGGCCTCCGGCCGGGGCCGTTACTGTCAGCCGGTTGTTGTGACATCTTAGCGCCCCCTTGGTTAAACGGAGCCTACCGGTTTCAGACGCTGCTATTTCACAGGCACCGCAGTGGGAACAGGACCTTCGTCGCAGGCGCTCTGATGTCAGAGCGTTCACTTCCTGTTGCAGGACCTGCCGCTGAGTCAGAGCCGGGGGCGTGTCCAAGACTTTGCGCGCTCTTTCAGGTACGCCCACCTTCTTCTCCAGCGCCTTAGGGCGCGAATCTGGCGGCAAATATGGCGGTATTTGGCGCCAAACAACAGCAACAGTCTTTTTCGCCAAAACACTCCACAGGCACACAGGGCTCGCAATGCTGCAAGTTTCGTATCCTGTTCGTGACGCCAAAGTTTTGTGTCGACCCGCCACCACAATTGTGGGTTACCAGGGCAATGGGGTACTCAGAGCCGAGCCCATGGAAGTCTATGGGGATTGTCACAGGTAGCGGTGGCTCGGTCTGTGGCCCTAGCGGTCTGGCATATGTTGGGGGAATATTTACAGGGGATAGATATATTTACAGTTCGTGACGCCACCTGTAGTCTTCTGGTAATTTATACCAGCGCTGCTGTAGAGCTCTGAGGGGATGGTGAGGCAGCTAGATGTCGGGTCCCCTACAGGTAGGACTCTTCCCTCAGGTCGATGGTTAAGGCAGGGTTGTGCAGGCATGCAAGTAAATAACTCAGTCTCACACGGTCAGCGTCTTTCCATACCTTTACTTGTAAGATGGTAAGGCAGGTCCCAGGGAGGCTGATGGGGTTGATGGAGGATGAGCTTTGAGGCAACGGCTAAGCAAGTTAGGGGCCTCCTTTACTGTCCAATGTTGATGAGTCCAACCAGCCTGAAGCGTAGTTCCCTCTATAACTCCAGCTATTCCAAAGCTGTTCTGCCCGGTCAGTTTTTGTGGTCGGAGCCTTCCTGTGAGAGAGCTGAGTTCCTATTCTTGCTGATCAGGCTCAAGGTTCTCACTCTCCCTGACCCCAGATACGTACTGACTCTTCAGGGATGCTTGCCACGACCTAAGGTCCGATAAGCCTCTGGTTTTCTTACCACTAAGCGTGAAGCTTTAGTGATCCTTCGGTCCCCAGTGACCGGTAACAATGTGCAGGTATCCTATACTATGGCACTTCTCTGTTCTCTTCCACTATGCCCTTGATATGCTCAACTCTTAATAGATATCTCAGTCCGTCTAATAGTGGGGCACAGCTCTGACCAGGCTGAGGTGAACTGGCTCACCTGTACTGGCCTCCACTTTCTGAACTGCACAAAGACTGCACTTCCTCACTCCTTCGAGTCACTGACTGTACTGAACTCAGACTACTTAGCACTCCCCTCCACACCCCTGGTGGGTGTGTCCGAAGTGTACATGATATCATGAAGAGCCCTTAACCGTTACCTCTCCACTCATCCTCCTGGTATTGTGTACCAGGGCTACACAACCTCATCTGGACCGCCCCCAAAACCAGGCCAGATGGTGATGCATGACGGACACCAACCACTTCACCTCTGACAGAAGAGCGAAGCCTACGTCCACCAGACGCCTGCGCAGGGACCCCCTCTCTGTCACCAACATTACCCACAGGCGAAACATGGCGATGCGCAGCGACAGAGGCCGGCGTCAAAGGAGCGGAACCATATGAGGATACCGCTCTCCTATCACCGGCACCACCAGCCGAAGGAGTCTGGCGCCTCCCAGCGGCCGAGGCAGGAACACCAGCCACTGAATCCAACAGCGACGTGACAGTTGTGTTGTGAAACAGACTGCAGGATGGTAGTCATGCAGTCCGTTTCATTCCAGGGCCGGGTTTTCTATGTGGCTGAAGGCCACAGGTTCCTTTGTTAAAAGCCCTGCAGTAAAGCGTATGGGTGTGTCAGGGCCAGTTTCAGTTTGGCAGGTGAGAGTGCAGAGCAGAGGTTCTTCAGAGCTTTGTCTGTGTGAGGAGACACAGGACAGAGCGGAGCCAAGAGGCCTGGCACCCACAACGAACACAGACTTGCTGTCGTCCACGGTAACTGGTCAGAGAGGACCGGCGTGTGTAACGGCTGCAAACAGGAGCATATGGTTCCCGGTTGCGATCCGGAGGATCGGTGCTGTCGTCCACAGTAACTAGTCAGAGGAGGACTGGCTTGTGTAACGATTGCAAACAGGAGGATATCATGGACTCTGTACAGCTGTGTGAGTGTGAGTAAACAGACTTTAATATGGCGCTGCAGTTGCCCACGGATACTGTTCAAAGGGAAGTCCAGCGTGTTTAGTGGCTGTGAACTAAAGGATGCCATGTATTATGAAGTGCTATGAACTGGACATTAATGCTATGCACTTGTGTGAAGTGAACGCCAATGCTATGCACTTGTGTTTATATGAGTTGGACATTTAATGTTGTGAAGGAAACACATTAAATAGACTTTTGTGTTTGAACTTTGTGGGCCACTGCCTCATCACTGCACAAGTGTACTACCGCTGCACTGCAATAAATATATATATAAACTGCGCAAAAAATAAAGGGAACACTTAAACAGCAGAATATAACTCAAAGTACATCAAACTTCTGTGAAATCAAACTGTTCACTTAGGAAGCAACACTGATTGACAATCAATTTCACATGCTATTGTGCAAATGGAATAGACAACAGATGGAAATTATTGCCAATTATCAAGCCACACTCAATAAAGGAGTAGTTCTGCAGGTGGGGACCACAGACCACATCTCAGTGTCAATGCTTTCTGGCTGATGTTTTGGTCACTTTTGAATGCTGGTTGTGCTTTCACACTCGTGGTAGCATGAGACGGACTCTACAACCCACACAAGTGGCTCAGGTAGTGCAGCTCATCCAGGATGCACATCAATGCGAGCTGTGGCAAGAAGGTTTGCTGTGTCTGTCAGCGTAGTGTCCAGAGGCTGGAGGCGCTACCAGGAGACAGGCCAGTACACCAGTAGACGTGGAGGGGCCGTAGGTGGGCAACAACCCAGCAGCAGGACCGCTACCTCAACCTTTGTGCAAGGAGGAACAGGAGGAGCACTGCCAGAGCCCTGCAAAATGACCTCCAGCAGGCCACAAATGTGCATGTGTCTGCACAAACGGTTAGAAACCGACTCCATGAGGATGGTCTGAGGGCCCAACGTACAGATAGGAGTTGTGCTCATAACCCAACACCGTGCAGGACGCTTGGCATTTGCCACAGAACACCACGATTGGCAAATTCACCATTGGCGCCCTGTGCTCTTCACAGATGAAAGCAGGTTCACACTGAGCACATGTGACAGATGTGACAGAGTCTGGAGACGCCGTGGAGTGCGATCTGTTGCCTGCAACATCCTTCAGCATGACCGGTTTGGCAGTGGGTCAGTAATGGTGTGGGGTGGCATTTCTTTGGAGGGCCGCACAGCCCTCCATGTGCTCGCCAGAGGTAGCCTGACTGCCATTAGGTACTGAGATGAGATCCTCAAACCCCTTATGAGACCATATGCTGGTGCGGTTGGCCCTGGGTTCCTCCTAATGCAGGACAATGCCAGACCTCATGTGGCTGGAGTGTGTCAGCAGTTCCTGCAAGATGAAGGCATTGAAGCTATGCACTGGCCCGCCCGTTCCCCAGACCTGAATCCAATTGAGCACATCTGGGACATCATGTCTCACTCCATCCACCAACGTCATGTTGCACCACAGACTGTCCAGGAGTTGGCGGATGCTTTAGTCCAGGTCTGGGAGAAGATCCCTCAGAAGACCATCTGCCGCCTCATCAGGAGCATGCCCAGGCATTGTAGGGAGGTCATACAGGCACATGGAGACCACACACACTACTGAGCATCATTTCCTTTTCTTGGGGCATTTTCACTGAAGTTGGATGAGCCTGTAATTTGATTTTCCACTTTGATTTTGAGTATCATTCTAAATCCAGACCTCCATGAGATATTCTTTTTAATTTACAGTGGTCATTTTTATGTTTTATTGTTCTCAACGCATTCCACTATGTAATGAATAAAGATTTGCAGCTTAAATATTTCATTCAGTGATATCTAGGATGTGGTATTTTAGTGTTCCCTTTATTTTTTTGAGCAGTGTATACATTGTACTTGTCCCACCCCTTTAAGCTGATCAAAAGGACTCAGCTATTATCCAGCAAGTGCTCATTTTTCCTGCAGTGTCTCTCAGGAAAAATAGAACATTACACAGTTCCCACTGAAATCAATGGATTGTGTATGGAGCAGATGGATATACTGGGTTATCTGGAGGAAAAGGTTTTCTGGAGGTCAAAACCAGACCTCTCCATTAAGTGTAAATTTTGAGACAAACCTTACTATGTAAATTACAGGAATTTAAAAAGTTAAAGTTATTTCAATAAAGGACGCAAGTAAGTGAAGAGTGAAGTAATGCAAACTGATATCAACTGCATTGCCTCACCAGGACTTTCTATGGACCCAATAACGTGATGCAGCCAGCCAATCATAGTAATGTCAGTAGCCAACATGGCTACAGCATTAAGGTACTGCCACACTTAGCGATCTCGTTAGCGATCCCGATAACGACGCAAGCTAACGAGATCGTTGGTGTGATCTCTTTTAGGTCGCTAGTAGCTGCCAAACAGGAGATCTCATAAACGACTCATCAGCGGTCAGCGATCTCTTTAACGACTTTGGCGGTCGTTAGGATCTGTCATTAGCATGTACTGAGCACTTCTGATTCATAGGAATTTCCAGCATCACTCCTGCTCTCTGCGTCCTGCTAGTGTGTGGCCCAGCTGCGCTTGGTACACATGTCTCCAGGAGAGTGCACAGATAAGGTAATTGTGAAGCCTGATATTCATTCACATCTCACACATTTCCCAGGAGCCACCAGAGGGAGCCCCTTAGATTCAGGTATTTAGGGGCGTGGAGAAATGCAGCAGTAGGCATTCTAGCCAGACAGCTAGTTTAGTTGTTGGTTGTACCTCAGACAGTTAGTTCTCCTCAGGACACCAGAGTGAGAGGATTGCTGTCAGCTCAGTCTGAGCTAGAGAGAGAGGAGAGACAGAAGGAGAGAGATTGAAGCTGTTACTCAGAACAAGCTGCCTGTGTTCCCTATGAACGTGGAAAGTGATTCTCAGAGCGTGCATGAAATCAGTCGACAGAAGCTCCTGATAGCCACTCTGGACAGAGTCTTTGAAGGAAAGAAGGAAAGGGATTACAGCAGCCATAACACCGAGGCAACTGAGAACAGGTCAGTGAGCTTGGAAAAACGACTGACAACTACACCTACTGCTACCCGTGCTTATGTTAAGGGCAAGAGCAGGGCGACAGGCGAGTGGAGAAAGAAGGACAAGTGACCAAGGTGACAGATCACCTTCACTTAATTAACCGGACACCGGGTCCGAAGCATTGCTAGTACTTCACGGCTAGTAATAAGAAACACCGGAATCCTTGCTGGACTTCAAGTCACAGAAGGTAGCCCTAAGCGTTGATACGTAACTGGAGTCAGGGAGAACAAGGACTTTTAGCTAGGCCAAGCTTAGAGGACTTCGTTCTTGCCAACATCTGAGCATCAGAGACAGAAAAGACTCTACCACAATGTCGTAGAGGAGAATGGTAAGTGTTGCGACCACGCACCACAATTATGGATACCAGGGCTATGGGGTACTCGGAGCCGAGCCCATGGGCATCTATGGGAGTTGTCACTGGTAGCGGTGGCTCGGTCCGTGGCCCTGGCGGTCGTGCAATAGGGGAATATTTACAGGGGATTATTAGGATAGTTCGTGACGCCACCTGTGGTTTCTGGTAATTTGTACCAGCGCTGCTGTAAGGGTCTTCACAGGGGATGTTATGGGGCAGCTTGGTAGTAAGTCTCCCACAGGTGAGACGTGTCCCTGGAAGTCTATGGTGGTGATGATGCAGGGGTAGTAAGAATTCAGTCACACACAAGGTAGTTCCTTTTCATACCTTTTACTGATGATGGTTCAAGCAGATCCCGGGAAGCTGGTCGGGGTGGAGAGTGCACATTCAGGTAGCAGCCGAGCAGGTTAGAGGCCTCCTTAACTTCCATATAATGTGAGTCCAACTTGCCTGAAGCGAAGTTAACTCTAAACTCCAGCTTTCTCTGTAGCTGTACTGCCCGGCCAATATTGTGGTGGAGCCTTCTATGTGGTGAGAACAGAGTCCTTCTATGCTTGGCCTAGCTAAAAGTCCTTGTTCCTCCTGACTCCGATTACGTATTGACACTTAAGGCTGCACTCTGCGACCTGTAGTCCAGATGCCTCCGGTTTTCTTGTTACTATGCCTGAAACAGTAGCAACACTTCGGACTCCGGTGTCCGGCAATTTAGTGCAGGCAATCAAATACCTGGAGCACTTCTCTAACTTCTCCACTGTGCCCTTCGCCCTGCTCTAGCTCTTAGCATAAACACTTGGAGCTTCGTTGGTAATGTCAGCTTTTTCCTAGAGCTCGCTGAGTAGCTCTCAGTATCCTCCTAGCTTCGACTTCTGCTGAGGTACTGATTAAGGGTAGCTCTGACTAGGCTAGGATGATCCACTTCACCCGTACTAGCCTCCACTTGCTTGTCAGGTGAGCTACGTTAGCTCTGCGAGGATTCAGTCCTCCCTTCTCTCTCTCTCCAAGTCCAGACTTCACTGGCACTGATCTGCACTGTCCGAAGACAGGAAACTGACTGCACTGTCCTGAGACAGGAAGCTTGACTCAGCTCTGCTATGTGTCACCACCTCCCATACCCCTGGTGGGTGTGTCTGAAGTGTGAGTGAAGTGCATATCAAGCTTTGCTGTTACCTTCTAGTGCACTCTCCTGGACTTTTATGTGTGCCTGCGTAGCTGGGCTACACAGTAAGCACTCAGCCAAAAAGGGGGTAGATACCCTAAACGGTGCAAGTGAAAAAGGACCAATGGTCCTACAGTCCACAGGCAAAAGAGAATCACTGCACACGTAATTAATGCAAAAAAGTGAACAAGTTTATTGAAGAAAATGCGACAAATATGGTTTGACGTTTCGGCCATACATGGCCTTTATCAAAAATTGGTCGCCTTTTCAATATGGAGATTCTAGAGACTGATTATAGTAGGGTTTTCATCATAACATATGTCTGTGATGATTCAGGTATGTCACAGGTGGGGGAGCAATTATGCTTTAGAAGGACCCTGTATGAGTGTGGTCATTGGTGGCGCAGGTCAAATGCAGGCAAAGGCACAGCGATATTCTGGAGGAGATAACGCCAGCACAGCGTTATCTCCTCCAGAATATCGCTGTGCCTTTGCCTGCATTTGACCCTGCGCCACCAATGACCACACTCATACAGGGTCCTTCTAAAGCATAATTGCTCCCCACCTGTGACATACCTGAATCATCACAGACATATGTTATGATGAAAACCCTACTATAATCAGTCTCTAGAATCTCCATATTGAAAAGGCGACCAATTTTGATAAAGGCCATGTATGGCCGAAACGTCAAACCATATTTGTCGCATTTTCTTCAATAAACTTGTTCACTTTTTTGCATTAATTACGTGTGCAGTGATTCTCTTTTGCCTGTCTACCACAATGTCAGCCGGGCGTAGCTGCTGCATTACGAGTTAAACTTGACTTCATGCAAGTTAGGACTCACATATATTTCAAAGGTAAAGGAGGCCTTAAACCTGCGCTCAGCGATTACCTGAATGTGCATTCTCCAACCTGACCAGCTTCCCGGGACATACCTGCCAACAACATCAGTAAAGGTATGGAAAGAGACTGAATTGTGTGTGACTGACTTATTATCTGCAACACCATTGACTTTGAGGGAACAGTCCCACCTGTGGGGGACTTAACATCTAGCTGCCTAATAACATCCCCTCAGAAGATTAACCCTGCAGCGCTGGTCTATCTGATCAGAAACCACAGGTGGCGTCACAAACAACTATTACTACAATCCCCTGTAAATATATCCCCCATTGTATGAGCGCCCAGGGCCACGGACCGAGCTCTGCTGCCAGTGACATCCCCCATAGACTTCCATGGGCTCGGTGCCGAGTACCCCATAGCCCTGGTACCACATGTGCGACTCACTAGCCTGCTTTGCAACTTCTGCGATCCTCTCTGTGACGCAAAAGAGAACCTACAGATATTGCGATCCACTCCGTGACGCTAAAAAACATGCGTCACAAACGAGGTCGCTCGTCGTTCGCAAAAGGTGCCAAACACAGCGATATAGGCTCACCAGCGGGACGCCAACGATCAAAAAACGGTCCAGAACACTAGTGAACGATCAGCGACATCACAGCAGGGGCCACATCATTGCTACATGCCACACACAACGAGGTCGCTAACGAGATCGCAAAATAGTGACGTTTTAGTGATCCTGTTAGCGATCTCGTTAGCGATCTCGTTTAGTGTGGCATACCCTTTACTGTGACTGGAACGTAATCCCTGCATGCCTAGTGGCTGAAAATCAGCTGCAAAACATGCGGAGCAGTCAATCAAGCATGGCACCCGAGTTCCAGGATATTCGATCTGAGTATCTAGCGTCTCGGCACCAGGATGCTCGATCGAGTACCGAGCACGCTCGCCTAACACTATAAGCTACTAAAGGTTCCAGTGAGCACTGTTGAGGCCATTCTATGTATGTGGAAAGAGAATCATTTCTCCATAAACCGGCCGAGATCAGATGCTCACTGCAAGACTTCAGATAAAGGAGTGAAAAGAATTATCAGAAGAGTTGTCCAAGAGCCAAGGACCGCCTGTGGAGAGCTAAAGAAAGACCTGGAATCAGTAGGTACAATTGTCTCAAAAAGCACAATAGGTAAAGTACTCAACCACCATGGCCTGTATGCACATGTGAGGCCGGGGCCTCACTGTTTCCATGTCCTTAGCTCCTGGATCAGTTGCACACACATCACAGGATATTTGGTTTGCTTTAACAAGTTCAACTTTACTGGACAGTTCAATTACATCATTCTTTAACACGTAATATTTAGCACAGCTCCATCCGGTTACAGTTCCATAAACACAGTACATTTCAAACCTTTGCTTGCGTTCAGTTCAGGCTATTCCTACACTTTATCCTCTTTTCAGCCCCAGAGATTTCGCGTCCAGGCCCACAGCACTCCTGAGATATGTTACAGCTCCCCCTCGCAGTTCCTCATCCTGCTTTCTCTGTATGGAAGGGATTAAGGCTGTAGGCCTTGGCTGTTACAGGAAGATCTGCAGGAAATTTGGTACAACCTCATGCTGCCAGAAGGTTCTGTACTCCATGTGCCTCCAGCACACTGCACCTTGAATTTCCACTTGTCGCAAACCTCACATTTTCTCTAACTAAACCAGGAAGTGATTCTCCTTTTGATTTTACCCTGCCCTATCCCATGCTGGGCTGGTCCCAAACATTTAACTGTATACTATTCTATTACTATTACTTTACATTAGTAAGGCCCACCACTACCTTATCTATCCTAATGTTCCTATCAATCAGTAACTAAGCACTAATCTATTTTTTACACTTTCCCTACTCCTGAGCTGAGCGTACCAGGTTACCTTAGGCATTATCAATACAGTACCCACACAACAGCATTAGTCATCATATAGTAGACACATTACACTCTGCACAATAAAATAATAAACCATATGTCATAGTTCACATTACGCAATTTGTTTTCTTCAGGGGTAGGTACACGACAGTCTCTGTCACAACCTTACACATGCTCACCATGCAAGACTCCATTGCTGAACAAAAAGCATTTTGAAGCACGTTTAAAATAACCTTTTGACAAGTTTGTGAAATACTGGTAAAATATAGTCTGGTCAGATAAGACCAAAATTGAACTCTTTGGATGCCATAATACACACCATGTTTGGAGGCCTGTGAGATATGGAAAAATGATATCTAAATGATAGCATTTTAATTTCTGATGAAATTCCCCATCAAGATAAAGTTTTGCCCAAAAATACTTGCTTCATACCACTCAACCCCCCTACCTTGGCATTCATTCCCCAGGATCATAGTTTTCCTTTAATTAACTCCAAGAACAAGCCCTTTGAAGCTCGGGTCCCCACCAATTATCACAAGGGTGTGAACTTTCCTGCAGGCCCAGCCAAACTGGATTCCTTTGTCTGATTAAAGCACATGGAAACAGCCAGGGACAACAGATCCCAGGTTCACCAGTGCAAGGCTCTGAGATATTAAATCTGGAAAATTACCTATAATAACAGAATGCAATATCTCTGAGACTAGCCGATCACATAATTGGAGTCAGCATTCCTTTCCCCACACTTTCTCATACCATTTAGCCACCTCCAGAACCCTGCATTATGGAGTTATAAAGCTTAGCCACCAGGAATTATATACAGTAGCCGTATTTAGTCTCTATGCGCAGATAAAATCCAGCGGAACCAAGTGGCGGTGCCACTGACCCATTTGGAGCTACATGTGGAAAGTTATGAGCCTCCATGGTTCTGGACAGAAAATCATATTCTCAGATATGGGAGGAGAAAGGCTGCACAAACCCAGGGTGGGTGCAGAGTGTGGAAGGGAGCAGCCTAGGAGATAAAAGGCAGCCCCTCATTTTGGACTTAGTTTTTCTACTGGCAGGAGGATCCGTTACCTGACAATGCCAAGGGTACCACGTAACTAAGATTTGGACCTGTGATCCATCAGCGCCTCCCTGTGGTTACATGTTACATAACATGGTAATTGCAACCTATCTATACCCTACCCTTGCACTACACTCTTGACTGCATACTTGTATATTGTTCTGTGTATATATATATATATACCTGTATATTTCTAGTGTGCCTTTTCGGCGATTAAATATAAAATTAATCTTGTGCTGCTCTTTTATCTCGATTAATGAATCCCCACATCTACACACTCGGTTGTTTATCTTATACGCTACCCGGGTTGGTTTTTGACCTGATATAAGCCTGCTGTCGGACGGGGCTTATTTCAAACAAGGAATTGGTGGCAGAAATATTATACTGTGTTAGTGAGGATTTCTGGCAGTGACGGTCGGGAGGTTTATATATATATCCCCAGCCTGGTCTGGTGATGTATATCCACCCTCACTGTGAGTGCCTCAACAACTCGTACCTATAAGGAAACCTTTCCGGTGACTATTTGCCCTCGGTGCAGTTCCCTGACTGACTTGGGGTGATGCCGGACAGCCGATCCCTGCTGGGTCCTTCTCTCCCCTCCCCGAAGTGAGCAAAGTCGACACCTTCTTCCTCTGTGCAATCCGTCACAAGGCCTAAAGGCACTGCATATCACCCCAAAAACACCATACCAACAGTGATGTTGGGAGGGATTTAAATATCATGGTATGGGGCTGTCATTCAACATACAGAATTGGCAAACTTTACATACATGAAGGAAGGATGAATGGACAAAAATGTACAGAGACATTATTGATAAAAATCTGCTACCATCTACCAGGACAATGAAGATGAAATGAGGATAGACATTTCAGCAAGGCAGTGATCCCAAACACACAGCTAAGGAAACTCTCAATTGGTTTCAGAAAAGGAAAATAAAGCTGCTAGAATGGCCCAGCCAATCATTTGACCTGAATCTAGTAGAAAGTTTATGGCAGGAACTAAAGCTCAGAGTTCATAACAAGAGCCCCCAGGATCTTCAGTATTTGAAGAGTTTTGCATGAAAGAATGGGATAAAATCACACCTGAGCAATACCTGTGACTAGTTTCTCCATGCAGGAGGTTTCTTGAAGCTGTCATCACCAATAAAGGCTTGTGTACAAAGTATTAAATACAGTTCAGTAAACGTGTTCAATACTTTTTTTCCTCTGTCAGTTTTCATTATTACACAAAACTTAATTTATGGACATCTATGGTTTGAATTATTTGCCAGTGTGAATTGGATGGGTTGCTACTGACATCTGGTGAGAATTTCATGTCAATATTTATGTAGGAAATTGGTGACGTTACTTATTTCACCTGCTATATAGAGAGCAAAGTGTGGCAGCAGGCCGCAAAAAACAAAACAAACAAAACAGACAAGCACAATTAAATGTCTACATTTTTTTCATTTTTTTTTTTATATATACTGTATATACTCGTGTATAAGCCGAGATTTTCAGCACCTTTTTTGGTGCTGAAAATGCCCCCTCGGCTTATACACGAGTCATTGGGCAGAAACCAGCGGGGGAGGGGATGCCGCGGCAGGAGCCGGTGGCTGGGACATCATACTCACCCTCCCCGTGCCATCGCTGAACGTCCCGGCAATCCTGCGTTGTACCCGGCTTCCTGCAGCTCTCCTGTGCTGAGCGGTGACGTAATACCGCTCATTAAGGTAATGTAATATGGACGCGACACCACTCCCATAGGCGTGGCGTCCATATTCATGGCCTTAATGAGCGGTATTACGTCACCGCTCAGCACAGGAGAGCTGCAGGAAGCTGGCTACAACGCAGGATTGCCAGGACGTTCAGCGATGGCACGGGGAGGGTGAGTATGACGGGGGGAAACGGAGGACGGGGGAAGCATGGAGGAGGACAATGAGCATGGAGCAGGACTGGGCGGCAGGACGGAGAGCACAGAGGAGCACCGAGCAGGACAGGGGGAGGATGGAGAGCACGGAGCAGGACGAGGGGGAGGATGGAGAGCACGGAGCAGGAAGAGGGGGAGGATGGAAAGCACATAGGAGCACGGAGCAGTATGGGGGGGCACAGGAGACGGAGCAGGACGGTGGGGAGGGCACAGAGGAGCACGGAGTAGGACGGGGGAGGATGGAGAGCATGGAGCAGGACGAGGGGGAGGATAGAAAGCACATAGGAGCACGGAGCAGGATGGGGGCACAGGAGGACAGAGCAGGACGGGGGGGAGGATGGGGGCACAGGAGGACGAAGCAGGACGGGGGGAGGATAGAGGACACAGAGGAGCACGGAGCAGGACAGGGGAGGATGGAGGGCACAGAGGAGCATGGAGCAGGACTGGGAGGACGGAGAGCACAGAGGAGCACGGACAGGACGGGGGGCACAGGAGGACAGAGCAGGAAGGGGGGAGCACAGCGGAGAACGGAGCAGGATGGGGGAGCACAGAGGAGAATGGGGGAGCACAGAGCTGGATGGGGAGCAAGGAGCAGGACGGGGGCAGCACAGAGCAAGACGGCGGTTTATACACCCGGCTTATACGCGAGTCAATAAGTTTTCCCAGTTTTTTGTGGCAAAATTAGGGGGGTCGGCTTATACATGAGTATATACGGTATGTAAACAAAATTTTACCCCTGTTCCCAAAATTGATGTAATAAGAAATGTTAGGTGGGTGGAGAACCAATAAGTCAATACCCGCAACATTATGTTATGTGTGCAGATGTAAAATTTGAATAGTAAAACAAATGCGACACACACTTTGGAGATTTTTTTGTATTTTTATAATACAACTAGCTGTAGTACCCTGCTTCGCCCGGGTTAATTAATAACTGCTGTTAGCTGTAACAAAATAGACTATGTTAACAAAAATTAAGTCTGCACATAAAAATCACACACCAAAACGTGCGGGGGTTAAAATTTCCATTCAACACATAGCCTATGATGCTCCTGGGGTTGAGATGTGCGGGCATGCAAAATTTCATGCCCGTAAGTACAACGGTGCAGATTCCTATCCCGGGCCAAAATTATTTGCCGATTTGGAATGCGCGGGGTTAAAATTTCGACTCAAAACCTAGCCTATGACGCTCCCGGGGTCGAGACGTGCGGGTGTGCAAAATTTCATGCCCGTAAATGCAGATTCCTATGCCGGACATACACACAAGCATTCAGCTTTCTCCCCATTATGTAGATAGGGCCAAAATTGTTTGTCGATTTGGAACGTGCGGGGGTTAAAATTTCCATTCAACACATAGCCTATGATGCTCCTGGGGTTGAGATGTGCGGGCATGCAAAATTTCATGCCCGTAAGTACAACGGTGCAGATTCCTATCCCGGGCCAAAATTATTTGCTGATTATGAATGCGCAGGGTTAAAATTTCGACTCAAAACCTAGCCTATGACGCTCCCGGGGTCGAGACGTGCGGGTGTGCAAAATTTCATGCCCGTAAATGCAGATTCCTATGCCGGACATACACACAAGCATTCAGCTTTCTTCCCCATTATGTAGATAGGGCCAAAATTGTTTGGCGATTTGGAACGTGCGGGGGTTAAAATTTCCATTCAACACATAGCCTATGATGCTCCTGGGGTTGAGATGTGCGGGCATGCAAAATTTCATGCCCGTAAGTACAACGGTGCAGATTCCTATCCCGGGCCAAAATTATTTGCCGATTTGGAATGCGCGGGGTTAAAATTTCGACTCAAAACCTAGCCTATGACGCTCCCGGGGTCGAGACGTGCGGGTGTGCAAAATTTCATGCCCGTAAATGCAGATTCCTATGCCGGACATACACACAAGCATTCAGCTTTCTCCCCATTATGTAGATAGGGCCAAAATTGTTTGGCGATTTGGAACGCGCGGGGTTAAAATTTCGATTCAAAACATAGCCTAGGACGCTTTCGGGGTCGAGACGTGCGGGCGTGCAAAATTTCATGCCCGTAAGTGCGACGGTGCGGATTCCAATCCCGGACAAACATACCCACATACATACACACATACATACATTCAGCTTTATATATTAGATTATGTCTGTAAAACATATTGTGCTGTCTTGCTGTTGCTTTCTGGTGCATTAAATGGAACCTGTCATTAGTTTTTTCCATATAAAGTAGGGCCAGCATGCATCGGGAGCATCTGTGGTAATTTTTCTTGTGGGTGGGGTAATGTGTGGTAAATGGATGTAAGTGCCCCACACGCACACACACACACTCTGGTGAGATTGTTCCTTTATTTATTTTGTATGGTATGTTTTGTTAACAACACTGTCCTTGCTTCATTCATATGGATAAGTACTGTACTTTCCAATAGTTTTGGAAACGTTTCACCAATGTATATGTCTGTTTGTCTGTTTTGCAGTAGCCAGTCGGCTTTTTGTCTATTAATTATTAACAGTTAAATTTTATGATCATCTACCGTGAACCTTTTTAGGCGGTTTAATTGTCTAAAGAACACTTGTATCTATAGGTTTCTAGTTGTCTTTCTCTTCCTATCTCTGCTCCATTTAGATGTGGTTCTTCAGAGCCCCCATTCTCACAGTCGGTAGGGATCCCAATTTCTGACCCCTAAGTAATTTAATTAAAGGAGGAATTCTTAACACAATGTAACATTAACTCCATTTGGGTTGATTTTTCTGTTTTCAGATGGTGACTGGTATTTGTGCCACATAACCATTGTTGTACCGAGAGAGGAGAGCTTGGAGTGGACCATGTACCCGTTCCCTTACCTGGCTTGTGTAGACCCTGAAGCGCCAAAAGGCACTATTGTATACCAGCTATTGGCACATTACTACAATGACGAGAGCTCTGGGGGCGGCATATCTTACCATCTCATGGAAGGTAGTATCAAGCTCTACAACAAAATAAGGACTTTTCTTAAATGTGACACAAAATTCTTTTTTACCTTTTAACGTTATATTATATCTTATCAAGCATTATACAGGTGTCTGAAAAACATTTCCAATATTTACTACTATTTTGTCTTACTACTCCAATAACTGTAGAATACTCTAAAGGGTTTTGTGTCTACAGCTCCTATGCAAAGCAATGGCCATTTGAAGTTTGATAAAAATCACAAAAGTTTTCAAAAGTTATATTTTGCTTTGTTCTGACCTTTTTGCATTCTATAAAAGGTGCCGACCAACGCTTCAAAGTAGATAAAGATACTGGAGTTATTAGTACAACAGGTTTACCATTAACGTGGAACAAGGAATATGCCCTGACCGTTCAGGCCACCGACAAACATGCAAAGAAGAGTCCCTACGCTTCTATCTCCATCCTGGTTGGATTACGGCCACCACAATTTACCAATATGACGTACAGTGTGTTTGTCCCAGAGACCACAACTATTGGAGAGAAGTAAGTAGAAACC
Source organism: Oophaga sylvatica (assembly GCA_033576555.1). Lineage (NCBI taxonomy): Eukaryota > Metazoa > Chordata > Amphibia > Anura > Dendrobatidae > Oophaga > Oophaga sylvatica. Next base: position 403,097,713 of record JARQOD010000006.1, on the reverse strand, counting down.
TCAATTGTGCTGCTATGACATTTCATGTAGCAAATCGAAGAGACTTGACAAAACTTCAATCCAAGGAAATGAACATGTAAGGTTACTGCAACGCCTCATTCAGACGTCCGTTTTTCACGTACATGTTCTATCTGTATTTTTCACAGATAGAACACAACTAAGTGTTCACTGTGTTTTTTTTATCTAATTCTCCGATCTAACTCGCCCATTGAAACAACTGGTCAGAGAAAAAAAACAGGTGCCTTCTATGTATCATCTAAGTGTTATCTATTTTTTTCCTGTTTAATGGGTAGGAGAAGCATAGAATTTTTTTTTTGTAGACGAAGAATAACAGTAGAAATACTGATGATAAATTGAAGACATGGATGAAAATCAGATCAAGCGCTCAGATGGAAATCTGTCCAATATTTCTCAAAACAATGGATGCGTAAATGAGGCTTTACAGGGTTTTTCAATTATGTAAAATTGATAGCCTGTCCTAAGTATAACCCATTAGTATTAGATACTTGGAGATCTGATTTCCAGCAAACGAACATTTATATGTCAAGTAGGTCAAGTGAAAAGAGGAAGGTCCATTATGTCATCCAGTTTTACCAGCCGGGCAAACCAATCGGTTTGTTTTCCCTCAATTATCTAATCTTTTTCTTGGGCCCATCGCCTATGGAGAGTGAAGACCCACACAGGTTTTTGTCACCGAAAATCAAATAGGACAGAACAACTTTATTTATTTTTTGTAGGATGGCGGTTGTGGAGGCCGTGTCCTTCCAAAGCAAATCTATCACTTACACCTTACTGATGAATCCAAATGGCCTGTTTACCATTAACCAAGAGAGTGGGGAGCTGAGCCTTACACATGCTGTGGATTACGAGAGTGAACATCATCTTTATCACTTGTTGGTGAAGGCTCTGGAGGCAGAAAATGGACTCAGCAGTGTCACTGAGGTATCGGCTGATCGGGGTCAGATTGTCATTGGGTCAATTAAATAATCTACTTTAGATTTTCAAGGGGCTTTAATCAGGAAATATACGTAGGTGTCACGGGTGTGACAGAAGCTGCAGACAGTCGCACTGCATCTGGTTGCAGAAGGTCTCAGTGGTTGGCCTTGCAGACTAGTGTCCTCCTCCCCTGCCTTAATGGTGTCACCTGGATCTGGGTGTTTATAACTCCCAACTTCTTGTTAGGAGTTGCAGGTGTTATTTCCTATTTGCAATTCTCTTTTAAAGCTTGGAGCTGTAGCAGTCTGCTAGTGTCCTCTTGGAGTTTCGAGGGCCTCGGCATTTCAATCTGAGTCTACTCAAGCTAAGTGTCCCCCTGGTTTCATTTATCCTTACTGTCTTTAGTATTAGTGGGATTGACTAGCGCACATCCTTCCCGGTGCAGGGCTTATCGCCAGGGTCACACAGGGATTAGGTATACTGCTTGGCGATAGGTGCGGAACCTATATAGTGACGGTAGGACAGACAGAGTGACGTTAGATCTTTCTAGAGGTCTCCACTTCCACCTTCCCTAGTGTTTTGTTCCCCTTCCCTTATCCCTTTGCGTTGCAGTTAGTCTGTCCTACACTGTGAGTGACAGTAGATGACGTAAGGTCATATATAAAACAGAGGTGGCCTCATAAAAAAATCTTTCAATTGGTCCATAAGGATAGATTATCAATATCTTGTGACCAAACATCCATTTTAACTCTTTCCATAGACAATAAATGTCCAAGCAGTCCGTGTTCTACTCTGCAGTGGTGTACTTATAAGTCACTGGCTAATAGAGTAATTATTTCAATAATTTCCAATTGTTTTAGGCCAGATTTCTGTTGTAAACTATTTGATGAATCCACCCTCTAGAGTTTCATTAAGCTTGTGTTATAGTTTTGTCCTGTAATTATCTTAATACCCAGGTCATAGTACACATCACCGACGATAACGACTGCTCCCTGACTTCCATAAGTCGATTTACAGCCTGGACAACATTGTAGAAAATATTCCTGTGGGCACATCCATCTTACAAGGTGCAGTGTTTTTCTCAATTCCCACCAAGCCGCAGACGTCCTCTGTTTCTTGTGCATTTCTATAGATAATATATGTCCATAACAGACATTATGGTATTTGTACATTAGTTGCAGCTCAGGACTGTGACTCCGGGAGCAATGCAGAGATTTCTTACTTCACCCAGAGCTCCGAATTCTCCATCACATCACAAGGAGTCATCCTGTCCAAGCGGAGACTAGACTACGAACAAGCCAACCACATGTATGAGTTTGTAGTGATTGCTGTAGACAAAGGAAACCCTCCCCGTACAGGAACAGCTTCAGTGCGTCTGCGGATGTCCAATATCAATGACGAAGCCCCTGTTTTCTCCCGAACTTTGTAAGTACCGTTATCTTATACCATTAATATCCAATATTTCAGTGGACTGCAAACACAGACAATTTTGGTGCAAAGAAACTGGTAAGACCCTACTCACATGTCCAGTTGTCATCCATTTGTAACATACAGTATCTAGTATTAAAAATGGATCCTTTACAATGGGAGCAAGAGCATGCAAAATGGAAACTAAGGTTGAGTGGATGTCTTTAAATGTAAAAACAGACACTTTGGTTACTGTTTTACATTCATTTTTGTTTTCTTTTAAAACGGAACCTGTCACCTTTTGAAAGTGCTAATTGCCTCCATATATAACATTAATTTACAAAATAATGGCGTTACAATGCTTTCCAGCCACTTTCCTGTACGTGCAGCTACTGGGAGAAAATGAACCTAGTTCCTCCCTGGAGCCGCTGGTTTTTAGTCATTGGAGCATGCACGGAGCAGCTCCAGTCACTGCTCACAGCGCCCTCACTATACTGTGAGCGGCAGTAGTAAGTACACCCCGGCACTTTGATTGACTGCTCACTCTGCACAGATACACTGCAAAGAGAGCCATCAAATTGCCAGGTCATGCTTACAGTCGCTGCTCATAGTATAGTGAGAGGTCATGTAGTCCCTCTGTGCACATCCTATGACTATGAAAGCGGGCGGCTCCCGGCAGGGAATAAGTTGATTTAATTCCATTAGCCGAACTTTTAGTAAGACGGCCGGACAGCATTGTGACGCTGTTTACATGCAAATTAACCCATGCAAGTAGGATTTTCCGAGGTGACAGGTTCCATTTAAAGAGTCCATTTTTACTAGAGGTGTCTCTAAACACATCTGAGGGCAATTCATTAAGACTGGCGTAGCACAATTGCGTACTATGCCAGTTTGCTGGAGTACAAGGTGCCAAATTCTTTATAAGGCGCACACCACTTAGTGAATTGGCACATCTTCCTAGTAGCATGCGCCTTCATGCGCCGCAACAAAAATGCAGTATTAGTATTTTGATGTAGGAAACGCCGGCACATTTAATGTATAGGACAGGCGGTCACTCCCTGTCCCGTCCTGACCTATTTTGATGGAGCTGATTCAATCTACCGACGGCATCAGACCCTTCTTGAATTTTTCAGTGAATCAACCATCATAAAGTGATAGAGCAGAGAGTGACAAAGCTCCATTACAGTAAAGAGTCCTTGTTTACCATGATCATTAAAGGAAACCTGTCATGTCTGGAAACAATTTGTAACCCATTATAAGCCTTTGTAATCACTCCCTGACACTTTTATTGTCAGCCTGCTTTGCGCACACATACACTACACATGCATTGCGGAACAGGCTGTCAATCAAATTGTCGGGGAGTGATTACAGCGCTCTGACTGTACAGTGAGTGACTGTAACTGCTCCCAGCACCGACCCAATGACTTGATAGCGTATTGGGAGGAAATATGTTAATTTTCTCCCTATCTTCACTGCTCTTGTAAGGCAGCCGCGTAAAGCGGTTTTAATGCTATTTACCTGCAGATTATCCTGTTCTGTTTTTTTCCCTTTAAACCTTCTTTTCTCTTGATGTAGATCTCTTGTCTTGGGTACAAGGCACCCCCAAGTATTGACAGATTTCCATATTGCCCATTCATACTGTATATGAATGGTGGATCTCGTGGTATCCACTGTATATAGAGATTTAATCTCGTCTGTCATGATAATGAGACTACGGAAAAGATTTCTGTACCAAAAAGGAAGCGTGAGTCTAACGTAAAGCCTAGTGGCCAGTGTGAAAATGGCAACATTTCTGATTTCTGATGCCGCATTCCCTTTAAGTAGTTATTCATGAAGAATTCACTTACATATCTCTTGATAATTGTTTCTCACAGTCTGCTATCTAGTGATCATGATCATGTCTATGTGATCATTTCTAGATATAAGACTTTCTTGTCAGAAGATGCTGGTCCTAACACCTTGGTGGCCACGGTTCATGCAAAAGATCCCGATGGAGACAGCGTAGCATACTTCATTGTTGAAGGAAATGAAGAGGGAAACTTTGACTTGGACAGTCAGAAAGGTAGAAAAAATACCCAATTTCCAAGCAAACGCATAAAGAATTCAACCGCTATAAGTTGACTAATTGATTATACTGTGTCTTATATGAGCACTCGTCATTCAATGCGTTCCGCAGGCATCTTAAAACTACGAGGAACGCCGCTGCCAAGGCTGCTGAGGACTCAGTATGTACTGAACGTCTCCGCAGTGGATGATAACTCCTCGGGGGGACCCTCAACTTTGAGCAGCTTCACCCACGTAATTATAGGGATAAACGATGTTAATAATCACAAGCCGATCTTTCGAGAGGTAAGCCATTCTTTCGAGAGGTGAGCCGACCGTGCCAGATGTGTACTGACATTGAAAATATTCACTTGTGTATTCTAAAATTGCGTATATACTGAAAGAGACATTGTTGTTTTAATTTTTGTTCCCCTAAAAAAATAATAATCATGAATATGAACATTTTTTAATATGTCTTTACAGAGAAATCAGCTTTTTCCTGGACTGCTAATAATTAATTCTCAAAATTCTCAATTCTCAGGTCGAATCTGTGTTCAGTGAATACAGACTTTCCCAGAGACAGGAGATGACAGTTGGTGAACTTGCAGCAGAATGTCTTTGTCCTCCTCCCTCCTTCTCTTCTCTCCATAGAATTTTAAAAGCACAAACTGACATCTTCTACCTCAGTAATGGGAAAATCCGACTTGACTGAATACCCTTGAACCGAGAGTGAAAGATGAGTCCAGAAGGAGAAAGAAGCAGATTTCTGTAACGAATGGAAGCGGAGGCAGAGGTGGTGAAGTTCACATTCGTATTTATTTTTTAATGTGGAACCTCGAGACCGCGGTCCGGTGGCTCCGAAGGGGGCGTAACTAGTGAGCCCCGGGTACCCGTAGTAAGGCCCCTCGAACAGGACCAGAATGGAATACCCGGAGGACACAGGTGCTACCTTCAGTTAGACCCCGACACGTGGCAGCTGTCCCAGAGGGACCAAAAGGGTAACAAGTATTTACAGAGTCCGTGGAAAGTTCTTGACGGAGAAGGGTAAGGTCCTTGTCCAGAAGGGATGGTAGAAGGCTGGCTTCAGTGACCTTGTCACGGTCCACGGGTACGGATGGCTGATGGCGGAACGGGATGACACTTGCACCAGTAATAGCCGAGATTGTCCAGATTAGCCAGATACGGGTTAGCAATGATCTGAGGAGACAAACAGTATCAGCGAAGCACAGAGACTGCAGATGCAGCGCAGACAGAACAGGAACAGAACCGGATGTAGCAATGATAGAACACGTTGCTCCGGCACTCCCCTAATGGTGGAGTGACCAGATATAGTACTGAGTGCGCAGTCATTGGATAATTAGCTATTTCAAAAGATGCACGCTGCCCTTTAAGAGAGGCGGTGGGCGCGGCCTCGCGTCCTAAGCCGACTGTCTGGAGGCCTGCCAGCAGCGTGCCAGGAAGTGGAGAAGGACTCAGGACGCCGGAGAGCAGATGGGACAGGAGACCCCAGCCCACGCACAGACCGCCGCAGAGGGACAGCCCGAGGAACAGGTGAGTGAGCAGAACGGAGTGCAGAGGCAGCGCTGGGACCGGGTGTAACAGTATCCCCCTCTTTACTCCCCCTCTTTTTCAAGCCTGCGTGAAATCTTTTAAGAAGATAGAGGGGCCGGGATGTTCTCTTTAGGCTCCCAAGACCTCTCCTCAGGACCAAAACCCTTCCATCCACCAGGTAATAGATTCTACCTCTTACCGCTTAGAGGCCAAGATATGTTTTACCTCAAAAACATCATCCTCAGAGACCGGATCAGGAGTGGTACCCGGGTCCTTAAAAAAGGAGCTCAACACTACTGGTTTGAGGAGGGAAACATAAAAGGGAGTTAGGTACTCTTAGAGAATTAGGCAATTTCAGTTTAAAAGAGACCGGGTTGATCTGTCTCAAAACTTCAAAGGGACCAATGAAACGAGGACCCAATTTGAAAGATGGTAACTTCAGACGGATGTACTTGGAGGAGAGCCATACCTTGTCTCCTGGACGAAAGATGGGAGCCTCCAAACGTCTTTGTCCGCATGCGTTTTCATACGTTGAGAAGCTTTCTCCAAAGCCGACCTGGTCTCTCTCCAAATGTCCGAGAAATTCTTTGACAAGGTATCGACTGCCGGAACATCCGACAATCCCGAGACAGAAGAGGAATTCCGGGTTGCAGTCCAAACACAATCTGAAAGGGAGACTTTCCAGAAGATTCACTTACTTGATTGTTGTAGGAGAATTCCGCCCAGGGCAGTAATTCTACCCAGTCATTATGATGAGCTTTGACGAAGTGACGCAGGTATCCAGCCAGGATTTGATTGATCCCTCCACTTGCCCATTAGACTGGGATGATATGCAGAAGAAAAATCTAGTTCAATTTTACCATTTTACAGAGTCCTCTCCAGAACTTAGAGGTGAACTGGACGCCCCTGTCGGACACGATGGGGAAAGGAAATCCATGTAGACGAAAGATGTGCTGGATGAAGTGAGTGCCAGTTCTGGAGCAGACGGGAGGCCAGATAGCGGAACGAAGTGAGCCATTTTAGAGAAGCGGTCCACCACAACCCATACCACTGAGCAGCCAGAAGAGATGGGAAGATCCGTGATAATCCATCGCGATGTGCTGCCAGGGAGCGGACGGAATCGAAGAGGCAGAAGCCTGCCGGCTGGTAGATGTTTAACAGTTTTGTTACGAGCACATGAAGGACATGCTGCGACGAACTCCTGGATATCCTTGACCATGGTAGGCCACCAGTAATACCGGGAGATGAGTTGCTGCGTCTTTTTCTGACCAGCATGGCCAGCCAACTAGAAGAATGACCCCAGCGCAGAACACGAGTACAGTCAGAAGCAGACACGAAAGTCTTCCCAGGAGGAAGCCGGGCCAGATCAGTGGAGGCAACAGAGACTAACCTAGAAGGTTCAATAATGTGCTGAGGTTCCTCCTCCAGTTCAGGAGGCAAGAAGGCCCTAGAGAGTGCGTCTGCCTTGATTTCTTGTCAGCTGGACGGAAATGAAGTACAAAATTGAAACGGGCAAAAAATAATGCCCAACGGGCCTGACGGGGATTCAGTCTTAAAGCAGATTGGAGATAGGCAAGGTTTTTATGGTCGGTGAATATGATTACCTGGTGAGAGCTCCTTCAAGAAGATTCTCCATTCCTCCAGAGCCAATTTGATGGCCAACAGTTCGCGATCACCGACAGAGTAGTTCCTTTCTGCAGGAGAAAAAACCTTGGAAAAAAAAACCACACGAGATCATCCGCCCGGTAGACGACTTCTGGTCAGAACTGCTCCTGCACCTATGGAAGAAGCGTCAACTTCAAGAAAAATTGCTCACTTGAATTAGGACGATGGAGAACGGGTGCGGAAGCGAAGGCTTTTTTGAGAGAAACAAAGGCCTCTTCTGCCTCGGAGGACCATTCCTTAGAGTTTACACCTTTCCGGGTTAAGGCGTGATTGGAGCCACTCGGGTGAAAAGTGTGGAATGAATTGCCCCGGGAGTAATTGGCGAATCCGAGGAACCTTTGTATGGCTTTTAGCCCAGACGGACGAGGCCAGTTGAGAACTGCTGACAACTTCTCCGGATCCATCTTAATCCTGTGGAAGATACAATGTACCCAAGGAAAGGCAAAGAGGACTGCTCAAAGAGGCATTTCTCATATTTGGTATAGAGCCGTTCTCTCTCAGTCTTTGTAAGACCAGTCGTACTTGCCTCCGGTGTGACGTCAAGTCAGCAGAAAAAAATCAAAATAACGTCCAGGTAAACCACGACACAAGTATAGAGCAAGTCCCTGAAAATGTCATTAACAAATTCCTGAAAAAACCGCAGGTGCATTGCTTAGGCCGAATGCATTACCAGTATTCATAGTGGCCGTCACGGGTGTTGAAGGCTGTTTTCCATTCGTCTCCCTCTCTGATTCGGATCAGGTTGTAGGCCCCTCTGAGGTCCAATTTGGTGAAGATCTTGGCCCCTCGGAGACGATCAAACAGCTCTGAAATAAGAGGCAAATATACCTGTTTTTTACCGTGATTTCATTTAGACCCCGATAGTCAATGCAGGGCCGCAAGGATCCGTCCTTTTTCTTCACAAAGAAGAATCCAGCTCCTGCCGGTGACGATGACTTTCGGATAAATCCTCTAGCCAAATTCTCTTGAATGTAGTCCGACATGGCCTGATCCTGCCTGTGAAAGAGGATAAAACTCTCCCGCGAGGGAGTGATGCTCCTGGAAGAAGCTCTATCTGACAGTATACACCTGTGTGGAGGTAGTCTCTCAGCCTCTTTTTTCCCAAAGACGTCAGAGAAGGACCAATAGGCGGAAGGCAACCCTGGCAGGGTATCAGGCTGGACTGGAGGCGAAACAGGTTGAATCCGGGTTAAGCAACGATTCATGCAGGTATCTCCCTAACGCAGAACTTCTCCAGTTTTCCAATTAAGGACTGGTTCATGCATCTGAAGCCAAGTAAACCTAGAAGCATGGGATGGGATAAACCAGGATATACATAAAATCGCATTCGTTCAAAATGCATTAGACCTACCCGGGTTCCACCAACTCGGTTGAAACTGGAGGGGCCGGTCGCGGTTTGCCATCCCGCGGACACCTGTCGGATCAGAAGACGCGGGACGGTAAGCTAAGACCACAACCGCCTCTGGATGAAGTTCCCTGCACTCCAAACCGTAGACGTGGTTTCGGAAATTTTATTGCCCTAGGACACGGGCAGGATGTGTAAAGAGGAGAGGACCCTTTACCAGTTGCCCCTCCTACCGACCTAGGCATGGATTTCCCGACTTTTTTAGGACAGAAAGAATCAAATGTTCAAACTCCCGCATAGTAACAACTCCCCTCCTGCGACGTGCCTCCCGGCGCGGTGCCAAACTTAATGGTCCACCCCATGGCCTCGGGGGCGAGGGGAAGACCTTTTTGTACAAACTAGAGTCCGGGTTTATAGACCTTTGTCCGCTTGATCTCCATGGAGCCTCCTGAAAACGCAGGTCAATTCGGGGCCAAATATTACTCTTCCAAAGAGTATCTGTCCCGTCCCCCCACTCCCTTATTCTTCCAATGGGCCTCCCAGAATTACAACCGGGCCCTCAGTTCCACGATAATTCAACGAGAGGGTGCGGAATTTAACAGCATACTGAGCAACCTGAGAGTCCTTTGGGCGAGGGAGAAGCTGATGCAGTCGAAGTGTACGACCGTTCATCAAAGTCCTGCGAAAAGCCTCTAGGAAAGATTGAAATCTTTAAACCCAACCGGGGACCCCTCTCTCCCAAAAGCGGGTTTGCCGGCGAGGGCTTCTCCCCCCCCAGGGTGACATATGAACCCACCTTGGCTCGGTCAAAGCAAACATACCCCAAATTTCAAATGTAAGGCACGATTGGGGAAACCCCGACCAGATAATCACCCTGGAAACGGGTAGGAGCCGCCAGACGGGGCCCTTTGATTTCCATGGAACTGGTACCTGATAATGATAGAAGATCGGTGCAGACGGGACCCAGGGAATCCATGCGGGTAGACAACTGCGTAAAAATCTGACTTGTCCTTTGAACCCCAAACGGCCCCCTCCTGGCACAACCGGGTCGGAGGTCTCGGGGATCCAGCGGTCCGGGCCGGAGCAATCTTAACGAATGGAAGCGGAGGCAGAGGTGGTGAATTCACATTCATTTATTTTTTAAGTGGAACCTCGAGACCGCGGTCCGGGGGCTCCGAAGGGCGTAACAGTGAGCCCCGGGTACCCTAGAAGGCCCCTGAACAGACCCCGAATGGAATACCCGGAGGACACGGTGCACCCCAGTTAGACCCCGGACACGTGGCAGCCGTCCCAGAGGGACCAAAAGGGTAACAAGTATTTTCAGGCCCTGGAAAGCTTGACGGAGAAGGTAAGGTCCTGGTCCCAACGAAGGTAAAGGGGCTTCATGACCTTGTCCCGGTCCAAAGGGTACGGAGCATGGCGGAACGGATACACTTGCGGGGTAATAGCCGAGATTGTCCAGATTAGCCAGATACGGGTTACAATGCTGGGAGACAAACAGAATCACGAAGCACAGAGACGCAGACGCAGCGCAGACAGAACAGGAACAGAACCGATGTACAATGAAAGAACACGTTGCTCCGGCACCCCCAAGGGGAGTGACCAGATAAGTACTGAGTGCGCAGTCTTGGATAATGCTATTTTAAAAGATGCCCGCTGCCCTTTAAGAGAGGCGGGGGCGCGCCGCGCCAAGCCATGCGGAGGCCCCCACAGCGTCCAGAAGGGTAAAGGGGGCCCGACCCGGGGGAGCAGAGGGGCAGGAGCCCCCCCGCCCACGCACAGACTCCCCCAAGGGACAGCCCGGGAAAAGGGGGAGTAGCAAAGGGGGTGCAGAGGCACGTTTTGGGCCGGGTGTAAAAATTTTCCCGATAAAAAATTCAAAGTTGCTTATTTTCATGGTCCATTGATTTTTTAAATAAAAATTAAAATAGGTACCTTAAAAAACCGGGGCGCCATAAATCAAAAATCCGTGTTTTTTTTTTTGAACGTACCAAGGGGGGGCACAGCCGGGGCCGAGTCATTGCCCATACTATGGTCGCTGTAGCAAACCCGGCCACCCGCATCACATACACAAAGTCTCACTGTTTCACTTCTGGACTCGGAGCCTCCTTTGTTGCGGGGGAAACTTCCCGTTTAATCTGCACTTAAAAAAGGGAGAGTCCAAATTCCCCTCAAACAAAAACTTTACTTTTATTCAAAAGCAGCACTCCCCTTTTTTTATACAACATCAGCATAGAGTTCTGCACAGTCCATACCTTCTTTCCCCCTCCAAAAACCCCTGTCCTTTTTTGGTACCCCGGCATTCCTCACTGTTCAGCTTCACTATTTTGGGGGTTTTTCCCGGTCCGTTTTTCCCCAACACAAGGCATCGCCCATGCAGTGGCTCCCATGAAGGGGGAACCCCCCTGTAGGTCGCGCACACTGCCCGGGCCCGGAGGGGGCTTCTCACTTCCTTACGGAGTGCGTACTGCCCGGGCCTAAACCCCCCGACCATCTGGGGGGCCCCCCCCCTACTAACTGTAATCCAGGAAGTCCTCCGCTTAACCAAACAGCCCCCCCTATATTAACATTTACAGTCCACTTAAGTCTAAAACGTCCCCCCCAGTGGCCCCAAAAAGATTTTTACGCTCCCCTAAAAATCCAATATACAATTTAAATTAATATACATTCCCCGCACATTACAAGGAACAATTTTAAAAAAACAGATAAAAGTACAAATGAAAGTAATAAATATACGGGGTTTTAAAAACATAAAAACAGCCATATATAACAGTTGTACATTCTGTACTGGGGATGTTTGGGGACAAGACAGTTTTATACCCTTGGAACACCGAGATCCTACAAATCTCATTCAGCCAACAACTCTAATTACATAACAAAAAAAAGGGAAAATTGTCAGCTCACCCCTTTTTTTGAGATACACAACTGTGGACGTGCGCTTTGGCACAAAAAA